>ML675604.1:51857587-52104797 GCA_007922155.1 Mesoclemmys tuberculata
GTGCTGACTGGTGAGTCTTGCCCGCATGCTCAGGGTTTAGCTGATCGACATATTTGGGGTCGGGAAGGAATTTTCCTCCGGGGCGGATTGGCAGAGGCCCCGGAGGTTTTTCGCCTTCCTCTGCAGCGTGGGGCATGGGTCGCTTGCTGATGGATTCCCTGCAGTTTGAGGTCTTCAAATCTCACTTTTGAGGATTTCAATAACTCAGTCATGGGTTCGGGGTTGTTATAAATGTGTATGGGTAGGGTTTTGTGGCCTGCCTTGTGCAGGAGGTCAGACTAGATGATCATATTGGTCCCTTCTGACCTATGAGTCTATGAGTTAAGTCCGAAACAGACTGCAAAGAGTTTCAAAGGGGTCTGTGACATTACCCAGGGTACAATCTGAATTGATTGGACAGCCCTGTTCCCCCAGTTTTCCAACCTAGGATGCCCTTTACACTACTTTGCTATGAGACCTACCACTCCTGGTCTGCTCACATGTAGCTTCCAGCATGTGAATTACTCCCAGTTATACTGCATGAGTGCTATGGCCAGCCACTAATGAATTACATTGCACAGCAACGTCAGAAAATTTTCAGTCCCGGACTTTCCTCAGAAATGTATGTCTTGTACTACCCAACCATTCGTCATACAGGGATTTGGACTTGGCTCCTTTCCAGAGCATGCCATCAGATTTGTCAGCGTCCCTGCAATGAGACCCACAGAAAAGACAAAATTCTTTGTCCCTGGTACTTTGTAAGCACTAGAAGAGTCTTAATACCTTCCCTTGACTTCCTTTAGCCAGCAGTCCTCCTCTTTGAGGGCTAAGTCCTCATTGGACTCTCACTGGAGAAAGACTGGTGCCAGGTTACAGCCACTTCAGTGAGCCACTAACTAATACTGCATACCAGCAATGTTGAGTTGTGGACTCAGATACCTGATGTGGCACTGTAAAGACCAGCTTCATTGCCTGAGCTTCTGATGGCATTGTCTTCCTCTGCCACTTTATTGGGATGAATGACACCTGAAGGCTCTGTTGTCTCTAGAGACCTTCTCTGTCTGTTGGAACTGGACTAGCTACTGATGCAAGAGGAGTTTGTAGTTGCCACTATTTCCATCACATAGGATTTGGCACCATGATCTGCGTCGTTTCCTATACATATGACACTGTTGATGACTGACTGTGTAGCAATGCTGCCTGGGTCCAGTGCTTTAGACCTCCAAACCAAGTGTATGGTACATTCCATAGGAAACCCTGGATCCTCCTGGTACTATGACCTTTACAGGAACTGATTCAGAGGAATACTGCTATGGGTCTCAGCTCCATTATTGTAACAAGTGCAGTACTGGTCCTTTTGGAATCCGTGGGGAGTTCCTGCAGATTCCAGGACTTCTCTGAAGCACTGTGGTGTGAGATCTCCATTGAGATGTCACTCTCCACCTGGTACTGTCCTCCGTACCAATACACAACAAACTGTGGTGGCTATCCTTCCAACTTCTGACACTCCTACTGTGGAGGTAAAACTGCCACTAGCAGAAACGGATATATTAGTGTCTCTGCTCAGTACTTCTTCCATATTCCCTGATAAGACTGTGGTATCAGAGTCATCATCTCCAGTTACAAATGACTACAAAACCTACCAGAAATATATGAAGAGGATTGTTACCTCACTGGGGATACAGATTGAGCTGGTGTAAGATAATCCTCCTAAACTGATAGATGCTTTACATTCCATAGGACTAGCTAGGGTGGCTCTGCCTATTAATGAGGCTATTTTGGAGCCTACCAGAATCCTTGGCAGACTCCCTCCTCTTTGACATTTGCTGCCAAAAGGACGGAGAAGAGATATCCGGTACCTTCCCAAGAGCATGAATATTTTTATTCATATTCAGCTCCTGGAACTTTGGTGGTAGCAGCTGTGAATGAGAAGGCCAGCCAGGGTCTTATTAAATCTACTCCCAAAGATAAAGACACACAAAAACTGGACTTAATTTGGACACAAGGTTTATTTGTCCTCAAGCTTACAATTCAGAACTGAAAACCATCAGACTGTGTTAGCTAGATATGATTATTTCAGATGATATGTGATGTACCTGAACTTCAAGACAAGCTACCAGATGAGGCAAAAGAGAAAGCAGGACTGTCCTTAAGTTCAATAGAGATTTCCATTTTATCCTTTAAGGCAGCATGATCAGTCCAGAAGACACCATAAGTCTCAAAAAAAAAAAAAAAAAAAAAAAAAGACTGCTACTTTCCGTTAACATCACCTTTTCTCATACCTTCCTGTGGGCTTTTGTCACCTGCTGTCTTGAATCTTGTTTAAAACCCTCCTCACTAGGTTGGCAAGTGAGTGTCCAAAGATACTCTTCTTCTTGGTCAAGTGGACTCCCAACTCTTCCCAGCAGTCCTTCTAACAGAACAACATCAAATGGTTGAGGAAGCCATAGTCCTCCATTGATATATCATCTGTGTAGCAATGCATTAACCTCTAGGATGCACATGTTCCTGCCTGGGCTCTTACCATCAACCAGGAAGATGGACAAGAACACAACCTACACCCCCGACTTTCACCCTCTCTCCCAGAGCTCTGTAGTCATGGCTGATCTGCTTAGAGTCAAACCTGGCAGTGCCCACAAGGATGAGCAGCATGGAGTAGTGATCAGAGGGATGGATGAGCATCTGCAATCTTTCTGTAATGTCTCAGAGGCAGGCTTGTGGCAGGCAGCACACCTCCTGGGACATCAGGTCAGGTTAGCACGTGAATGCCTTTATACTCCTCAGAAAGGAGTCCCTGACTACCACAACCCTTCACCGCCTCTTCTTTGAGTCACGGCCATGAGCCTTCCAGCACTGGGTGTAAGTGGCTTCTCTTCTTCAACTAGAAGGGTCTGCATCTTTCCTGCCGTTGTTAGAACAGCATACAGGTTCTTGACCTTGTTGAAGAGGGGACCTAAGTGAGGGATGCAGGACTTTCTGCTGCTGGAGGTGGTCAGCAGCTGGTTTTTCTTCCTTCTTGGCTGCCCTGTAGTCTTTTCTAGTCACCTAGCATTCCCCATCCTGGATTTCTGCATGTGCAGCCTGATGATGAAGTCCTTATGCTCCCACACCTGCTTCCTGAAGGACTCCACCAACAGACACCTCTCACCCCAGGTGTCTTCATTTGCATGGTATCTTTAGTAGGGACATGCAGGCCATATTCCCAGCAAGTCAAGGCCAGGACCTGAAACAACCAGAAACAATTTCTTTAGCAAGATATGGCATGCCCCAAAAAACACAGACAGAAGTAGCCCCCTCTCTGTTACCCTCCCAAAGACACGTGGCATTGCCCAGGCTAAACGCTAGGCAGTCTTGCACTCCTGTGGCAAAGTATGTTATGAGAATTTGTCATGCAACTCATAAATATTCTCTATCTTGGGGCATGGAATTGTGGGGGAACAGTCTCTTCCTTGTGGTTGTAAGAGTGACAGTGGGCTCCCATACTCTGTTTCCACTAAATGCAGCACCTGGTTTTGAGAGGAAGTTGGGATATGAGAGAAATTAGCTGCAGCATTCTTTACCAAGGTAGCCTGCCTCCTCTTTCTGTCCAGTATTTTCTACTGCATTTCCCTATCTTTTTTCTGTTTGCTCTATTTACTTCCTTGCCAGTTTCCATCTTTGTTCCCTGTCATTTTCTCACTTCTGCTTATTGTGGGCATTGAACAGTTTTCTTCACTCATCTATCTTCTTGGCAGATTGCTGAGATCCAAACATGAATTTACTGAACATTTCCTTCTCATTTTTCTTTTTTTCTCCTGCCAAAATTGGTGAAGTGTTCAGCAGTAGATAGCAACCCTCTCTGTAGCAGGCATATCAACGCAGGTGCTATAAAACAGAGGAACCTTAGTGTAACTTGTAAAGGCAAATGTGGCCACCATTGCAATAGGGGGGAAAATGTTGCTTTTCACCAGTTTTTCCCATTTTCAAAATTTCTTTTCTTTACTATCCTATCAGTCTTGGATCATCTGTCCTGGTAAGCATTTTTTTAAGTATCTTTTCTAATTCCTTTTTTTCTGGGTGCTGAGTTTAGGGGGCATGCTAGATCACATGGGGCACATTAGTACCTGCAGTTGCATGTTAGCAGAGACTCCCAACTTAGGAGGATATTCACCCTAACGTTCAACAGGATGAAGGGCCAGCTGTGCAGAGATGTGCAGCTCTGTTGTTTATCAGCATGGTTCCACAAGAGACATTGCTAGAATGGAAAGAAATCTGTTATGTGGCTCCAGGAAACGTGCTTTGCCTTGTAACCTGTTTACCTGTTTCAAATGTGTTGCTGTTATGCCACCTGTCATGTGCAAAGTACACCTCAAAATAAATAACATTTCACACTTGTAAAATATGTATTGTGTCTGTAAACTTGAATGCAGTGCATGTGTCGACTGCTAGGTACACCAGTCCAATGCTTGATATGCCTGCAGTGACAGTTGTATAACCTCAGATAACTTTCTGTCAGGGATAAAAGTAATGTAATGCTTGAAATATTAAGGCTGTTAAGGGCAATGATCGATTTGTGAATAAATGCCTTCATTAGTGATATACTTCCATTTTTTCTGTAGCAGTAAACAAGTTTCTAATATGACATGGTGTCTTACCATTTCTGGCCTTTTGTATATCTGTTTTGTTCCTGGCCACATGGTGCTGACACCAACCCAAGTGTGTTGGGGAATGTGATACATGGGATGCAGTGAGTAATAGGTGTTCGGGTGTTTTGATCTAACAGAGAAAGGTAAGAGGGAGAGAGAATGGTGACTTGTCAGTGGTGTACAGTGCTGCATAGAGATGGGCACTTCTGTCCTCTCAAATAGCTGTCATGACCTCATGGAAGCACAAAACATAGTGAAAAATTCCAGAGGGGTAGCCATGTTAGTCCGTATACAGCAAAAACAATGAGAGTCCTGTAGCACTTTAAAGACTAACAAATTTAATTTCTGCAGGCATAAGCTTTCGTGGGCTGCAACCCACTTTGTCAGATGCAAGAAATAGAAATCAGATAGGGGGTATACATAGACATCCAAGGGTAAGGAACAACAGTGGGGAGGGTAGGTGTTAGCAAAGTCCATTCAGTTAGAGTAGATGAGGCCTATTCGCAACCATTGATTAGAAGGTGAGAATGTGTGAACAGTGACAATTACTACTTGTAATGAGATAACCATTCCAAGTCCCTATTCAGACCCAGTTTGATTGTTTCAAGTTTGCATATGAGTTCCAGCTCTGCAGTTTCTTGCTGAAGTCTGTTTCTGAAGTTTTTTTATAGAAGTATGACAACTTTCAAGTCAGCTACAGTGTCTCCTGGGAGAGTGAAGTACTCTTTGACTGGTTTATGGATGTTACTATTTTTTATGTCTGATTTGTGCCCATTTATTCTTTTGCGTAGTGACAGTCCAGTTTGGCCAATGTACATGGCAGAGGGGCATTGCTGGCACATGATGGCATATATTACATTAATAGATGTGCAGGAACTCATATGCAAACTTGACACAATTAAACTGGGTCTGAATAGGGACTTGGAATAGTTATCTCATTATAAGAAGTAATTGTCACCGTACACACATTCTCACCTTCTAATCAATGGTTGTGAATAGGCCTCATCTACTCTAACTGCATGGACTTTGCTAAAACCTACCCTCCCCATTGTTGTTCCTTACCCGTGGATGTCTATATATACCCCCTATATGATTTCTGTTTCTTACATCTGATGAAGTGGGTTGCAGCCCACGAAAACTTATGCTTGCAGAAATTAAATTTGTTAGACTTTAAAGTGCTACAGGACTGTAGTTGGTTTTACAAAATATAGTGGTGGCAGTTGTTTCAGGGTCCAAGTACTTGCAAAAAAATTAAAAGGGAGGCACAGATGCCAAAAGATCTTTGTTTCCAAGTGGCATTTACATGGAACAAGGACATTTAATCTGTAAAACCCTGGAGAAGTTGACTGCAAACAAGCAATCAGACAGGTCACTTCAGATGTGAACCAATACACTGTGGAATACCAGTGGGAGGACTAATAGAATCAGTGTAGTTATATTGAAATGGTCTGCAATTGCCCTTACACTAATATCATAGAACCATAGGGTTATCAAGGACAACAAGGGTAAGATAATCTAACCCTTGCCAAAATGCAGGATTTGTTGTGTCTAAACCATTCAAGACAGATGGCTATCCAGCTCCTTTTTTAAAACCACCAGTGAAAGCGATTCCATGACTTTCCTAGGCAGTATAACTCCCTAGGCAGTATAACTCCCACTAAATAATTAAGTTTATTTGAAAGCGGTTTAATTGTCTCTGTGTAATTTGCAAGCAAAACTAATATAAGGCAGCTTCTACTGGAGAAAGAAAAGTTATGTTTGTGCAAATTTCTCATGTAGACAAGTCCTTGTAATTCTCTTAACAGCATTAGATTTATCTATTTTTGATAGTTATTGAGCTACAAATGAGATTGTTAAGCAAGAGGAATAAAGACACTTGATTTTCCAATGTATGTTTTGTAATACATATCCCTAAAGATGTATGCCTTCCAGTTGAGTACAAATGTTAATTATTAGTTGATTAATCTCAGTTGTCTCTGAAGGAACACTGACGCCTGTCACTTGGCAGGTCACAGTGCTGATTCACATTGTTAACAATCTTCTTCCAAGTACTGATAATGGGGATTACTTTTTTTTGGATGTCTAAGGCTATGTCTCTATGGGGGTGTGAATTGCAGAGTGTACCAAAGTGTTGACATCTAACTGCCCTCCATGGATGCTGCTGGCACAAATGAAAAGATAGCTAGTTCGTGTTAATGTAGTCCTTTTTTAATGGTTTGATGTTAAATAATGTGAACTAGGTACCTTTTTGTTCACGTAATCAGTGTCCACACATGGCAGTTAGATTGCAGCATTTTGGTGCACTCTGCATTTCTCACCTCCATAGTCTGCACTGCCGTGCAATGTACACAAGCCCTAAGTAAATTAGCATCCTTTTGCAAGATTGGTCGCAATGATCTGTGTCTGTCTGGAATCCTCTGGTGGGATTATTGGAATTACACTGCTTTGGTTTCCACTATTTCAGCTATTTGATAGCATTTAGTTTTGATCCCACAGCTGATGGCTGTTTTATTCATGTACATTTCAGTTTGATTCTATAATTGTGCAGCATGGGATCAGTTCTTGTTCTGTAGCAATACACTAATTTACTTCAGAACACTTTTACATGTATTTATTTATATTATCAGGGTTTTTTTTTATTAGCCCTCATCCTAAAAATGGCATATCTCAGTTTGCAGAGAAAACTAAATTATGTACAATGGTTCACAAAAACAAACTCTTTTCTAAGTTTATATTGATTTTGAGAGCAGTTACATTTTTCATTGTTCCCATTTCAAGACCCATGTATTTCTTTCAGGAAACCTTTTTGAAGTGGTGCAGAAACACTGATTAAATTTGCTAATTTCTGGTATGTAGTGATTCCGTATTCTTGAAACATGCATGTACATCTTTCTACATCGATTGATTATGTTGCAGAGATGTAGAGTTGTACTGGTAAAATTCTTTACAGGACTAGGAGTAGAATCTCACATTCCTACTTTTATTTTAAAATAATTGCATTTGGCTTCCGGTAGACAGTGTGATTACTCTAAAATTACACAGGTCTTAAAAACTGCTTGCTTTAAACACTGAGTCGCTTAGGCCAGGTCTACACTACAGATCTTTGGTATAACTATGTCACTCAGGAGTGTAAAAAATCCACACAACTGAGCAATGTAATTATACCAACCTAACCCCCTGCATAGACAGTGCTAGGTTGATAGTAGATCTTCTCCCATCAGCATAGCTACCACCTCTCAGAGAGGTGGACTATCTATACTGGTGGGAACAGCTCTCCAGCTGGCGTAGTAGCGTCTTCACTAAAGCACTACAGCAGCACAGCTGCACCACTATAGTGCTGTACATGAAGACAAGCCCATAGTTGATCTCGAATAGGGTCCCCAAACTTTTTATGCTGCAACCCCCTGATCCCTGTCCTCACCCCCCTCCTGGGAGATTGGGCTGAGAGTGGGGCTGTGGCTGAGGCTGGGAGGCAGGAGCCATGGGCCATGTCTAAGGCTAGGGGTGAGACCAGAAGGTGAACCATGGCCAGGTTGCAGTTGGGAGTGAGGCCATGGCTGGGGCCAGGAGTGGAGCTGTGGTTGGGTGAAGAGCCTGAGCGGAGCCAGGAACGCAGCTGCCACTGGGGGCAGAGCTGGCTCAGAGCAGAGCTGACTGGCGGTGGCATTCCCTCCTATGGGGGCTGGCCCGAGCCCCACCATGCCCTCCCTAATGTTCCTCATGCCCTGTAGGAGGGTGTGCCCCATAATTTGAGAACCTCTGATCTAGGAAGATAGTTGTGCTTTGGAAGTGAATTTCCTTTGTAGATTCTCTCCCTCCCCCTGGGTACTTATCTCCCATGTCTGTTTTCAAAGGCTATTGTAAAATAGTTATTTATACAGCAAATGGGCCAGTGATGAGTGTTTAGTTGACTAAAGTGTTATAATAGATGTGTTTAACAATAATAGAACCTTACTATAGCTTGTTAAATTGAGGCTCAGACCTCAATAGTGGCTACAGTTTGATCTAAATATATTGTATTGTACAACAAGAAGATTACGCGGCATGTTGGTGGTTCCAGTTATTTGCAGAACTTATTTAAAACAAACATTCCCAAACAAAAAAAAGGAAAGCTATAGAAAGACAAAACATAAAGTATATTTGTGTGTTTGTACTTATTGTCTAAATCTCTTTCCTCTGTTTTAAGTACATGATAGTGCTAGAATTCTTTCTTTTTCCTTTGAATATGTTGAACATTTTAGGGTACCTCTACACAGCAAAGAAAAACCCACGGCTGGCCTGTGCCAGCCAACTCCAGCTCCCGGAGCTTGGGCTGTGGGGCTGTTTCATTGCTGTGTAGACTTCAAAGCTCAGACTGGACCCTGAGTTCTGGGACCTTCCTGCCTCTCAGGGTCCTAGAGCCTGGGTTCCATCCCAAGCCTGGAAGTTTACAGAGCAATGAAACAGTCCCACAGCCTAAGTCCCGTGAGCCTGAATTGGTTTGCATTGGTCAGCTTTGGGTTTTTCTTCGCTGTGTAGATGTAGCCTTAGAGTTGCGTCTGAGTTCCTTTTTCTTACAGAATGATCTTTTCATGTCAACCACTTACTTGAACACTAGGAGCTTTTGAATTCAGATATTTGAAGTTTAAGGCTTATGGCCTTCAGTCCTAAATTCAGCATTAAATTTTCAGTATTTTTTTAGGGGAGAGAGAGAGAAATTAAATATTTCAACTCACTTTTGGCATGAAAAATCTGTGTCTCTGCTTGTGATGCTTGGTTGAAAATTGAGAAGAAAAGTACCAAGATTGGCAGAGACATAGTAAAGTGCAAAACTGATGTGCTGTGCGGTTTTATTTCCTCCGCAGCTTTATCGAAATTTTTAAAAAATGGATACCATGGATACCTTGGAGACTGGCAGATATTTTCCAGTTCAACTGCTTACAGTATGAACAGGTATATTACTGTATTTTGGCTTCAGATGACATTTTGTTAAATCTCTAAAAGTATCGATTGAAAAATAAATGGAAATGTTTTTTAAAGTGAAGTAGTAATTTAACTATAATAGTTTTAGTATTTTAGCAGATGGCATATTTTGAATAAGCTTGATATTTGAGTTTGAAAAACTAGCTAATGAGCAAGTATTGTAGCTGATTTTAATAACTTATTTTATCCTACGTATTTGAGTAATGCTAGTGACATCGCATGGCTGGGACATCTGGATCTACAGCAGTCTTCCACGTCTACCACTGTTGGGGTAACTGGTAGCAACAGAAGATTCTTTTATGTGGGCCTAAGAAGGGATGTGAGAGAGACTTTGCTAGTGGGTTTCACAGTTATTTGCTGACAACGGAAGAATGTAAAGAGTAGGCAATTTTGGGCTTAGTTCCATGTTCTGGTAGGGAGTGTGGCCTAATAGTTATTCTTTTTTTCTGTCTTCTTCGACTTCTGTCTTCCCATCCCTGTTTTCCTGTGCTCCTCTTCTGTCCCAACCCCATTCTGCTCTTGCCCATTTCCTTTCTCTGTTCCTGACCCTAATTTCCCCCAGGCTCTTCAAGCATTAGCTAGGCAGCTTCTTCCATCTCCAAGCTGCTTGCATGCCAGCAAGGGGCCAATGAGAACACAGGAGACTAGGCAGCCTAATAGTTAGAAAACCCTGCAGCTTGAGGTCTTCAAATCTCATTTTTGAGGATTTCAATAACTCAGTCATGGGTTCGGGGTTGTTATAAATGTGTATGGGTAGGGTTTTGTGGCCTGCCTTGTGCCGGAGGTCAGACTAGATGATCATATTGGTCCCTTCTGACCTATGAGTCTATGAGTCTATGAGACAGTTTCCCCCCTCTTGGTGCTGGTACTTTGTTCTGCAGTGGCCTTTAGCAGCTGGGAAGAACAATTACAGGACAAATTCTGCTGTGTCCCTGCAGCATTGTGACAGAGCATGTTCAGTCACTCTGTGGATTTGGTACATGTGCAGTCCAGTCAGCACAGCAATGGCAAAAGGCACATCTCTGCCAAATTTCAACTCCCTGCTCGAGTGCATTGAACTGCTAAAGCTTCTCAAAACGATTTTAAGAATTTTTAATATGGTAAAACCAACATTTTTTCTCAGTCTTGTTTTCAGAAACAACTGAACCATTTTAACCTAAACTTTAAAAAAAAACCAAAAAAAATAGCCTGAGGCAGACACCTGGTGGTATGAAAATTTTTGACAAAGTTATAAGCACTTGTCATGAAAGTACTAGGCAACTTTAATTATAGGCTTAGATGCCAGCTCCATCTGTAATTAAATCTTTCAGGCCTATAGACTAAATTATTTGCACTTTTGGCTAACCACTTTCACACAAAGGAAAAGATTACTTTAGAGGCCTTTTAGGTAGTTTGAGTTGGAAAGCCCAGTTACCTATGAAAAAACATTGAACATAATTCTTTTCAAAGGTCAAATGATGCAAAGCAGCTACAGAGGAGTGATTTGCTTGGTCTGATTTTCATTTCTGCTCACCCAAATGTAGAGCATCTAATCTACTACATCAGTGAATTGGGTTTTTGGTCCAAGAGTACTTAGAATAGTTTCTATAGTCCAGATTAGAAAAAATTTCTATCTAATGCCCAAAATTAAAAGATTGGTAAATAGGATTCCATCTATTCTGGCCTAGTAAAACTAAGAAATGGTAATTTTGCATGTTAATTAGCATTCTATGCTTTACTTATATTAGTTTCGAATGACTATCCTGAATTCTTGACATTTCAAAGTATTAGGTGAAATTTCAGTTAAACTTTGTTGTTCCTACATATTCAGGTTAAAAATTCCTAATATGTTCTGTTACTGTAATTATATGAATAACTTGATCTGAGTTTATTGTTAAAATGGATGTAAAAGTTTGCAGGAGATGTAGGAGGTGATATTAGGCTTCTTTTAGCAACTTTTATTTTATTAATGCTACCTTTCAGTTAAGAGCAGAGGGGCAATCCCCATTAGTTCTCAGCTGGTGCAACTGAGATATCAAATACAAAATTCAAAGTAAAACTTTCCTCCTTGTTTTATCTGCCACTGAGAGAGTACTGGTAACATGGTTGATGTATTCAGCTTTCAAGAAAGCAAATTATGCCTTATTTTGCTTAGTCCCAGACTGCATTAATATGAATTAGAGGCCATTAATGTTCTACAGGCATTTTAATCGTATTTTAGAGATAAGAGAATGGATTGAAGACATTAAGAAATGGAAAAGCTATTTCTTTTGAGGGTTGCTGTCTTTTGCAAAGATAGTTGCTTGTATTCTTACTTGAATATGATCAATCTTCAACATAGGTAGGAAATAATTTTCTAACTATTAGGCTGCCTAGTCTCAAAAATGCCAGTGATAAGACATAAGCAGACTCTGACAAGTATCGACGTTGAAGATCCAGTTAGACCCTGATCCTGCCAAAACTTAGGCACATGCTTAACTTTCCACAGAATTGACTTTGGTAGAACAACTCGCAGAACATAAATTAAGCACATGATTGTCTTTGTATGTTCCTGAGTCTCTATTTGTGAAGGGTCTGCTTTGTATGCAAAGTAGCCTTTGAGATTTTCTATTAGCAACATTATTTTTTGTAATGTATTTAGATGCCGTAATATCATATTTAATCATTTATATGGAAAACACTGAAATCTAATGTCTCTTATAAGTGATTATTTTCCCCCTAATTCATCAATGCTGGTAACTATTTCATTATACTACATTTTTATCATTAGAGGTAATTGAAAAAATGCAGCCTAAAAATATAAGAACTTTAATTGTTTTGGTCATTTTGATGATTTTATATTAAACCTGTTTGTACACTTGAATATGGAAAGATTAGGCTAACTTCCCCTCCCTTGCTGTCGTCCCCCCCGTACCCCCTCTCCTGCCCCGCACCCCACTCCCCACATGGAAATAAAATAAACTACATGCCTGGAAATGAACATTATTTTTACAAAGTTAGGTTTGTTCTACCCTACCATGTAAGAGATATAGCTTCCATACCCAGCCTTGATCCTTTGATTCTTGGACCAGTAGAGGTTCCCAAACTCTAGTCTCTACTCCATGGAGCACTTGTTAATGATCTGCAGAGTGTTGGCTCCTCCTCCTTTCTTCTAGCTGCTTGTACATGTGTTCAGGCTTTTCACTGTAAATTTTTTGTCTAAAAAGGGCAAAACACTTAATACTTTAAAGAAAGTTTTAAATCTTTTCCTCTAGTATTACTTTTCCATGCAAGCAACTGTAGTTGCCACATGAGTGTCATTGCCGCAGAGATGTCAGATTGTCACAGATGTGTGGGGAATTGTTAACGCAATTGTTAATGAGGGTGAGCTGTCCACAGACAATATTGTAATGGGTTGTCCACACTGTTAAATATTTTGAGTATGTCTGATGAGGTTCCATGTGCTCAGATCTTGCTGAGGATTTTGGGGTGGGATTAAGTGCCTCAGATTGTTCCACAATGACTCCTTTAACCAATTAAATAGGGTGTTGATTAATCCAAAAGAAGTATAATCTAGGCCTCTGCCTCTTTGCTTTCAGCTATCCCATGCACAGTTTCTGGAGACAGTAAAAGACTTAAATTAGCACAATTTTTTGAATATTCCAAGTTTGATTGCAAACTTCTTTCTTGAGTCAGAGACTGTGTTTAAAGCACCTATCACCTTAAAAAAAAGATATTTCTATCATGATCACCTTAGTTTTTTGGAACCCAGTTATGCCATGTATTGCACATTAAAATTAGTAGTCCTTTGAAGAAACACCAGATTGTCTGTCTAGCCATGTTTTTTATTTGTTTTGGTTTTTTTTTAAATTTAAGATTAGTGAGTAAACAGTATTCAGTAGACTTAGTTGGAAAACTTTTGTCAATGTTTTTTCAGTGAAATAGTGAAGATTTTCAGAAACATTTCTGTAAAATGTACTTATCATTTGAACCAGCTGTAATATAGATACAGTCAGATTTGATCTTCTAGCAGCAGGTATCTTATTAAAAACAATGAGAGTCCTGTAGCACATTAAAAACTAACAAATTTCTGCAGACAAGCTTTTGTCAGATTCTTCAGTGGGTTGCAGCCCACAAAAGCTTATGCCTGCAGAAATTTGTTAGTCTTTAATTCAGTATACAAACTAACTCGGCTACCCCTCTGGAAGGTATCTTACTGTAATTTACTGAGACAGGCTCAATCAATCCTTCAAACCTGTACTCAAATGAGTAAAGGTTTTTATCAAACCCATATTATTTACTGGAAATTGATCAAATGGTAAATTCTTTCAACCCTTTTCAATGTAACGAATGGATTTAACCATAAACTTTCCATCTATTGGAGTGTTAATCATTTCGTAATAGCAAACATTTCATTGTTTTAGTGTAGAAGAAATTTATTGTGTAATATTTTAAATGTTAAAATTCTCAAATTTTTTTCTGGTGTAATATATCCATAATTATTTTATAACAAAAAGATGGTAATTCTCATTAGATTGCTTGTGGAGACTGCATACCAAACTTCATAATTTTCAGGACATTTCTGAATGGGAAACAGGAGCCACAGCAAGCCCTGAGGCTGCTGTATTGAGCTAATCGATAGCAAATTGTTAAAAGATGCCAAAACATGAGAACTGTATTGTTCTAGCTCAATCCTTTGTTTTTTAATGTAGCATCATATTTTTCTGTTTATTTAAAATTGTCCTGATTGCAGTGCCATACAAGCATTTCTATAGGAGAAATTAAGGTTTTCAGCTGCTGTTGCTGTAGTCTTCAGTTTCATTTGAAAAGATGAGCAGACAGACTTTACACTTCAGTGAGTTGTTGCAAGAAGAGGGAGCAACTTCGCTGATGATTTACAGAAGAGAGGTGATGGGGCAGATTTTGATTTCTGTTACACCAATGTAAAACTAGAGCAACGCAAAAGTTATATATCAGAAAGAAGAAAAATATAGCACAAATACATGTCTTCCCTTGTTTCTTCAGGCCACTTTTAACCTCTGCCCTGGTTTCCCAGCTGTTCAATGTGTATTATGTTTATCTCCAGGCGATACTGAGGAATAACTGTTTTAAAGCGTTTTATGACTTGAGGATGAAAAGTGCTATGTATGTGCAAAATAATATTTGTTTGCTTTAGCAGTGGAAATATAGGATTATGTTTTTGATAATGAGGTGACAACAAGAACCAGCTTGCTGTCAGGTTCAATTTATATGGATCCTTCAAATAAGGAAGGACAAAGATTGCTTTGCATACAACTTTGTTTTACTTGCAATAATTTATACATCATCAATTACAATTTAAAAATCACCATTGATTCTTATTTAATACAACAATTTAACTACTTAGAACACAATCACAATTACAACTATACAATTATATTTACAAAGCT
The DNA here is from genome assembly GCA_007922155.1 of Mesoclemmys tuberculata. Taxonomy (NCBI): domain Eukaryota; kingdom Metazoa; phylum Chordata; order Testudines; family Chelidae; genus Mesoclemmys; species Mesoclemmys tuberculata. The sequence continues at coordinate 51,872,541 of ML675604.1, forward strand.
AGCTTACACTATAGGGTTATACTTATGCTATTATACTTACACTGCAACAGTGAGGTTTGTCAACAGCAAAGCAACACTTCAATTCTACTAGTACAGTTCCCGGGTTTACATCTGAGTGGAATATACTGTCACACTCAGGTTACACAGCCACACACTCTATACTTAGGTTTGAGTGCCAAGCTGGGGACAGACGGTAGGTAGATCACGCCCACACGTAGAGCTATTCTGGTGCTCTTCCAAAGATACGGAACATCTCCAAATTACCTTTTGATTTTGATCACCTTATCTCTTTCTCACAGCAATGTGCCCACTTTCTAGCCAATTATGAGATTCCTAAGAGCAATGAGGTGATTGGGGGCTGCACCCTGACACAGCGAAACTTACACAGCGAAACTTGATTTTATTTTTCTTAATTGTCCAGCTGCTGTTTGCTGTTGACAAAGACTCACCCATCACAATACATGTCTGAATACTATTTAAATGAAATTTTACTGAGTTTCGAGTAACAGGTTTATTAAGACCCACAGGCTACATACTGATTGCATTGCCTTTAGTACTTAACGCCTGCTGCGGTTTTTCCTGGTGCTTGTAAGTTTCACAGAGATTTTGCTCTAATAGATGAATGGATACTGTTTTACTGAGTTTCGCAGAGATGGATACTATTTAAATGAAGTTTCACAGAGATTTTGTTGTAATACATGAATGGATACTATTTAAATGAAGTTTCACAGAGATTTTGTTGTGATACATGGCTGGAGGTTGTTACAAAGCAGTTAACATTTTACACCTCGGCCCAATGAGTTTACACCTCTACTAATTTAAAATGGAGTTGGGTCACTTTAATTATAAAATGACACAATGTTACAACAGATAAAAATTAGATTACAGTATATTTTATGTATACTTTTTCATTTAATTTTTTGATTTAGGAAGGTTCCTCTCTTCTCTCTCCCTTCACACTGAGAGGGAGAGATTACAGGTTAGATTTTATTCCAGTATTTTATTTTGGCTCCCACTTAATTATTAGTTAACTGGCTGCTTAGTCAAAAGATTTGTAGTGGTAATACCCACAACCAGCCTCTGAGGGAAAAAAATTTAAACTGTCTCTTCTTTCAATTTTGTTCTACCCCAAGAAGTTATTGTTTGTTTTTTGTGTGTTTATCTATTCCTACACACCTTCTTGTCTTTGTCTTTTGTTGACTAAGGGTCCTCAAGGCTCTACCTCACTCTTTCCTTCTTAGCTTTTTACGACCCCCTACTTCCATTCCAGAAAAAAATCCCTCACTGCAGTGAACTCGGTGGATGCTGTGCATGCTCAGCACCTCTGAAAATTAGCATTAGTCACCAAAATTAGAAATGTTTGTCTTTGCAATGACTAATGTTAAAATGTCCTGTCTCCTCTAATTTCATTTTTATGCCTTATTTTGTTCTTGTAGATTTTTTAAAATGTGTAAATGAATACATTTAGAAACTAGCTTTCAGTGATACAGCTAGAGGGTTGCTGTTTTATTCTTTACATTTTGTGATGCTACTAAATTCCTACCTTGCTATCTCTTGGTTTCTTTTTGAATGTAATGCTCCACTTTCTCATCTTAAATGAGGTATCCTTCCCCCTTCTTTTAATCGTCTGTAAAGTTTGTCCCTTGGCAGCGCTTGAAGGGTTTCATGGCTTTTTGCCTGTTCTAGTCTTCTGTTTTTCAAAGAATTCTGCTCTTTGTAGCATTTATCTTGGATTCGCTACATAGTCACTAATTGATAACTCAAACTCATTGTTCTAGTTCTTTACTTAATTAGAATTGCAGAATTTTTCTGTCTAGATGCTGGATTAAAGCTTGTATAATTTTCTAACACTGCACAAGAAGCACAGATAAAAGTCTGTTTCACATGTACAGCTGTTTTCATTTAGTTGTCTTCAGTTTAGCCATTAACCTTCAGACCTGGTTTGGAGACCACGTGGAATGGATCTGTATTTCATTTGCAGCAACATTGTATTTACAATATGATGTTCTGATTCTGGCGGACCAGGTTTCAGCTCATACCAGTGTCCCCATGTCTCCATGGAATACAGACAAATACATTGCTGGAATCAGTCTGGCTCACCTGTGTGTTAGTATTATTAAAATAGATAAAAGAATTATAAGACTGTGTTTAGACTTCATTGAATGCTTGTGAGTTGCATGAATTAATCTAATTTAGAACATCTCTATCCCGTATTGTAAGGTTATATTTGCACATTTTCATTGAAAGGCTCTGTAACTGTTTAAATCACCAGACAGAAGAGAGAGATACTAACTAGTGTTAAATGCTGGTCTCCATGAGAAGGTGGTGTGTCCTGCTTGAAAGGAAGCCCCATCAACACCAAATGAACTAAAGTGGAACATCAAAGAGAACAAAATACTTTGCTGTTTACACCCCCTTCCCCTAATAAAGATGAGTCTTGGAAGTGAATTCCTCCCATCAGCTGAGTTTGCAGCTCAAAAGAGAGGAAGAGTAAGAAATAAACTCCCTTAACCCACCCCAACAAAGAGGAACTGTGTCTTTATGCTGCTTGGACTCTGGGAGGCAAGGATTACTAAGTGCAAATGATCCCCAATGCTTATCTTCGGTTATCCCTAAAGGATTCACAGAGCTTGGTTATTGAAGAAGCATCTGTTATTTTTTGAAATTTAAGATTGGAACTCATTTGTTTACTTGCTTTAACCTGGTATATAATTTTCTTGTTTCCTTTTCATATATAGTAAATGTTTAAATAGTTTATTGTAGGATTGGCTTTGGTGACAGCGTTGTCTTTGATGTGAGATCTAAATTGCAATTACTGGGGTAAGTGACTGGTTCTTGGGATTGGGAGTAATGTGAATATTGCTGTAATCCTTGGTGTAAGGGACCATCTGTTACACAGATATGCTCGCCTGGGTGTCAAGACAGTGGCGTACTCTAGGGGGATTGTCTGATTCTGTGGTTAGGCTGTGACATAGTGCCTGAGGAGTGTACACTTGATAATTGGTTGGTGAAATCTAAGTATAGAACTCACAGCCAATTTGGGGTTTGTGCCCTGGTTCTTAACAGTCTGCTGTGAGATTGGTACTCATGCTCTTGAGCCACTGCTATGTTCATTAAAAAAAAAAAAAGGCATGTTCTGAATGTTTGTCTATAAGTATCTGTCCCTAATGTATCATCACCCAGTCCATGCAACTGCTCTATTTCATAGTATTATCTATCCTGCTGTTAGTTTAACTCTACTGCTTTCAGGACATTCAAAATTTAAAATTACTGATTGGCTTCTGCTGCCTTTAAAACAATATCTCAATTCCAAATATAACTGAAAAAGGAAGGAGAAAAAAGGTGGAAGTATAATTTCACATTTTAAGCTGATTTGTTGTCTATTTCCACAGTACCTAAAATAGAAAAACAAGAGGGTAACTTGGTTAGTTAGCAGTAATGCAAAGTGCTGCGTTGTGAAAAATCACTACTAGTTTTAGTTTTATATCCATTCTCTTTTCCTCTCCTCCACCCCTTCACAGGCTAGTGGGGTATGCTTGTGCTATGGAGCATCATATCTCCCTCAAATTGACTTATGGTTGTCTTAAGAGCAATGGATGGCTGTGCAGGGCATATCCAACTCCCATCAACCGGAAGGACAGTAGGCATGGTTCAGTGATCTGAGTGTGAGGGATGTTTAGGGGGAAATTAGAGGATTCTTGGGGTCCAAGGAATATTTAGATGATTAATGCCTCCTGCCAGTAAGACTTGGGGTAGGAAAACAAAATAAAATGTGCAATTCTTCTAGTGCTTGCTCATGTCTATTCCATGTTAGGTATGTGCGCACCATGTGCTTGGTTGCCAGAGACTTTTCCCTTAGTGGTATCCGTAGGGCTGGCTCTAGCGCCCTCTAGGTTCATTTGCATATGTGCCGGTAGAAGAGGCGCTGCCGGCCCCCTGCCCTCTCAATTCCTCTTACCGCCTGCGACAGTTGCTTGGAATGACCCTCTTGCTCTCGCAAAGCTTTCCCAGTGATTTGGATTTTGTTATCTTGTAAATAGTTTTGTAGTAAGATTTAGTTATTAGTTAGTGTAACATAGATAGTGTAAATAGCATTGCCAACAAGGGGCATCGTCCCAGGGACAGGCATGCTCTAGTCCCCAGGTTTTAGACCGTGCGCTTCCTGTAGTAAGCCCATGCCAGTGAATGACCTGCATTTGAGCTGCTTAAAGTGCTTAGGGTAAGCTCTCATTAAGGAGAAGTGCTAGATTTGCAGACGTTTTAAGCTGTGCACCCAAAAAGAGAGGTACAGTTGTCTGAAGGCTCTGCTCATGGACGCAGCACACATACCGTCCTTGAAGCCGTCTTACTCCTAATCGGTACAAAGTGCTCCACTGGCACCATGCTCGTCCCAGCACCAGTCTCTATCCGCAGCAGGATACACCCTCCAGTATGCATCCATCCCTCCAATGCCCTAATCCCATCCCTCTTCAGGAACCCTTCTCATGAGCAGCTTCTTGTTCAGGAAGTGCAAACCCTCCTATGGTGGGGTCTGTAGAGGAAGTTCCTCAAGACTTGAAAGGGAAGGGCTCTACTCCTGATCCAGCTCATCTTGGACCTGCGTCACCTCAACAAATATCTCAAGAAACTGAGGTTCCACCTGGTCTCCCTGTTCTCCGTCATTTCCTCCTTGGATCCAGAAGACTGGTACACCACCCTCAGTTTAAAGGATGCTTATTTCCATATCTCCATCTTCTGTGGACAAAGGACTATCCTTAGGTTTATGATGGGCCAATGTCACTACCAATTTACCACACCTTCCTTCAGTCTGTCAGCAGCCTCATGGGTTTTTACGCAGTGTATGACAGTGACTGCAGCTTACCTCAGACATTGAGGCATACAAGTCTACCCTTACCTTGACAACTGGCTGATTAAAGGCCACTTTCAAGCTAGGGTCCAGCACAGCATTGGCATGGTACGAGCCATCTTTTGGGTGCTGGGTTTGTTAATAAACTAACAAAAATCAACACTGATCCTGGTGCAGAGAATGGAATTCATTGGGGCAGTGCTCAAGTCCTCTGAGGCCAGAGCCTACCTATTGGAGGCCAGGTTTTGAAGAATGTCAAAGGTAATCGCCCTGGTCACAGCCCAGCTGCTTATGACTGCCCCAGTGTGCCTTCCTAACAAAGGTAGTGTGACAATTCCATAACAACTTAGGACATTTTTCTGCCAGTCTTCTTTCCAAAGCCTCACAGCATTGGGAGTGTCTGCTACTTACGTTGGATATTAGATGAGCTCTAGCCTTCTATATTGAAAGGACTAAGCCCTTCTGCAATTCTACACAACTTTTTGTAGTGGTAGTGAAGAGTATGGAAAGATTATCAGTGTCATCCCAAAGGATTTCATCCTAGATAACTGCCTGCATTTGAGCTTGCTACGGGCAGGCGAAGGTTCTGTCGTTGGCCATTGTGACCATTCATTCCACAAGACCTCAGGCTTCATCAGTAGCATTCCTTGCACAGATACCAATCCAGGATATCTGCAGAGCTGCAATATAGTTGTTGGTTCATACCTTTGAGTCCCACTGTGACCTCACCCAGCAGACTCATGATGATGCAATCAGCACATCCATGAATGCTGAGTAATCCTCCAGAGGTACTGCTTGTGCGTCACCTAACATGGAAGGGACATGAGCAAGCACCAGAAGAAGAAGAAACGATGACTAACCTTTAGTAATTGTTGTTCTTCAAGATCGTTGCTCATGTCCATTCCATGACCCACTTTCCTACCCCTCTGTCTGAGTTACCGGCAAGAAGGAACTGACAAGGTGGGACCTGACTGTGCCCTATATACCAGTGCGTCTGTGTGCAACCCCAGAGGGCACTAGAACTGGCTCTAGGGATACCACTAAGGGAAATATCTCTGGCAACTGTGCACGTGGTATGCACATACCTAACGTGGAATGGGCATAGCAACACACCTTGAATAACAACAGTTACAAAAGGTTATTTTTATTCTTGAGACAATTATGTTATATTGCTTGTCTGATGTAACATCCTCAATCATATGTATTAATTTATGTACTGCTTTCCTATGTATAAAATCACTTAACCCCTAAGGAGTCCGAAGTGGTGTGTTTTGCATGATGTAGTAAAGAATTGAGTGGTGGAGGAGTTGCATGTCCAAAGTCTCTAAAACAGTGGTTCCCAACCTTTTTAGCTCAAGGGCCACAAATATGATTTTTATAACCCTGAAGGCACCAGTCTCTGTCAGCAACCCGCTCCCCCCACTGCAGCCAGCGGGAAGGAGTTCAGCAAGGAGGATCTCCCGTCCCCTTGGCTGCAGCAGGAAACCCTGAGCTCCACCTGGGTCCCTAGGCAGTGGCTCCCTTCTGCAACTAGAGGACAGGAGATCAGTGCTCTCCTTCCTCTGGCTCCAGCAGGGACCCAGTGCCTAAGGACCCAGGCAAAGCGCTTTGCTCTCTGCAGGAGCCGGGGGAGTGGAACGCTGATCTCTCTGCCCCCTGGCTGCAGCAGGGAACTATGCGTTCCACCTGGGTCCCTAGGCAGCAGCTCCCTTCTGCAGCCAGGGAGACAGAGGATCAGTGCTCCCCTCACTCTTGACTCCAGCAGGGACCCAGGCAGACTGTTTTGCTCTCTGTTGGAATCAGGGGAGGGGAGCATAGGCCATTTTGAAAGTCTCTGCGGGCCACGGGTTGGGGGCTACTGCTCTAAAATATCCTGAAAACTATATTTGGTAATATTTAAAAATATAATGAAAAAGATTATTAATTTGTCTTAATATTTATTAGAGCTGGACCATTTTGGGGGCCTTTTTTTTAACTAAAAAGTTGATCTTTTTAAAAACTTTCATACCCCTCCACCCTCTAATTTTCTGACCAGCTCTGTGGCTGGTTAGAATTTTTTGTCTATTTTCAACTAAAAGCATTAACAAATTTTTAACCTGCTTTAACATATACAGGAAAAGGTAGTATGTTTTGATTGCATGCACTGATTTAATGACACATTTCTTGTTGGTCATCAGCTTAAATTGTACTGTTAAGTCCACTTCAGAATGGTCGTTTAACACAGGGTAAACTATTTTCTCCTTTGGAAGATATGTGCACGAGTTTTCACTAAATGCTAAAGCCTTCCTTATGGGGTAAGAAGGATAAGACAGAAAATAAACCAGGTAACAAAAGCAAAGATAAATATTTTCCATTTGAGTGGAAAACTGCTTGTAAGGGAAGGCTACTTTAATTGCACGTCTTGAAATTGTACAACTTAATAAAAGTAAAAAAGGACATACTCATCTTTTCAATGGCTAGTCCTTCCCTTAAGAATCAAGTTGACCGCACAATAAAGGGATCGATTTCAAAAGTGTGGTAGAGGAACAGGAATTATACACTGTGATGGAGTGGGGGTGCCTTTCCGAGTGCGGAGTGTGCACCTCAGTTTTCTCATCTATTTCCCTTGTATTCCTTTCATATGTACTCCTGTGTTTCAGTGATGGGACCCGGTGCATGGTCATTGCAGAGACCACTAGAGGGTGGATGGGCCTTCCCCAGCCACATGTATGCAGACCCTCCTCTGACCTCCTGGGTCAAACCAGGTTGTAACATCTGGCCTGGGAAGAAGACAAAGAAATTAGGAGGGGCAGAGGCGGGTCAGTCTGGGGGATGGAGAAGAAGACCAGTGGCCTGTGGGGGGGCAAGGGGAGTAAGACCTCCTTGCGTGGCTCTGAGTTTCCACAGTTGGTTGCTGCTATAATCTCTAATTAAGCTGCTAGCAAAGTCCTTCTACCCTGTGATCCTGAGAACTAATAAACCCTTCTGATTTCCACCATGGCTGTGAATCACTTCTGACTGCAAGGGGTGGGGTGCCTGGCCCTTCGGGCATGGAGGAACTCCCCAGGACCCATCCCAGGGTGGGGTTCCGCAGGGCGAGTTCCAGGCATAGCAGGGGGATGACCTACCGAGACCAGATTTAGGAGTTGGCTGCACTGGTGTGAAGACTCGGGGTGGCAGGCTCCATAGCACTAGAATCCTGACTGGTTGTGTTGAGAGGAGACCCCGAGTTCGATTCCTGTGTGACTCTGTCACATACACATATCTGTTCTTGAAACGCTTTTTGCAGGGAAGTAGTTGCCTGTGCTCTGCAGTATTCATGTAAAGAAGAGGAAGTGAGCACGAAATCTGTTGCAACTCACTTGAGTCAGAAGTCCCCATTGATTGTCAAATTTTTATCATGGGTACAGGAGATGGCTAAGTCAAAACAGTTACTTTGTCTTCAGTATTCACAAGAGACAAATTTATTTCGTGAGCATTTTGACAAGACCCTAATACAACTTAGTAGAAAGGAGAAACATTTTCTCTCCACATATAAGCAGGGTAAGAAGAAGCAGAAAAGATTTATAAACAAAGATCTTGTTTTTTCTTTCTCTTTCATGGGTACCTTGTCCATTACAACTTAGTTATTCTTCCTCAGTTTCCAAGCATGGAGATGCCGCTTTTTTTTTTTTTAAACCTCTCTCTCACGTCCCAGTGTACTGCCAGCAGTTAGAGCTGTTCAAAGAACTGATTGCCTTGCTAAATCTCAGTGTCTCACCTCTGCTCAAAGAAGCAAGAGGCTTCCCCAGGCTTCTCTCTCTCTCTCTCTCTTCAGACAGGAACTTTTTCTGTTACATTATATTCTCGCTATAACAAACCCCTTGAAGGAGCTGTCAGCGGGTGCTGCAGCCCTGGGGCTGGAGGTGGGATCCAGGGATGGGTTTCATTGTATCCAAAGGTTGTTATTATGAAGGACATTATAGTGGGGATGTGTTCTTTTTTTAATCTCCTCTCCTCGGTGCCCTTCTGATAGATACTAAGAGGAAATTTGGAAAATAGAAGTCTGCTGGAAAACTGGTATTTGAGGAGAAAACACACAGCAAAACATAGTCGTTAATGACACTAGGAAAATATGATAGATATGTTTTACATATCATTCAGTGATGTTATAAAAAGAAATCAGATACTTGGGGATAAAAGGAGTGTGAAATTCAGGATAGTTTCATGAGAATAAACTATAGATTTTTCACTGTCATTTGATTAAGTAAATTTCAAAATCGAAATTCCATATAAAGTCAGATTGTGAAGGAAAAGTGCCCAAGTTCTCTGTGTGTTTTCATACCTACATTTACATGTGCATTTACCACAATTTCACCAGCCTAAACATGCAGTAGTGGTGCATTTTTATGTATGTGAGTTGGTCTCTATCCACTGAAAATGTGGCTCTGCAGTATCTTCAAAAGTATGAAGGTGACTGTATATGCTTAGCATAGGGCTCGACAAACCCCGGGTGCCATGGCGCCTAGAAATTTAAGTCTACCACCTAGTATTTCTCTGTGGGGAGCGGACTCCATGCTCCGGCCAGGGTGCCACTGCACCCAAGTGGCAGGGTTAGGAGGGGGGAGCACTGCTCCAGCCAGAGCATCCCACCGTTAGGCCCATGTTGTGGAAAAGGGGCAGGCCTGGGAGGGGAGAGTGCTGCCGTGCTCCGGCCAGGGTGCCCTGCTGCTGGGCCCACGTTGTGGGACGGGTGGGGGGAAGGGGCAGGGCCAGGAGGGGAGAGTGGCTGCTGCACTCCAGCCAGTGTGCCCCGCCGCTGAGCCCACGTCTGGCACCTTAATTTTTGGGCTGGCTCGTAGCTCCAAAACAAATTCGTTGAACCCTGGCTTAGCACTTTTTATACTAAAACACACTGATAACTTAAGTCTTTGCAGTTACAAACTTGCTTTCAGTCATTGTCACTCTTTCATAACTATCTTAACATTTTGCTTGATCTCAGCCTAGAGGCAGATCATTTTTTAAAAGCTTGAGCAGAATCCAATTTTATATTATGAAAAAGCTTTTCTCCAAAGGTACCATTATGATAATCCCCAGTCTGCATATTTTGTAGGGCACATCATATGTTCATATATTTGCAATTTACATTCCACTGCTGTCTGAACCATATAACCAGCTGGTTGTGAGTGCCTGGGCTTTCTATTGATCAGAAAATGTTAGTACTCACCTGCATAAATGGAAGCTCCCTTCATATTTTGCTGCACCATGATTTAAATTGTCTATTCTGTTGGCTTCAGTTTTAGTTAACTTTGCTACACTTCTGTGATGTTTCTGTCTGCCTATGTATAGACTTTTTTTTTTTTAAAGAGAAAAGTAAATTGATTATAGAATGGGTCTTGATCAAATAACATTAATACATATGGCAACCATTTTCCAAATATTAGCACATATTTTTTTTATCTTTGGTTATCTCAGGTACCCTGAATACTATACTTTGATTTATTTGATATTTAAGTATTTCAATTTGGATAAGAAGTATCTTGTTACTTTTTTCATGTGTGCTTTTTGCAAATTGGAAACTCATTTTTCTTTCCCCCTTTTTTAATGGCCTTTACATCCATATTACTTTTGAACTAATGACTCAGCAGTCTTTACATTGGTCTAAATTAATATATGATGATTTGGCAAAATTCCATGAAGTGAGGGAGTCAATTTTAAGTCCCCCCCTCTTATTTTAAAGCCTTTTAAGTCATTTAATTCAAGATTTTCTTCCAATAATACACTCCAGGGGTGTTTTAGTCACCTTGGTTTTTCTGATTCTAATGAACAACACTTTATTTTCATTGCTTCATGCAATTCCTGAGCTGATTTTGAGCTGGAAAATGCCCTGGTGGTGTTCTGTAGTTTTCGTTTTTGAATTCTGAGCTTTCACTGGACAGGCAGAAAGAGTCAAACTATGTATCTACACTTGCAAATTCCAAAAAAGGAAGATTCCGAAAGTATCTAAATGACATGTTAGAACTAATATAACAAAATTAATTCTTATTGATATAAAGCCTACTCCCTGGATTAAAAAAATAAAACAAACAAAAGCATCCCATTTGCTGTAACTGTTGTGGACAAGCTAGACATCTTAATTAAAGCACCCACAGAGGTTATTAAAGGCCAGATTCTGCCCTGCCCAATAAGTACCCAGCATGTTTCCTTTTCCACAAAGACATCAAGGAAATGCTGAGGGAGTGATGGTACAAACTGCATTCCTTTCCTACCTTATCAAAGACAATGCATGGTTTTCATTGGCTCTCCAATTGCAGCTAAGAAAGCTAGGAATCCTTCCAATGCAGACACAGAGTAAACTCATCTGCTGGCTGTAGTAAGGAACCTATGTTTTTCTGGATGGTGGTCCTCTGTGAATAACATCAATACTTGCCTCTATCCATACTTCTAACAAGCAGAAGCAGCATGAAATGTATATGGTTCCTGACCTGAGACAGGATTCTGATCTGAGTTTTACTAACTGTATTTTGATTGGCAAAGCTATGAGCAGCAGCAGCAGCAGCAGTCACTGGAGCTGTTTATGAATTCAGAAAGACACTTCTTCTCTCTACATCAGTTCACGTTTGGAAGATTATCGTTCAGCCGTAAGGGCTGGAAAATTATAATTAAAAGCTTAAATTCTGCGAAAACTGCAAGCTTCTACACTTGGTATATTTTTCATGTCCTGTACCAGTTATATTAATCTCAGACTATGCTCTCTAGTGTTTGTCTACTGAATGCTTAGGGAGACTTTGGGGGGGGATTCAAATGAAGATGAGACTTAGGCCTAAATCTTTGGCTATGACTGACATATGGTACAACTCAGGGGAATGTTTGGGGGGAGGTAAAAGAGGTATCGTGTAAAGATGGTCTTTGTGTTTCCTTAATCCTGTGCCAGCTGTGTTCTGGATGGTCACTTGGAATCACTTAGAGTAGCCAATGGCTCCAAGAAGCTATTTTGTCAGCTACGGATTAGTTGGATGTAGAGAAGTCTGGGCACGTTCCCTACACAGGCACTGGGAAACGGGATTGGCCTAGGAGCCTCGATCTCAGCTTTATGCCACCAGTAGATTCCCCCTGTGATCCGCTATGGCCAGAGTGCTGGCTTCAGAGCTAGAATCTGCCAGTGGTACGATGAAGAGCAGATATACCACACTCCAGTTTGGGCTCCAGAATACTTGTTACCAAAGCATTTGGTGTGATTTAGTACTACTACTTATCTCTTATCTGATGAAAGCAGATAAAAGCAAATGACCCAATATTCCAAGACTGGTGGGATCAGAGATGTAGTAACATCATTTTCAAATACGAATTCTGTTTTCTGAGTGAGAGTAGCTAAATACAATGGTAAACAAATGAGGACTAGAGCTAGCCGAAACTCAGAATTTCTGGTTTGTTGGAAACTTAGACATTTTAAAATTTGGTTTTGTTCAGATTCAGATAAAAACTGAATTTTTGGAAAAATCCTGGGTTTTTTTAGTTTGTTTCAGAAACACCGACACAACAAAAAGTGCTCCTTTAGGATCCTTGCAGCTGTTGAGTGAATTTGAGATAATTTTGTCAGTTTCACCCCTGCCTTCAACAGAATATCAGCAGAAAAACTGACAAGAGTCATATCCATTTAATTCTGTAGCTGCCAGCATCTATGCTCCAGGACAGCACTGATTGGGAACCTCATGGCTTCTGGACTCCAAGGCCAGCTGGTTCTCCATCCTGCACAACTTTCACAGCTGGTGGCTCACCCATTTGTGGGAGTAGGAGAACCTGGCCCCAGGCAGTCTGAATAGGGGGACTGCTTCAGAGCTTTGGATGTTGGAAGCCTACCCAAGAACTTGTAAGGTCTCCCAGGGACTCCTGGTTCGATGGAAGAGAGGCTAGAAGCTATGAAAGCTCCCTGCCTGTGGTTCATCAAATGTTTGTCAAATCTGATATGTTTCCACAAAACATTTTGGATTTGATGAATTGGCATTTTCCAGCAAAACTCTTGTTTTGTCAGAAAATTCCTATCCAGGTCTTGTCAAGACTAATTAGTCTCAAGCAAATAGTTCCATAAGGCCTATGTACTTTTTCGGCAGTTAGACAGATAATTGCCTTAGATGAGCAATAACTTAAACTTTATTTTATTGAAATAGAAAAATGCAAGTCAGTATGTATAGTTCATACAATTTCTCTACCAGTAAATAGTAGATTAAATCTTCATTCAGTTGGAGTTTTGCATCTGATTATGAAGGGGGATAAAAAGGGCATATAAAGAGATGAACCTTTATGTGAGAAAAGTTTGTTTGATTTATAAAATGGCATATTTGACTGAGAAATTATGTTAATTGATAAATAGCTGCAGTTGAAATAAATATACCAGTTATTAGGGTTGATTACAAGTAATAATATTGGGTGGTTTTATATTTATTTAACAATCTATATAATTTAGGGTGAAAATTTAAAACTTTTTAAAAGTGAATTGAGATTGTAATGGTGTCTCTTCTTTCTTTTTTGAAGTATGGCTAGTCTACCCTAATTTTTTTTCTAACATCACTGTGTGGAGAACATAGTTTTGTTGTCATTCAAGATAGTTTTTCCATTTTATTTTTAAACCTTGTTTTTACAGTTGTCAAAATGCTATAAAAAAGTGTGCGTGGCCATTCCTGCAAAAATTGACTTAAAATGAAAACAATTTTCATTTTAAAGGCTGCAGCTTTCATTTTGGCTATGTCGAACAAACATCAACTGGATTTATGACATGAATCTGAAAAACATACGTTTCCCAGAAATTCTTATTTGGACTTAATTTCAGTGATAACTTTGGTTTTGTTTTCTTTTTTTAAAGTCTTATTAGGTGTGTGAATAAATAAAACAGTACATATAACATATCAGCCCTGTATAAATGTTATCCTAATGTACACGCAAACCAAACAGAGTCACTATGAAAGTTTAGACAACAAGTACACCTACTCTAGGCTCCTGGCTCCTCAGCCATCACCTCTCTTGGGTAGAGACCCACATCTCTCTCCCTCCCTCCCAAACAGGGCATTTTCCCAGACTGTACAGTACCTTACTACAGAGTGTTAACACCCAGCAAGCAAGACTGCCTTAATAGGCCAGCCTCTTCACAGTGCTCTTGCTCTCTCTCTGTCTTTTTAGAGGCTTTAAACAGCATAATTGCCCACAGTTATGAGTTACCCCACAGTTCTTTCTAGGCAAGCACTTGCATCCTTAAGATGAAAGCATTGCAGAGAAAACATATTAAAAACAATAAAAGAGCCTGCATAATAATAAGCTTACTAGAGATCACCCCTTTCCCAAATCCAAGAGGGACTCTGATAGGAGTCAGTCCTTCAAATCCCATGTGACCGATATGACAGTATCCTGCAAATATCCTGGGCAAACATTATGGAATTAAGTTAAACCATATTGAATTATGTTTAATACTTTTGAGGTACATTGTATTAAATATGAAAGGTATTTGCATTATTGTGGGATTGTATGGAATTCGTTTAGAAGGAAGAAGGATTAATGCAATCTCTGGGAGATAATGTGAACTGCAAAAGACTATGCTGAATAGTAGCAGACATGATTTAGCTTTTGGAACAATATGTATGAAGTGGAATTCCTAGGAAGTACTGGGAGGGAGGTGATAGCAGTCCCCCACCTATGGAATCAGCCTTTGAAGCCTTGCTCTGCAAAGGGGAGGGGACCCTTTGTTTGCTGATCAACTGTTGCAGGAGAAAGTTCAGAGATCCAATCTGGATTCTACAGTGACCCAACAGATAAAGAAAGGATTTTTGAATACATAGCCTGAATTTAAGATGACTCAGTGAGTTCATTATGATGCAGCAAACGGTCAGGTTCTCTGGTCCACAGAGGACCCCAGTTCTTTAGGTAGCATTGGAAGGACTGACACTGATCAGAACCCTTGTGAATATGGTGGGGAAGGGGTATGATCTCAGTTAAATTTATTGTAGATTTTTATTGATTTTTAAAAAATATATTTTCTCTGTAGTGTAATTTTATTTTAAGAATAAAATATACTTGCTTAGAAAGAACAGTGTGGTACTTTATAACTTGACAATTACTGTGATTAGTCTCTGAAAAGAAAGCAAGCAGACTTGTTTAGGCAGGTGGCTTTTTCTGGGAATAACACAGTGAAGGTTGAGAACTGTTCAGGTTGGAAATACCCTGGTCAGGAAGAGAAATATGCGGGTCTCCAACCAAAAAAGGCAATGCTAGGGAGTGAAAAGCCTGAGAGTGGGTTCCCTTGCTGAACCACTGTGGGGAAATACAGGTGCAGTTGCCCTTAACTATGACATCCCATCAAAGGGTTTTTCCGTGGTTACATGTTCATAACAGCTTTAGCTCGGAACAAACACACCCATGAATGGGTTAGTCTTTCCTGTGCATATCTTGGGCCTTTGATCTTCAGAATTCAGGAACAGGAAATCAGTAGACAATAAGTCCCTTCTTCAGGGCATAGCTTCAAAAGACTGGGGTTTTGCATAATCAGGGTGGTGAATTTGTGTTTCACCTCCCTGTAGAGATTTCCCAGGATATTCACTTCATGCATATTGTCCCAAAAGACTATTCTTGTCTGCTGCATTATTCAGGATAATCCTTTGATCATCCAGGCCCACCCTAATACATAACCTTTCCATTTAATACAAAGAACTCCAAAGATACTTACTTAAACTTTATTCAGATTTTCCAAGGAGATTGCAGGAAATTGCCACATATATCATAGAATATATATAGTGTTCTTGCTGATGCTTTGTATGAAACACTAGAAAACAGATATATTTTCATAGATTCTGAGACCAGAAAGGACCATTGTGATAATCTAGTCTGACATCCTGCATAAAACAGGCCATAGAACTTCCCCAAAATAATTTGTTTGAATTAGGCCATATCCTTTAGAAAAATATTCAGTTTTGGTTTCAAAATGGCCAACGTTGGAGAATCCACCACAACCCTTAATAAATCATTCCAATGGTTAATTATTCTCACTGTTTTAAAAAATTATACCATGTTTCTAGTCTAAATTGAATATCTTCCACTTCCAGCCATTCATTCTTCTTATACCTTTGTCATCTCCTAGATTGTGTTTGTTTTTTTCCAGGACACTGATAATATTAAACGCTGTAGAGCCAAGACCCAATCCTAGCAGGACCCCATCACAACCACACTCACTCAGTGATGATTCCATTTACTGTTACATTTTGAGATATGTCAGTTAGCTAGTTTTTAATCCTTTTAATCTCTGCCAGGTTAATTTTATTTCTTTTTTAATCAAAATGTTTTGCATTATCAAGTCAAATGTCTTGCAGAAGTCATAGGTATATTACATCAACACTACATTTTCTGTATTTAGAAAATATATAACTTTTATGCAGCAAAAATGTTCAGTAATATTGTCAGAGAGCTTAGCTATCTGTCATATCAAGTGAAAAGAATCTTATATATGTTACCACTTTCTAAATCCCAGGTCAGCTGCAACCACATAGATGAGCAAGATCCCCCATTGTGTACACCCTGTTAATAATTACCTCTACCTCAAAATGGAGAGCAGTGAGTTTTTCTACTTAAAAAAATATTTATTCCATCCTTTTATTTGCCATAAAAATTGTAGTCCAGATTCTTTACTTTCTATTTCCACTGCTATGATGGTACTACTAATATTAAGCATATTATACATGAATCAGAAGTTTAACACATCCTCTTTAAGATATTTAAACAGTTTCCCAGTATGGGCTGAATTATATATAGATGACAATATTAAACAAAATCTCCACTAATCTATAAATTCAGATAGAAAAACATAGTGTGACTATGAACTTTTAGAAAAATCAAAAAATGCACCTGAGGGAAAGAATAATCCCTTGTGCCTTGAAGGTAGAAAGAATCCTTGAAGGTATTCTTTTTACTGTTTGGGTGTTGTGCAACAACATTGTACTACACATATGAAGTGAGAGGAACAGGTCTGGCCTTCTACTTGGCATGCTCGATTAGGGGCCCTAAATCATGGACCCAGACCCCATTGTGCTATATGCTCCCTGCCCCAAACATCTTATAACCTAACCTACTTACTCCAGCTTTTCCACTGATCAGTAAATGAGCCCACAGGCATTTGTTCCCATTAACTAGGAAATGCCTTCTCTAGGAATGTCCTTGATATATCCTGTACATGGGAGTTCTCCTGTGCTGAGATAATTCTAGCTGCCTAGTTTTGGCAGCTTTATGGCCTGTATGACCAAAAGTGGTGCAAATAAGTCATGTGGGCCTGGATCTGGCTTGAAATATCAATCATCAGAAGCTTTTACACATCTGTAAAAAGTATGTCACAAGGAAACTCAAACCTATTGAATGGCTTTCAAAATTTTGTAATCAGATGCTGTTTTATAGGTTCTCAAATGGCAATATTTTATTATACAGATCTTTGAATTATTTGAGGAAAAGAGGAGTTTTTGCAGATTTCGACCAGGCTCAACATTTTTTTTGTTTTCAAAGCTTTGAAAAAATGATAGTGCTCAATTATATGAATTTATTAATTATTCTGATCTTAATGAAAATTAATGAAAATTCTCTTTTTTTTTTGGAACACATCTGGATTTTTGAGGTGTATAAAAAAATCTCAATGGAAATATATTTCTCATCTTACTGGCAGCACCATGACTGATTTTCTTTGGTTAATATTGTGAAATGTATATAGGGTTTTCATCTTATTATGGTTGTATTGCTGTCTTTTTTTCTCTGCATCAAATGTCATGTGTATTAGACTATTTCTAGTAGCCTTGGAAAAAATTAAATACAAAGTTTAGAAAGTCAATACAAGAATTTATTTTCAGCTTTCCTGAGTCCTTTTTAGAAAATAATTTCTCAAGAAAGAATATTATCTTATTTTCCCTGTGCCTTCTTGTCACTCTCTTCTTGGTTTGAGAAACCTTACCTTACTGAAAAATAGCAGAATAGTTAAATATTTATTTAAAACTCTCTTTTTACAGTTGGTAAGTTATTTTTTAAATCAGAAGGTACCCTATGTATCAATTATTAAGCAGGCAGAAGCTGCATATCCACAGTTACATTTTATTATAGATTTGGTTCCTCTTGGGGCCTCTTGGGATAACCGAAGTATTTAGATTTTATATTCATGTTAGTTGGACTCCTGTACAGAATATTTTTACATCTGTCATTACATGAAAAAGCTGATAAGTTTCACCTTCTTTCTCTTTCTAGGTCAGAAGACTTGTCTCCATTTACATGGTATCTTTCCTTACCTCTATGTGCCATATGATGGTTATGGGAAGCAATCAGAACACTATCTTCGTCAGGTGGCATTCAGCATTGATCGAGCACTCAATGTGGCGTTAGGCAATCCGTCTTCTACTGTTCAACATGTGTTCAAAGTGTCATTAGTATCTGGAATGTAAGTATGACTTAGTCGTGTTACTGTTAATTTTGTTTATGTAGAAGGGTCAGAACACATGGTTTGGCACTGGGTAGGTTCACTGCCTCAATTTGTCCTTGAACTCACCAGTAATTACACATGCTTTTATGCGTCTAATAACACCCCTTCTTGGGGTCTGGTTTAGTAAAACAACAGTTTAATGTCAGCATAAATAAAAGCCAGTATTTTTCAAACTCTACAGTTCCTTCAATCTCTAGCTGGACTCAGTAGTTCCTTCCCAAAATCTAGTGCTGCTACTTGGTGTGTCCTAAAGAAAGGCTCTTAATCTAATGCTTTTTTTTTGTCCTGCTTGTTTGTTCTTTATGGCAAGTTGCTCCAGCCAGGCCTTTCCATCTGCTTGGTATGGAGAGCCCCTTTCCATGTCCCCTCTGACCATGGGTCTCTTGCAGGAACAATCCTGAAGGTTTCTCTCCCCCTGACGGCACAGGTTGCCTCTTATAGGAAATATCACTCTATTACCCGTGTGATGCTTGCTCACCAGACACTATAGCTGGCCCAAGCTTTTAAACAGGGCCCAGGGATAAGTACATATAGCCCAGGAAAACACTGTTTGCTTACTTTTTATTTAATGTAAATTTTTGCTGTTCCAAGTGCTGTTAGGCATACTATCACCAGATGTTAATATTTTAAGGATTCCGTTACTCACTATTTATTTGACTCACGTAACCAGGGGTTGAAAAATTTACTTGTCCATGATGAGTAAGAAGCTTTTCTGGTTGAACACATGCAATTTATGCAAAATCTGTGTTTTCATCTAGAAAAAAAGGTGAGATTTTCAAAAGTATTCAACACTAGTTGAGCCAACCAGTGGGGTGCACGTCTGACAATCCCTAGTTCATAATGATTATGCTTATCAAGATAACCTTCCCAGTATGAACCATTGCAATGCTTTCTTCGGAAGACTGCGGACAGTGCTTTTGTTGCTGCTTGGAGCTTAGCTGTAGCAGAACAAAATCTAATCACTGTATTATTGGTTTTCACTGTGGATGTGAGAAACTTGTGAGCAGCAGTAAAACTATTAATCTGAACCCTTCTTATCTTTGGTTTCTTGTAAAAGGTATGATTAGCGGCAGAAGACAAGCACTGAAGCTATTCATTGGAGAGGAGGAACCAAATTTGAAAGCTGGACAACCTCTTTATCTTCCTCCTCCTCCTCCAACCTGCAACACAGCCAGAAAGCTGCAGGGATAGTAACAGATCCCATAGCCCTCTCTCTAGCAGCTTGGCAGCTCTTTTGATGTAACTTCAAGTCAAGTTCTGAATGCAAATAGTAGACACTTTATGTGCTGAAGGCGCTATAATTTTCCCTTCTCAAATATAAGCCCTGCAGATCTTCTTGCATACTTTCCTTGCCTTAGGAAGGACAATTAAAAGAAATATTTACTACCGAAGTTTCAAAATATGGAAGACACAAGCTGGCAGAGCCAGAGCTAAAGGAAGGATAATTTTTTAACACTGACTGTATCTAGTGGCTGCCTGTCTGAGGGGGAGAGCAGCCCAACAGTTCTTTGAGTATGTTATTGTGAATCTCACTATAGGGAGTACATACACCTCATCTGCCTGAGACTGGATTTTTTCAATAGTTATGTCCATGTACATGTACCCTGTGTCTCTTTGTGCTCGCATCTTACTGCTTTTGAAGGTCAGATGGAACCTAGCTGGTGTCCTACTCACTAGACATTAGCTTGGGCTAAACTTCTCAAGAAACCTTCTTAAAATCTTCTGGGATATTTCAGAACAACTTCCATTCTTTTTTTTTTTTTTTTTTAAACTTGTCAAGCCAAAAGTTCTGTAAAAAAAACCCAGCCCCAGGACAGAAACTTAAAGTTTAGTGGACTCAAAACTCACAGGATTCAAATCTTGTCTGTCCTGAAGTGGACTGATTCATCTGAAATATGGGCACAGAAGATATTCTGATTGGGAGACTCTCACATCCCAGCAGGTGCTCTGTCTGCCTCTAGTTTCTAAGAACACACAAGTAGAGGGATATGAGGCTTAAATTCTATCTCCAGGAGCAATCTGTGAGAGTTAGTGTTGGATCTAGTACTGGGGCAGGAGCTCAACATGGAGCTCTGTGTCCTCCCATAAAGAGGAATATGGGAAAAATGTTGGGAGACAAGCTGGCTAAGTCATAAATATGTGACATGGAGATAAGTAGAAGGGAGCAGGTGGCTGCACAGCAGGTTTTTTTGGTACCGGAAGTATCCTCAGTAATGTTGACTCCAGCACCAAAAACACAGATTCAGAGTGCTCCAGGGCAATGCTAGGTACCAAGATACGCAACAGCACTGACACAGTCCTGAGCACTGATAACACTTTACCACTTGGTACCCCCATGGTACAGGTGGACTCTGCTTCACCATCCCCAGGACAACCTTTTTGTTGGAATCTGAGGTCCATGAACCTAAAGATCTCTACAGACCTCAACAGTAGGCACACCAGGACTAACATTGGTCCATCCAACAACTCATCAATCCTCCATAACCATACAGAAGACATGGTGGAGCTTTTGGGACCTACCTTTTGGGGCCTCTAGGAGATGGTCCCCTTCTCCCTATGGCTTTGCTAGCAAAACCTCAGTTACCAGACTCCCCAGAGGAAGGAAATCCAGAATTGAATGACTCCTCTCACTGCCCAAGGATACCTCCTCCTTGTCCCTTAATAAAAGCCTTGACATCAATACCAGCAACGGATAATTTCAAAGATTTCCAGGAGCTCCTGGTGCAGGATGCAGACACCCTGGAGATTATGACTTCAGTCATCTCCAGGAAGTCTCACAAGTTTTGACATTTTGTTGGCCATTGGTCCAGACAGGATTGCTCTTCTTATAAATGAAGACCTCCTAGATCTGGCAAATGCCACCCCCTAAAACACAAGTTCTTCTTTGCATAGTGTCCCTATGGGTGCTCCACTGTAGTTATATCTATGCTCCCGCATTGCAGATTTTTGGTGGCAGTCCATACCGCCTGCTCATGCACTGCTTCCCAACAGCCATGAGGCTAGCAGCACATGTGGGCATTCCCTCCCCAGTTTCTTCTCAGCTGCCCCTGGCTAGAGACGGAGCTTATAGCTGTCTGTTTACAGATCGCTGATTCTTTTAGAATTGCTAATTTTAGCTTCTCCGAAGCATTCTTTTCTTTGTTTGCATTTACTTTGACTGACTCAGGCAGTTACATTCATACTGACAGCACCTAGACCACCTAAATCACGTATCCTGGACGTGTGCAGTACTGAACTGACAAAACAAGTCAGAGCGCCTGCAGACCCAATGGGCACAGGCAAGAAAGGCATAGTACTGCAGGGGCATGAAAAGCAAAGATTTGCCCTGGGAATACTCCTTTGGTACTGTCATCAATATCAATACCACTGACAATGCACCAGGCACCAATGGACCGTATCATTAAGTCTACATCTCCAACCCCATCAATATAAGCCTTATGGTACTGACAGCCAGCACCGGTACTGTCACCTCCTGCACTGCCTGACTTTCAGTGCACGATAGACCTTTTGGTGTTGGATGCACCAGTCTCTCCACTGCTCAGTACTGGGCCCTGGTACTGAGCCCACCTCGCACCCTAGGCTCACCAACAGACACATGCCACGCATTGCCAATGTTATCAGTAGAGTCAGAAAGTGAGCAAGAGGACTCAATTTCCCAGCGCTCATCACGCCCGCCCTATGGGGCCCAATT
Source organism: Mesoclemmys tuberculata (assembly GCA_007922155.1). Lineage (NCBI taxonomy): Eukaryota > Metazoa > Chordata > Testudines > Chelidae > Mesoclemmys > Mesoclemmys tuberculata. The sequence goes on from ML675604.1 coordinate 51,894,525, forward strand.
CTATAAACATAAAGAATATCACCCAGCTAACCAACCTCCATGATTTGGACTGCCATGGTTCCAACCACCAGCACCTTTTCTTAGCCAATGGCCATATTGGGACCCCTCGCAGGCCCAAAGGCAACAGACCTCATTGGCCCCAACTAGAACTTTGCACCAACAGAGAAAGTGCCCTCCTTCAGCTGCTTTCCCTAGGACCTCTGAACCCCGGGAGCAAATATGGGAGGAGCCAGCAGTCATCATAGTCACCAGATGAAACAGTCATGCCCCCTCTGCCCTCCATGGAGGATGATTTCAAAGCATTTCAAGACTGGGCACAAAGGCTAGCAGAAGCTCTGCAAATACCCTTATAAGAAGTGATTGAGTCACATCATAAGCTGGTGGACATCTTACATTCATCCAGAGCTGCAAAAGTGGCCCTGCCAATCAATGCAGCCCGACTGGACCCTACCAAATAAATACAATAGTCCATGGCATCCATCCCTCCAATGTGCAAGGAGATGGATAAAAAATATTACATGCCAGCAAATGGTACAGAATTTTTGTTCTCGCACCCACTGCCCAATTCCATCATGGACATGGTAAACTCCAAAGGATGTCAACACCACTTTAAGTCCACCCCTTATGACTGGGACTGCAAGCGGTTAGCTTTATCTGGCAGAAAAGCCTATTCGTCAGCCATCTTCTAGTTCAGAGTGGCAAATTATCAGGCTGTATGGGCAAAATACGATTACCAAAACTATGCAACTTTCATTAAATCAGATTCTGGAGTCGCATAAAGAACAGTTTAAGGCCCTAGTTAATGAGAACCAGTTGGTGGAGAAGATGTCTCTTCAGTTGGTTCTGGATGCCGCTGGCACAGTGACCCTTTCGATTTCAACAGCAGTGGTGATGAGACAGACCTCGGGGTTTCACTTCTCCGGCTTCACCAAGAAGGTGCAAACAACAGTGGAAAACCTTCCATTCGAAGGAGCAACCCTGTTTGCTGAGAAGACTAATGCTGCCATCCAGAGTCTAAAGGACTCAAGGGCCACTCTCAGATCCTTAGGGATATGCAAACCTGGCTTTAAGAGGAAATAGAACTCTTAATCATCATTCAAACCCAGGTTGCAGTACTCTTATTCATATTTATCTCAATACCCAGCTCAGTACTCCCAGAGGCTGTATGAGCCTCAAAAAAAGAAACCCATGTTCTAAACCAAATGTAAGATGTCAGGATCCCAACAAAAGTCTTCTCAGCCCTCTACATCAAAGAGACAATTTTGACAGGTTGGTCGAGGTGCTGATAGAACACCCTTTCTGCTGCCATTCCAACCTGGAACACCCCTCCTATGCCTTTGGGGGTTGTCTTACTCCATTCTGAAGCACCTGGGAATAGATAACCTCAGATAAGTGAGTATTGAAGATTGTCCATGTCGGATACTCCATCCATTTTTCCTCCCTCCCACCTTCCAAGCCTCCTTCCTTTTCGGGGACCCTTCTCACGAGAGTTTACTACGATAGGAGGTAGACCACCTCCTCAGTGTCGAAGTGATAGAGCCAGTGCCCGTTAACCTAAGGGGCAAAGTTTTCTATTCTGTTCTTCCTCATACTGAAGAAAAAGGGAGTTGGAGACCTACGCTACACCTCAGAGCACTTAACAAATTTGTCAAAGCTCAGAACTTCAAGATGGTCACAACATCCATGATCATTCGAGCATTAGAAAAAGGAGATTGGTTCTTGGCCCTCAACCTTCAAGACGCATATTTTCATATCTCAATTATACCAAGCCACAGACATTACCTCAGATTCGTGTTAGGACAGGACCACTATTAGTACAGAGCACTCTCCTATGGCCTTTCTTTGGCCACCGGAGTATTCTCCAAGGTCCTTTTGCTAGTGGCAGCCAACCTACATTCTCAAGGCATCATGATTTACCCTTACTTGGATGATTGCCTCTTCAAGGCTCAATTTTTCCTGGACGCCCAGTGGGTCACTCAGGTAGCTTTGGACCTGTTTCAAAGTGTGGGCCTGCAAGTCAATAAACAAAAATCAATATTAATACCAATACAGAGGGTGGAATTTATAGAAGCAGTCCTCAAGCAAGAGTACTCCTATCTCATCAGATATTCCTCAGTTTCTCCTTATTGATAGTCAGTACAATCCAGTCCCTAAATGTCCACCAAATGTTGCTTCCAGCTCCTGAGACACATGGTCACAGAGACATCAGTGATAGCCCATGCTAGACCGTGCATGAGATGTTTGCAATCCTAGTTCAGTTTGGTTTAAAGACCGAACAGAGACAACATAAACTAATGATTGTTGATACCCAGCAGCGTCAAGCAATCCCTGAACTGGTGGAAAAATCCAGTAAATGTCTGTGTGGGAATCCCATTCAACCAACCTTCCCCATCGTTACTCCTTACCGTTAATACATTCTTCATAAGATGGGGTGCACATCTCAATGGAAACATAGCTCAGGGCAAATGGTTCTTGAGTGAGATATGCCTATACATCAGTCTGCTCAAACTCAGAGTGGTCAGAAATGAGTGTGCTCCCTTCTACCACTGATGAAAGGCACATTCATAAGGGTCATCACAGACAACGTTGCCAGTTATTAGTTGTGTGTGTGTTCTTCCAGTGTGTATGCTGTCCCTGCTATACAGGCAACTGATACTGCAAACTACAACTGGATTACCCAATAAAACCAGAGTTCCGTTTCAATGACGAAGGCACCAGGCCAAGTTTATTGCCAACAAAGCAATAAAAAACGCTCTTTACATGCTACAAGTACACTATTAAGTACACTTAATACATGTATGACCGTGACAATGAACCAACTCAGTAAACGGCAGGACTTTCCATTCCTCACTCAGCCAGACAAAGACACTCCTTTTGAGACCATCTCTAATACACTGATACAAAAAGGTTGCATATTGCCTTTATGAAGTGTGTAATTGACACCCTCTGATGTGGTAAGATACCACCCTTTACCTTGTATAGCATGGTTCGATCAAAACCGTTCTACTCATCATATTATCAAGATGTCTCTATCCATCATGTTGTCATTCTGAGGAGTCAGTAATCTCCCTAGTTATCTTTGGGGTATTGGGATGTCCTGGTACCTTTCTGGAATGTGTTTGCATGCACTGTACCTATTGCTTCTTTAGAAATGTGTGTGTTTGCAATACCAGCTCTATTCTTGCTAGTTACTGTGAGTCTGGCATCATACACAGCCTGACTTCTGCTAACTTTCTTAGTCAGCTCTGCTGTTATAATTACTTTAGCTCAGGCCTCATACTTGGCTTGTTATATTAGTTCTCATTTCTCGGCTTTCACTTTCTACTACAAACAAGGCCTGCATGTATTATATACACTTGTAGGGGGGAGTCAGATTGCACTCCCTGTGCACGGAAGCAATGAAGCTATGGACTTGGTGCATAGCCCACAATCTGCTGATATCAGCAGCCTACTTACTAGTAATACATAACACCACAGCAGACAGTTTGAGCCGCAGATTCACTCACAAATATAAGTGGGAGTTAGATTAAATGATGCTCCACAATATCTTTCTTTTATGGGGGACTCCGGCCATAGACTTGTTTGTCACCTACCAGAACAGGAAATGCCCATACTACTGTTCCAGAGCAGGAATCAGATGCCATGCCAGGGGACACATGCTCTTCCTCCCGTGGGACAAAGGCCTACTATACGCCCGTTCCCTATACTATTAAAAGTCCTTTAAAGATAAAGAAGGAAAGGGCAACCGTCATACTGATTGCTCCTATGTGGCCCAGACAGACATGGCATCCTTACCTGTCGCAACTGGTGCTTTGCCCACCAGCGACTCTCCCGACCACTCCAGGCTTCCTGTTGCAGGAGGAGGGACATACTTTCCATCCCAATCTGTGGGTCTTCAGCTCAAAGCATGGCTCCTTCATGGTTCTAGTGCATAGAGAAAGGACAGGAGGTTTTGCTGCACAGCAGGAAGGGAAGTACTTATTGTACCTACTTGCAGACATGGAAGAGATTCCAGGTGTGGTGCCAACCCAGGGGCAACCACTTTGTCTATGGCCCTGGACTATATTTTAGTCCTCAAGAAATCGTGTTTCTCTTGGATCTCACTGAAAGTCCACTTGACAGCAATCTTAACCTTCTATCAGCAGGTGGAAGGATATACCATCTTCTCCTACCTAACCACAATGAGGTTTCTTAAGGGTATAGTGAACTTCTTCCCACAGCCCAGACACCCCACCTCTCAATGGGAATCTTAATCTGGTGCTAAAAGGATTTACTAGACCTCCATTTAAAACCATGGCTACGTGTTCTTTAACTTACCTGTCCATGAAGATGGCGTTTCTTACTGCCATCACTTCAGTGAGAAGAATAGGGGAAATAGCACCCTGATGGCACATTTTCCCTTCACGGTATTCTTCCTTAGTAAGAACAAGAGTTCTGTAGCACTTTAAAAACTTAAATTTATTTTTTGCAGGCATAAGCTTTCATGGGCTTTAACCCACTTGATCAGATGCTGGTAAGATCCCTGGTAAGGTCACTCTTAGACTGCATCTGAAGTTCATTCCCAAGGTGACTTCACTGTTCCACATAAATCAGCTTATTCAGCTTCTAGCCTTCTCTTCCAGGCTTCTTTGAGATAATAAAGAAGCCATCCTCCATATGCTCGATGTAAGGAGAGCTTTGACCTTCTACTTGATAGGATGAAGGTATTCAGAAAATCCCCAGACTTTTTTTATCTATTGCTAATAGATCAAAGAGAACAGCTATTTCATCCCAAAGACTGTACAAATGGATTTCAGGATGCATTAAACTGTTACTAAGGCTGGGTCTACACTGACGGGGGCAAATTTGTCATCAGATCGATTGCTCTGGATTGACCGAGTGGTCCGTGTAGACCCGCTCAGTTGATTCAGCAAGCAACGCAGGAAAACCACCCCAGTAAGTGGTGTAGCGCTGCATCGAAGGGATGATGCAGTGCAGTGTGGATGGCACGCAGAGCAGATGCCACAAAGTTGACGGAAGATATGCAAGTGATTTACATCACTTGTGATCTCCCGTTGACTGCCACCGAATCCCAAAGGTATGTGTAGACCGTGTGCGCTAACAGTGTAATGCAACACTCTTACCTGCAATACACACATAATGCCTTATGATATTGAAGTAAATATGTTTGTGTTTAATACAGAGAAGAAACTGTTTTAAATGTCACCCACTCTGCTGCGCAATGTCAGTGTGAATTTGGATCATTTGCCAGGCAAATGCTTATATTTCTGAGTTAGGTATGTACTGAGCCAGCTAACTTTTTTACTCAACTTCCTGGGTTGTGCTCACCATTATCTGTTCAGGAAGCATGAATATACAGAAGTGGAGTAAGATATCACCTGTATTTTACTCCTTTTCAGTTTGATGCTCATTGCTTAATTGAGATGGGAAGATGGTTTTACAGAAATCTGAACCATTTACTTTACCTTAAAAATCTGTTTAAATAATTCAGTTTGGAGAAAAAAACATGCATGTATAATTATTATGCAAATTTTAAAATAAGGAGACTACAATAATGCCATAGTTGAGATTTGTGCTTAAATTAGGACTGAAATCCCTCTGACGATTGAATTTCATATTCAGATTTAACACAAATGCCTCAAAGTAGTTGAATTTTTCTGTATTATTTTTATCATAAAATATTTATTATTTTGCAGAAGAAACATTTAAAAGTTTATCTCAAATTTTGCCCTTATACGCTTTTACATATAATTATCACAAATTCTAAACTTCTCATATGCATCAACTCTAATCTCAGGAATAGATCACTTTTTCAGATTTATAATTCAGCATAGTTATATTGCACACAAAATGTATGTTAAAATAACATTATTAAAGTTGAAAAGTGTGAAGAAAAATTAATATGGAGTCTTTTTGCCCTAGATGGGGGAAAAAATGGATTTTCTTTTTTTACTAATTTTTAGTTTGTGAGTATAGCAGTTAAAGTTTAAGATAGAAAGTGCTTTGCTAGCAAATGTTTAGACTTAAAATTTATTGCCATAACAAGATAGTTATGAGAGCTGGGCGCCAGTAGGCACGGAATGTGAAGGAAGACCTTGTAGTTTAAATAGAGGGGGGTGAAAAGTATTGGGCCAAGTGTTTTTAAATAAAGAGCCCTTTGCCTTACTTTTTGTCTTAGCCTTTGTCTTTGCCATGGAAACTGTGACGTATAAAACCTGTTTGCGTAAGGTTATATAAGCTTTAAGAAATGTATGCTTAGGGTCGCTCCGACCACCAAGCTACCTCCTTACGTAAGGATAAATAAACTTTGACTTTGCTAACCTGTTGTCTAGCTAATTTGGACCATCCGCTGGGCAACGAATGTGTAAGTTAGGACCCCTGAGTTTGAGTTCCTCAGCAAAAGTCAATCTCTGAAAATGTAGGAAATGCCAGAATTAAGGTTGCCTGCGCAACCTCAGTTTGGCTCCTTTGTGTGTATGCCTTATGAAATACCCTTTAATTACATTAGAGAAACTAGATTCATGAGGTAGAATCTTGTATTGGACCAACTTCTGTTGGTGGAAAAGACAAGCTTTTGAGCTTCACAGAGTGTTCAAATCTGTAAAAAGGTAATCGTAGTGTCACAGCTAATAGACAAGTGGCAGACGCCACCGATTTGGTTGACTTGATGTACGTCATACATCATTTGAAAGCTTATTATGCCTGCTTTAAGATGAGGTACGATGTGGAGCTGTCAAATGGCACCATTACTGTAGAAAAGGGGATAAACTATTACATCATCAACACGTTAAAATGACCACTTTGAATATTTACATTCATTTTTGTTAGCTTAATGACTTTATGTATTATTTCAAGACATAAAATTGGACATCTTTGTGACCTCCAAGCATCACAACATTGATTTAAAGCATAAAACAAAATCTAATAATAAATGATTATCGGTATCATTGAAATGTAATAGCGCTGGTGACATTTATAGTCAATATCATAATCATCATCTTAGTCATCATCATGATTTCTGTTGAGAATGCACGGGTTTACCCGTCTTCATTGCCTTGGCATGTACATAGTTCTGTGCAGCGAAGATTATTCTGAATACACACACAACTGATTGTGCAATGGCCTCCGACTGGTATAGGACAAATAAAGTCTTGTAGAAGCTAAGATGCCATTGGACCTTTGAAGAATATAGGACATAATTCATCACCCACATTTTTCCATTCATATTGCAATCATGATCTAATATCTGATTCACCTATGTGCAAAGACATCTAAATCTTTGTTTGCCAAGATGCTCTTTTGACATACTCCTCAAAACTGTCCTCACATGGTGGGAGTTTAGCCAGCAACTTGTCCTTTTTGATGGCCAGATGTAACATGCTATTCAGCCCTTTCCCTGAAGACAAGGACCTGTTTGTGGATTTTGTCTTTTCTACTTCTTAGGCCACTTCCTTCTCTCAGAACTTTTGCATATTCATAATGTGAAGCTGTGTAGTGTCATCTCTAACATGAATACTGACTCCTACATACATGTCACTGAACTAAAAAGCTAATTTCTAGAATATTGCAAAAGCTAGTACTGCATGCATAGGCAATTACAAATTAAAGCCTTCTGTGCAGACTAGATGCTATGTTGTATGTATGAAAGCTTACATTAGGAATTCACTTACATTTATATCTACCCACTCTGCAGCACAAACTGAAGGCACAGAATCTACTGCTACTGGTGTAGAACCTTCAGTGTGAGACTGATCTAGTCAGTCAGCAAAATTCAGGTGAAAATATAGAAAGCTATTATAATCACTTGTGAGATATTTTGACAGTTAAGAATATGCAATGTGAAAACATTTCATGTTCGTATAAATCAAAATGTTTATAGTTTACATTTCTGCCACATGCTAAACAGAGGGGAGTAAGGAGAAGCTTGCCCAACCAAAACCTTGAAAAGTGTGTTGTGGGAGGTACAGATCATTGTAGGAGTGGAGATGTGTCTGCAGGTTTTGTATCTATTATGGCAGGGTCTGGTGCCACTTTGAGTTGAAATGTCTGGTCCATAAGGAGCTTGCTTCTGATGATGAGGTTGGCAGGTTGTTCGAAGGCCAAAAAAGGTAAATTGAAAAAGATTTATTTCAGGACGTGGTCCTGATCCAGTATGGCTTGTAGTTATTTGATGGTACCCGATATGGGTTCCAGCATGGGGTAGTAGTGACAATTAAATGTTTGTGGTTGGTGGGCTTTTCTTTTTCTGGACTGAAGTAGGTTCTCTCAGAGTGTTTCCATGCTGTGCTCTGCTTCTCTGGAGTGTCCTTGTTTGGTGAAGGAGGTCTTAAGTGTGTTAAGATGTGTATTCTGGACTTCCTCTTTGTAGCATATTCTATAGTATCTTAGGGCCTGGCTGTAGATAACAGATTTCATACTGTGTTTGCGGCAGTTATTGCATCTGTGGAAGTAAATGTGGTGATCTGTGGGTTTCCTGTATAAGTTGTCTATAGAATTACATTGTTGAAGCTGATAATGATGTCCAGGAAGTTGATGCTGTTGTGGAAGTGTTCTAGATAGACTTTGAGGGATGGATGGTAGTTGTTGAAGTTGTGGTGGAAATGGATGAGTTAGTTCAGGCCATCTGTCCAGAGGATGAAAATATCAATTTATCACAGGTATATAATTGATTTTTGTGGTGCATTTTTCCAGAAATTGTTCCTTAATGTGGCCCATGAAGAGGTTGACCTATTGTGGAGCCATCCTAGGAAACATAGCTGTTCCCATTGTTTGGACAAAGTTTTTGTTGTTAAATATAAAGTTGTTATGGGTGAGGATGAGATGGATGAGTTTTGTGATGTGTTTGGGCTGGTTATCTGTATGTTGTCCATTGTCTTGTAGATGTTTGAGGCAGCTAGTGATGCTGTCATGGTGAGGGATGCTGGTGTCTAGGGAGATGACATCCCTGGTGGCAAGGATAGTGTTCTGAGGGCGGTTGATAAAGTTGGAGAGTTTCTAAAGAAGTTGGTTCTGTCCTGTAAGAAACTGGCCCTTTTGTGTTGTGAATAGATTGAGGATGGTTTCCATGAGTCCTGATATTCCTTCAACAAGATTTAATTACATGATCACATACTAGTTCTTCAGTAGGACCCGTGCCTTACTCAGTACACAGGATGGATGGTGTTCACTGAAAGAACAGCTATTCTAGATTTTGTGTTATTTTCATTGTTCAGTGAGTGGTCCCAGTTATTATTTATCCTACAGTATTCACATCCTGCTCAGAAAACAGAATTATTAGGGTATGTCTATACTGAACAGATAGCCTGAGCTTTGACTCAGGTTTGAGCTCAAGCTCCTGCTTCATCCATGTACAAATCAGTCTGACTAGGGTCAGCAAGCACTTATGGCCCAAATCCTAGGATCCTGGTTGGTGGAAAGACTCAGTACCCAAGTCCTGCTGAGACTTGAGTTGAAGCCCTGTCATTTTGCAGTGTAGCTCAAGCCACAGACTCGAGTCAGAAGGTTCGTATAGTGCAGTATGGATGTGTTAGCCTATCCAGCAATTGTAAGCTCAGGTTTTTACAAAGCAATGTGGATGCTGAAGTGAATACTTCACAAACATTAATAATTTATTTTCACAACACACCTGTGGGATGATGTGATATTATCCCTATTTTACAGATGGGAGACAGAGGCACAGAGCATTTAAGGTCAAAAGTGTCCTCTAAGTTGGGTACCCAATTTGAGGTGCCGCGGGTCTGCTTTTTCAGAGTATTTATCACCAGGTAGCATTTACAGCTCCATTGATTTAAGTTACAGTTGTGAATGCTGAGCACTCCTTTAAATCAGGCACCAGAGTTTCAAGTTGGTCACTCAGAAAATGAGGATTACAAAGTTAATGGACACTTGTGAAAAGTTGTGACTTGCCTAGCATCACAAAAACTCTGGTAGACGCAGGAGTAAAATCCAGTTCTCCCATGGTGGCATTCAACTTCTTTAACCATGAAACAGACCATCCTTTCTCTTCCAGCAGTTCCCTGCCTTGTTCACTGTGCACCTTCCCCAATTTCTGCAACAAGTGAAGCAGGATCCTGCAGACAGCAGCCTCCTTCACTACACAACTCTAATTCATCTTCATAGCATGATCTATTCTCTGCACTGAATGAGACAGGAGCACTGTGGAGAAAAATAGTATGTGATTGTGCAACTAAAACTGTCATAACGCACATGCACAATGGGGCTAAATAAAGATTGCACAGGTAACATTAATTCAGGCATTTCCTAACTTGTAAGTGCTTAACTTTGCAACCTTAATGTTCTTTTAATGGTATATGTAATTTTCTAGGTTTTAAAAAAAAGGAAACTGAAAAAAACAAGTCCATCACATGGCATCATCCAGATAGGTCACTCATGGACAGGATTGGAACTTTTAGAATAACCCCACGTAGGTCTGCCACTTGAGCTAAGAGTAACAGATAGAAGTGGTAGGTTAGCCTCCTTTATATGGATCATTTACTACAGGGGGTTGAGAGATACACTTCACTAATGGGTTTCACAGCTGTTTGCTGATAGCAAAGGAATGTTGAGACTATGAAATCTTGAGTTCATTTCTATGTTCTGGAAAGCAGTGTGCTGTTGTATCAACAATCCCTTCTATCCATCCCATGCAGCTTCTCCCTGTCTAGTCTTGTCTCCCTGCCCCATTCCCTTGATTAGCCAGTCCCAGTCTCCACTTTCCATTCCCAGTCTCTTCATCATAGTCCCAGTATCCCTTACCCAACCAGTCCTGAACTGTTTTTCAAAGTCACAATCTTCTTCCACACACCCTTGCTCTCAGTCCCAGTTTCCCTACTGGGGCTTCTCATTCTAATGTCTTACCCCCAGCTTCCTTGCATTGCCAGTCCCACTCTATCCTGTCCCTATCCACCCCACCCTGGGGCTCATCATTCATTCTCCCAAGCTCCTTGTCCAACCTCCCCCCAACTCAAAAAAAAAACAAAAAACCCACAGTCTGGTTCCCAGGGTTGTTTTTCTTTCTCCCTTCCACAACAAGCAGGAAGGAGGAGACACTTGCCATCCAAAGTGCTTCAGGACCAAAATTGGCAACTTCTCTTTCTGGCAAACCTGTGATCTGAATGAACGGGATTCTTAGGTTTACCCAGCTGACCAAGACTGTTGAATTGAAGTTTCTACTAAGGTCGATATGGATGGGAATATGGGTGACCCTTCCCTCACTTCTCTTTTATATCTTTAATCCCCCCTCCACACATACCCTAACTTTAACCTCATCAAGAGGAAGATACTTTACAGGCCAACATACTTCAGGTTTATAAACCTACAAAGCTTTATTAGTACCTAACGAAAATACTAGGTTGGAATTAAGATTTTGAGGAATTGGATGTGTGCCTTGGGGATGACTATGCATTGGAACTGATAATTAGTTGTTGAGATGATGAGTGCATTTGGATTATGTTTTTTGGGGTGACAGAACATGGCTTTTGATTGTCCTGAGGGCAAATGTTATCTTAATTTAATTTCCCAGATTTTTAGTAATTGCTTTGGTGGAGTTTGCATTTGAGTGATCTTAATTGTAAATTAACCAAAATTTTGTTTAGTTTGGGAAGTGTAAATAAATATATATTTAGTGATTAAGACACCAGACGTGTAATCCCCAACATATCTTCTAGAGTGGACAAAGATAAACATAAACTAGAGAAAGGAATTGTGTAAATGTTGCTGCAATATAATCAGTAAACTTTTTTGTTTGTTTTATTGCTCTCCAGGCCTTTTTATGGTTATCATGAAAAGGAGAAAGAGTTTATGAAGATCTATCTTTACAATCCTGCAATGATGAAAAGGTAAGCTGTAGTAAAATAGAACTATCAATAACTTTCACTGTGGCTTATGAACCAAAAAGGGAGGCCAGGTAAACTATTCTATGTATTTTCATTGGGAAGAAAAGTACATTTGAGCAAAGAACTATATTAGTAATTATTGCCCCAATTCAGCAAAGCATGTAAGCACATACCTAATTTTAATCATGAGAGTAGTCTTAAGGAATAGCTTATGCAAGGGAAGTGAAATATGAAATGCAGCTGCAATTAATTGTCTCTGCAGACTTAAATACATTGAGTCAAAATCATTCTTGCTGTAACTCTGTTTAAGTCGATAGAGTTAAAACAGGATTGAATTTACCATAGTGATCTTTCAAGTACTATGAGGTGAATTTTCATAAATAAAAATGTTTGTAATAAAGTTTTAAATTCTGGTTTCCAATCACAGAATTTAAAATGATCTTGAAAAATCAGATAATTTGATATAAATCAGTAATGTAACTTTGTTCATTAAATGCAAAAAATAGTGAATACAACATTGAGATTGTGATTAATTGCACAAACCCCAGGAAATTCAGTCTTTTTAGTTCATAGCATAATTGAATCCCTTGGGCCTATGTAATATTTTGTATTGTATGTTTATGATTATGAAAAACTAATATGATATGTCCATCAATGACTATTAGTCAAGGTGGTCAAGGATGCAATCCCATGCTCCCAGTGTCCCTATGTCTCCCACTGCCAGAAGCATCTGGCACTGGCCACTGTCAGATGGGGTAGATGGACCATTGCCCTGACACAGTATAGCTATTCTTATGTTACTAATTGCCCAAATAGGTATTTGGTCCGAGTTAGAAGGACAATAGAATTTTGCAAGGCTCTTCATATGATGTTAAGTTTGTCTTAATATATTGAATATGTGCAATGTGGCTGAGTTACAATTGCTGTGGGAACCATATATTGAAACTTTGAGATCTTAATTCATATTTGAACTGTTATCTTACCATAGTTTCTTCATGTAATTTCTAGTTTTGATTTTTAATCAACATTTTCTTGTATTATATATTCAAATAATTGCACTCCACACCTTTACAACTGCAGATACCATTCTCACATTCAGATAAATTGATTGTTTGTAATTATTCAAAGGTAGATATGTTTATTTTAATGAACTTGTGTGCAGGTATATGCTGCATCACTAAGGTTGCTTTGTTAAATTATGCATGCAAAGTTTGTAATTTTCAAACATTTATGACTTATTTTAAATATGACAAAGGACCACAGGGGAGATTTTCAAAGTCACAAATAGCATTTAGGTATCCAACTGTCCTTGTGCCATTGAGGTTAATGGAAAGCTTTCCATGGATTTCTGGGGACCCAGAACTATTACTATGTGCTATGAGACTTTTGTAGGGATTTTTATAATTGGAAGAATGTAGCTCCTCTACGCTTATTTTCAGATACTAAATTATCATTTGGGCAGACCATTTTTGTTAAGGACATTTGTTAAAAGTTTGTAAGAAGTTTGCAGCTTTTATAAGGTTAGTAAAATCAAATATATTGTGGAAGGTTTAAATATTTATTGTGATTTTAAATGATAAAGCGAATAAGATGGTGTAACTTTTCAGCATGTTTCAATTTGTTTTTAACTTTAGAGTATGTGAACTTCTGCAAGGTGGAGCCATAATGAATAAATTTTACCAGCCTCACGAAGCCCATGTGCCCTACCTCCTGCAACTGTTTATAGACTACAACCTGTATGGAATGAATTTAATAAACCTGGCTGCTGTCAAATTCAGAAAGGCAAAGAGAAGAAGTAAGGTGTTTATTTCTAAAGGCTAAATCATAAATAATTGTCTTGTAGGTTCAAACCACTACTTCCAAATAGAACAACATTAGGTTTCATATTTTGCTGTTGTTTGCTGTAGCTTAACTACAGTTGTGTATTATCTGTGTACTGTACATTATTCCTTTATAGTTTTGCCTTCTTCATCAAAATTCACTTTCAGCTTTCTCTCATTGTTCTAATTTGTTCACATTTTCTAAGCTTGAAAAGCAAAATGGAAGGGGAAAAGAAATGAGGGTGTTATATAATTACCAAGGCATGTACTACCTATGGCAGATGTTGATTTGAACATCAAGTCACAATAGTTAGGCACCTGTTTTGCAGTCCAAAGTTATAAGGGAAGCTTTTTCATCTTGTACCAGAGTTGATCTTTAGTTGAAGAATTCATGTAGAAGTTCGTTGATTGATTGCATTGTTTAAATACTTTTGGCATTCATTCTTTCAGTTGTGCCCTAGATCCTTTGTGGTTCGTTCTTTATTGTAGTGGCACATTCATGAAGTTATAGCTAGGTTATGTTATAATCCCCTCACAAAATTTGGAATGAAAGTGCTTCTAATTATACCATTGCTGTTTGATCCAGGCTGAAATTTGAAATACAAATATCTGCGAGGGAGGCATTTTTAACTCCCATTTGAAAGATCAGTTTTTGGCATGTTGTATTGTAATTTCATATTCCTGTAACATAAAAGTAGAATTTGCAAATGATTGATCCATAATGTGATATATAATGCTTTTAGTATTTTGATGGGAAGGAAAATGAGGAGGGACACAATGACAGAGATTTTATGCCATTTAGAAAATAACTACTGTCCATTTTTGGTACATTACTTAAACAAAAATGTAGAGTTGTGTTTATCTGTCAGAGCAACAAAATAGTGAGAGTTTAAAGGAATTTATTATCATTTTCAACAGAAATGGTAAATAGAGATCTACATGATTTTAAATTATAAATTACTGTTCCCTTTTTATTTTTTTACACACACACACACACACACACACACACACACACACACACACACACACACACACGGATAAATTTAAATCAAGACTATTTAAATAACTAAATGTAAAAACCATGAAAACATGTTCATTTACAACTTAGAGCCTTTGCACTAGATTTGGTTCAACTTTTTGTTTCCTAACAAGGTACATTATAATTATATATTTAAGCAATTATATAGCTTAATATTTTCAGATTCTTATTAATTATACATTTTTTAGTATGTTAGAAAATGATGAATGATATATTTTTTATTTACTCCGTTGTTAATATTTTGCTCATGATTTGTGTCAAGCTGCATTAGGATGGTAACTGGAATTTAATTAAACGCACAAAACAACATATACAATTTATTTTATTAAACAAAACAAGCCCTTAATATAGTACATAATCTATTGTGCCATATTCATGAAGCTTGACCTTAAAAGTTAGGTATTTTCCCTCGATTCTTTCTTTATATTGAAAAGCAGCCTTTAACTCAAAGTTTTTTTATAGAAACTTATGAATTCAGTATATATATTTTTATTTAAATGTTTTAAAAGATTGTAATGTGTTTAAGCCTGAGCTCATTTAATTTGTATTAAATTTAATTTGTATTAAATTTAGATTTAATTTTAAATGGGTTTATTTTTAAAAATATAAACTTATAAGTTAATAATAAATCAAAATAATTTGATTTAAATTAAAAAATGTGATTTAAAAAAAAATCACTTTTTATCCCCCTTCAGACATACAGACACCCTGTTATGTAGCCATTAATACCCATCTATTTTAAATATATCTGAAAGCTCTTGGAACCCTTTCCATGCTCAGGAATAATTCCACTTTCTTGCTTGGTGTTCTATCTATATGTCTGGAGTGGTGGGAGGTCAGGGGATTGCAGTTCAGCTAAGGAGAAAAGGTGGAATAATTAAAGGGAAATAATCTATGGGGCCTTACATCCAGTTGTTGGGAGGAATAGGAGAGAGGCAGGATCAGGTACCTGCTTCCTCCCCAAGATAACCAAAAGAGCCCCTCCAAAGGCGGGCAAATAGGGTGTGGGAAACACTCTTCTTACCTCCTCCCTCCAGATATCTACCTGTGTAGATGTGGGGAGAGGAAAACAACATTCAGTTGTCGCACTTGGCTTGCAGGTGGGCTTGAAGAGTTGTGGCTAGTTTCTTTACCTGTGGAAACAAGTTTTCTGGGCTCTGATCTCTTTCTCTGTCTCCTGCTTCAGATAGGCTATGCCTAGCCTCTCAGTTCCCTGCCATGTCTGCTGTTTTTAATCTATCACCTGGAAGGGTGAACAAAAAGTAACTGTTTCTAACTATCTTCTTAATCTCTCTCCCTGTCCTGGCAGGGAGTAGTGAATCCAGTGTCAGTCCTGTACCTAACTGTTTGTGGGAACCAAATCAAGATGATTGTTTTACACAGGCAGTCTCCCTACTCCTCAACAACTCTCCCATTTTGGAAGTGTGGTTGCTAAATAGGCAGATACATGGTGAAGGGCAATGAGTTATTCTCAGTCCTTCTCTGTATATATCTGGAGGAAGCAGGTATGTCTGTTCCCTTCTCAGCTGGATATATTAGTGAAGGGAAAGATTCCCCCTACCGTGCCTGCTGAAGACCTGGAATTTTCAGCAGTTGAGTTGCTCTTTGCCATGAACCCTAAGGAGCTCATTCTCTGACACTGCTGTAGGGGGTAGAATTTATTCCACGAGTGGGAAGAGGACTATCGGGGTGCCCTTAAATCTTCACAAATAACTTCTTAAAAATAGACTCATATTGGGCTATTACTGTTAATGACCCTTACTTTTTTCATTTATTTGCAAAATGGAGGTTGTAAAAAAAAAAAAAAAAAAAAAAGAATGCTTTAAAACCATAAGTGTTTCAAGAAAATAAATTTTCAAAACGTACTATTTTTCCTAGTGGCAAAATGTTTATTAAATACTTACCGTATTTAGCAGATTCAGTATTACATCTTTAAAACACACAAATGCTTACTGAGAACTGTTGTGTATTCAAAAATGTTTATGAAACTGATTCTAAATATTGCATGGTGACTATCAGTGAATCTGCAACTAATTTTGGAGAGAAAAAGAAAAAATATTTACATGCATTTAAGTATGTATTCACCCAAGGAACTGATACTTGTCTCCTGGCTCATTAATAGATCTTTGATAACAAACATGGAAGATTTTCTTGTTGCTGTTGTTGAAGGAGGTAAATAAAATGCAAAAAACTGTGTTAGTGTGTGACACAAGCCAATAAAAGTTGAGAAAATCCAAAATTCAAGCTGATCTTTAGTGTGGAAGTGGCAGACTTGACTAATCTTTTTAGAGTGTGTTTTTGCTGTTGTCAGGCTCCTTTCTTCTAGTGCCACTGCCTGTGTGTGCTTCATCTTCCCTTCATCTGAAGAGTTAAGCTCCAGAAGGAGACCACAGGGGAGGTAGTAAATCTTCAGAGGGGACTTCCCCAGCTTGACCCTGGAGCACAGTTCCTTAAACTGAGACCTCTGAGCAAACTTATACACTCCTTTCTTTATCTGCAGGTCAGACAGCATCTGCTTTCACTGCAGATTTCTACTTACTGTTATTGACACCACATCTGGAATACATTGTGTATTCTCTTTCAGTACAGGGAATAAGAAAGACAAAAAGTGCTAAATAATGTTTAGAGTTTTATCTGGTATCTGATTTCTGTTGGGAGCTTCGCTGAAGCACCAGGCATTTGGGAATCCTTTGGGAGGTTAGATCGTAGATGACAATTTCTCTTGAATCAATTTCACTTAAATTGCTTTCATTTAAAAAGCAAAAAAAAAAAAAAAAAGTAATGTACAGGTTTAATTTTAATGTTACTATAGTATGCTGTGAATATTTGTTTGCCTTTTTGTGGTGTGTGTCCACATGAAGCTATACATAGTGTAGAGAACTTATCAGTATGCTAAAAGGATAGTGTGGTTACTTTTTGAAGCCTATGTCACACATGTTGTAAAGCATTTCTTTCCTTCTTTCAAAGCATTTGTATTACTAATACAAAACTATAACTTTAAAATTATTATTAAGTGTGCAAATAAAAATTTGAAGTATTTAAAACTCGTGCTTCATTATATATTTCTGTTTTTAGGTGGTACTTTAGGTGGAACTGGATGTTACAAAGATCATTTGCCAGAAAATTCCATTACTGGAACCTTTTTTCGATGGGAAGAGGATGAAATACCAAGGTCAGCATGTTTAAACAGTTTTTTATTAAAAAAAATCAACAAAACAGTACTATGTCGAGAAGACAGAAACTTTACAGGCAGTTAAATATAGTCATCCATAAATGACCTCTTAATTCCAGTATTTAATTTTAACTATCCCAGTGTACCCTTTTATTTGAGCAAAGAATGAAAAAATTAGTCATGATGTAGATAATAATTTTGTGTTACTTCAGTTTTGTATGAGGAGGACTCATTTAACCATAATTGGTTTTTCAGGATTTAGTTACTTGGTTGTAAAAACTCACTGTAGTATAAAACTTGAAATGCAAATGAAAAGTTCGTATGTCAGTTATTTTTAAAATAAACTTTCCAACTATTGATATTTGATTAAAGATAAAATAAAATCAAGTTATTTTCAGAGAATATTGACATTTCCATTGATAAATTCAAATTCTTGTAATCACCCTGATAGTGATGTGGATAGTGGACCATCAGACTACACTAAGGCCTTGTCTACACTAATACTTATGTCAGCAAAACTTTTGTCACTTAGGGGTGAAAAAACACACCTCGAATGGCATAAGTTTTGCCAGCATAAGCACTTGTGTGGACAGCACTATGTCAGTGGGAGACACTCTCCCGCCGATATAGCTACCATCGCTCATTTAAATGGTTTTATTATGTCAGTGGGAGAGCTCTCTCCTGCTGAAATAACGTGGCTACACAAGTGCTCTTACAGTGGCACAGCTGTACCAATACAGCTGTGTCACTGTAAGTTTTAAGTGTAGGCTAGCCCTAAACTGCTGTTTCCTAAAGACAGCACAGCAGCAACCTTTCAGAGCTTTAAAGTCTGCACTTTTCTTGTCTTTAGTCTTTAGTCAGTTGTTTGTAAAGATGGCTGCAACAGATTTACAGAAATGTGTGTGTTTGTGTTCTCCAGCAAAGGAAGATTAAAAAGAGAGTGCAAAATACCTTGTGCTATTTAGAGCTATGTAGTGTAACACAGCAGTTTCATTCCCTGAGCTGCCTTCTAAATTCTTTAATTGCTATTGTATTTGCTCACATTTTCAGAAAGCTTGTGATCATTCCTTTCAATCATCTTTGAGTGGCTTCTGCATATTTCCACTTGTAGGGATCAAGGTACCTGTGGTGTGTGCTTCCAAAATGTTCTGGTGAGCAGTATGTGTTGGTGCCACTCATCCCTTCCTTCTCACTGGAAGGAGGATTTCAAGGGTATAAAGGGAGTGGTGGCCTCAACTACTCTTCAGTTCCTTCTAATTGCTTAACATGAAGTGAACTTGAATCATATGTGGTGTTCTCAAGACTTCCCTCATTCGTTATATTTCTTTCTCCCCTTTGAGTGCTATTTTTATCTATAGTCAGTCAGCTTTTCCTAAGAGAAGATAAGAAAGGTCAGTGCCTATATAGCCTCAGAAATCACCTGGACCCACAAAAGTGGAAGAGCCATCTTACGTTCCTGTTGATGTATGAGCTTCTTTAGGTTTAGTGGCTGAAGGTTTGGTGACAGGTTTGTCCATCTGTAAGTCCAGCATCAGCTTTGGAAATCCACTCACTATAGCGTCTACTTGCCTGGTTTATGTAGCACCACAGTCACTAGATTAGTTTTGGTTGACCAAGTTCAGTGGCAGGGATCCAGCACTTCCTGACTTCAGAGAACCATTTGCTACATCCCAAGAATGGCACTAGAGGTCTGGCACTATCAGCTAAAAAAAGCTGTTCCCAGAGTAGGTCCATGTCTGACTTAAGCAGAATGGCTCTGTATCTGAATGGATATTGAGATCTGTGCTGGGGTTTCTCAGTGACCTGACTTATTCTAGCTCTTGTGGGCCGAGGACTGCACCTTGAGTTTTTACCCTATAACAGCATTCTTTCCATTTATGTGCTGTCTTGTTCCTGGTGACACTCTGGATTACTGACCTACCGCTACAACCAGCTTTCAGTATTAATCCAGGAAGGGGATTTCTGGATCCAGTTCCAGAGTGGTTCCATTATGGAGTGGTCATGTATCTGGGCAATCAATACCAAGTAGTCCCTGATACTGCAAGGTTTTATGTGTGATGTTTGCCAACATTACTAGACTGGAACCTGTGCATTCATACCTAAAAATAGATACCTGTCACATGATACAGAACGGCCAAGAAATAAACTTTATGTATGTCAGACTTACTAGCTGTCAAGCATTGCTGGCAATATGACTTCTTCATGTGGGACATACTCCTGCCTTGGCAGTAGGTCAGTAATCCTTCAGGGAATTGATGCAAGACAATGTAAAACTTTTCTGGCTTGCAGAGGCAGCTCTTGCTGATTTCCAACAGACCATAAACATTCCTAGCTGTTTCTTATCTGTTGTCTATAACTTAAACTCAGTGTTTACTCTATGAACATTGGCTCCCATTTGGTGTAAAGTACAGCATACACTTCCATTATACTTTTGAAATTGTGACTCTACTCTTCTCCTTGTTCATCTCAACTTGATTTACCATTTACTGTTAGCTCTATGTGCTCCTTCTTCCCAAGACCCTAGTTTAGTTAGGTTGAGATTACTTAGTTATTCTGAGCAATCATTTTGATAGGATGGTTAATAGTGAAATTTTCCCATTTAAAAAAAATTATTCTACCAGAAACAGCCACAAAAATCCATAACAAGGTCAAGCATTCCATCCATCACTCAGATTCATAGAGTTTAAGGCCTGAAGGGACTATTACAATAATCTCTTCTGGCCTGCATAGCACAAGCCATAGAATTTTATCAAGTGATACCTACATCAAGCTGAATTGAACTAAAGCATATCTGAACTAAAGCATATCTTCTTAGAAGGACATCTAATCTTGATTTAAAGACTCCAAGTGATGGAGAATCCAAAACATCTCTACGTAAATTGTCCCAATGGTTAATTACGCTCTCTTTTAAAATGTGTGCCTTATTTCTAGTGTGAATTCATCTAGCTTCAGCTTCCCGCCACTAAATCCTGTTATGCCTTTGCTAGATTAGATTAAAGAGATTAATTACTACCATAAATCATTTCCCTATATAGGTACTTATAGGTATGATGATCAAATAACCTCTTGACTTTTTCTTCATAGATTGAGCTTTTTAGTTTCTCACCGTAAGGAATATTTTTCAAGACTTTGAATTATCTTTGTAGCTCTTCTGAACCCTTTCCAATTTTTCAGTATTATTTTTGAAGTTCTGGACACAATGTTGTAGTAATGGTCTCACTAGTGACATATACTGTGGTAATAGCACCTTTCCTCCTTCTCCGTATTCCCCTAATTATGCATATATCTGAAGATCATATTTGCTATCTTAGGCACAACATAGTTCTGGGACCTCACGTTCAATTGGTTGGCTACTGTTACCTCTCCATCCGTTTGAATCACTGCTTTCCTAAATACAATCTCCCATTTTATAGGTTTGACTTACGTTCTTGGTTCCTTGAAGTGTGGCCCTGGATTTAGTTATGTTAAAAAGCATTATTTAAGTGAGCCCAGTTATCATGTGATTGAGATAGTTCTGGAGAACCAATATGTCCTGAGTTTTTACCACTCAACCAATTTTTGTGTCATCTGCAAACTTGGCCAGCAATTATTGTATATTTTCTTCTTTTAGACCATTAGTAAAAATAGTGTATAGCATTGGGGGACACATAGATCTTTGGAGGACCTGACTAGAAATGCCCCCACTAGATATTGATTTCTTATTTGCAGTAATCCATTTTATGATCTATCAGTAAGCCAGTTTAAATCAATTTAATATGTGCTGTATTGATTTTTTGTATAGTTCTGATTTTTTAATCCAAATGTTGTACATAAGTCAAATGCCTTAGAAGTCTAAATATATGATTTGTCAACCAAACCTGCGATCCCCTCAAAAAATGATATCAGGTTTTTCTTATTTTCCATAAAACCACATTGGTTGGTATTAATTAATGCTCTCAATCTTTAATTCTTCTTCAACTGCTTGTTCATGTCAATTCCAGTTAGGTGCGTGCGTGCCTCGTGAACAATTGCCGGAAGGTTTTTCCACCAGTAATACTTGTAGGGTCGGCTGTGAAGTCCCCTGGATTCTCACCCTCATAGCACCCTTTAGAGGGCTCCGCTGACCCTCCGCTCACTATGTTTCTTCTTATTGCCTGTGAAGTTGGCTGGAATCTGTTGCCTCTTGCTCTGCTAGGGTCTTCCTCCAGTGTTTTTCTTCAAGCAGTTTTCTGTAAATACTTAGAATAAGTGCTAGTGATGAGGTGCTAAGTATTTAGAATTGAATAGCATATTTAGATTAGGATAGATGATGCGGGTATTTACCATCTTCAGGGGTGGGGGACATGCCTCAGTCCCCTGGATTCAAATGGTGTGGGGCTTATAAAAAAGCCCATGCCCAAGAGAGACCAACATTCTGTGCACCTTAGCTATCTAGGGGAGTCACACCAAAGGGACCACTGCTCAATTTGCAGAGACTTTCATCCCCAAACAATTAAGGAAAGGAACCAGGTTATAGTTTCTTCTCATGGAGGCAGCTCTCTGTCCCTTCCCAAGTGCATCAGAGTCGGAACCCAGTGCATCAACATCCATTAGGAACACACTGGCGTCTATTTGGGATATGGTGCCGAGGAGGGACTCAAGTTCTCAAGACCTTCAGCACTGTAAAGGATTGCCGGCACCATAGGCCTTGTCCTCTCATTCCCCTGTTCCCAAGAAGAAGCAGAAGAGGTCAGACAGGAGCCATTTGCCCACACCCAGACCAACAGGGCTTAAGAGTTGTAATGGAATGCGATTCATGTCAGGCCATTCGGGTTCCAGCACTGTTACTGTGGCACCACCAACTTGGGCCCTGGGAAGGGGTGCATCGAGTCCAGCGCCCACGAGCCCCCCGACCAGGGACATCAAGAAGGAATACTTACAGCTTCCCTCCACTCCAGAGACCTTAGAGGTGGACAGGGAGCTCATAGAAAGCACTGTGCCTCTGCCTTTGCCACCGCAAGCCCACGGAAAGTCGACGGACTTGGAAGCTTTGGCACCAAAGCAGTGGGCAGTGCCATCAAAAGGGAAGCCAGCAATGATGACCCATCTAACATTGCCACGGCACCAATCTTCGACACCAAGGGGCACCACATCGCCTTTGTCCCCCAGAAGTGAATGCTCAGAGTCTGATTCCGAGGAGGAATCCTACACCATACAGCAAAGTTGGTGCTGGGACAAAGAGGAGTACCGAGGCCAAGAAACGGCTCATCCCTTCACCATGCCATGGGCCTCGCAATGGCAAGTCTCAATTCAGTGGCCTTTCTGGACCCCATGGCCTTTCTGGACACCAAGCCCAGGAGTCACAGTCAACTCGGTCAGTGTCTCTGGCATCAGGGAACAGATACCACCAAGCCTAGTCGGAGACCCTTTCATGACCTGAAGTTGACACCGGCACCAAGTACAAGTTGGAGCCAGGACAGCGCACTGACTACAGTACTGATACAAGCACCGAGCTCAATGCCACGTGCGCTGACGTGACACCGTGAGACAAAGAGGATCAGGGAACCAGCCCGCTGAGAGAATCATCCTCATCTCTTGACAAGGCAGTCACGGGGTCCTCCCTGGCACCGATAGCAGAGGATGGCAGAGAACATCAGGACCTCCTCTGTAGGGTTGCCCAAAACCTGGCCATTCAAGTGAAGGAAATCCCTGAAAGGGGTGTCGACTCAGTGACAGATATTCTGTCTCCTCAAGGTCAGCCAGAATCGCTTTTTCCTTAATAAAGACAATCGACAAAAACATGAAGGCAATGTGGCAAACCTTGCCGCTAGTCCCCTGGTGGCCAAAAATGTAGAGCTTAAATACTTGTACTGTCAAAGAGTTTCAAGTACCTGTATACCAATCCCCTCTTGGTTCCCTGGTGGTTGCAGTGGCCAACAAGAGGGAGAGGCAGGGCAACCAAGGCCCTACACCTAAGACCAAAGAGGCGAAAAAGATGGACCTCTTTGTCAGAAAGGTATTCTCCACCAGGGGCCTGCAACTCACAGTAGCAAACCAGCAGGGGTTGTTAAGTCGTTATTTATTTAACACCTAGGATTCTATGGCTAAGTTTGAAGACTCCATTCTGCCTGATTCTAAAAAAGAATTCTTTGCCCTGGTAGATGGGGGTAAAGAAACAGCGAAAACCTCACTACAAGGAGCACTGGATGCAGCAGCTCACACTATGGCCTCAAGTGTTGCAATGCACTGCAGCTCCTGGCTTTAGGCCTCGGGATTACACTATGAGGTCCAACAGACTGTTCAGGACCTCCCTTTCGAGGATCATTCATTATTTTTGTATCAGACTGACTTGAAACTGCACAGTCTGAAAGACTCAAGGGCCACCCTTAAATCCCTGGTTCTCCATACTCCAGCTACCCTGAGAGGCCCTTCAGGCCTCAAGCACCCCCTCATTTCCCCCAGCACCAACAAAGACAGGACTTTTGTTGGAGAGGGGGCAGAATGAGGCCAAATCAAGCCCCTCCAGACAGGGTGGGGGGTCAGGGAAACAACCCTCAGGGCCAAAATATAACTTTTGAGGGTGCATCTGAGGACTGTGTACCAACTCAGATTCTGGATCCTTCATTCATATTGTTTTCAAACCACTTATTCCACTTCTACCCTGCATAGGTCCAGATTACATCAGGCAGTTGGGTATTATACATGATAGAACTGGGATACTCCATCCAATTCAGCTCTCCCCTACCCTCCCTGTCCCTCTTCAGGGATCCCTCTCATGAGCAACTTCTGATTCAAGAAGTGCAGCAGCTCCTGGAAGTGGGAGCAGTGGAAGAGGTTCCTCCAGAGCTAAGGGGAAGAAAGGGCCTCTACTCCAGGTAATTTCTAAGCCCGAAAACCAAAGGTGGTCTCAGACTGATCCTAGACCTCAGTAACCTCAACAGACACTTGAAAAAGTTGAAGTTCCAGATGATCTCCCCAGCACCAATCATCTCCTTCCTGGATCCAGGAGATTGGTATGCTACCCTTGACCTAAAGGACGCATATTTCCATGTGTCAGTCATCCCAAGGCTCAGGAGATTTGTCTGATTCATGGTCAATCCATCACACTACCAGTTGACAGTTGTACCGTTTGGCCTTTCAGTGATTCCCAGAATATTCACAAAGTGCATGGCAGTGGTAGCCACATTCCTCAGAAAGAAGAATATTCATATCTACACGTACCTGGACGATTGGCTGATCAGAGGTCACTTCAGACAACAGGTAGAGTTGGACTTGCAGTTCATAAAATTGCTGTTTGCCAAACTAGGCTTTCTGATCAATGTAGAGAAGTCAGTTCTGACACTTATACAAAGAAAAGAATTCATAGGAGCAGTCATAGACTCAACCTTAACTAAGGCTTTTCTGCTGGAGTCTTGCTTCCACTCCATATGTTCCATCATAGAGAAATGGAAACATTACCCCATGGTCACAGTCCAAAGCTGTCTGAGGCTGTTAGGCCACCTGGTGACCTGTACTTATGTGGTTCACCATGCCAGACTTTGCCTCAGACCTTTGCAGACTTGACTGTCTTCTGTCTGCCAACCTTCCCGGAATTACATAAACAAAGTGGTCTCAATCCCGGCATCTATGTTAGAAACCCTTTATTGGTGGCTAGACCAGCATCAGATATGCACAGGAGTCCCATTTTCAGGTCCATCTCCCACTGTAATCATAGTGACGGATGCTTCGGACACAGGCTGGGGGGGGGGCGACATCTAGGACCCAAGGGCTGTGGTTGCAGGAAGATTTGTCCTCCCACATCAATATAAAAAAGCTAAGAGTGGTACATCTAGACTGCTAAGCCTTTAAGACTCACTTGAAGGGCAAGCACATTGCTGTTCAGACAGACAACATGACAGCAATGTTCATATAAAGAAACAGGGTGGTGCTTGCTCCTCTCTCCTCTGCCAGGAAGCCCTTGACCTTTAGCACTTTTGTCTTATCTTCCTGGGTCACAGAACATGCTTGTAGACTACCTCAGCAGGGCAATTTCGGCCCATAAGTGGTCTCTCTGCCTGGATGTGGCAAGTGACATCTTCCACAGGTGAGGGATTCCCCAGATAGATCTGTTCATGACAAAGTCCAACGGGAAGTGCACCCGGTTCTGCACCTTCCAGAGCCACAGTCTGGGGTCAGTCTCTGATGCTTTCCTCATCCCATGGACTGGGTGCCTGTTCTGTCCTTTTTCCTCTGATACCACTGGTGCTCAAGGTCCTAAAAGTCAGGAAGAACAGGACTGTCGGAGTCTACCGACAAGAAGGAACTGAGTGGGTGGAGGGTCGGCAGAGCCTTATATAGGGTGCTATGAGAGCGCAACTCCTGGGAGCTCCACAACCAACCCTACAGGTATCACTGGGGGAAAATGTCTTCCAGCAACCATGCATGGGGTGTGCACACACCTAATTGGAATGGACATGGGCAACACATCTCAAAGAACAACAGTTACAGAAGGTTAGTAACCATCTTTTCTTTACTGATTACATCCCTTATGAACTTTTCCATACCTTTGCTCGAGATCAATGTCAAACTAACCAGCCTGTAATTACTCCCAGGGAGGATACAAATTGATGATTTTTTAAAATAAAAAATAGATTTTAAATTCAAATTAAATGCATTTTTCTTTTCAATACTAAACCTATTTAAAATTTAATTTGACTTTGAATTTTTGACAACCTATTTTAAGGCCTAAACTTACAATAATTTATTAAAATAATTTAAATTAAATACTAAATATTAAGCAGTATATGTTTGCTGCTAAAGTTTTAAAGACAAATCAGATCACTGAATTGGTGGAAGTCACTAACTGAGCACATAGAACCAAAATTTGCTAACATGCTAAACCAGCTTTTATGCAGTGGTATTGTAGCTGTGTTGGTCTCAGGATATTAAAAAGACAAGATGGATGAGGCAGTATCTTTTATTGGACCTACTTCTATTGGTGAGAGAGAGACACTTTTGAGCTACACAGAGTTCTTCTTCAGGTCCAGGAAAGATACTCCATGGGTTATAGGTAAAATAAAAAATGGAACAGATTGTTTAGCATAGGTAGTTAGCACATATTCAAGGTGCAATGGGCTGTTAACACTTCTGCAGTCATAGGACAAAAAAGGGTAGGGGATAGTAGGTTATAGATTGTTGTAATAAACCCAAAAATCCAATGTTTCTGTTCAGTCCATGATTTTTAATGTCTAGCGGAGTTATGAATTCAAGCTCTCAGGCTCATCTTTTGCAAGTGGGTGTGCAGTTTTGGGTTGAGGATGAGGACTGAGAGGTCAGATATAGCAGTGGTTCTCAAACTTTAAATGGCACCCCCCGTGGACTTTTGTCTAACAATCGTGGCCCCCCACCCTTCCCTTGAATCGTGCTCCTTTCCCCCTTCTGAAAGAAAGGGGGGGGGCCTTTCAGAAAAAACGGGCACATTTTCCATGCTGTAGGCCATTTTTCCCTGAAAGGGGGGAGTTTGGGGGAAGGAGGGGCGTGATTGTTAGGTCCCTTCCCTCGAGCCCCTCCCTTTCAGAAGAAAAACAGGGCCTACAGCTTGGGAAGCAGGAAGGGTGGAAGCAGCAGTGTGAGTAGCATGCCTGGCAGTGGCAGGGGGCTGCTGCTGGAGGTGAGTGGCTGCAGCTGCTTCCATCTCCGGGGAGTGTGGAGCTGGATCAGCTTTGTCCCCTGCTCCGCACCCCCCACATGATCCATCTTGCACCCCCGTAGGGGGCCTGTCCCCCACTTTGAGAACCACTAAGATATAGAATGATCGCGTTGTGAAAAGTGTTCACCCACAGGTGATATAGGGTATTTTTATTCTTTTATCATTGTCTTGTGTGAGTTCATTCAAGAGTGTAATGATTGTCTGGTTTCACCCACATAGTTGTTGCTGGGGCATTTAGTGCCATGGAAGAGGTATACCACATGTTGATAGGCGGGTGCAGAATCGTTTTCATTGCCCTTCTCTGTACTTTTTCCGATTCTAATATATCTTTTTTGAGATGGGGCAATCAACTGCATGCAGTATTCAAGGTATTGTTGTATAGCAGCATTATATTTTCTGTCTTATTATTTATCGCTTTCCTAATGGTTCCTAAAATTCTCTTAGCTTTTTGACTGCCACTGCACATTGAGTGAATATTTTCAGAAGACTATCCATAATGACCCCAAGATCTCGTTCTTGAGTTGTAACAGCTAATTTAGATGCCTCATTTTGTATGTACAGTTGGGATTATGTTTTCCAAGGTGCATTACTTTGCAATTATCAGCATTGAGTTTCATCTGCCATTTTGTTGCCCAGTGATCCTGTTTGTGATATCCCTTAGTAACTCTTTGCTGTCAGGTTTGGACTTAACTAACTTGAGTAATTTTGTATTGTCTGCAGACTTTGCCACCTCACTGTTTACCCCTTTTTCCCCTATCATTTATGAATATGTTGAACAGCACTGGTCCCGGGGATACAGATAATTAGGTGGACCGCACTATTTACCTCTCTCCGTTGAGAATACTGAACAATTATTCCTATCCTTTTTTCCTATCTTTTAACCAGTTATTGATCCATAAGAGGACCTTCCCTCTGAGATCATGACTGCTTAAGTTGCTTACAGAGCCTTTGGTGAGGGATATTTCTATAGCTAATTATAGAGCAAGCCTGATAAGAAGAGCAGCATGGTGTATTTTTCTTTAAATACAAAAATTTGGAATTGGGGGATAATTTGAAACTCAGACTTCCAACATCCCAGAGGGTGCAGAGGAGAGAGCTTTTAAAATTATTTTTGACCCTTCTGTTAGCAGCAATAAGCTCAGTGAGAACAGATTTCTTTTGATGCTGACAATATGACAACAGAGTATCTATCTCCGTCCTACTTTTTAAAATTGTTTAACAATCAGAACAACTTTAATCATTAGATTGGAATACTACGCTCTTTTTTCTTTGATGTTTAAACCATTGTTAATTAAGAAATAAATTGGTTTTCAGTCACTGATGGTAAGTCTGGGTATGTCACAAATGAAGTATGGAGTCTCCCCCTCAGTTCTCTTCATTTTGTTCAACTTGTACTGAGTATATTAATATCAAGAAACTTGACTGTTCCATTTGATTTACAAACTTCCAAAAAGAATAATAGTTCTGATGTACTTACTATAGTGCATAACTGAATTTTAAAATGTAGTGGGGAAAACATTAATCTTGAGTACTACTGTGTAGCTAGTTAATTAGTATCCATATTAGCCACATAAGAAAAGAAAATGGTACTAACTGGTATTCATATCAGCATGATAAAATTTTAGATACAGTGTTGCAAATTCATTTACATTTCATTTTAAAAGATAGCAAAATAAATTAGGGGAAAACGTTATATTCACAACTTTTATCTTCAACATAATAGCATTGTTTAAATGATTAAATCTGCAATTATGCTGAGGTCTGATGTGGATCTGAAATGTGGAGGTCATCCTCTTTAGGACCATCAAGAATTCCTCATTTGAAACAAGAAGTTACAGACCTGCAACTTGTTTGACTCTGTCTATTTAAAAGGAAAATATTGAACTCTTCTGTAATTCCTTGATAAACTTCTCATATAAAATCTCAGATTTTTCTTTAAGTAACTGTACATTCTACTAAAAGTTGTACGTAACTGAATTTGTGGTTATTTGGAAATCTATGCTTGGGATGTTCTCGTCTTGTATTGCTACCAAAGCAGAAACTTTTCTTCTGCCTCTTTTTAAAATCTATTTGTAGAGTTACTGTTGTATGTTCTTTTTAAACCAAAATTAAAAGTGGAAGTTAGGCATTTCTTCCAAGTGATAGGAAGTAATGGTGTCATGTGCATAATGGTGAACAGTCTGTGTAAGTACCATGTGGGTCACTGTCTAGGTTCCTGTCCACTGGTGTATTGGCTTTAAATGCTTAGAACTGTTGTCTGGTTCATTCCAAAATTATATTATTAAGAGAGTGTTCCGTTTTTCAGATGAGCTGTTTAATATACACCTTCACATCAATTGGAGAAAGATATTTCCCAAAATCCGTTTGCTATGTAAATAGTACCCTCCCTATCAAAGCTGGTCTCCCAAAGCAAGATGTTTTGTTTCCAATGCTTTTATTATTATGTGTTAGAAATTCTAAAGTTGTCTAGGAAGTATTGCTTAATGACTACTGTTGCTTCGTAGTCATTGTGCTACTGATACCAAATTCATGAGTTAGGTATTCCAAGGCAGTTCATAAAGTATGTAGCAGTGCTATTTTTGGATTCCAGTTCTGCTGGCACAAACAAAACATGTATTTTCTCTTAAGCAATTTAGACCAAACTGCAGCCAATGACAAGCTCACATTTTGATACTCTTCAGCTAACTTCACAGCTTTCCACTTTTCTCTCCTCAATCTTTCTCCTACCTCTTTAGAAGGAAATCATATTACAGCCTCTTTCCTTTGGAGCAGTAAAGTTTGTTTTTTCCCTTGCAAGCCTTGGGGTTTTTTTGGCCTTGTACTCTTTTTTTGGGGGGGGGAGGGCAGGGGGGTGAGGAGTAGCACGAGCTTGGGACAAAAAGAGAAGAGGCCAAAAAGTTGCACTGGTTTAGAAGCACCTTCAACCTTTGTTAGAAGGCTCCCTCTGCTGTGGCTCAGACCTGCTTTCTGAAGTGGCTTCTGATGACCTGTCAAAGCACTAGGCCCCATCTTCCAAGCTATGCAGTCTGCCTTTCACCTGCAAGCTTGCACTTTGGGGGTCTCAAACCAGCTGAACTCTCGCACTGGATTTGGAAGGACCAGTTGGTGGACTCATCTTCCTCCTTTTCTACAATACAGAATCAGGATAAAGAAAAGATGCTGCCTCAAGTGTTTTATACCTTGTTAAATCAGACTTTTTCTAGACTTTAATTTCAGGGAGAGAGGAGCAAGAACTCCTGCAGAGAAGCTGTCTGAATTGTGCCCCTGTAGAGCAGATCTTCATGGACTATCTGGGTATGACTTTCTCATTGAGGGAGTTTGTATTTGAACTAGCTTTAGTTCATATCCCTTGGGACCCTCTAGGATACTGGCCCTCTCTCTACGGTAGAGCTCAACAGATGGAATCTGAGATGAATATTTTTCAGAGAACATTTCAGTAGAGCAGCTTCCTAGAATATTCTCTCTTGGGAATATGCTCCAAATATCAATTTTCTTGTCAATTCTAAGTCTTTACCCCGTAGTATTTTGTATGCTGACTATATAGCTAATATGTTTGAGGTTTTTAAGAAATTCACATTTCTTCTATGGTCATTGCAATAGATGTTATCGTAATAAGTAATGTTCCCTTAGATGTTTTTTTGAGAAGTCAATAGAATTTCTTCCCTTCCTGCTTCTGTAACAGGGGCAAGCATTTCCTTCAGGTTCTTTCTTTGTAAATGTCTGATCACAAGGTAGATTGATTTAAATCAAGGCAATTTAAATCATTGATTTAAATCACCAAGAGAAAATTGTTGATTTAAATCAAGTTTCCCACTGATACTTTTTCACATATTTCTTAACCAGTGGTGCAAATCTGATCACTAAAACATGTTAATTTACAACTCAATACAGCATTTTACAACATCGAGGAGGGTATTCTTTGTGTAATTTTTATTAATTTGGGAAATAATACATAATACTCAACACCTGTGTCAAGCTGCAGATGCAGCAGCAGTACATTAGGAATGGACTAAATCACACACAGAAATACAGTAGCACTTATATTTTATTAAACTAAATCTTAAATGTTACATAAATGATTCACATTTGCAATTGCAGAAGTCTCCTGAGTTGCCGGCTGATTGCTGTCCTTAAACTTTTTTTTTTTTAATTTTCAAATTTTATTAAATCAAACAGTCAAGTTATCAAAACACTAAACGTACACTGTCCTTAAAACTTCTACAACTAGTTCTCATCTTCCCCACTCCCACTGTCATTTTTATTCATAGACTGAAACAGAAATACGAGTTTTCCTGCTTTTTTAACTCCCAATCGATTGCTTAGCTTTGAGTGAATAATACCAAACGATGAAAATATTCTCTCTGTGTCTGCAGAGGAAGCTTCTGCTGTGAAAAGTTGGCTTAGCAACTAAAGGAACTCGGTTTCAAGGTGCCTAGCTAATGATTTCCATCAGTTCAGGGGAGTGACTTTGTTCAAAACATCATCAATAAACATGTACTGTTTAAATGTTTCCACTCCAGCTCTGAAGTTTATTATGAGTGGCATAACTGAGGAGTGATTTTGAGATGCCCAAGCCATGGCAGCAGCAACTTCAGAAGTTAAGCACATCTACCCTTATATCTGGAGTCGAGAATGTTCACAGGAAAATGAGGTGGTGTTAGTGCTTGATTCATTCACTTCTTTGTTGCCTGCAGTTTAATTTTCTGGTGAAGTATTCCTTTCTTCAATGTCTCTTGAAGTGCTTTCCAAATTTCGACAGCATCAGCAATGCAACAACAATTTCTCTGAAGTTTCTTTAAGGCTATGGAAATAGGCTTCAGTGTACTGAGCATATCCTCTACATTCCTCTTTCATCCAGTATTAGATACTTTGGATGAGATACTTCCATCTATTTTATCATGGTTTTCTTCACAAAGTTTTATGGGAATAGGCCCGTTTTTAATAAATCATTCAAAAAAATAAACCACAGAATTCCATTGAACGTCTTGAGGGAGAATTAGTTTGGATCCTCCTCCTCTCTTCAGTGAAGCTGAAGCAAAATGGTTGTTATGGAAGTATTTTGTGACCTCAGCAACATTTGCTTTTATTCCTGGCTTTTATTCTTTTATTCCTGGCTAAAAGATGCATTAAATGGGCACTGCAGCCATATGTTATTAAGGAGCATTCTTCTGTTTCTTCTTCTAAGTATCTTCTCATCTTTGCCATGTTTGCAGCATTGTCTTGTGACAAAACTGTGCATGTGACAGTTGAATTTTTGTTCACAGTTTATTACAGCTTTCACTGCCACTTCTTTTAAAAATTCTGTTGTGTGGGCATTTCCCAATGTATCTATTGTTTCTGAAAAATATGCAACCCCATCTTGTGTTGTCACACAAGCACATATTATTGGATCATTGTGTACATTGCTCCACCCATCAAGGCTTAAACTAGTAAATTTCCCCTCTGTATTTCTTGCACACTGTTCAAGTTCTTTCTCATACACTGTATCTAGCAGTCTTCCACCAGTGTATGCTGTACCAGGTGGACTGTAGCCTAGTTGTAAGGACTCAACCATATCAATGAAGTGCTTATTGTTAACAATGTGAAAAGGAGAATTTGTGGCGTAAATGAAACAAGCAGTCTTTTCATCTATGGTGTCTTGTTAGTATTTGCTGGTCCTTAATACAAATCCCATCCATGGTGGTGGTTTTACTCAGTGATTGAATTCTTTTGCTTGCTACTGATACTTTGTTGTCTGAAATACTTTTAGTTGCAGCACTGCTGCTAAATGTATCAATGGATGACTCTGAAGTTGTTGCGGATAGACAGTCAAAGTCTATTATGCTTAAATGGAATCCTGAAACAAAATTCAAAAATGATTTTGAATAGTTGTTCTTCTCACTCTATTATTCAGGTAATCGTTTACATTTTTTTCAGCAAGGATGCAGATCCAATTCCAAATGACCAAAAAAGCTAAGACTGACTGCAGTTAGAGTACACTTAATTTTGGAGTAAGCCCCATAGAATTCACTGGCACGTCTGTTTTTTGAGAAAACAAGTATAGGATGGGGTTCCCATGGGAAAGCTGAATTATGCTGAAGTAAATTAGGAAATAGACTTATGGGATCACCACTGTGGTCTGTGGCCATGATGTTCCAAAATAAGGGCCATGTGTTATGTAATATAAAATAAGAAAATGACATCCAGTGGCAACTGGCAACTCTAGATTTCTCTTATTGCAGCTTTCTGTACAATATACTTGGTGATAGTTTCTAAACCTAGTTAACTAATTAAACAAGCCATAAGGTTTAGCTATACTAAACATTTTTTTCTAGCAAAATCCAACATAGCAAACGGCTTGGGAATTTACTTGTTAAATGACAATTACACTAAAAGGCATAGAGAGAGTTGAAGAATGATGCATTGCAAAGTAAATTATTTAAATTACCAACCAATTAATCCACATTGCTCTTCAGACATAATCCACATTTTCATCCACATCATCTCCCAATAAACAGTTTTCATTATGATATTTCATCCTTGCAACTAGGCCCTGCATCTCCTTCTTGCACTGCTTACACTTGACACATTTTCCTTTTTTGCCCAGGGAAGGAATTTCTTCAAAATATTCCCAGATAGGGTCTATTTTATACCCAGAAGCCACAACAGTTTTTCTGTGGCAAAAGTGTGGAGGAATATAGGAAGATGTGTGTGTACTGAATAATGACTTCCCTTTTTCTTTCCAGTATACTCCACTGTTCCTTTCTACTCTGCCTCCGTCCTTTGTGTCTCTGTCTTTAAGACAGTGTCTTAACTAACTCCTCTGCCTTGCTTGGCCCAGCTACACTCCATCTAAGCACAGAACAGCAACAATCCTATCCAGCCTGTGTCTTTCTTTGCACATATAACTTTAGTCTACTGAGAAACAGAAATTGAAAGTCCAGAACTTTCAAGAAGCAAAAGCTGGTAGTTAGGCTGGACAGACTAGAGCCATTAATTCATTTTTATGAGACTCTAAATGCAGGTTTAGCATGTTTGTGATGAGATTTAATTATAACTGTTATTTTTTAAATGAGAGAGAAATTTAGTATTTTATTGATTTAAAAAAAAAACTAAAAAAAATCTGATTTAAATAAAAAAAACCTGATTTTTTTTTTTAAATCAGTGGTTTTTATCCACTCTGCCTGATCATGATTTCCAGGGCAGCTGTCAAATATGCATAATTAGCTGCTTGTATCTGTGATACGTCTTAGGTCTTTGAACTCTGGGAAGACATTACTAGCTGTCAGTTATGTAGTAACTTCTATCGTAGGCTTTCAGAAATTGCAAACGTTAATGAGTTAGGCCTCACAACTCCAGTGTAAGATAAGATTCATCAAGGCTCTTTTTGCTCCAGGGAAAGAAAATATACAAATAGACTCACTCATTCAGCAGGGAGTTCACGTAGGCAATGAGTCTTGGAGGATGGCATATTCTAGTTGCAGGTGGCTTTGTGGTGCCATGTCCAAATATATCTGTTCAATAAAAGGCACAACAGGAAGGTGGATATGTTCTGTTATAGGTGTCCAAACCATTAGACAATAATTCAGGATCATTCCTGATCTCATATGAGACTTTTGCCTAGCCAGTAGTCTTAGTTCGCTTAGTTGGTTTGTGGCCCTGGTAGTTTCTCTTTACTTGGTTGTTTCTTGTTATGTCATCCCAGACAAGCAGTTTATTTGTATGGGGTTTAGGAAGTAAGATATCTTTTGTATTGTTTTCCCTTACACTTAATGGAAAATGATGAACCAGTCTCTATCTGTTTTGCACTATGGAACTGTTACCCAGAAAGGAAAATTTTCTTACGGTTTATTCCTGTCTGGGTCCTGAATTCTATCAACACAAATTTTGTCCCAAACTGATGAGAGAGCAGTGGAGGGAATGGTGTAACTCTAGATGAAAGGTGACAAAATGAAGACTGCTTACTGGCTGCTGCCCTGCCTAATCTGTGTATGAAAAGGAGCTACCCTCTGTTTCACAACATGGGACTCTCTATGCCAGAAAGGTATTATCAGGAAGAATATTCTCCTATTAAAAGCAAATTCTGTTCAAATATGGACCCCATTATTTTCACATTTCAGATTCATTTAAGCATACCGTTGCCACAGTATTTCAGAAATGGTATCCTCCCTTCCTTCCTCCACTCCCCCCCCAAAAATACCCTCTGTATTTGGAGATCTTAATATACTCAAATTAGAAATTGATATATGTTTGTTGATTTAAAAATTCATAGTGCATGGCATCAATAACTGATAGTTGCATGGACTGAATTAGCATGTAATTTTTTCCCCCATAAGTATTTTGTTTGCCATTTCCAAATAAAGAAGAAAGTTATTTTAAAAATTTCACATGAAAAATCATTATAAAATAACCCTGTCTGACTGTGTGATATATATATTTCATTGCAGCTCTTTAATATTGGAGGGTGTTGAACCACAGAGTACCTGCGAATTAGAGGTGGATGCAGTAGCTGCTGATATTTTAAATCGATTGGAAGTTGAAGGTGAATTGCTAATTGTTCTGTATGTAATGCTTATCAGGGCAGGGATTTATATTGTTATGTTTTTATAGTGCTTAACACAATGAAGCCTAAACCCTGATTGAGGCATTTGAGATACTGCATGCAATATAAATAATAAGATGCTCAAATACCCTAGTGATGGGCGGCAGTACAAAACTCTATGATAAACAAGAACTATAAAATGGATATTGGAGAGAGGAGAAAGCAGATGGTTAGAAGAATAGCTTAGAATCATAGGAACAGCACAGAATCTCAGTAATGGGGCTCAGGAGGCTTTTTTGGACGGTAAGAAAAGGATGTAAAATTCCAGTTATTTTGGTTCTTTCACATCTTCCTTAATGTACATGGGTGCCAAAAGATGCTATGCTTTTGTCCACACAACTAGTAGTAAGAGTCTTCAAAAGCAAGGGATACTAGGGAATAAATAGAGGAATTATACCAGAACTTTACCTAACACCCGTACGTCTAGGCAAGGGATGACTTGCAATGAGCAGTAGGGGACTGATGTGGCAAAAGCTATTAGTGGAAAAATATGCAGTTGTCAGAGTTATTAAAGGAATTCATTTCTTCACACTTGCAACCTTTCCTTGATGTATTTTGGCATATTCCAGCCCAGATTGGCAGGAATCCTGGTTTGCAAACTATATGGGAAGATGAGAAGCAGCGCCGGAGAGAGAAGAATGAATCTTCTCAGATTAGTCCATCTGATTCACAAGGTAAACGAAGTGTGCAGTGATGTGCAGTTTGTCTGTAGAACATTTTTATAGGAGAGGTGAGTAGGATACAGAGCTGAAGTTAGTGCATTACATTTCAGGTTTTTCTGAGATTTTTTGTTTCTATTTTATTGGAAGAGCATTATCCAATGTTTGTATTTTATTTGTATTTTAAAATATGAAAACTTGATACAAAATCATGTTAATTCAATGGAATTTATTATACACAGCACAACTAGTAATACCTAAAGTTAAGGTTGCCTGACACTTTCCATTATAAAACCTTGTATTCAGTTGCTCATAACTTTGTCATACCTAAACCATTTGGGCTGATGTTTTCCATGCTATGGGTATCTGCCTAAGACTGATTTTTTTTGTGGGGGGGTGATGTTTCAGTTAAAATCGTGTAGCTGTTTCTCAGAACAAGGTGTTGGGGGAAAATACATTGTTTTGGTCATGTTAAGTTAATAGCATGGGGAAAACTGTACTCTTAGAATAAATCAAAGTTGTATAGTGAATGAGACTGTTGTCTGTCGGACCTCTGCCTCATTTGTTGCAGAAATTTGGAGGTGTTTAGTGAATGAGGTGGGGGACTGGAAGAAGAGAGAGACTGTCTCATGGTTTAGGCAGCTAAATGCTGCTCTGGAGAAATAGATTCTATACCTGCCTCTGCCACACAGTTCCTATGTGATGATGTGCAAGTCACATACAGTAAATGAAAATTTTCATAGGTGACCACTAACTGTATTTCTCACCTTCTGAGTGCCTCATTTCAGACACTTAGGGTCCAATTTGCAGAGTTGTTGAGTACTCATACCTGCAACTGACATCAATGAGAGTTGTTCTCTGAACATATAAAATACTGTTTAATGGCAAATATTCAGAAAAATCAGGCCATTGACTTCTCAATTTGCACAGCCAAAATTAGTGGACACTTACAATGTTGGACTTAATCTCGCTTTGTGCCTCAATTCCCCCTGTTTAATAGTGCCACTTGAATTCACTTATTGGGAAGATAAGTTCATGAATATAGCAAAGAACAAAGATAGAATGGTGAAAGCACTGTAGAAGAGACTATGAAGACATTAATAATTCTGTATTAAATGCAAGGTTTGGATGACATGTTAAATACTGCATGGGGCCACCCATGGAAAGGGGAGGATAACAATAATTATTTATCTCAGAGTTCAGTGGCACTGAGAATTCCATCCTGTTCATGGAATGAGGCAGAGTTCCTATAGAAAAATAGTATGTGATGATGCAATTAAAGCCTTTACCATAATGCATACACACAAAGGGTTCAAATTAAGGTTACATGGACAACTTTAATTTTGGCATTTCCTGACTTTGGGTGCTTGACTTTGCAACCTTAATGACCTTTTATAGTCGTGTTTGTTTTTTAGTGTAATGAAAAGCAATTACATCTAATCTAGATTAAGGATAGTTATTACTATTCTTCTCTTTATTTTTAGATGAGACAGAAAAAAAGCAGAGTT
This sequence comes from Mesoclemmys tuberculata, assembly GCA_007922155.1. Taxonomy (NCBI): domain Eukaryota; kingdom Metazoa; phylum Chordata; order Testudines; family Chelidae; genus Mesoclemmys; species Mesoclemmys tuberculata. Next base: position 51,932,784 of record ML675604.1, read on the forward strand.
ATGTTTCACAACCATAAACATTTTCAAGTTGTCTGTTTAAAAATCTTAAATGGCCAGAATTAAAAGAGAAGTTGTTTAGTGGTTTGTAACATAACATCTAATTTTAACAGCCCTCTGAAAAAAATTAAAAGGGCTCATAATTTAAAAACTAAAGGGAGGTTTATTTGGTGAAAATTACATGAATTTGTTTGTTTGATACATATTTCATATGTATATATACCTATATTGAAAAGGAACATTTTAGCTCTATGAGGAGATGATATTTCAGTATCTATTATAAGAAGGGAAATGGAAGCCCAAATTATCTGCCACACTGTGACACTGCTGCTGCTTAGTAGCTGTAAATTTTGTATGGCCAATGGAGCATTCATCCTATTTAAGGAAATCATCTGTTTATGCAGAGGTCTGGTTTGAGTGTGCTTTCCTTTATTTGAAAAACAAAAATTTCTTCATAAAAATAATACATGTTAAAAGTATTTGTACAATGTTAGTTACAGCTGTACGGTCTTTATTTTAAAGTTGCATGTATGGCATTTGGTAGGGTAGTATCTCTGTTTCCCTAACAATTTTAGTCCTGCATGGATGCATTGGAAATCATTGTCCTTGCTTTCTTTTGTTTCTGATCACTACTGTCACATTCAAATTTGAACTGGATTTAAGCAAATATATTTTTCAAAAGATTATTAGTCAGTTGTTAATATAAGTGATCATCCTAGCAGCACTCATACACAAATGTCAATAGGTCAGAATAAAAATTGCAAATAACAAAACTTTTTTTTAAAAAAATCTTAAAGATCGTGAATTTGTGCCAGCAACAGAGAGTGAAAAAATCTTTCAAAAGAGACTTAAGGAAATCCTCAAGCAAAATGACTTCTCTGTGTAAGTGGTCAGCCATTTTCCATGATTTATAATCTTTTGGGCTAACCTGAATAGTCATTTTAAAGGGTTATTTTTAATTAAATAGAACATTGTCAGGATCAGTGGACTACAGTAATGGATCAGAGGAGTTCTCTGCTGAGTTAACACTACATTCTGAGGTACTTTCTCCTAAAGCAGTTCCATGTTCACCAGCCAGTATGGTGGAAGTGCACAAAGATAAGTTGAACACAGGTGAGCATTTTCAGTGACATTAATTTTAGGGACAAATCCCATTTTCCTCACACATTCCCATATTTAGGCCATTGGAACTACTTGCATGAATAAGTCAAACAGAATTTGGCACTTTGTTCTAGCTGGTCTGAACTAAACAGTAACTTTGCCCTCACTTTTGTTCTTTGTAACTCCAGTAAAGTCAACCCTACGCCAGAGGTCCTTAGGAACCAGCTATGCCATCTCTCTACATTCATGTCAGTAGAATACCTGAGCTAGTTTTCCTTTGTGCTGCCTGAGCAGTGCAAAGAATGTGAAGCAAGCCACAAGATCTGGCCCAATATGTGCAAGATTTTCACCACCACAAAGACATTTTTTATCAAAATTTTCATAGTAGATAGAATCACAGAAACTTTTTAGAGGCCTTATAAAATAATTTGTAAATACTTGAATGCTTAATAGCCCTAAACTGATTTTTAAAAATTATTTTGCTTTTATATTGAAACAATGATGTATATTACTTTTTCAAGTTTCATCTAATTTTTTAAAGAACCTAATAGGAATACAAATAAAGAGGAGGATGCACTTATTAATGAAGAAGCAATTTTAAACATCATGGAAAATAGTCAGAGTTTTCGGCCACTGTCTCAGAGACCAACTCAGACTGCAGTTTTCAGTGAGTATAACCAGGACGTGAGTAATACAATCTTTCCTACAGGGCTATTGTTGCATTCCCTGTCTCAGAGAGTTTGCAGTTCAGTGGGTTGCCTTCCAGTTTCGCCTTCTATAATCTCTCACCAATCCAGTAGGTTTGTAAAGACTGGTCTGCTGCTACTGCTGCACTGACCCAAACTGTCATCTTCCACGGCAACCAGCTAGAGGTGCTGGGAGGAGTTCATGTTCCATATGTCTCTAGGTGGTGGATGCTTAAGGAGATTCTGGTGTCCCAAAATTCGGGTCAGAGAGAGAGAGAGAGAAGAAGCCTGGCTGGCCTGTTCTCTCCCCTGCCTGTGTTGCTCCCACTGTTCTCTTCCTCTGGGGTGGGGACAAGGAGAAACTCTCATCGGCTGACTTTAACAGACCAGCTCCCTGGAGTATTGGAGGATGGTAATTAAGAGAGGCAAGTGGTGGAGATAGGAAAACATTTTGCCCCAAGACAGATGGACACAAAATGATCTTGATAAATTAGAGGGATTTGAATTGAAATCAACAAAATGAAATTCAGTCTAGAAATCTACAAAGTACTGAGTTTAAGAAGGAAATCAAATGCAAAATAAGGAATAACTGGCTAGGTGGTAGTACTGCTGGAAAGGATCTGTTAGTGGATCACAAACTGAATATGAGTCAACAATGTGGTGCAGCTGCAAAAAAGGCTAATATGGTGGGATGTATTTTCAGAAGTATCATATCTAAGACATGGGAAGGAATTTTTCTTCTGAACTTGACACTAGTGAGGCCTCAGGTGGAGTACTGTGTCCAATTCTGAATGCCACACTTTAAGAAAGATGTGGACAAATTAGAGAGAGTTCAGAGGAGAGTAACAAAAATGAAAAATAAAGACAAAACTGATTCAAATAGAGCATTGCTGCCACACACATAGGTATATGTGCTTGTGTAGCAGAAGTGGGGGGCATAAACTACTACAGGCATACAAAAGGGGGGCACAATCAAATAAGTTTGAGAACCATTGGTCTAGGTATACTTAGTCCTGCCTTAGTGCAGTAGGCTGGACTAGATTATCTCTTGAGGTTTTTTCCAGCCCAACATTTTTATGGTTCTGTAGTTGAAGTAGAGGCAAAGAAGCCAGAGGATTGAGAATATTTAAAGATATGGGAAAGTGAAGAAAACCAGGGATGAAAGGAGAGGCAGAAAGATGGGATCAGGGATACAACTTGTGGGATTAATGACAAATAGTAGAAAATAGGTCTCTTGAATAGGAGGAAGGAATTAGGGGTGGAAAGAGAGGAGGAATATTCTTGGATGCTGTCAATTTTGCTTTTTTTAAAAGTAGGCAAGATTTTGGACAATGAATGGTGCAGAGCAGTGATAGGAGGAGAGACAGAGAAGAGTGTTTGAGGAGGGAACTGAATGTAGAGAGGAATCAGTGGGAGTTGGTAGCATGGGATTAGGCAAGTGAGGTAAAGTTAATTAGGAGGGAAGAGAGCAAAAAAAGTTTGCTTCCAATGAAGAGAGAAAGCCTTTTCACTATGTATGAGGAGGTAGAAGGAATTGGAGAGAAGGGAGCATGATCAAAGTTAATTTAGTAGAACCAGAGAAAGAAGAAAGAAACATAAGGAACTGGTATAAGATTAGCAGGATTGGAGCCTGAATGATAGGGAGGATGATGTAAAACAGGGAACTGGAAAATAAGGTGGGCATGAAGAGAGCTGGATTTCTGGGGCCTCCACCAACATCCATTACTACTTAATTACTTGAAAATGGTTAGGAACTATATTTTAAAGATATTTTACTCAGAAACTATAACTAGACATTAATTTACAAGTAGAATAAAATGTAGGTAAAATTACGTATTTGTGGGGTTTTTTTTTGTTTTTTGTTTTGCAGTTGACAGTAGTTCTGATCAGGCCATGATACACCTGTTGACTGGCTTGGAGGATGATGGGTATCAAATGGGAGGACACAGAACATTATCTCAAAATCATTCTCTTGGAAGCTACAGAAATCTCCAGAACAGTGATGATGAAGAAAATGAACCACAAATTGAAAAGGAAGAGATGGAACTCAGTTTGCTAATGTCCCAGAGATGGGATAGCAGCACTGAAGAGTCTGGGGCAAAAAGAAGGTATGTATTTTACATGGAAAAAAGGCGTTTTCCTTTTTTTAAAAGAAATACCTGTGATTTCTCTCAAATACATTTCTTCATGTTTTCATCTCTTGTGAATGAGGAACTCTAAAGCAAAGTGACTTAAATACTAATATACTATCTTTGACTTAGAGAAAGGACTCCTGTTGAGCATTGGGAGCCCCATGCAGATCTCAGGCTAGATATGGCTGTTAAAGTGGTGACATTTGATGATCAGTTTTATATGCATGTCTTTTGTACCAAGCCTTTAATTTTGCTGTCAAGAACATATTTTAAGATAGCTTTCCCTGCATCTATGTTCCTGAACTGTCATGTTTTCCATTATGATCAGTTTTTAGAGCCTTACTGTTTAGGTTTGACACTTGATGTACCTGGAGTGAATATTTAGGCAATACATTTGTGAAAACTGACCTGGCAGTCCAACAATAGCACCATATGTCCTGTAGACGATGGGGTCAATGATTCAATCTTAAGGTGCACACTTCTTTTCTGAACCACCAGCAGTAGTCTCGTCCTTTAAGATACGGGACTCGTGGAGTGCCTTGTGTCATTCTATATTGACTCCTTTTGTCAACTCAGTATTGACAGGCCCTGAAGGAAGTCATATTCAGCATTTCTCCACCCAAGTTCTGGTCAGGCCTTTGAGTATTTTGAGTTCCATTCAAGAAACTCAAGGCATTTTACGTACATTAATACATTAATTCTAATAACTCTCTTCTTAGGTAGGGAATAATTAAGATTGGAAGACTGGATACTGGGCTAGATGGACCATTGGTCTGACCCAGTATGACCATTCTTATGTTCTTATCCCCATTGTTAAGATGGAAGAACTGAGGCACAGAAAGATTAAGTGATTTTCCTGACATCATACAAGAAAACTGTAATAGAGCTAGTAATAGAACTTGGATTACATGACTTCAAGTTCCCATACTTTTTTAGCCACAAAGCCATTTTTCCTATCTGACATTACATTTTCCTCCTTCAAAACGTTGGCAAAAGAAAAATTGAAATGAGTGTGGTCCAAAAAAATGGGGAATATTTTTCTCCAGAATATTTAACCTTGATAATTTAAGTTATATTAGTACAAAAAAGGAGTTCAGTGGACAAATTTAACTTCTTTTTTCTTTTTTTCTTTTGCATACCTGTGAGTTTATAAATGACTACTTTTTCATTTACATTTTCAGGCTGGTAATCCATAAAACCATTCTGATATATAAAACTATAGAACAGTTTAAAAATTTCTATTAAGATATCCCTTTTTTATTTTAATAAAAATTTAAATTGCTTTATTTTTTTTCTATTCTCCTGTTTTGGAACCATAAAATAGCTTACTTGTATGAAATGCTAGGATTCTTCACCTTACTCCTATTATATTTTAAAGAAAAAATCTCTCTAATGCAGGGCTTCTGAATTGTTTATTATCTGATTCTCTCCTCCCTCCCCTAATGTGTAGGTAAGCCTTTCTTAAACTTTAGGTGAACCATTTTTCCCCCCAGCTTTTTTTTGTCTTATGCTAGTACTCATTTTGTTTGCAGTGTTATTTTAACCACGTTAGTCCCAGAATATTAAAGAGAGGGTGGGTAAAGTAATATTGTTTATTGTACCAACTTCTGTTGGTAAAAGAGGCAAGCTTTCAAGCTACACAGAGCTCTTCTTTGGGTATGAGAAAGTACTGGTTTGGCAACCTTGGTGACTTTCTTTTAAAAATAACAAAAAGCCTTTATTGAACAGATGTATCACACACATTGGCAATACAAGCTTCCCCATGTTGTTCCTTATTCTTTTGAGGACTAGAAGTAAAATGAAGTTCATTCTCCATGACCATTCATGCTTTAGTTCTCTTTGAGTGTGCCAGTAGGGATGATGGGAAACAAAGGGTAGGAATAAATGGTCAGTTTTCAGACCGAAGAGAGGTAAATAGTGGTGTCCCCCAAAGGCCAGTACTGTTCAGTGTATTAATAAATGATCTGAAAAAAGGGGGTAAACAGTGGGTGGCAAAATTTGCAGATGGTACAAAACTAGTCCAAATAGTTAAGTCCAAAGCAGACTGCGAAATGTTACAAAGGTATCTCACAAAACTGGGTGACTGGGCAACAAAATGGCAGAAGAAATTGAGTGTTGATAAATGCAGAGTAGTGCATATTGGAAAACATAATCTGAACTATACATATAAGATGATGGGATCTAAATTAGCTCTTACCACTCAAGAAAGAGTTCTTGGAGTCATTGCAGATAGTCTCTGAAAACATCCACTCATTGGGCAGCAGCAGTCAAAAAAGCGAATAGAATGTTGGGAATCATTAGGAAAGGGATATATAACAAGACAGAAAATATCATGTTACTTCTATATTAAATCCATTGTATGCCCATATGTTAAATACTGCATGCAGATCTGGTTGCCCCATGTCAAAAAAGATACTGAAATTGGAAAAGGTACAGAAAAGGGCAATAAAAAGTACTAGGAGTATGGAACAGCTTCCATATTAGGAGAGATTAATAAGGCTGGGACTTTTGAGTTTGGAAAAGAGACAACCTAAGGGGGGATGTGATTGATGTCTATAACATCAGGAATGGTGTGAAGAAAGTAAATAGGAAGTGTTATTTACTCCATCTCATAACCCAGGAACTCGGGGTCACCAAATGAAATTAATAGGCAGAAAGTTTAAAACAAACAACAGGAAGTACTACTTCACACAATGCACAGTCAACCTGTAGAACTCCTTGCCAGAAGATGTTGTGAAGGTCAAAACTATAATGGAGTTCAAAAAAGAACTAGATAAATTAATTGAGGATAGGTCCATTAATGGCTATTAGCCAGGATGACCAGGGATGCAAAACCATGCTCTGAAGTGTCCCTACCTTCTGTTTGCCAGAAGCTAGGAATGGGTGACAGGGGTTAGATCACTTGATGATTACCTGTACTATTCATTCCTTCTGAAACACCTGGCATTGGCCACTGTCGGAAGACAGGATACCGGGCTAAATGGACCGTTGGTCTGACCCAGTATGGCTATTCTTATGTTCTGATGATGATTGTAATCCAACAAAGGTTTTGTGTTGTTTAAATAAATGTAATCATCTGTTTCCTGGAAACTAAACAGAGCACAGCTGATATCACATAGACCACTCAGTTTCCTTCAGGCTTTCAGTTGCTATCAAGCATTCTCAAATTGGAATCAGTATGATAAAAAATCAAAACATCTGAATCTCTTTTGTAGCCTGTTAAACTGTTAGGTACCACAGATCTTGTCTACATTTTCCTGACTACCATTATGGTAGTGTCAACAGTAACACCACAGAACATTCTTGAGTCTCAATAAAATATCTGACAAATATTTTTGCCTTCCCTCTCATCCCTGAAAAGACATTGCCACTTACATCACTATAACTCTTTACAGCCAGAGGGTTTTTGCAGTCTAAAATATACTACACTTATTAGGGTTGCTTAATTTTCTTTAGATCGGTGAGCAAAAATATGCATCGAAGCTCAACTGAAGAGGAGGATTCATCTTCAGAAGATGAAATGGAATGGAGTGGTAACAGTTTGCTTCTAGCTAATCTCTCTATACCTCAGTTAGATGGAACTGCAGATGAAAATGGTGGTAAGTAAATGGTAAAACTGCTTAAAAATTGAGTTACTGCTTGGGACATCAGTCGTTTCCTGATCTATGTGCCAATCCTGGAAGATCCAACTGCCTTCAACTCCCAAGTCAATGGGATGGAAGTGCTCTCAAGACACTGCAGGAAAATGGCCCTTAAATACTGTAAATTGGCTTACAAACAATTCAGCATAAATGACTTATGGTTCTCCCAACTGTATCCTCCTTCCCTCACTGTTCTTTGTTTTTTTTGTTTTATGTCATAGTCTGAGTAAAGAGTTTCTTCTATTTAATTAGTCTTAATGGAGAGGGTAAAGCTTATCCACTTACTATAGGGATTTTTCGGTTTAAAATTTTTGTTATGCATACACGATATTGATATGAATAATTTCATGAGACCATTTTAGTCTGCCAGGGTTTCACTGTAAATATATTGAATTTAGTCAACGTGGAAGAATCCAGACTTCCTATGTACTGGTTCTCAGTATATGCCATTCATAATTAATACAGTTCGTAATTAAAACAATGTGTGTCTCACTTTCATCCTACATTTCATTCAGTACATTGCATATCTATATTCTGAAATTGTATGAGTTTAAAACTGTAATGTCAAGGCTGATGCAGGAACAATGCTGTAAATAAGGAATAAGTTTCAGAATTAAAAAAAAAAATCCTCCCTTTACACTCACTACCTCTGCAAAAATAAAAAAAAGTCTGAAATGACCTTAATTCACAGTGTGACCAGTCTGAGTATGATGATAAGAGAATATCTAAATACTATTTTCTACTTACTTTTAGTAGTTGGATCTATATATTATCTTTATACAAGTATATTGAATAAGGTAATGAAAAATGCATATATATCACGAACAAATGCTTAGTTTTGTGCAAAGGGATCTTAATATTAAGATGAAATATTTGCTTTAGTTTTGTTCTAATTACTCATTTTTCTTTAATGAGAAAGACAAGGTAGGTCAGATAATATATTTTATTGGACCAGCTTCTGTTGGTGGAAGATGATACAAGATTTCAGGATACAAGGGGCTCTTCTTCAGGTCTGGGGAAGGAAGCAGAGTGACACAAACCTTGTATCTTCTATCAATAGAAGTTGGTCCAGTAAAAGATATTCCTCACCTGCTTGTCTCTCTCATATTCTGAGGCCAGCATGGTAATAGCAACATTTTTAATATAGTTTCGAGACACTGTATTAATTATACTAAATTGAGTACAAATTGACTACAAATTTGAAACTACAGATTAAATTCAAACTCTACAACACCATATTTCTTAGTCCAAAATCTAGCTGGTTATTAATTAGTCACTTGGGTGCAAATTTTGCACTCATATGCATGTGCACAAGTCTCTTTAAAATAAAAGCAATTCATATATGCTCAGGAAGGCTGTTTTTAAAAATATGATTTCTGGAGTGGTTTTGCAGTTTAGAAATATATTTTAAAGAAATAATCCATGAAGATTTATAATTCATTGCAAATTAGTAAATAATAGTAGACAGTCACAGGTGAGAGAGAAGTTGAATGCCATATATTTACTACTTAACAGTAAATAATTACCCTTTGGCAGACTCTTCAGTTATACAACTGAATAGCTGTCTGGGCATTCTTCTCCTGAATAGAATGTGTATCCATATTGTTATCCTTTTATCTGAATAATAACCAAACAAATCCTTCATTGCATTTCCCTGATTTCTTGGACAATGTGGAGGTCACAGATCAATAAATAATGCAACCTGAAACAGGCGCAAAGCAACTGTAACCCGTCCGTGCCCAGGGTAGCCCACTGATAATGCCAAGGTCAGGGCAGGCTGTAAAAGGAGAGCAGATTCTCCCAGCACTGGTGGGTGACACTGCAGTCAGACTTCCCAACCAGCCACAAACAGTGCTTCTGATTCCCCCACACTGGTTATCAAGAAGCCACTGTGCAAATACACACAGCCCCCTTTACTGCATTTCAGTCTCTGGGTCCCAAACAGACACTTGATCCAGTAAAGAGACCAGTCATTTAAACTCTATGCTCTTTACTCCAAAGATTCCTTCTGATCCCAAAGGATCAGCCACAGTACCAGTTCACTATAAGTTTGGATCTTACCCAAAATACCACGCTGCCAGCCAATCCTTTAGTAACTAAAACTAAAGGTTTATTAATAAAAGAAAAACAAACAATAAGAGAAGTGTTAAAGGCTTAAAGCAATCAGATCATACAAATGATTTAAAAGTCCATATACATCAGGTTTCTAGAACAATTGTGGAGTTGTATAGTTCCTCTGGTATACATCCAGTACCTGGATGGGTCTAAGTCCTTCAGTTCAGTTGCAAAGTGTGTTGATCCAGAGGCGTGTCCGCAGCTGGACAGGAACACAGAACAAGACAAAAGACAAAATGGTTTCTGTGGTTTGATCTTATATACCCTCTGCCTCTGGCCATGCGGCTTTTGGAACTTTACAGGAACCAAAATGGAGTCCATAGTCACATGGGCCAATCCTGGTCACTCTTCAGGTATGCCTTCAGTTTTTTCCTAGGCCTTTGGCTTCTGTAAAGGTCTTGATGGGCCATTAAGCGGGCTATTGTCCTGTGGCCTCTCTGTCTGGGGTGTGTCTTTTACAGCACAGTTTGAAATACAGGTATATCAAAGATCTCCATAACTTTCTCCACACATATTACACATGAACACAAATATTATCATCTTATTCAGCATATCACAACCTTTCTAACCGCACCTGACATGGTATGTCTCACATGAATCACTATGATTTTGACATATTAATGTCAAATAACACAAATGCCCCCACCTCCCAATCCAGTCTGCATGACAGCAACATCTCAAAATCTGAAGTTAAGTTTCTAGTGCCATATTTAGTCATCCTAATAAGTAGCCTGATTTTCAAAGGTAGTGAGCATGTACAGCTCCCTTGATATCATTTGGATTGGTAGGTCAGCACTCCTGAAAATCAGGCCACTTGTAAAAATCAGGCCACTTGTATTTAAGTATTATTAGGTGAATTTAGAAGCCTAAGTTCTGGCACTGGGTTTGAAAATTTGGCAAGTGTGTATATGTATACTATTTAGGAGTGACTGTGGCAGAATGGCTATTGCATTAGTTGTTCAAATGATCTGATCTGGTATGGCAACTCCTATGCTTATATGCATCATAGTCATAACAATCTTGCCCATAAATGAAATATGATTTGGATTTTTTTTTTGGAAGTTCCTTTCATCGGAGGTATCTTTAAAATGGTTAATGTCCTAAGATAGATATTTTGAATCGGGGGGGAGTAAAATTTAAAATAATTGCTTGTTTTCCATTCCAGACAATCCTTTGAATAATGAAAGTTCTCGAACTCACTCCTCCATAATTGCAACAAGTAAAATGTCCGTAAAGACCTCAATGTTTCACAAAGATGCTGCTACGCTAGAACCCCCATCTTCTGCTAAGATTACTTTTCAATGTAAACACACAAGTGCCCTTGCTTCCCATGTTTTGAACAATGAAGATTTAGTAGAAGAACTTTCACAACCAAACAACACCGAAGCAAGACCTGATCTTTCAGTCCATTCTCTCACAAAAGAAAGCACTTACACTGCAAAATGTCCAACATCATTCAGCAATAGTGCCCATTCTGAAAACTCTCACAAGGAAAGTAATAAGAAGGATATTCTCCCAGTTTCTTCATGTGAAAATAATATTTTCGACTATGAAGAAGACATTTCATCAGTGAGCAGACAGATACCAAGTAGGAAGTACACCAGCATCAGAAAGGTAGAGGATGGCTCTTTTGTACATATGAGCTGCCACATTAGTGATAGTATGTTGAGTAAAAACACATTCAGTTTTTCAGATTTAAGCCACTCCAAAAATAAAATACCCTCTGAAGCAAATGAAAAATCCAGCAGTACAGGTGTAAACAGCTTCTTCCCTTCAACAGTAGCAGAAAGTTGTGAATTGGTGTCTTGCTCAGGAGGGAATCGAACTGTAGGACATTCTGTTGAAAGTAGCATTGATGAAGAAGGTAGCCTTAATAAACTTAAAATTAAGTATGAAGAATTTCAGGAGCATAAGACAGAAAAACCAAGCCTCAGTCAACAAGCAGCACATTATATGTTTTTCCCCAGTGTTGTTCTTTCTAATTGTCTCAGCCGACCACAAAAATTAGCTCCTGTAACGTATAAATTACAGCAGGGCAACAGACAATCCAGGTTAAAGCTGAATAAAAAGAAACTGGGTCTTAGCAATCATCAGGAGCCTGCAGGAGTCAGTGATATTGCATCCATGAAGGAAAGCTGCTATACACAAGATGATGCTTGCAGTAACATTCCTGATAAGGATAGTGCATTACCTAGTGATTTAGTTCAAGTTCCTCATGGTGCTTTTGAAAACAAAATGCCTACAAATAATGCCAATTTTATTGACTGCCAATTTAGAGATGGATCTCTGGAAACCGAGCAGTCATTTGGATTATGTGGGAATAAATACACACTCCGAACTAAACGAAAAGTAAATTATGAGACTGAAGACAGTGAATCAAGTTTTGTCATGCACAATTCAAAAATTAGCCTACCTCAGCCAATAGAAAGTGGTGAAAGTTTGGATGGGTCTCAGAAATCTCGAAAACGTAGAAAACTTTCTAAAAAATTGCCACCTGTTATTATCAAGTACATTATCATTAATAGATTTAGAGGGAGAAAAAATATGCTTGTTAAAATAGGAAAAATAGACTCTAGTGAGGAACAAGTGGTACTTACCGAAGAAAAGATGAACCTATATAAAAAGCTTGCACCTTTAAAGGACTTTTGGCCAAAAGTTCCTGACTCCCCTGCAACCAAATATCCTATTTATCCATTAACACCAAAGAAAAGTCACAGAAGGAAAGCAAAACATAAGTCAGCTAAGAAAAAAGTTGGAAAACCACAAAAAGCAAGTTGTAAAAATATTAAAAGAACTTTATCTTTCAGAAAAAGGACTCATGCAATCCTTTCCCCCCCTTCACCATCTTACAATGCTGAAGCTGAAGACTGTGACTATCACTATAGTGACGTTATGTCTAAATTAGGTTTTCTTTCTGAGAGAAGCATAAGTCCAGTAAATGCATCTCCCCCTCGCTGCTGGTCTCCCACTGATCCAAAAGCAGAAGAAATTATGAATGAATTAGACAAAGAAGCTTTACTTACTAAGGGTCCTAACATGTACATCAGCAAGACTGTTAATTCCATTGTAGGAAAAAATAATCGAGCAAAAACTCAGGTTAAGAAATGTAAAAAAAAAATTACGACTGTAGCTACTAAAAAAAGGAACAAGATTAATCAGACTAATAAAACAACAAATGATGGAAAGAAGAAACCTAGACCAAAACAGAGGCAAAAAACAGCTGAAAAAATGCCATCAAGGAAATGTATGTCATTTAGAGAAGAAAAAGGAAATACTCATTCTGCTGCAGAAGTTAAATTTGTTCTGAAACATCAAGATCTGTCTGAAATTACTCACAATTTTGGCATCTCACAACCACTTTTTACTCAGAAAGATGTTCCTCTAACTGGCTATTCAACAGGACATCTACCATCAACACAGCTCCCCTCAACAGCTGATGTACAAGGAAATTCATCTGGCTATTTTCATCCATTGCTGGAAACTGATAAATCTGTGGATTTACAAGGTTTGCCTATTCCACGAGAAAATCTTCATTCATCTGTCATTTCTGCTCCTGTGATATTTGGAAGGGAAATAACAAAAATAAACTCCCAAAGGTCTAAGAGTCAAAACGCTGTGTTTCGAATGAAGGAATCTAATTTGATTCAAAATCATACATTTGACTCATCTAATCACTCATCTCAGGTAACACAGAATGTATGTATCACTAAAGATAAAACATCTACAAAGACAGAAGAGATTATAAATTCACAGACTAGATATTTATCATCAGTTGGAAAATTAAATGAAACTCATAGCTTCCTAGATACAATGAAGACAGATCAGTTGCATGCCACTAATTTTTTGCATTGTAAAGACAGTAATCAGCAGCAGATTGTGTGCTTACCAGAAGCATCAAAACATGCTGATCCTTATTCTTCTATACTTAACTCATCAGAGGAAAGCCATGGGTCCCTTCAGTTGCCTAAGAACTGTTTTGTTACTTCTTTGAAGAGTCCAGTAAAACAGCTAAGATGGGAGCAAAAACAGAGAGGATTTATTTTTGATGTGTCTCATTTTAAACCTGAAAGAATAAAACATCAGTCCTTGTCAGAAACCACCTCGCTTACAAAAACTATCTCCTCGTGTAAAAATAGGACTATAGTGACCCCATCAGCATTCAGTGAAGGGCAGTCTGGATTAGCTGTTCTAAAAGAGTTACTACAAAAGAGACAACAAAAAGCACAACATGCAGATATTATTGAAGAGCCATTATCGGTTACACCTCAGCTAAACAAAAGTATTTCTTGCTCTCCTGAACAGCATAAAGGAATTAAAAGATCACGGTCAGTCACATCACCAAGAAAGTCTCGCATTCCCAGAAATACAAAACCTAAAGAAAAAACACCCAAACCTTTAAAAGTAGTTTCTTTAAACCAGCAGAACACTAATCAGATAGACCACCCTGTATCTGATGACAGCCCCATTTTTTTTTCAGACCCAGGCTTTGAAAGCTGTTACTCACTTGAAGACAGCTTGTCACCAGACCATAATTACAATTTTGATATTAATACCATAGGGCAGACTGGATTTTGCAGTTTGTACTCTGCAAGTCAGTTTGTCCCAGCAGATCAAAGTCTGCCACAGAAGTTTTTGAGTGATGCAGTTCAGGATCTTTTTCCTGGACAAACAGCAGAAAATGAACTTTTCAGTCATAATAGCCAAAAATCTGAGGAAGAAAAACATCACTCTTCAGACCCAAGTACATGGATAACATCTGGTGCTCTAAGCCCCGAACTTTTTGAGAAAACCTGTATGGATAACAATGAGAACCATCGCCATGGTCAGTGGAGAAACAATGTTCATCCTTCAACTTCTCGAACTATCTCATCAATAGATATTTTCTGTACTAAACAGGCAGGGGACTATGTAAATGAAAAATTCAAGTTGAATAGAAATCCAGTAAATAAAGAGGTATTTCTTAGTCTTCCACAGCCAAGCTGTTCAGACTTCATTCAAAGCTGCACTAGAAAGGAAACCACTTTTGAACCATGTCAGCCACTTGATTCAATTAATACTTCTTTTACTTCCATATTGTCTTCTCCGGATGGTGAGCTAGTGGATGCAGCTTCTGAGGATTTAGAATTGTATGTTTCAAGAAACAATGATGGATTAACTCCAACTCCAGATAGTTCACCAAGATCAACCAGTTCTCCCTCACAATCAAAGAATGGAAGTTTTATGCCTCGTACTGCTCACATTCTTAAACCTCTTATGTCCCCACCAAGTCGTGAAGAAATCATGGCAACTTTGCTGGATCATGAACTTGCAGAAACAATTTACCAAGAACCATTTTGCAGCAATCCTTCTGATGCACCAGAAAAGCCCAGGTAATTTGTCTATATACTTTTATTACAAGGCATTTTTATATGTATGTATGTTTGTAATAATGTTAAATCTAATTAAATGTATTCCTGAATCTAATTTTATGCTAATGTAAGAATTTTTCCACTCTCAGATGTGTAAAAGATTTAAAGTGACAAACATGAACTCCAAGGCTTTGTTTTAACTCTGTAGTTAAATAAAATAAAATAATTGTTCCTCCCTTACCCATCATTCACTCTAATTCTACATGCCAATTTTGGTTTCCCCAATGATGTTCAAAGCAGGAATGAGCTGACTCCATGGTCCCTTTGTGAAGGAAGACATCTGGCTATGTGACTTGCTCTAGAGCAGGGGTAGTCAATTATTTTTTGTCAAGGTCCAAATTTCTTAGTCAAGGTATAGTCAAGGTCCATACCCAGAGAAACATTCTTCAAACCACAATAATGATAATTAATAAATTAAAAAAAAGATTTCACGGTCTGTTCAAAATTAGTTGGTGGTCTGGATTTGGCTTATGATCCACTTGTTGATTACCCCTGCTATAGAGCTTACAGCTATTAGTACTCTTCCTGGTTTTCATCTTGAGGACTGCAAGTAATTCTGACAAGGGCATACTCTTAACTGATGACAATTGTTGACCTTGCAATGATGTATGCAAGTAGTGAAACTGGTCATACTTTCACAGTGTACTAAGGGAGGCTTCCTCACAGTGCTGAAGCTATACGTGTATTTCCTTTACTAATTCTGTACTAAATGTACTAACCGCTGTTTCTTCCAGAAATTCATTGGCCTTTTACATTAGGATCAGAAAGCTTAGTGGTCCTTTAGTAGTGATTCTTTAACCAAATGGGATTTCTACTTCCTTTTTGGAATTACACCGTTTTAATATTTTCTGCTCCAAAACACTGAGTCTTTGTCAGTAATAGTATATTTGCAGTCAAAATTTAATTTTGTTTGAGTGTGGAAAATGGCCTTTCCAGTAGTTTAATAATATTGTACTGAACTATTGTCCATGATGTTAGAGACTCTAGTTAGTTCACATGTTCTTGAACCTAATAGGGTTGAGAGCTGTATGGAGGTAACAGGCTCTGTCTCTGAGGGAAAAGAAATTATAATCTTTCATTCTTTAGTGATTTCTTTTGCTGATTCAAGAGAGTGTTTACAGACTCTGGACTGAACTGCATCACTCCTCTGTTGAAAAGTTGATCATTGTCACAACATATGTAATGTGAATGATAAAAGGTAAAGCAAGTATCATTTGGGAAGGGATTCTTGGGTCACCAGGTAGGATTCAGAGACACCTATCCCTCCACTAGAAGGAAAGAAAGTAGTTAAACTCAGTAGAGTTCCACTTTAGGGCAAAATAATAATTTAAAATATTCTCTTTACAGGGAGATTGGAGGACGGCTTCTCACAGTAGAAACTAGACTTCCAAATGATCTAGCTGAATTTGAGGGAGATTTCTCATTGGAGGGACTACGGCTCTGGAAGACTGCGTTTTCAGCAATGACACAAAGTCCTAGATCAGGGTCACCGCCATGTAATTGTCGTTCTATTGCTGGCAAAGGAGAAAGTAATAGCCATAAAACTAGTGAAGATAAAAAAATAGTCATCATGCCTTGTAAATGCGCACCAAGTCGCCAACAGATTCAGATGTGGCTTCATGCCAAAGAAGAGTATGAGCATGTCAAGAAGTTGTCGAAGAATCAGCCTGTTGACATGGAAAAAACAGTTGAGAATTTCAGATCCATAACATTACCTGAAGATCAGCCTACTGAAATGGTAGAAGCAGCTAAGAATTTCAGTTTACCTAGCCTGCAAGATAACAGACCTATTGTGCCTAAAAAAGACGCTCCTGTTCCACAGGCAGATCCTACACCAACACAGACTAAGGGAACTTGTGATAAATGTATTAATACTGTACAGATTTCTACAAATACCATAGAACCCAGTAAAACTGCACCTGAAAGCAGGACACTGCTGCTTGCTTCTTCTGCAATAGAACCTGATGAAGAAGAAGAGGAGGATGATTATTATGTCAATTATAGTTCACCAGATTCTCCAGTGCTTCCTCCTTGGCAACAAGCACCATCCCCAGATTCCAAACAGTCTAGTTTAGAAGATGCAGACTGGAGGAATCAGAACATACTTTCGTCTCCAGTGGAAGAAAATGACACAGCATACAGCGAGAGCGTACAGAAACATGACAGAGATGAAGGTCGGGCATCCTTCAGCACGTCTCCACTTCTGGTTAGAGAAGGTGCTGGGAATTCTGAATCCGTTTGCCTTCATAGCACACCCATTGTACAGAGAAAATGTCAAGAAAGAATAGCTGAAGCACTTGATTTTACTCCTTTATCTACAGGTAAATTTATTAATTAAGGCAGGTGCAACAAGAAGAGATACAAAAACATTTCCTTCAAATAATAAGAAAAGAGATTAATATACTTTGAAATAATTGAGATATAACTATCTGTTTACAGAAAGGCCAATTTAAACATGTTTTTATTTTTGAAAGGGATATATTTCACAAGTGTTTATCCAATTAAAGTAATTATTCAATTATGAATTAAGATTTGCATGTCAGAACACCTTAAAAAGTATGGTAATGTGGCTAGAATATGAATTCTAAAGTGGTGGTTAAAATATGAACAACATAATTCAAATTAAATGTTGGCTGTTTTTGAGTCATTAAGTCTTTTTAGTTAAATCACTGGCATGTGTCACACGTGATTATTTTGAAATTAGAGTATGAATATTAAACATCTTAAATTTTAAGACTGTTCAAGATAACCACATGTTTTTGCCTTATTATTCAGTGCCATTAAATTCTGTAAAAGGCACACTATGCTATCACGGCTGTTCTTTGGCCTGGAGGTGATCAGCTTGTGCGTATTATATTAGATGCATTTTCTGTTTCCTGGTAAATAGTTAAGTTTTATGAGAATATTTGGGGGAAACCTAAATAGTTTTTCATTTGTTGTATGTTTTTACAGAACCAAAGATGCAGAAATTGAGTCATAGGAGAGGAAGTAACTCTGATGCTCTTCGAAGAGTACTTTTAACACAAGTGAAGGTAAATAAGAATTGTAAACAAAGTTTCTTGTTTATTAAGTTACATTTAAATGCCCTTTCAAGTTCAGAAGCAAAAATAGTCCATGTGTTAAGTTAAACAAGTACCTTTGTCTCATTTGTACTTATATTTTAACCATTTGTTGAATTTGTTGAATCTGTGATAAATTGTCTATTTTCTGTGGGCTTTTGTTTTGTTTTTGCTGTTGTGATCTGGGAAATATTTGTTGTCTATGCCTGTGCATGTATAATAAACACATGCAATAGACAGTAATTATGGTAACTAAATGAGAATTATAAGGATACAAATACAAAGGGAAAAAATGAGAGCAAAGCATTAAGCATATGTATTATGATCACAAACAACCAAGAGATGGAATTATATAGTATGTAAATAGATGCATCTAGATGTATCTATTATATAGAACTGATCAACCCAACCCAAAAATGACTACTTCATTGCTCAGTTTAAGTACCACATATTGACCAAAATCCCTTTTGTAATGCACTTTTTCACGGCTTTGAAACCTTCTGAAAGTTGAAATTTAAGATGCACTTGCCATTTCATTAAAATTCGACCAAGAAGGGAATTTGATACAACAGTTGGTTTCCTATTGGAAATTGAACCAAGAAAATAAGATAAAAGCTTGTCTACATAATGAGTTAATGCGCTCAAGCTGGTGCGCTGTGGAGTCACAGCCTGGCTTGCCAAACACTGAGGGTATGTATACAGAACAAAATAAAATAACTGTGGCAGCAAGTCTCAGAGCCCAGGTCAACTGACTAGGCTTGTGCCGTAGAGCTAAAAATAGCCATTTAGACATTAGGCAGAGTCTCAGAACCTGGGCTCCAGCCCAAACATCTACTTAGCTATCTTTAGCCCTAGAGTACAAGCCCGAGTCAGTTTACTCAGACTCTGAGACTTGTTGCTGCAAGGGTATTTTTTTGCTGTGTAGACGTACCCTAACTTATCATAGACAAGGCCTAAGTGAAGCTTTCTTACAATTGTTCTCAAGTAGCTTTTATTTTTAGATTTTTAAATATGAAAACAGTAATCTGAAGAATGGAAAATAAATACATTAATTTATAGATTTTCATCTTTTTTGCTGCATATGTTTCTTTCAATAGAATCAGTTTGCTGCCCTCAATGCCCCAAAGAAAGAAACTTCTCAGATTGAAGGACCATCTTTAAACAACACTTACGGCTTTAAAGTCAGTGTGCAAAATCTGCAGGAAGCAAAAGCATTACATGAGGTAACTTGCTACAACACCAAAGATGAATTTCTTTATTTATGCTTGATAATTTTATTTAAGGGGGCAGGGTATGAAGGGAGAAATATTGTTGAAGTCTATCCTTGTTAATCAGGGATTGGTATTTTTAATTTTTAATAAATCTTCTGTAGTAACTTTTGTCTGAGGATCTTAAAGTTCTTTCCTTCTAACAGCATTGAATTTAAGTCTCACAACACCTTTTTTTGCAAAGTAAGTATCATTCCCATTTTACAATAGAGGAAACAAAAGCATATATGTTTAAAGGGCTCCTATTAACTTGAAATCTAGTCAGGTTTTAAAAAGAGATTTAAAAGTAGTTTCAGATACTGTAAACACCCCTAAACCCTCATTGATTTTGAGAGTTTTAATGTTTTTTAAATTGTTTTTCTCTTACCCATTGTTTTCTGAAAGATGCACAGAAAAACAAGGGAGATTGATTGACTAACAGAAAATACACAAAGTGCTGTCAACTGCACGAAGTAAACAAACTGAAAAGACAATAAAGATAATTTAATCTATCAATTATAATAATCTTAGGTGTTACTTTTGAAAACAGAAAACAAAAAAATTCATACTTTTTGGGGTTTGTTTTTTTAAGTTAACGCTTTCCCTTTTATGGCTAGTCCAAGATCACAAACCATGGCAGTTGCAGAAGCAGGAATACACATCAATAGCCTGACTCTCAATACTCTCTGTTAACTGCTCGGCCACACTCTTCTATTGAATTTTTATTTTTTATATTGCCCTTACTGAAAGGGAAAGGGTAAAGACCCCTATTCAGCATAGCATGTAAACACATACTTACAGAGGTAGTGGAAGCTTATTTTGAATGAGGTCACGGAGGCATAGGAGGGGTAGTGGGGTGTGTACTATGCATGGGGAGTGAAGGGAGCAATGGAAACTTGCGTAGACCTGGTGGAAGGGAACAGTTCCAGACTGGGGATGTGGGTCCTAGTTCTGTGTGTATCTCTTGCCAGCTACGGGGGTAGCTGCTCCAGGCTCTGACCCAATCACCTCAGTTTCTGCCTGTTACCAGCCTGATCCTGGGCACTGCAGCAGCCACTCCAGCCCTATCACATCTTGCTCTTGCTTCTGCGCACCCCCGTGAGTGCGTTCAGTTTACATGGAACGTTGGTTCTCAGACTGTGTAGAACAACATATGGGTCTGGAAACTTAGACCAGCCCACACAATATTTTCACTGATGGAGCACTGCCCACCCCCTCCTGGTTCCATCACCCCTTCGTACTTAACTTTAAGCCAGTGTGTAGTTCTAACAAAGTTAACGTGTATAAGTGTTATGGTGAATTGGAGCCAAAATGCTTTTGAACTATCAACTATACTGAAATGTAATCACGCCTTCTGCATGTCCTTCGAGTAGCCTCCTCATCTACCTTCCAACTTTTCTGTGGGGATTCTACTGGGCTCTATTTTTGGGCCCCTTCTCTTCTCACTCACCACAGTATCTCAGGGTAATATCTTCTCTAAACACAACTTCAACTACCAGCTGTATGCTGATTGCTCACAGATCTTTCTCTACTCCAGATCTGTCTCCTGTCCAAACCAAAATCTCTGTGTCTCACATCTGCTCATAGATGTCTATCCATCAGTTCAAGCTCAACATAGCTAAAACAGAGCCTCTTTATCTTCCCTGCCAAGTCCTCCCTGCTACCTCCTTTCTTGATGACTGAGGACAACACCACCACCTGTCATGCAGGCCTATAACCTAAGTGTTATCTTCAACTTGGACCTCTCTCTAGGTCCTCATGTTCAGGCTATGTGTAACTCTCGTTAGAGACTGTCTCTTTGTTATGTTTGTAAGTGCCTAGTACAGTGGGCTCCTGATCTATGACTAAAGCTCTTCTGTTTGTATGAATACAAGTGTGACAATTAAAATAAACCTTGATAGTATTTGAAAAATAATCACACTGTTCTATCCAAAAGAGTATCCTAGTAGTTTAAAAATATTTTATTCAATACTTAACTGCAGCATCCAAAATTGCTGGTTACTTTAGGAAATTTTTAATGAGTGAATTAAAAGCTCACAAAAGTGAGGCGCTAATAATGGCAGCTTCATTTTTAGTCTAAAAAAGTTTAATCTAAAAATACTGTGTCAAAATTAAACTATTGCTCCTTATTAATGATTTAGAGACCCTGATAGAGGGACACTTAACCCTTAAAGATTCCTCCTTTCATCATGCTCTAGTTCAATCAGAAGTTATGAGAATAATGCAGAAATTACATGGTAAAATTCTGTGGCCAGTGTTATACAAAATGCCAGACTAGATGATCATTATAGGCCATTCTTGCCTTAAAACGTACGAATACATGAGAGTAACTTGCCATTTTATATATAACTTCTCCTGATGATTCTGAGCCGCTAGAAATCTGCTGGAAACTGATAAATTCTGTGGAAACTTTTGGAAAATGTTCAATCCTGTTATGAAGATCTTCACCAATAGAGCTTCTAAAGTCCTTATAATGATCTTGTTTTCTTTTCTCTTTAAACCCCCATGTTAAGTTTTAAACAAGAACAAAAAATCAAATATTCTGTCATTTGTACCTTCAGATCATGCAGTCTTATTTTGATGGGAATATCCTCTGAAATTTGCCAAACAATAGATAAAACGCATTTGGTGGATTGCTCTAATTATCTATTTAGGCTAAACTTG
Source organism: Mesoclemmys tuberculata (assembly GCA_007922155.1). Taxonomy (NCBI): domain Eukaryota; kingdom Metazoa; phylum Chordata; order Testudines; family Chelidae; genus Mesoclemmys; species Mesoclemmys tuberculata. The sequence goes on from ML675604.1 coordinate 51,954,834, forward strand.
ACATTTAAATTGTCCTTACTCAGAAAGACAGAACTGTTTTATTTCAAATTTGACAGGATCACAACCAGAAGGGCTAGATACTTAGTACTGCACAACAAGTATTACCAAAAAACTCCATTTTTATTCTGTAAGTTGTTTAACTTTCTTACTGAAAGAGCCCAGTACTTCCAGTTTGTTGACTGATGGTGCATGAGGCAGAACTCAGGAAGTAGCATGAACAGTATAGTATGTATATTGAGCAGTATAGTATGCTCAATTTCAGCTTAATTTTAGCTTTCACTTTTACAAATTAAGCTTATTTCTCAGGTTTTGAAGAAAATATTCCAAATGTTCTGTTTTCCTGAGTCTTCTAACAGACTGATACTGTAGCTGTATCGGCTTAGTTCAGGTTTATATGTAGTTCCATGCCTGTAACAATTATTATCTGAGCACTAAGAAGCGTGACCTGATACATTAATTTCAAAAGCATTGAGAAGAGAGAGGAAGAGCTGTGGTTGGAGTTTCTCCCTTTCCTATCACTTCCAATCCTTTGCTACTTCTCTCTCTGTCACCCACAAGTACCTTTTTTGTCCAATACTTTGATGCTTCCTTTTGTTATGAGAATGTTTGTTATGAGAATTTTCCCCTCACACTTGTCCCTATCTTCACATACCTGCTAGATTCACTTAACCCACAGTCCTCCGATTTTTCCATACCAGTTTTCTACCTAGCAAATTGACTTCTGTACTGCTTGAAATGACCTTCTTTTATAAAACAAAGGAGTACTACCTATGCTTTCTCATAATCTTCCCCATAAGCGCACTCCCTGTGTAATAAGGAGGGGGAATCTGTGAGTCTTTTGGATGCTAACTGTTGTGCACTGTAGAAAAAAAGAACAAACATGATTTTTTTTCTTCCTTAAAACGTCTAAGCTTTTTCTTTTTAAGACATAGATTTCCTCCTATATGGGATAACTGAGGAATTTATTAACAAATACCCACATTTCTTTTTTCAAAATTCTGCAAAGAAAATAGAAAATACCAAAAATACATAGAATAAATCCATGTTATAGTATAGAATTACCAAATCTTGTAGGTCATTGATCCAACTAACTGGAAGGATGATCTTGTGGTCCTGGGCATTTTGTTAAAACTCTCTCACAACTTCTCTCTGATTTTTCCAAATCACTTAATCTCTCTGCCCCTGTTTCCCCATCCATAGTAAATGGAGCCAAAGTGGTGCTTTATTGCACACAAGTGTCGAGGCTAAATTCAATATTTGTAAAGCAGTTTGAGATTCTCCGATGGAAAATGGCATGGAAGTGAAAAGTTTTATAATTTAATATTATTATCTAGCTTTCATGTTTTTGATGTTGCTATTTGAAATGTCTAGTCAAGATTTAAAGGACCAGGAGACAGTACCCATTAGAAAACAAACATTCAATATTTAATAATTATTCCAAGTTAATTTATTTAAAAATACCATTGTCTATGAGTAACCTTGCACAAAAACAATATTTTTTTAAAAACATTCTAAAAATGTAGGCTTTGTCAGCTGTATTTTCACCTGTGATGTGTAAGTAGTTTATATAAATATATTGGGCCCTTGTTTGTAATGATTTCATTTGTATGAATAATCTGCTTCTTTTAAAGCTGTGTGAAATTTGATTGTTTGAAGAAAGCTGCAAAATATATACTTGTACATATTTTTTGTTGTAGGTCCAAAACCTTACACTCATCAGTATGGAGTTACATGCTCGAACTAGAAGAGACTTGGAGCCAGACCCTGAATTTGATCCTATCTGTGCTTTATTCTTCTGCATCTCATCTGACACAGTACTGCCAAATACTGATAAAAGAGAAATCACTGGTGCTATAGTGATTGATAAAGACAGAACAAGCTCAAGCCAAGGTTCTTATTTCTTTTTTTTTTCTTAGAGTACTTTACCAAAATCTGTGTTTTGTAAAAATCAAGCAGTAGCAAGCAATGATCAAGTATGGTTCTATAATATTGTTTTAACTCATTTAATTTCCTCTGGTGACTGTTGGATGAAAGACCATATTAGGCATAGGTAGAGGTTTCCTGCTTATATCTTCCTATGAACTACCGCATGGGTTGTAAACCACAGACATGATACATGTATGCAGTAGATCTATGTTTTTGTGCTCATGAGCAAGCTCCTGCAGTGTTCTAGAGGTGTAAAGAGGAAAATTTGCCTTAGTCTCCTGTTCAAATTGCTGGCTAGCTACAAATAGAAAATGTTAAATCAAGACAGTAAGTTCAATATTTTACTTAAGGGTTATATTTGTGGTTTTATCTGATCCTTTCTGGATCTAAACAGGGGCCCTTATTGTATTGTACCTTTTTGGCTTTGTTTAGACCAGTGATACTCAACCTGTGGCTCTAGAGCCGGATGTGGCTCTTCATGGCCCTACAGGCGGCTTTCGCAATGTAGGCATCTGATCGGCGCTCCACTCTATCAGGCAGCGCGGGGAGCACTGAGCAAATGGACCAGCAGTGTGGGAGTCGCTGAAGTTCCCCCTTCCATAGGGGGAAAGAAAAGGAGCTGCTGGGATCCCCCCACAGGTAAGAGTAGAGATCACCTCCCGCCCAGCAGCCGGGGGGCAGAATGGGGAAAGGCCCCGCACTCCTTCTTCCCAGCAGCCAGGAGGGGATGAAGAGAGAGAAAGAGAATGTGCTGCTGGGAGAGGGGATGATGTGTAATGTCATGATGTGTCAATATATGATGATGATGTGATACTGCATCATCATCAGACATTGATGAAACATCATGACACAAAAATCACCATGTCGGTACTTGATTTTAAGGTGATCTGCAACTCCATTTAATGATGAAGTGGCTCTCCAGCTGTTAAAGGTTGAGTACCACTGGTTTAGACTATTTAAAAAATGTCCCGTTTCTTCAGATTTAGATTGGGGAATTTAAAAAAAAAAAGTGGCATTATAAATGTATATTAAACCACAAAATACTGTCTAACAATAAAGGTGTGGCATAAACCTCCCCTCCCCCCGCCCCCCCCCCCCAAAAAAGAAATTTAATCTTAAGGCAACAGTTCCATCCTTCACCTGCTTCTTTGTCAAGGTATTGCAGGAATTTGTTGGGTGTAGGTGAAGTCCCTAATATTACTTTTAATGTAGCTTGTTCTGGTATTTGTTTCTTTGTTAGTCTTTTTTAATTAACTCCTTTATTGTACTGAGTAAGAGTTGTCATGAGAGGCTGTTATTGCTCCTTAGGAACTGCTGTGAAAAATTATGAAGGAAACTCTCTGTGAATAAGACTGGTAGTTTGTTTAAAAATCAGACATATTAATCTGCAGAATTTATTTAGCAATAAAATGAGATAGTTCATTTAAATGTTGTAATGATCTTTCTTCCTTTTATTGGTAAGTGCTCTCACTGTTTTCTTAGTGAAGAGCTTGTTGAGCTCCTTAAGGAGTGACTTGAGACTGAGCTGCACATCATTTTACGTTATTGCATTTTAAATGACAGCCTGTATTTTTAATTAATTCTGAAAACACCGAAATTTTTTTTGAGCTGATGTGGTCTAATGTATTCATCTTGTATCAAGCCTCTTTTAAAACTCCAATTCATTGGCTTAATCAGAGATGTAATGATCTGTTATGTAAAGGAATTTTGAAGACAGTTGTTGATCACCTCCATTACACTTGTTCTCTAATTGGTTATTTTTATTTCCTAGAATCAGAGGTTTTTGGTGTTTTAAAAAGTACTATGCTGTATAGGGCTTTTTATATTCAAAGCACTTTGCAAATGACTAGTCTAAACAAGTATAATATAATTAATTAAAATAGGTATTTTCTGTGAATATAGAACAGAAGCTGTAGTACAGTTATTTAATATTTTTCTTCATGTATAGTTCTCTCTCTTATCTTAGCCATTGTGGGTGTGAAATGCTGACATATTTTCCTTGTGTCAAATTTGTTTATTTTGGGGGGATTTTTAGCAAATATCAGTGGAACAATTTACAAAGTGAAAACAAGGAATTCTTGTACCTAAAAGCCACCTTTAAGAAAAAATATTATCCAGAAAAGAATTAGTTATATTATAATTTCTAATTTATATTAAGACAGATATGAATGTACTTTGTAGAGACAGAAATTATTTTCTCTGTTCAAAGGATTTGAGCTGTATGTTTTATTTGAAAGGATAAAAGGGACTGGAGTTGTAGAGTTTGTCCTAATAATTAATGACTATTTTACTTTTTTTCTAGGTAGCAGACACCAGGCCCCTTTGCTCACAAGATCTGGAGTTACAGGACTAGATGTCACTTATGCTGCTGATGAGAAAGCTCTTTTCCACGAAGTAGTGAATATTGTAAAAAGGTAGCATATCTGTGTGTTCTGCTTTTATTTTTCAGGCATGGTTCAGCAAATTTAATTCTTTCAGTCCCTGCCAGTCTCTCAAATATTGATTGTTATTGTTTTTCCCCAAAGGCTCGTTTCTAAAATGGACAAGCATGGTGGTCTTCTGAATAAAAACATCTGCTTTTCCTTTCCTCTGATATCAGGCATATTAAGATCCTCTTAGTCCATTGAGTTAAAGCAGCCACCCTAACACCCCTATCAATAATCTTGTAAATTTATAATCTTTCCACTTAATCCTAGAATCCAGTATACACATTTCAGACTTGAACTCTTAAAATATTAGATGCTACGATGATAACTATAGGAAACCCTAAAATAGGAAGAAGTTTTTATAGGTTCTTTGTGGCAAAATACATTTCACACAGAAACGTATATTGGCAGATGGGCATAACCTGTAGATAAAAACTAGTTTCTTTATCCATAAGGAATGGGTCTTCTCTGAATGGGAATCCCCTGCTCTATTAGGTTTGGAAAACTGCTGGGTTTTTCTCTCTTCCAAGTTTTGAAGGCAGCATCCTCTAGTGGCATAACTGTGGAACTGCAGGCACATGTCTCCGCAAGGCTCTACTGCCAAAGCTACGAAAGTCATAGTCACAAGGAAAAATAAGCAGACTAAATCCTGAATCATCTGGCTGGAGTACATTCTCAAGACAGAATGTGTACTAGGCAGAGTACATTTGCAATTCTCTCTCTCTCCAACCAGAAAACCTCTCAGGAGAATGACATTGACCAACCCCATGAAGCCAGAAGCAGAATACAAAAAGAGTTGCTGAAAGCACTGAATATGGGGTGGGTTCTGACAGAGCAAGGGATACCTGTTCAGAGAAGACAAAATTACAGGTAAGGAAACTCATTTTATCTTTATCTTTCTTGGAAATCTGGGAATCTACCTTGGGAAACCACTGGAAGTAGCAAGCAGTTAAAAAAGACAGTCTCCCAAGAACTGGGAGGAAATTTAAAAAGGAAATCAAATGGCAGCATGTCAACAACATGTCAAAGATAACAGCAGTTAGAAGTTTTGATGTATTCATGATGAAGAACACCAAAGGAAGACTCAACATTGTACATCTGAAAGAATGGTTGGATGAAGAAAGGATACTGATTTTGTGGTGCTTTGTGAAGGAATGTGCCAACAACCAGATAGCTTGCCTGGCAAATCTCTTCGTATGAGGCTCTGTCTCTTTGCCCACAATGTGCTAGTACACCTGTTGGAGTCAGCAACTTGTCCTCAGAAGTTGGTTTAGGTAACTTGTGTCCCTGGAAGATGACAGACTTAATCCATATATATAGAGAGAGAGAAAGAGAGAACTTTGATGCCTTACACTATATTTCTTAGTCCCACCTTCCCCCATATAATACCAATAGGGTATCAAATTTCCTGTCGTATACTTCTGTGCAAATAGAATTTTACCATCTAGACACATCAACAATGTGACTCTGTTTTCTCTTTCAGCGTATGTAGACTTGGGGCAGGAAGAGTATCAGAATACTGATAAGATTAAATGAAAACCTGTGGGTTTTTTGTGCACAAAATCAGTGGCAAGCCTCAGAATTACTACTTTATTGAGAGGGGGAAGTAAAAGTGCTTGAGAGGGAATTTTCTTGCTGAAGTGATCCCTGAAAGGAAGGTTAACTAAGATTAGCAGACAGAAGTTTCCCTTGGGGCTCAAAAGGAGCTTTAATGAGAACACTTAGTACTGGAAAAAATTTCAAAATGTCTGTTGTTGCCAATATTAGTGGGTTTTTCCACTTAGTGTACCACAGACACCAGGTTCTCCTTTTGACCTGGTAAGACTTAACTGATGAAGGATTTCCTGGATTTGAGGCAGAAATCAACCAGACTGTATTCTAGGAAACATTTAGTCTTCAGGATCCATGGAGCAACTCTCAAAGATTCAAGATCTTTGTGCATCAGAAGGCCTTTATAAATTAATTTATAAGAAGCTGAAAAAGTCCCTGGTTGGCGTAATGACATTTGCATCAGTCTGGGGAACCAGAGGTGCTCTGGACCAAAATGGAATAATCAGTATGACTGCAGTTTTCTTCTCCTTGATCTTACTGGCTAACTCTGGAGACCTGACAACAGAAATGACAGCACATCTGTTCAGTAGGTTTGTGGATTGCCACTGTCTGGAACAAATTTTATTAACTTCCTGGTGGATTGGACAGCCAATAAATCTACTTGTGGGAGGAATCATTTCCAAGCAATCAAAGAATTACTAGTTCATTTCCCATCTCTCAGGTCCATCTCACAGCAGCTGAGCCATCTGGCCTATTACTTGATCTCACTCCATATGTATGTGACAGATCAGATGTTCCCAGGTGCAATAGAATCTTCCAGACCTCTGTTTAGCATTTTGCTTCTTGTTCTGCTTTGGCAATTGAGAATGAGCCACAGTGGTTTTGTTACTTTCCACATGATTAGTTATGAACTCTGGAAGAACATGTCAAAGGAAGCTGACTGTTGCATTCCCCATTGTTTGCAGATCCATGGCATTGGTGCCAGGCTGGGACTCAAGTGGGGAGACAAGACCATTTGCTTTCTGTTTTATGCAAACCTATATGAGATTCCCATTTTAACAATCTATTGTTCATCATACATTGCTGTTGGATCTGCCAATAGTTTCCCCTTAACAAATGACCAGAGGATCTCTAGCAGGAGAGAGAGCTCAGCATCTGTTGGTTGGGACTGACAGCAGATCCATTTCATGAATTTTGTTAGTTCCATTACCTGATCAGAAAATTATGAAAGAGTGGAGGAGGAGCAAAACCCAGAAGACTAGCTGGAGGCATTAGTATGTTGAAACCTACAGAGTGCAGAACAATAAATCAGTGAGGTCCTAACTTTTGTTAGTTTTTTCCTTCAGACATCATCACTTGTCCAAGGTTAGTTGTGAAAAGTGGTTTCCAGAATTAAGTGCTCTTGTGATGGAAGTGGGGCATTCTTTTACAGATTCATCTCCAGTTTTGCTCCAGAAACTTCAGCAAGAGTAGTGAGCTAAAACCTCATACAATTGAATCTACAAAAGAAGGTCATCCACATAGTGGTAGATCTGAATATCCCTGTCTCAGATTGACTACCAAGATAACCATCAGTTTGGTATACGCCTGTGGAGCAGATGAAAGGCTGAAAGGCATTGCTTTGAATTGATAATGGTTGTCCCTGATGGTAAAGCATTGACATTTTTCAATGATGGGGCATATTGACATGTGAAGATAAGCCTCTTGAGGAGGCCTGTGGTGCTAAAGATATCCTGGGTGTTTCTCTTGAATCATAAAGCACAAGTGTTTCTATGCTGAAAACTTCCAGATATTTTGAATACCCCCAAAGAAGTTGGAGTATAAACCAAAGCCTCTTCTATTAGAAATGGAATAATTATGCCAAAGAAGCAAGGTTTTGAGATACTATCAAGTATCTCTTTGGTTTTCACAAGGTCTTGGCAAAGGAAATGATAGAAAAATTAATGGAGCTTGAAAGTTATTGAGATCTTTTCTCATAATACTGAGAGCCCATCTGTATGAAGTGAAACCAGCCTATGTGGCAGAGAATTTCTTGAACCTTCTACCAAGGGGAAGGCAAACGTGAGTTTTTTATCTTGGAGAGGATCCTATCTGGCATAATGCCCTCTTATTAGTTCCTGGCCTTGATGAAACACCGTAGGTCAAAGCATTGACAGTTCTGGTATAACTGAAAGCTGTGACCTGGGCCAAAAAGACCTGAAACACATTCTAGCATCTTAATGGGGAATGACTAGACATAATGTTATCAAGATTTGATCAGTTTTTCAGAATTGTTTTCTAGGAGCTTGACAAGTTTTACCTCCTCAAAGGATGCTCCTAGAATTGGTGTCTGTATCTTTGAGTTGCAGCTGCCTGTAACATGATAACCAAGTTACAGAAGAGTTGATTTTGGCAGAATGTTTTTATTTTTACTTTAGATTCCAGCTGGCCTGACACTGCCAGAGTGTGATCTGTCTGAGGCAAGTAGAAGCCGCACAACTTTCGGGTATCTGTGTGGCTTAACTTTTTGTGGAGACAGCTAAAGGGAGGCACATGGGAAGAGAGAGAGCCAGCAAATCCTCCTCATTCTAAAAGGTTCAGCAGGTGCAGGAAACTGTCTCTGAACAGACACAGCTGGAAGGGTGCACTCTCAGAAGAACTGGAGAATAAACTTCTGTGGGAGTGAGTCAGGGAAAAGCATAGTTACTAAGGTACTCCTTGGTGTACTGGGAACAGCCTTGAGGTAGGAGGGACCTCTGTCATGGCACCCCAGATGCCCTCTCTTATCTGTCCTGTGTTGCCTGCAAAGAAGTAGAGATGATGCTCAGGCAAAAAACAAGGGTTAGGGCTTAAAACATGCCAAGAAGCCAGATATCAGCTATAAAGCAGTCCCTCCCCAACTTTGTGCAGTCAGTGAAGAGGATCTACCAGCACAGAGAGACAAGTGCAGGAATTCTAGGTTCTTCTTCGAATCTCTATGGGTCCTCCATTATAGGTGTATCTGTGCCTCTGTGCCTCTAAATAGAGATTTTAGGTAGTAGGTCCATTCAGCCATCACATACGTTCTACCTCCCTAGTGGTCTGCCTCAAGGCTATCTGGCACTCTGTGGGCAAATCCTCCTCACTTCCTTCTCGCAAGCCGTTGACCCTAATCTCCATCATCAGCATAAGTAGTAGTAGTTTTGGGGTTTTTTTTTTGTCCTCCTTAATAGTTAGTGCTTCCTTTTTATCCCATTGGGATAAAAAAAAGAAGAACCTTAGTTTAGGTTTCTCGCCTTGTCTGGGGGGATTCCTGAGCCCCACCCCCATGGGCATTAAGAAGACTCTCCAAGAAAAAAGAGGAAAGAAGAAACTCTTCTTCATCCCTCACCGCTTCTTCATCCACTTCTTCATCCCTCACCGCTTCTTCATCCCTCATCCTTTCCCCAGAAGTACTCCCTCTACCACGAGCTAAAGCCAACATCTTGCAAGAACCGGGAGCTAAAGTTAAAACTCCTCTTATGGAGAAGGCACTTCAGCCTCCAGGGGACTCCACTGCCAAATCCGGATCATCCCAAGTCTTCAACTTCTAAAGGGGAAGAGTAGCGGAAAAGACCAGCAGATTCCCCCCTTAAAGACTTGAAAAAAAGGGCTTCAAGCCCACAAACTGAGTCATTGGTGAGCCAGAGGGGTTCTCCAGTGCGATCAGCCACCTCGGCACCAGTGGCTCTGAAGCACCGTACCCAGAAGCATCTGGGTGCCTCTGTCACGAGCTCTGCTGCACCACCTAGAGATGCTACGGGTTCAGGCTCTGAGGAAGCAGTACCATCCCCTCACAACAAAGACATACCATACTGCCTCTAAAGGAGCAGCATTGAGAAAACCTTCATTACCAGATGCAACAAAGCTCCCATCTAGGGAATGCGGTGCACTTTCACAACATCGGTACCGACAGCATACCACAGACACTCTGAGAGACCTGACAGTTGGCGAAGAACCACAATCCCCATTACTCGGTACCAGGGCCTCAGTACCAAGCAGATCCCAGTGCCTGGAGTCGTCCTGACACTGCACCATGTACCACCAATACCCTGCTCAGTGCCAGTCCTACCCAGTGATGAGTCTGACAGTGACCAGGAGGATGCCATTTCCTTGGCCTCTCGTGGCCTGCCATCACAATACAGGGATCCTCCTCAAGTCCATCAAGCCAACCCACGATCATGGTATGGCCCCCCTTGGGCACCCCACCACCCTGTGGCCATATTGGGATCCTTTCGTGACCACCACGCCCTTCCACCACCAGTGATCGTATTGGGATCTTTTCATGATGTACAGGTTCCATACTTAGCTGGTGTCTAGTGTCTCTCAGAGAGAGTCTGCTAGACAGTCTCCTACAACATCACTGTCCAGAGCCCCTGAACCAGAGGAGGAGGAAACTTTTGAGGAACAGGAAGAAAGGCTCAAAGGGGAAACTACCCCTCCAGCAAACCTCCTTGTCTTCATCAGATGAGGCTGTAAGGTTGCCCTCCCGCTTAACCTCCTCCAATCACTAGCTGATGATTTCAAGAGCTTCCAAGACCTTACTATGAGGGTGGTGGATGAGCTGCAAATTCCCCTACAAGAGGTGACAGATACACATCACAAACTGTTGGATATTCTGCACACCGCCTCCTTGTCCAGAATTGCCCTCCCAATTAATGACACAATTCTAGATCCTGCCAACATCATCTGGCAGACACCAGCTTCCACTGCACCAACCTGCAAGAGAGCCAACAAAAAATACTACATCCTTCCCAAAGAGACGGACTTCTTGTTTCAACATCCGCAACCCAACTTTATCGTAGTGGATGCAGTTAATACACAAGGCAAGCAACATCATTCCACATCAACCCCATGCGACCAGGATTGAAAAAGCTAGATCTCTTTGGAAGGAAGGCATATCCATTGGCAACACTGCATTTTAGAGTCACAAACTACCAAGCTGTCATGGCCCAGTATTATTTTATTAATTATGAGAAACTCAGTGCATTTCTGGAACATTTACTGGAGACACAAAACCATAATGACTTTCCATCATCTGGTAGACAGATACTCAGGCTGAGTCTACACTGATGGCGGCAAATTTGCCGCCATCAGTTCGATGTCTCTAGGTCGACTGAGCAGTCTGTGTAGACCCACTCAGTCGATCCAGCAATTGATGCAGGAAAACCACCCACGTAAGTGGCGCAGCGCAGTGTGGATGGCGTGCGGAGCAGATGCAGCGAAGTTGATGGGAGATACGCAAGTGATTTATGTCACTTGCGTATCTCCCATCGACTGCCGCCGAATCCAGAAGGTAAGTGTACTCCGGACCTCAGTGTTCGCTCACCCGCTGTCACGTAGATTCCTTAAGGACATTCTGAATCTCTTCCTTCATGTGAGACTACCCACTCCAACCTGGGATCTTAAACTACTTCTCACAGCTTTAACTAGACCTCCCTTTGAGCCCATGGCAACTTGCTGTCTCCTACACCTGTCCATGAGGACAGCATTTCTAATTCCCATCTCCTCAGTGAGGTGCATATGAGAAAAACATCTCTAATGGCATATCCCTCATACATGGTCTTTTTTAAAGACAAAATAACTCTGAGGCTGTATCCCAAGCTTCTCCCTAAAGTTGTCTCCACTTTCTATATGAATCAACAAATCCATTTTCAAGGTTTTTTTTTTTCCCCCCTGAAGCCACATTGTGACAACAGGGAGGCAATTCTGCATATGCTAGATGTTAGAAGACCACTAGGATTCTACTCGTACAGGACTAAGGACTTCAGGAAGTCCCGTACACTCTTCCTTTCATTCACAGAAAGATCCAAAGGTTCCAATGTCAGCTCAAAGACTATCCAAATGGGTCTCTGATTGCATTAATTACTGTTATCAAGAGCACAACCTGTTGCCTCCATCCAAATTCTGTACACATTCCACAAGGTCAGTTTTTACCTAAATTGCATTCCTTAAAGATGTCCCTATCTCAAAAATCTGCAGAGCAACAATTTGGGCCTCTGCGCACACTTTTGCAGAACATTATGGGATCACTGAAGATTTGGCCTCCCAAGCCATCTTCAGTTCCACAGTACTCTCTGTAGTAATGGATTCCATGGGGGATACTGCTGTGAAGTCATCTATAGTGGAGCACCCGTAGGGACACAATTCAAAGAAGAAGAGGAAGTTACTCACCTTGTGTAGCAACAATGGTTCTTCAAGGTGTGTGTCATAGAGAAGGAACTGAGGCGAGTTCACCAGTTCAGTGCTAAATAGCCTTGAGGCAGACCACAAGGAAGGGAGAGTGCATGTGCGAGCTGAATGGACACTGCTACCTAAAATCTCCGATTAGAGCACAGGGGTGCAGATACACCTTTAGTGGAGCACCCATAAGGAGGCACATTTCAAAGAACCGTCATTACCGCACAAGGTGAGTAACTTCCTCTTCTTTGGAGTTGCTGTTGGGACAGCTCAACTTCTTCTGATGTGGTTGAGGATCTAAGCTAAAGGAATCCCTTTCCCACTCTGATAGACCCTCTTACTATCAAATGGATAGTCTGCAGGGAGAGGGAAAAAACTGGAAAAGTGTACCTGAAAAGAACTAAGAGAACCTCTTGTCTCAGAACCCAAAAGTAGAAGACAGGAGAGAGCTGTGCCCTGCAGTTCAATAGGCAAACCACTAGAGGATGCTCTAAAGCAGGCTTCTAGAGAAGATAGAAGGTTAAAATTGCAAGACATTTTGCCTCAGCGACTTGAAAAAGATGGAAAAACTCAACAGTTTACCAGGCAGTGGATGGAGCAGTGGATTCCCATGAAAGGGAAATTAAATATTATGGGCCTCTTTCTTTTACATTTAAGTCAAATCCTGCCCTTCTAGTGCAGGTAGAGAGTTGCCTAAAAACAATGGAAAAGGTGCTGCTCTGCTGCACAGATGGGGAGGAGCACAGTCTGGGGAATTTACACAGGAAGGCCTACTCCTCTGCATGACACAGAGCTAGGGGAATCAGGAATAGGAGGATCATGGACAGAGTCAGTGGATTCACTGCTTCATGGTCAGTCAGCCATTTGCCTCTTCCTCCTTCGCCTTCTGTCCCCTGGAGTAAAAAAGCAGGGAATGGCTTCTGAGGGAAGATATGAAATATAATATAGCAGGACATAAGATAAGATAACATAATCTCCTTGAAGACCGTATGGGAAAGTCTAAATTGGAGCAGGTTTTGCATTAATAAACAATAATTCTTAGCACTTAAATCTTGTAGATACTGATTTTACGTGTAAAGGACTGCATATATATTGAATTAACCAATTTTTCATATTAAACATATATTATATTTGTTTGTTATAAGTGCCTTAGCACCATTTCTAGAGTCAAGAAAATTTAACATCAGGTTGCAAGGAGGAAAAATTCCGTGTATCTGCCTTAAAATAGTCTTCACAAAAATAACTTTTCCTGAGTCAGTAACATTTTTCTTCTGTGGGGTCTTCTTCTAAGAATCTTCTCTTACATTCCAGTACCAGCTCTATAGGTTTTGCTGCCCAAGGAAAACTGGAAAAATCTCCCCAGTGCTTTCAGTTATGCAATTATTGTCCACTCAATATTTTGCTGCCCTAGACAACTGCCTCTTTTGTCTATATTGTAGGTCTGGCCTGCACACTTTCCTCCATTGGCCATAATTTCAGCTGGAGGAAAATGAGTAGTGAGGAAAAACTTACACTAGAAAAGAAAGGAAGAAACAATGTACTTAAATAAAAAAATGTTTATTACAGAATGTGAAGGAAGAGGAGATGACATAGCAGCAAAGTTAGTATGGAGTGACCCTTTCGGTCTAGAGAGGAAAATGGTATTTCTTGTCTCTACAGCAAGGATGATTGGATGTTACTAACATTGCATGTTTAAATCTTGCCAGTAAAAATGCTATTTTCCATCTCTGCAGAAAGGTTGGCAATGGCATGCAAGATAGTTTTGATGCCCACCCTTTTATTTTTGCCAATGGTACCAGCAAAAGGTACACTGTACTGGCCTACCTCAGACCATGAAGCCTGCACTGGGCCTACCATCTCACTCACTTTTTTCCCTGTTAACAACTTTCAGTACTAGAACTTGTTAGTTTCTAGCAGGTGCAAAAACTGGCCTGAATGCTGTTTCTCTTAATAAGATTGTTTGACTAGTGAAGAAGACAGTGTGGGCTTTCTGAGAACTGAATTTACAAGACAAAATAAACCCCTATGGGGATAGCATGAACCTTTTTCTTAGTTGTTTTCTCTGTAAATGTGATGAGAGAGATTTTCTTCAGCATCATAACCAGCATTTTTATCTCTATTGGTAATCAAAAGAATTGTTCAACTACTTTCCCAAAGAATAGTAGGTAGAGATGCCTCTTTTGGAGAAAGGAATTTTCTATTCCCAGGGAATGGTTATAGTGCAGTGAATATGAGGTTGACAGAGTAACAACATATATTATGCTAGACTACTAAAATATCTATTCTGATTTAAAAACTGGTAAGTGTCTCAATCATAATCTGCTAGCCATGAAACTATGGTATTAACTGTACTGTACACACAATCTCTTGAAAGGTAAACAGAGTCTAAACTCTTCTCTGGAACAAGTAAAGACGAGTATATCAGAATTCCACAAACTGTTCAGTTCTGTTAGTGATGTAAAAAATCTTGCTACCACTTAAGCTGTGTAGGCAAAAAAAAAGAATTTGATTGGTAGATAACAGATCCATTGTCATTCCATCACTTTCTACACTAGAAGTATTGCTGAAGAAGGAAAGATGGTAGTGATGTGTGCAGTTAGGTTATCTAATACTTTCCATTTTAAAGGATTCTGGTGAACTTTTCTTTGAGAAGCTCACTCCTCAACTGTTTGCAGCAAATCTTCGATATTTGGGAGGGAGAACACTCAGGCTAAGTAAATGCCTCTTCTTTCTCCCATTAAACACCATTGAGCTATTACTGAGATATAAACTGTTTAAAAGTCAGCCTTTCCCTCACCTCACTGATATTCCTCAGGAAAATGTTGGCACCTGCCAAAATAATATCTAATATAAGCATTCTAAAGCAGAGCTAGTGCATCAGCAGCAACAATCATTGTACTTCTGGGAGCTGCCAGCACAATTGTAGCAGGGGGAGAGAAAGGGCTAGCACCTTTATCCTCTCCCAAGACTCAGCATTTGGCCCCAGTGGCCTGTGCCCCTGTCTGGGGACACCACATGGAGCAGGAGATCTCTCCACTCCTGGATGGAAGAAGAGAGAGGGCTGGGTTGAGCTTTCCCCTCACCAGCCACCCCCAGCGCCCAGCAGCCTATTTCCCCTTTGGGGTAACAGCCTTTTCCTGCTGCATGTTAAGTTACATAGTCCTGTAGCTCAAGTGATAGTAGCTGGGTATGCAGGAGTGCTGAAGAATTTGTTTTTATCTTATTCCTTTAGAAAAATACATGTAAAAACTTACTTTAAAAGATCAATATTTGGCTGCAAAGTCAAACACTCAAAAGTTAGGAAATGCCAGATTCATGGTTACCTGGAAAACTTAATTCTACCTCCTGTTCATATGCATTATCTATCTATATTAGGTATAACCCCCATTACAGTAGTATCTGAGCACTTCATCGACCTTTTTAACCATCTATCCTTACAACATCCCAGTGAGGAGGGGAAGTACTATCATCTGTATGAAGAACTTACTCAGAGATGAAGCAACTTGCCAAGGAGAGAATCAAGCCCAGGTTTCTTGAATCCCAGGCTAACAATTCAATCACTGGTCCATCCTTCCTACATCTGTTGATGATACATGATTCAATTACTTGATCAGATTACTTTTCCCACCGTGTCTCTATATCATTCAGTGCATGGGGTGGATGCACAGTGGGGCAGAATTGAGGTCACATGGACGACAGTAAATCTGGCATTTCTTAATTTTAAGTGTTTGATTTTGCAACTTGCGTCTTTTAACTCGGGTTTTTTTGTATGTAATATAATTGTACTTTTAAAAAACCAATATTCATTTTTTAAATAATTAATAAATTATTCTTCAAAGGTGAAGGTTTCACAGTGAAATCAAGAAGGTTATTGGTGTTTTATATCATATAACAACTTCCATCTTAAAGATCCCAAAGCACCGAAAACCTTAATCGGATATGCAAACAATTCCTCAGCACTGACAGTGCACACAACTTTAAACAGTTTAGCACAAAAAGTGAAGAAAAATACTGTCTCCAACTGCAACAGAAGGCTAATATATACAGGGATAATATGGTGAACCAGTGGAGTTTGTCTGGACTTCTTGTCAGGAAAGCAACACTCTGACTCACGCTTGAAAATAAGCTATGGAATCTTCATTTACCACTAGTGGTGAGGAAATTGGTTTAGGTTTCATACCGAAGACTGCCCCTGCTGCAGCACAGTGTCTTCTAACTCCATGGTGGACATCTATTCCATACTGACTCAAAGGGAGGGGCAACCTCCTTGAGTCACGAACACTACTGAATGCAAAATGTAGGCATTTCTGGAAGTCTATAGTTCAACTTGCCTTTATAATATAAGGTGATTTGGGTGAAAACTATTGTCTTTCCCAGTTCGGACAATGTAACATCAGTTTTCAAATACAAAAATAAATTGCCCCCTGTCCCATCAAGAAAATGCACTAGACTTAGCAACCAGTTGTCATTGAGAAATACCACAATTAAGGTTGTTTAGCTCCAGAATTAATGTGAAAGTCAGTCATTCTGTAAGGTTTAACTTATCATTATTTAAGACTATCAAAAAAATCTTTTTTCCAAAGCATAGGTGGAAAATATTTACAATTTTGGAACCTTGATTGAGAATTGTTGCATTCTACAAAGCAATAAATGATGCTCGTTTAGCATGTGATTCTGTTGCTAGAAGGAAGTCCAAGCTAGCTTCATCCATTTGCTCAGCAGGTGTTCC
Source organism: Mesoclemmys tuberculata (assembly GCA_007922155.1). NCBI lineage: Eukaryota > Metazoa > Chordata > Testudines > Chelidae > Mesoclemmys > Mesoclemmys tuberculata. Next base: position 51,971,643 of record ML675604.1, read on the forward strand.
GAGTAGATTTATTTTCTTACCATTCATTGCAAGCCAAACATCACAAGCTGAGAAGAGAGCAGAATTTGATCATTTTGATCTACATTTCCTAAGTCCAGAAGCAAAGAACCTTCTGGTATCAAAGACAAGTGGCAAACTGTAACTTGCTGTGGTGTATGAAAGAACTTGGTTATAGTCTCAAAATGCTAAAGGTCTCTGAACTGTTAGAAAATTTAAAACAAGAATAAAAACTTAAAATGTCTTAAAATCAAATCAGTGCCACCACTTTACAGAAGGAGGTAAGGGGTAACCCACATTTTACAAAAATAGTATGTACAGGGATAGTTCAGATAGAACTTGTATTCATTTATGTAAGAGCCCAACTTTTGGTAAAGTGATAGATACAAAGCTAATAGGTTCAGTTGTAACTTCAGCCTAATCACTTTAAAGGGATTTGCAATACCTTTCTGAAGTATCTCACTGTTGTTCACAACAGAAGTAGAAATGAGACTTGGCTCATGGTTCATATGAAACAAAATATTTCTATTAAAAATAACTGAGGGAGTTTTTAAAAATGCCAGTAATTCTGCATGCAAACACTGGCAATAGACGCACACACTTGGGGAATTATCTTGCTTCCGTAGTTTTATTGGATTTCAGTTTTGGCAGCTCACAGAAATTTCTCAGAATTGACCGTTGGTATCAAGCCTTCCAATGTAAAGTTTTACCATTAGAAATGACCTCTGATTAATTGTTATAAAATACAAGATAATAATCGTGACATATTGGTAACTACTCAACATACAAGCACCTTTAATAGAAAAATTCAGTATGTATTCTATAGATCTATAGGTTTGCTGGAGAAGATACAGGCAGCGGTGGTTAGGAGAATTCTCTTTATCTTGCAGGTGGGGAAACAGGTACAGAATGGTTAAGAGACTTGGCCAAGTTTCTGCAAGAAGTCTGTAGCAGAGCCTGAAATAGAACTCTGATCTCCTGAGACCTAGTCTTGTGTTTTTAGCTACAAAACTTCTCTTCTCTACTCTACTTTAAGAAGAGTACCAAAATTCCAGATAGATTCAGGACTAATTTCCTCTCAAGATAGCAGTACAGCAGCATTTCACCATATTTGTCTGTATATACTGTATGTCAGACTGCTCGCAACAAGTTTGTTGAAGTTACTGGACCGCAACTTAATTGCTAATATGTCTTGCCCTGTTAGTCAAATTTCACCTCCTGTCAATAGAATATTGCATTCCAAAACCTGGTGAGATCCGTATTTTGATCTTTATCATTAAAAAAAATTAAAGTTAGCAAATAGTCTGTCAATAATATTGTTTATAATAAAATATATTTTAGTTATTAAATCTCCAAGATTTGTGTATTTGTCTGTGTGTGTTCAGTGAAAGACCAGACAGTCCAAGCTTTCACTGAAATCATTGGTGGTTTTGTTGTTGACTTCAGCATGAGCAGGGTCAAGTAGTTGCCATACTGTCCCACAAAAATGTATTTATATGATGAAGCTTATTTTCTTTTTTTTCCCTTTTTAGATATGACCCAGACATTTTGTTAGGATATGAAGTCCAAATGCATTCCTGGGGTTACCTCTTACAGAGGGCTGCTGCGCTAAGTGTTGATTTATGCCAGATGATCTCTCGTGTACCAGGTGGGCTATATTATAGATTGTTACAGCTCCTGCTGATTTCAGTAGATAAATTAAAAGGTAAACACAAAACATGTTGTTAATTTATTTTTTGATTGGCGGATATCTGCTATTATGCAGGTATTTAGGTACAACCACAGCAGTTAAGAAGTATGGGTTTTTTTCAGTGATGGTTTATTTTATTTTATTTTATTTATTTTGAGAGGTTTGGGCCCAAAAGTTGGGGGGAAATTAGGAAATAACTATGTAGATGAAGCACCTCCTGCAAATCCCATACCATAGAAGTAAGCATGTGTGTCTGCAGTGTTCTGTATCCTTTGTTGTTTGCTTGACCACCTGGCCAGGTTTCCAATTCCATCTTTGTTTCATTCTTTTCTCCCACCCCTATTTTCCATGTTGCCCTTCCTTTTTTTGGCCAGTGTTCCCAGTAGTTTGTGCTCCTCCAACTAGCACCTACCTCTTCTGCTTCATTGAGTGGAGAGCTGGCAAGTACCCTCTGCCTCCTTCCATGGACTCCAAGCCTATGACTCTTCCTTCCCTTTCCTGTAAATTCAGCTAACAAAAGGGAAGTTGAGCTGTTCTCTGTGGTGTTGCCTATTGAGTCTGTTGCTGCCTCTGCTATTTACCTTGTGAATTTCCAATTTTAATTACTTTCTGCTCATAAGCTATTGGGTGGCACTGCAAGAGAGAGTGGAGTGCTGTGCCTGCACAAAGCAGCACATTATTGGCTGCATCTGGCCTCCCCTCCCATTCCTTGCATTCCCTCTGCTAGAGGCTCAAAACCAGGGGGAGAAGATTGGGAGGAGATACTCTTCACCTCATCGTATCCACCTAAAGTTCAGAGAGAATGTCTTTCTATTCTCTCCCGTACGTGTGCACCTATGAATGCACTTGCATACAGTGGTAGCATGTATGTGGGGATTTATTTGCTACACATAGGTTTTCTCTAAGTGCCAGCTATGGAGGTATTACAGGTTTCTGCGGCTTATCACTAGGGAGACACTGCTGATAATAGGATGCTAATTGTCTGTTGTGGTTGAAGAATACATTTATGTGTTGATAGCAGCATGGTGTGATGCATACTGAAGAAATGTAGAGACTCAAGGCAGGTCTACACTACTGCTTAAGTCGATCTAATTTCCATGGCTCAGAGATGTAAAAAAGACCCTCCCTCCTGAGTGACACAAGTTACAGAGATATAAGCACTGTCCACACCAATGCTATGTCAGCAGGAGGCGCTCTCCCACCAGCATAGCTTCACCTCTCGCGTACAGAGTCTTCACCAAACGCACTACAGCAGCACAGCTGCACTGCACTGATGCAGCTTCACCAGTGTAGCACTTCTAATGTAGACCTGCCCTCAGAGACTAGTCAAAAGAGGAGATGTTGATAAAGCCAGTGAGAGAGGCTGCGTTATCTAATCAGGCTGACTTTGGGGAAAGCGAATAGACCTGAATAAACTCTGAGAAATGTTGATGGTTCCAGAAAAAGGTTAAAGACAATAGACTCAAAAATATTAGACACTTTCCAGCTTTGCAGGAGATCCTACATACAAGTGGACAGAAAATATTAATTACTGTTAATGCTTGTATTGACTTGATTTTCTTTTACAACTGGCCAGGCAAAGGAGAATCATTGTTTTTCCTCTCTAAAAATTTAAAACAGTAAATGAGGTAAAAAGATAGCATGCATTTTGATAATGTGTATGAAAGGCTTAGTGTGTATGCAAGGTTTGTCAGTGCCTTGTGCGTTGTACTGATTAGGTTTTATTGATAAGGTTTACCAGTGGGGAATGGATTTTATTCATGGCACTGCTGCTGATTGAAATGGCACATGCATGAAAGAGTGTGAGCAATTGAATAAGTTGCTGCTTTATGTTCTGTTATTTTATGAGAAGCCCTGCAAGAGTGTACAGATTTTTCTTTTCTGTCTTTGCTATTATCTTATTTGGATGCACAAAGTGGAATGCAGTGAATAAATTTCTCTTGAGAGTCATTCAAGGCTTCTTGAGGAAATAGATGCTGAACTTTGATAATTGTTATACAGTGTTGTGTACTTTATTCTGCCAAAATGTTGTCTCCTCTTTGTTAATAGGGTACTGTACAGGAACATCTTTGATAAATTAGTAGTGTGAGGCAAGGCTTTGCAAGCAAACAACTAAAAATGGTATAGGCACTAATGTACAATTGTGAGGAAATATTCCAGAATGCTCTTTGCTCTGTTATGCTAACTTAAAAGCCAGATGGAGATCATACAATTTGGAAAAATAGTTCTAAAAATATATAATATTTAAAAAAATATGTCATGCTCCATGTTGAGATTTTAAATGATGTATGATGCACTTTCAAACCATCCCTATAAACTTCAGAGAAAAAAACCCCAGTACTGTGGCCGCACTGTCATAGAGCAAAGAGAAGGCTAGAAAAGACACCCAGAGCACACTCTGCTCTTCTGCGATGCTGCAGCATTTCAAAGAATCAAGAAAATTGAGAGTAAGGAGATTACCTGTCCCTTTCTGCCATGTATACAGTGTTGTAACTGTGTCAGCCCCAGCCTGACAAAGTGAGAGAGGTGAGAGAGACAACGTGGGTGAGGTAATATTTTGAATAATCCCTTAGATTATGTGCTAGCTACTTATGCTAAACTATCTGTTTGATCTTGTATTTAGCTATAGCACGCTGAGTATCTTTCCTTGACCGGAGAATGAGATCTGTGTAGCTCGAAAACATGTCTCTCTCATGGACATACATACCAGAGGAAAAATTACCAGGTTATGAGTTTGGTTTAAAGATTTTTGGGTTTTTTGGTAATGAAAAATCTTATTTAATGAGTAATGGGAGAGTGTGTATGAGAGACAGACAGACAGATAGATACACACAGACACACACACACGGTTTTTGAATTCCAGTTCTGCTACTACACATTTTTAATGCGTTCAAGCTGTTTTCCTAGGAAGCTCCTAGAACTTCTCAGAGAAATAGCTTGGAATAATGTCGACTATATTATAAGTTTTCTAAATGTATCCTCTTTTTATGTCATTAGATGATAAGAAAGAGAACAGATTTGCAGCTGAGCAAGATGAATATGGCTCAGATACAATGAGTGAAATAAATATTGTTGGACGAATTATCCTAAATCTTTGGAGAATGATGAGAAATGAGGTAAAGTAAAATTAAGTTTAAAATATATGTTGAAAATAGATTAAAACAAAGAGGAATTGATTTTTAATTATTTTTAATTGTTGTGGACTTTTAAGGAGTCTTTTGTTCAGAAATTTTATGGAAGGGCTTGTGCTATTGTATATGTTGATTTCCATGTAAGTTGTATAGCTTCTTCATCCCTTTTTAGATACAGTGTTATTTTCAGATACAGCTGTATACAATGTTTTGAAATGTTTATGAGATACTATTTCACTGAAATGTAAAATATACTGACTTTTGATTTTCAGTAATATTTCTTAACACTTTATTTTCAATTCTTTGTATCCAAGATGTACTTTGAGAACAGCTTACCTGTCGCTAGCAAGATAGCTAGTGTGGTACTTTTACTAAAAGGAATACTTAATGTCTATGGAACTGTTTTGAGCTCTCATGCCCCATCATTGTTTTGCTGTTCTATTATATTACATTTAACCTTCTCATTAGGTCCCTCTTATAACCTCAGTTCTGAACAAGTTCTAGTTTGGTAATTGCAGTCTATTTATCACTTCCATTTGGAGAAAGATATTTTTCCCTTTCTGTCATGAACAATTGTGTTGTTGTAGTGGACTGATAAACATTTGCTATGATTTTACCTACTGTGTAACTGCTCTTCAGTGATGACAAATTCCTATTTGTAGTTCATAAATCTATTGTTAAAGTTTGTGAAGAGCTTTGGGAGTCTTATATAAGCATAGGCATTATATAAGTATAAGATCATTATCACAAGTCTTTTGTGTTTTTCTAGGTGACTCTAACTAACTACACATTTGAAAACGTGGGTTTTCATGTTCTTCATCAACGTTTTCCTCTATTTACCTCTCGAGTTTTGTCTGATTGGTTTGACAAGACACATATCTACAGGTAATGAATGATCTGATGATCCATTACTATAAGGATATTTTTAAGCAAGCTTCCTAACTTAGTCTGGTGTGGCTTTCTTATATTGCTTATAAAAAAGCAACTGTGGAAAATATGAGACAAGATTGTGAGCTGAAGCTTTGAGATACATGATTAGGCATAGTCAGCTGTCTTTACTTCCTGTAGAGCACTTAATATAGCATATAGTGTTTATCAAAGGACTGCTAATGAGCTATCTCTACTATCCAGCTTTCATTGTTGTGACATTACCCAAAATATAATCTGGACCATTGAACAGCTGTGTCCCCTTAAGTCTCTATCTTGGGTGCCTTTTACACTATTTTGCTGTCAGAACATCCACTCCTAGCCTTCTCACACAACCTTTAGGATGCAAATTCACTTCTAGCTAAATATATGAGCACTCTAATCAGTCAGTCATTAATTATGTACAGGGCAAAACCCACAAATTCTTAATCCCAGCCTTGTTCCCCAGACGTATTCTTCTTGTATTGTCCAGCAGACTACTGAACAATGCAAGCTCATAGAAGGTTCGTCATTTCATCAAAGGAAAATGATATATGCACCAGCCTTGTTATCCTAAATAGAGTTTCCCACACATTCTAATCCAACACACAGGTTAAAATAAAACAATAAAATACATTTATCAATTACAGAAAGATAGATTATAAATGATTACAAATGATGATGCATAAAAGTCAGGATTGGTTAAAAAAAATAAATAAAGGAGTAAAACACAAGCTTAGTTTCTAATTTAGCAAGCTAAATAAACTTTAAAGAAAAAGGTTTTCCTCATCATACGCTGCCATAAATTTGACAGACTGGGTCTCCTTTCAGTCTGAGACATCCCCGCCCTTTTAGTTCATTTCTTTGAGTTGTTGATGTCATGAACAGGGATGAAGAGAGAGCCCATTTGTGTTGTGTCTCCTCCATTCTTATACCCTTCCTCCTCCTTAAGGATTACCCACCACTGGGGAATAGGTGACAAGTAGTCTCTTGTGGACGTGAAGGTTGAACCGTCCCTGTGATGAAATATAAATGTATTATTCACACCTTCTCATTGCTGGAGAATGGCTGCTTAAGCAGGTGATAGCTGTTTAACACAAGGCTGGGGTATCAGTATGTCTTTGTCTCTGAAAATCTTGTTTGGGCCTGCTTTTTTTAACCATTGGAGCAGGTTATAACAATGCTATACAGCAGAATCTTATAACTTTACATACACTGTTGATTCATATTTTACCAGGACAATAATGTTCAGCAGATTATGAGTTTTCAAATGATATCTCACAAGGTGTACTTTATACAAAATGTATTATAGTCTTGTAGAAGTGCTGGGTATGATACTATAGACCATCACAGTTGTCTACTACAGTTGACTAAAATAGTTGACAGAGCACACCAATCAAGGAAGCATTTGAGAAATCTAAGTAAAAAGCAGTACTATACAATATTTAAGATCTTAGGGAAGGGACTTCATTTTAAGGGTTTGTACAGCACCTAGCACAATGGAGCCTCAATCCTGATTGGGACCTTTTGTCCCTATGTAATATAAAGAACTAATAATTCTTCTTTGAGTTGTGTCCCTATAGGTGCTCCATTTCAGATGTCCATGTACCTCTTGATCCCTTGGTTAGAGATTTTTATTTAGTAGTGTCCAATCATCCCGCACTTTTGCCCTGTGCCTCCTCGTGCTGGATACTAAGGCCATGAAGGGGAGCACAGGCGAGTCTCCCTCAGTTTCTTCTCAACCACCTAGGCCTGAGACGGAGCCCTAGCATGTCTGCCTGGAGCATGCCTCGGCTTTTCTAATATTTCTATTATAGTGGCTAAGATAGTTTTTGTAGCTAGTTGTTAGTATAGTTAAAATTATTAGCTACATAGTGAGGTGCTTGTTTTACTTCTCTCTCTCTTCTTGGGAAGACTTTTTTCCCCTGGCAGGGCATGCCTGGCTTCTCAGGTTTCAAACATTGCATCTCCTGCCAAAAGGCTATCTCTATAAGCCACAACCACTGTAAGTGTATCTGTGGCGTGGGGAAGTTCCGTGTTTTCCCAGAGTGCAGCTTCTGCCTGTCCCTCGAGTCAAGGACAAGGAAAAACAGGGAGATTAAACTCAGACTGCTAATGATGGAACATTCCCTTCAACCAGTTTCTGAGTCAGGTCAGGAGCCCATCCCCGTACATCTTTCTCTAGTCAGATCCAGTGCCCTTCACTTCAGTGCAGGTTTCCCCTAAGAAGGAAAAGAAATTAGGAGGTTTCAAGGAATGTTTCCAAAAAGAGGAGTGTGGACTCTCATCTTAAGGAGTCAGCTCCAAAAAAGCCGGGTCCCCAGCAACGAGTTTCCTGAAAGGGGTGCAGTCCATGGTTGAGAACCTAACTTTTGAGGACACAAAGCTCTTCAGCAAGAACATTGATGCCTCCCTTCACACCCTGAAGGACTCCAGGACTACTCTCCAGATATTGGGTATACACCAGAACAGTACACCAGAACAAAAGAGACAATTTAGTCTCCAATCCCAGCATGGACCACATGCGCCTCAGTGCCAAGTTAGGAGCCACTACAAGCCACAAAAAAAGAAAGGGAAATTCCCTAAATGCGGTGCCCCTGGCCCACAATACAAGTTTTGATGGGCGGGTCAAGGCACTGTTAAACCACTCCCCCTAACTAATGCAGCCAACCATTACTTTACACCCATTTGGCCACCAACTGGCAACATTCCTCAGTGCCTGGAAATGTATAACATTGTACTGATGGGCCTATTGATCGTTCAAATTGGGTACTCCATCCATTTTAACTCCCTACCCCCTCCACAATACCTTTCCCCATCCCTGTTCAGGGACCCTTCTCATGAGAGTATACTGCAACAAGAAATAGATGGTCTCCCACAATTAGAAGCCATAGAGCCAATACCTCAACATCTATGAGGCAAAGGGATCTACTCTCGTTATTTTCTAATACCCAAAAGGAAGGGAGGTTGGAGACCTATACTAGACCTCAGAGCTCTCAACTGGTTTGTCAAAGCTTAAAAATTCAAGATGGTCACCTTATTGATAGTCATTCCAGCATTGGAACAGGGAGACTGGTTTTTGACCGCCAACGTCCAGGATGCATATTTTCACATCTGGATCCTACCAGCTCACAAATCATTTCTCAGATTCACTTTGGGACACAACCACTACCAATACAGATTGCGCCCCTTTAGGCTATCATTGGCTCTGAGAGTGTTTTCCAAGTTTCTCTCAGTGGTAGCTGCTCATTTATGCTCCGAAGGGATAATGATCTACACGTACCCTCAGAGCCCAATTTCTTCAAGAGGCTCACCAAGTCATTGACACGACAATACACTTGTTTACAGAACTGGGTCTACAGATCAACACCCAGAAGTGAACCCTCCAGTGCAGTGTTACAGGCAAAAGCCTTCTTATCTCAACACAGTTTCCTGTCCTTGGTCACACTCACAGGCACCGCTCAAATCAACCCAAAATACCAGCCAGACTTTGCCTTCAACCCTTGGAGCATATGGCAGCGGGCACAGTGGTGATACCATATGCCAGGCTTCACATGCGGCGCCTCCAAATATAGTTCAGTTCAGTTTACAGACTGAACACGGAGAGGCTGGACAAACCCCTGCCAGTACCCACCAGGATCAAAAACTCTTAAACTGGTGGAAGAACCCAGCCAACACTTGCAAAGGGATTTCCCTTTCTCGCTCCTCACCACCAATGCATCACTCATAGGGTGGGGCGTGCATCTAAACAATCTCACGACGCAAGGCAAATGGTCACCTGCGAAGATAGCACTCCACATCCATCTTCTCGAACTAAGAGCAGTCAGGAACACCTGTGTCCACTTTCTCCCATTGATCACAGGATCACACACAAAGATCCTAGCAGACAACATAATACTACTTCAATCAACAAAGGGGAGCCAGGTTGCCCTCCCTATGTGCAGAAGTGATGAGGTTATGGGATTGATGCATCTCCCACAACTGTCCGCAGCTTATCTTCTGGGCACCCAAAACTTGATAGTGGACAGTCCGTCACAAATTCCCACATGACCACAAGTAGGAGATAAGACCCAACAGTACTTCATGACCCATTCAGATAATGGGGGACACCGTCCACAGACCTGTTCGCCACTCACCTGAACAAGAAGTGTCCATGCTACTGCTCCAGAGCAGGGATGGAACAGCACTTCCTGGGCAATTCTCTCCTCCCTCATACAAGGATCTTTCCTACGCCTTTCCTCCACTTCCCTTCGGTTGATGGTCCTACTGAAAATAAAATGGGATGGAGTTCACTTCGTCCTGATTGTGCCGAGTTGGCTGGGGTAGACCTGGTACCTTACCTATCACAGCTTGTGACGTGCCCACCGATCTCTCTCCCAGCTGTTCCATACCTCCTCTCGCAGAACAAAGGACGGACCCTACATCCCAACTTGGGGATTCTCTGCCTCATGACATGTCTTCTGCTTGGTTTCTACACCTAGAAAGCTTCTGTTTTAGAGAGGTACAAGAGATTCTGTTACATGGTAGGAAGTCCCCAATACAATGCACTTACCTGCAGAAATGGTCTAGGTTTCAATTTTGGTGCATGTCCCAACAAATCTCAACATCCACAAATCTTCCAGATATCCTAGACTATGCTCGTTAAAAAGTCAAGATTATCCCTAAACACTCTTAGGGTCTGTGGTGACAAAGGGTTAAAAAACTTTTTAGTTCATCTATCTTCCATGCCTTAGATGGACGGGGAGGGCTGGAGAGAAGAAAGAGTGTTCCTTATCTGGTCTGCTTTTGCTAATTTATGGCTCTGTGTCAGTTTTACAACTTGAAATGGTACTTTCTATTCCTTGCTTAAGACAGTGGGTTTTCTAAAAGGGTTAATTCTTAAAACACACACTTACAAGCACACATTTATACAACTTAGGCTTGACTTATTGAGGAATCTGTACCATTTCAATTTCAGCTCGTAATACTGCCGAGGTGAACGAATCTGATAATGGAATACTTATTTAGAGGGAAGGGGGTGGAAAGATACAGACACACATAGGTTGTTAGTCCCCTGCTGTCGCAGCTCTACTGAGCAACGGAGCTGCAGGGGCTCATGTTTGGAGGGAAAAGGAATTGATCTTTCGGTCCACACGCTCCGGCTGCCCGTTGGGTCACTAGGTTCTGACAGGCCCCCCTTTCTATTCATCCAACCAACTTGTGGACGAATGAGGGCGGCTGGAACCTGTCTTAGTCCAAGACCTGGTCAACGGTTCATAAATGTATCATTCATTTACACAAAAACACATTCTATATCTAATCTAAATCCACTATTTATTGGGAGTTTTTACCTTACCACAAATTATCTTCTCTTATTCTTTTACAAGTTCTTAACACACAAATAAAACTTAAAAAACAACTGATTACAATAACACAAGTACACAGAACAGTTACCCCAAGAATTACAGCAACAATTACCCCTGGAATACAAGTAGAATTATTACTGGTTTTACATTCACAATCACTACTCACCACATATATGAATGAACTCAGCTGCAGTAAAAAAAAAAAAAAACATGCCATGGACAGGTTCTCCTTGCTTTTATGCTATATTTTCATCCAGGTGGAACCTCTATCGTATTCACACCCAGGTTATCATCCACAGAACAAAGCCCTACGGGTTATCAGCTCTGACACCCTACTCTATTATTTTGAGCGACGAGCTGGAGAGAGGCAAGACGGTTGATCAGACCCTCTGCACAGTGCGATTCTGGTGCACTCCTTGATTCATGGCTCCCCAATTTGCTATTGTCTGGCAACCCTTTTATCTCTACTCCGGCTAATACGTCAGCCAAGCCAATTATGGACACTTCCTTTAGCATCTTATTAGCAAGCCCCCTAATCAAAAGTCTACTGCCGACCTGCAAAGCTAATTTTGCAGCGACTGCAAGTTTCCATATTTGGCCCTGGAACTGCTGTGCTTGCAAGGTCTCATCTTGGGTCTCCCTCAGTTCAGATAGCTGGGTTTACTTCAGTTCGGCCAATTTTTGGTCAAGGTCTTTTGCTGTTCCTGAGTTCCTCACACACGGGTCTGTAACTTTTCTCAAAATGGCCTCGGGGCATATACTATTCTGTACAAACATGCTGTTATCCTGTTACAACAGGGTCCATCAATTGTAACAGCTTTTCACCAGCCTATAGAGGGGTACTTAGTACTGTCACACTTAACTACCAAAAGGTTCCTCAAGGGTATAGTAAACCTTTTCCCTCAACCTTGATTTCCTTAGCCCCATGCGGGACCAAAACCTGATACTGAAAGGACTGTGTCGGCCTCCCTTCTAACCTATGGCCACCGGTTCACTGATGTACCTACCAATGAAAACTGCCATCCTGATAGTGATTATCTCAGCTAGCAGAGTAGGAAAGAGAGCAGCTCTGATGGCACATCCCACCTACACTGTGTTTTTTCTGACAAGGTTACCCTCAGGAAGCATCCAAAATTCATTCCTCTCCATTCCACATGAATCAATTGATTCTCCTTCCAATCTTCTACCCCAAGCCTCAGCAAGAGAGCAGGAAGGATATATTACATACCCTAGATGTCAGAAGAGCCATGGACTTCTTCCTTGACAGGATAAAGGTCTTCAGGAAATCTCCCAGGCTTTTCCTCTCCATTGTGAAAGATCCAAGGGCTCAGCAGTATCAGCCCAAATCTCTGTATGTGAGTCTCAAATTGCAGTAGACAGTGTTACCAAGTTCACAACATGATCCTTCCAGACTACTTTCATACACACTCTACAAGGTTGATCTCCTTATCCATCAGTTTCTTCACAATGTTCCTATTTCAGAGATCTTCAGAGTAGTGACATGGGTGTCAGTCCACACTTCTGCAGAACACTATGCAATCACTGGAGACTCCACTTCTAATGCCATCTTCAGCTCCACAGTGCTGTCATCTGTAACTGACCCGACTCTGAAGTCCCAGCCCTTCAGAAGGGGTGCTGCTCGGAAGTCCTATACAGTGAAGTACCCATAGGGACACTACTTGAAGAAGAAGAAGGAGAAGAAGTAGGTACTCACCTTGTGCAGTAACAATGGTTCTTCCAGATGTGTGTCCCTGTGGGTGGTCCACAACCCACCCTCTTCTCCTCTACTTCAGAGTTCTCTTCAATGAATCTGTGGTAGAGAAGGAACCATGCACACTGACTAGCCTCTTGGTGTAGCACAAGAAGAAATAGTATATATGCAGGCCTAATGGACACTGCTACCGAAGTTTGCCAATCAGCAGTGCAGGGACGCATGCCGTGGAGCACCCATAGGGGGACATACATCTCAAAGAACCATCATTACTGCACAAGGTGAGTAAGTTCTTCTTATCCCAGTCGCCTTCCCTTTCCCTTTATTGTCTATGGTAACTTTGCTAGTCATCCAGTCATATGTTGTTTTTTGTGAAAAAACTGAAGCAAAGTAGGCATTGAGCAGCTCTGTCTACCAGCTCACTTTCTCCATTAAGCAGTAGACCAACACCATCCTTGATCTTTCTTTTTTTGTCTGACATATTTGAAGAACCCCTTCTTGTCTTCTCTAACATTTCTTTCCAGCTGTAACTCATTCTTAGCCTTGCCTTTCCTGATTTTGTCCCTACCTGCTCACACTATTCCCATGTATACTTCCTTGGTGACATGCCTCTCCTTCCATTTCCTGTATGTATCCCATTTAGTTTTTAGATAGCTAAAAAGGTCCTTGTGCAGCCACAATGACCTCCTGTGGCTCTTCTTATTTTTCCTCTACATTGGAATAGCTTGATGTTGAGCCTCTAGTATTACATCTTTTAAAAACTGCCAGCCCTCTTCAACTCCTGTTCTTCTCAATTGGTCTTTCTATGGGACCTTGCCTACTATTTCTCCAAGTCATTTGAAATCTGCCTTTCTGAAGTCCATGTTCTTGTTTTGCTGTTCTCATGTCCTCTCCATAGGATCTTGAATTCTATCAGATCATGATCACTTCCTCCCAAATGCTCGACCACCTTCATGTTTGCAAATAATTCATCCCTGTAGGTCAAAACCAGATCCAAATTGGATGACCTCCTAGTTGCTTCCTTACATTTCTGAATCAGAAAGCTGTCCTCTACACACACTAAGAATTTGCAGGATATATTATGTTTTGCTGCAATAGTCTTCCAACAGATATCAGGGCAGTTAGAATCCCCCATTAATATTAGTTCATGTTTATTAATCTTGTTGCCTGCTTTTAGAATGACTCATCCACTTCTTCTTTTTGATTTGATGATCTGTAATAGACTCCCACCATAATGTTACTACTGTTCTTTTCCCTTGGATAATGACAGTGCTGTAAAGCCCTGGAGCACCAAGGAAAGAGGCAGCTCCAGTAGGGCCTTGGTACCTTCTTCTAGCAAGGAGGACAAGCATAGATATTCAGGACTGGCACCATCGAGTTCAGCCCAGCAATCAGTACCTAAGCATTCAGTCCAGCTGTCAGTACCCATGCATGCGGCAATGAGCAAGCAGCAGCGCTAGATACCATCAGTAGAACTGTCAGCTTCAGCAATTGTGATGTTGGCTACCATGTTAGTATCTATCCCCTACTTGGTACCACAGGAGGTCACATATACTAAGGACTTCTAAATAATGGAGGAATCAAAGTTCCCGCTCCTCATGGGTACCAAGCATCTCTCAGGACCAAGACCTTGATCTCCAAGCTACCGTCCTCTGGTATCACAGGACGCTCCATTTTCTGCGCATGCACTTCCATTGGATGAGATGGAGAAGAATGAAGAAGGCCTCCAGTCAGTCTCCTCTATTTCTGTTCAGGGTTCTCCAACATGTGCCTTCAGGAACCCTTTCTCTGAAAGTCATAGGGAAGATTGTGCTCATTATCATGGGTGGTGGAACCAACCAGGCATGCCACCCCCATTTCCATATGGGCCCCCTAGTGGCCATACTGGGACTCCTGGGCTGCCAGTTGACAACAATTTACCAGACCATCACTACTGTCTCACAAGGAGGCTGTCAGAGTCATACAGCCCTTTCCTCCCCAACCAGCACCTCTCCCCCAGGAGGAGATGTTTGAGAAGTAGGGAGCAGATAAGGAGGTCCCACCCCTCAAACACATATTTTCATCCTGATCTCCAATTGAGATGCCTCTGCCATCACCCATGGCCATTGATTTTCAGCAATTTCAACATTAAAGTGTTGACACTCTTTAAATTCTTCCCAAAGATGTCAAGGTTTCACAGTACATACTGTTGGATATCCTACACCCAACAGTGCTCTCCAGGGTATTGTTACCCATCAATGAGGCACTCCTAGATCCAGATAAAACTATGTGGCTGACAGCTGCCACTCTTCTGCCCATGTATAAATGGGTGGATAAAAAGTATCATGTGTCCCCTAATGATTCTGACATTTTGTTCTTCCACCCTCCACCTAACTCCCTGGTAGTTGATGTGGGTAAATGAATGGTGTATGCAGCAGATCTCTAAGTCTACCTCATATGACCTAGAGCAGAATTCGTCAGCAACCCTGCAATTCAGGATAGCAAATTGTCAAGCAGTCATGGCCAAATATAATTTTACAAATTCTAACAGATTCATTGAACATCTTACACAAGAACATAGGGAGCATTTCCAGTCTGTCATCTCAGAGAGCTAATTGGTAGCCAGAACCGCTCTTCAAGCATCCTTAGATGCTGCGGACACTGCTGCCTGATCCATCTTCACAGTGGTGGTGATGTATAGAGCATTATAGTTCCATCTCATGGGGTTTCGAAGAAACATACAGAACACCATGGAGGACCTCCCCTTCTATGGTTATAAACTGGCCTTGGAAACCACTGATGAGTCCTTGCACACACTTAAGTACTGTAGAGCTACTTTATGATCCCTGGGCATATATACACCTTCAAATAATAAAGAATTTAGTGGGTCTCAAACAGCCCAGACGTCATGTCCTGCTTATTTTTCTGGGTTCCATAAATCCACAGAATCCCCCAAAAAGAAACATCGATTTCAGAGAAAGAGGACCTCCCTACCATCCTCCATAGCCACACATGCATCTTTGAAGTAATAATTTGGTTGATGGTTCAAATCTTCCTGCACCTCTGAATTTACAGCTGTGTCTGTTAGCCAGTGCAGGGGGTCCTGGCTGGCCCCACTCCCACTCAGTCCACTCCCCTGCCCGCTGCTCGCATCTCTCAGGGGAGAGGGCAAAGAGGTGTGAGTGGTGGGTGCTGCTTTTTGTTTTGCTTAGCCAAAGTACAAAACCTCAGACTGTCCCAGTGAGAGAAGGCAGTCTATGATTTTGATTCTTTGGTTTTATACCCCTATAACTAGCTAAGTAATAAGGATATACTTTAAAATCATAGGCCTTTACAGGCAGGCCTCAATATCTGTATTCTAACGTTCAGGGAGATTGGAGCATTGATGACAGATCCCTCCTTTATGGTGTTCTTTAAGGACAAGGTCTCTTTATGTTCATACCCTAAATTATTATTTAAGGTTCTTTTGGCATTCCACCTTAATTCATTCACCTACTAGTGTTTTTCCTGAAGCCATGTAGTTCTCTACAGAAATCCTGTTTTCATATCCTAGCTGTTAGAAGGGCATTGGTCTTCTATTTATGTAGGACCAAGCTATTTGGGAAGTCACCTAGGTTCTTTGTTTCCTTTGTGGATAGATCCATGGGGTCCTTGATCTCTACTCAGACACTATTGAGATGGATGTTAACAATTTGATTTAGGTGCTACACCACTTGCAGAAGTGGTCTTATTAAGTCAATTTACAAGGTGCCTTAATTCCAATTAACTGTAGTGCCAGTGTAGACGCAGGTGTACATAGGTTGACTTAAGAGACTTTAAGTCGACTTAAGTCACCAGTGTAGACCAGGCCTAAGTAATCTCTTCTTAATATTAGAGTACTGATTTGAATGTTTTCCATGACATACATATCATACTTTCTTTAAAACTTTTAACTACGTTTTGGTTGGGGGAGAGATGGAAAATTAAACATTTTATTTTTAGATTGTAAATTAAATTGACACTAATTTATAAACATGCAGGATTGCTTCTACACTACATGGAGATTGCTAAAGTATAGCATCAATTTGCCATCCAGACCTATCGGTTGTGTCAGAGCCTTGAAAACAAAGGTGGTAATAATTAGGTTGGTTATGTTAGCTCGTCTTGACTTTCTTTCTCTATACAAAAAATAGGCATTTATTCAGGCAAAGTCAAGTCTCAAATTCTATGGTTTAGTTTCCCTTATCTCAAGGCAGATGGAAAAATACAGACTGCATGTATATTTTTTAAAAGATATACGCACCATTTAGAGAACTTGCGATTGTCTTTATGTCAGCAACTTGGAAAACCACATTCTGTGTAAGTCTTAGAATTCATAGGAATAAGTTTGTGTATAGGATTTTAAAAGAATCATATAAAATACGTCATGGGAAACCAGGAAACACATGTAACACCTGGTCAAAATATACTTTTTTCCAATAAAAAGAAGAGCAATCTTTGTACATGATCAAACTTCCTGGCTGCCTACTGTTTATAACCTAAGTGTTTGCTTTCACAGATGGAAAATGGTTGATCACTACATTAGTCGTGTCCAGGGGAATCTCCAAATGTTAGAACAGCTGGACTTGATTGGTAGAACCAGTGAAATGGCAAGGCTTTTTGGAATTCAGTTCTTGCATGTACTAACTAGAGGCTCACAGGTGAGTTTGAACTTTCCTTACACTTTTTGAAAGGAAAGTATGTGCAAAGTTTGTTTTGCGCTTTCTGTGTACTTTGACTTCAGTTATTTTTTTGTTAAATATAGAGAATTATATTGTGCAACACAGTGGTTAAAATATTAAGTTAATGAAAGTCAGGAAATTCAATAGCAGTGGAAACATGGCCACATTGAACATTTTGTTTAATGGTCATATTGTGTAGTGGTGCCTATAGTTACAGTTGCCCAAACACATATTCATTCTAAAGGACCTCTTGACATTGCTTATAACTACTTTAATTTTAGTTTAGGGCTGAAATTTTCCATGCTTGGCCTCAGCCTGAAAGTGAAATTTCTTTTAAAAGGTTTTGAGAAAAATTCATTCATCATGCTCAAAATAGTTGAGAGGACTTCCTTTGATGTGCAGAAGTGTGTGAAATCCGTTCAAAATCACATATTCTGATGAGGCAGAGCTCTGCAGAAGCTCTCACCTCTTGAGTAAGATGTAAGTTGCAGGGACTATGGTTTCACTTAGTGCACATATTGTTCAGGACATGATATTCTATAACTGTCAAGCAAATGTTTCTGGAAGACCCTTGCCCCATTCAGTACAGAGGCTGAATACTCAGTACACAAGGTACGGGGCTAGATACTGAACAGTGAAATATCCACTATACACCTTTCAGCGTAGCTGCTGAATGAGGCAGAGGGCCACTAGGAACAAAACAGTATGTGATCATGTAATTAAGAACTGTATTGTAAGTTATTTATATATAATATATATGTTGGGCTAAAGTCAGGCTGGCACAAGCAATTTGAACTTTGGCATTACATCACTCTGATGGCTTGTCTGCTCAGTGTTCTGGGCAGGTATCCCATGGTCCTTCGTTTCGCTGTTATGAGCATTCTGGAATTTTTCTCTCTGTGCATTGCGGGATAAATAGTGGAAGACAGTAGGACTTGGGTCAAACTCCAGAGGTCCCATGATTCTGCTCTCAACAACCCAAGTTTCCTCTCTTTCTAAGTGGACTAGTGTCAATTTGAGAGAAAGCACCATGTTTAAATTGTTGTCAGCCAGCATAGGCAAAACAATGCTCTGCACCACGATGCTGGCCACTACAACTACACAGAGGCTGTTTGAGCGTTATTTGAGCTGTCAGTGCTGAGTGACTTCAGCTTTGGTTGTCAGCCACCTCACCACTGGAGCAGCTGTGATATGGCTATGGCAGCAGCTCCTCCATCAGCAGCAACAGAGGAAGGAGGAGAAAGGGAAGGCTAATACTGAGCAACTGCTACTACACAAGCTGTTCATCAAGCAACTTCACATGATACAGTGCTATTGCTGGACTTAGAAACCAGCATCAATTGATGGGAATGGATCATTCTGCAGTTCTGGGATGATCAGCAATTACAACAGAATTTTAGGATAGTGAAGGCAACTTATTTTGAGATCCAGGGGCTGGTTGATCACATTTGTGTGTTCACAAACATAAATGCAGGGTGGTCTGGAAAGGTCCACATGCTTGGATCTTTTGGAACTCTCTCCTGTTTTCCTTAATGAATCTGGAGAATTTCCCCCAGGATCACTATGGACATTAATGGGGTAGAGATTATTCCGGTCATCCTGGGAGACCTGGGTTATCCTCTGCTTCCTTGGCACATAAAGCCATTTAGAGGGCACTTGGACAAAAGAAAGGAACTGTTTAACTATAATCTCAGCAGTTGTAGAATGACAATGGAATGTGCATTTGGCCATTTGAAAGCCAGTTGGTGCTGTTTTATGGCTAAATTAGAGGATGCAGAGTTTTACCTGCCTAGGATTAAAGCTGCATGCTATATTTTGCAGGGTATTTGTGAAAGTAAGGGAGAAAGTGCATAGACTTGCTTAGCGGTATGAGCAGCCAGCCAAGGTGGTCCATTGCAAAGTGTAAAACACCAGGGCAATACTGTCAGGTATACCTTTTGTTCTTACTTTCTGAAAATATGAAGGGGAATATTGGATTTTGAGCTTTGGAGGTAATTTTATGGTTGTTACAAGTGGCACATTGTGGTATTCTTTATTTTATGTTGTGTATAAAAGCTTGTGATGCTTGAGTTAAGTTGAAAATTGGTGGTGAGTGAGTTGTGTGCATCATACATTGCAAATCATTTAAGTGACTCTGTAATGGTTTTTATTGCACAGATTTATGCCAGTAAATAACAAATAAAAAAATGTTGCAAACTTAACTCAAATTGATATAAAAAACATGAAACACAGCTTTTAAGTAACAAAGTGCAACATTCACATAAGGTATGATGGAGGAGGTGGCACACTGCAAAGTGGTGGGGGGGACACAGCACACACTTCTGTTCATAGGCTTTTTTAAAATTTGCTATTTCTGAATTCCAACTCCTGAGGTTTATCCCAGTCTTGGAAGATGGTTTCAATCCTTGCTCCCCTTAGCCATGTGTGCTTAGGGGCGGGCAGTGTTTGTGGCTTATAGCCAGTGCTGTGTATTGGCAGTAGTTGTATGGTTGTGGGTTTTTGCTGTGTCAAGATATGCCTTCCCCATTTTGCAGTTTGCAATTAATGCTGTAGTTTGGTGATACTTATATAGATCCGGGTTGTTGCCAAGTCGGGACGTGCATTTCCTAGCTTGGGGCTTGTACTTCACACCATTCCTGATTGAGACACTGATTGAGAGGAGAGGACTTAGATGAAGTGTGGGTGGTCATGAGGGTATAGGGGTGGGAGCTGGATAGTAATCTCCTCTGCATCCCCTTTAGGCTGTTCTGACAGTTGATGACATTACACTGAGGTGGGTGACAAGAAGGCAGAGAAGGTCTTGTTCCAAAAGGCAATGGGCAGACCAGCAAGATACGTTACGTTATTCACCACAATGATCCTCCCAGAAGTGCTCCAGGAGTGGACAACACTCAGAATTATGAGGGTCTTCTTTATAATGCTACTGATGGTCTTGTCATATCAGTTTGGGCAAGATAGAAGCACTCAACTTTGCTTTATATTATGTACATGTTTTGTTTTCTTATATAAATCTGTATATATTCTTCTTTGAGTGGCTCTATATTGTCCCTCTCATGCGTATTGTTTGTCTAGGTATCTAACAGTAGAACCTTTTCCGTGCAGTGTCTTTTAGAGCGCTCATGCTCGGGTTATGGCCGAACTGAATAGGGATTCAAGAGTTGTGCTTCATGCCCAGCTATCTTCTTGGTATCAGATGATCATGTTAGGTACCTCAAGTGCTTGGAAGAGGGCCACTCTCCTTCTGGGTGTTCTGTCTTCTGAACTTTCACCCCAGAGCTGTCAAGGAGAGGCAGAACAGGTTGCAGATGCTTCTCTGTAAGAAGGGCCTTGAGGCTTGATCCTCCATATCTGGACACTCATCAGATCCAAGGTTTAAGAGGACAATTTCGGATCCTGTGACTTCTTCCAGCAAGTTAAAGCAGTTTAAAGTTTCCAGGAAGTCAGAACCCTGGTCAGGTCCAGCTCCAGGTCCTGCTGCTCAAGGAGTCAGGTCTTTGATGGAGAAGGGCAGACCATCTCTGATTGGATCAAAAGTCATGTTGTCAGCTCTGACTGTTCAGAAGAAGAAGGCTAGGAAAAAGACTGCAACTGCCAGGTCCTCCACATTAGATTTGTTGGATCCATCTGATTCTGACACAGCCTCTATGGTTCTGAAGCCAAGGCTGATTTCGATTTCAGCTTCGAGAACCAAAAGTGTGGATTTGAGTATTTGATCGGCTTCTGTGCTGTCCAAGTTTTCAGCTCCAACGTGGACCCCTGCTCTAGTTCCAAATTCATCTTTGGATCTGAGAAGGACTTTTACTTTGGTGGCTGATGTATACCATTTGACTTCCAAGCAGATATTCCTCGGATCCAACTGAGAAACAGACAATCTCAAGAAAGACACAGACTTTGCTGATTCCAAAGTCTGTCATCTTCACTTGAAAAAAGTAGAAGAGCAAAATCGATTATCAGTGTTTCTCTGGATCTGTCTATCCCTCCTCTTCCTAAGACTCCTTCAGGGTTTCGATGAAGCACTTTCTTTCCATTTATTTCTGTCTAACTTCCAGGGCCGTTGCTTTCTTCATTGTGCTCCATAATGGATTCAAGGCTGGATCTATATCTAGAGGAGGATTGAGAAAGAATAGAAAGAGCTGTTTCCTCATGGTTTGTGCTTCCTTTTGGTCCTCCTCTTGCAGATATGATCCCAATTCCTAGTTGATGGGGAAGTTATTAGTCCTGGGCTCCAAGGCCTTATGTGGGATGCCACAAGAATTTCTCAGTTGTCCTTAATGTGAATGGTGAGTGATGTTTCATTTGTAAAGGATATAGCCGCAGAGGAATCCCTGTATCAGCTTCCACCAGATCTGTTCACCTCTCAGACAGTGGTGCCTGATACGCCATCTGAAGAAGATGAGGAGATAGCTGCTCTTTTTGAACAGCAACATGCTAACACAGATTACACTCTTGATTTTTCACCAGTTGAGCATGTATATGGTAGTAGCGTCTGCCTCTTGCATTCTAAGGATGCTCTACAGTTTCAAGACCTGATGGATCACATGATGTCCATGTTGAACTTACATTCAGTAACTCTGGAGGAAACTCCCATCTGGTGTTCTACATACTTGGTGCTACCTCCAAGAGTAGAGTGTGATTACCAAGCCACAGTTTCTGCTGCAGCCTGCTAAAACGATGTGGTCCACTCTTGTCTCTTGCAAGCTTATTTCCAAGAAAGGCAGACAAATTATATCAGATACCATCAGAAGGGTTTTCATATTTTCACACACACCCTGTATCTAATTGGTGGTGGTGGCTGATGCCAATAGCAGGTCAAGGTCTGAACAAGCACATTCATTCCTGCTAATAGAGAAGGGAAAAAGAATGATTCCCTAGGGAGAAATATGCACTCTTCTTCCTACCTTGCTATTAGCCCACTATCAGTTCTACCTGTGGGGAAAGATGGCATTGTTTGTGCAGGATTTGCCAGATGACAAAAGGATATTGGCAAATCCAATTCTAATCAAGGGTCAAAATACGGCAAAGCATATTCTCAGGTTTTCGTTTGATGCCTAGGCCTCTTTTGCTAGAGTATTGGCTTCTGCAGTTACTCTGAGGAGACAGAGTAACTCTCCTCTTTAGCTCTAGATGCTAGAATTAAAGTAGAAGATCTCCCCTTTGTTGTAACATTGTTTCATTTTATAATTAAAGTGACCCAACTCCATTTTAAAGTAATAGAAATATAAACTCATTGGGCTGAAGTGTAAAATGTTAACTACTTTGTAACGAAACCTCTGACAAGCACCGGGAGAAGCCCAGCAGGTGTTAAGTACTAAAGGCAATCAAAAATGCAATCAGCATGTAGCCCGTAGGTTTCGGTAAACCTATTACTTGAAACTCAGTAAATTTCATCTAGATAGTATCCATTCATGTATTGTAACAAAGTTTCTGTGAACTCGAAGCTCAGTAAACTTCATTTAAATAGTATCCATTCATGTATTGTAACGAAATCTCTGTGACAAGCATCGGGAAAACCCCAGCCGGTGTTAAGTTCTAAAGGCAATCAAAATGCAATCAAGTATATAGCCTGTAGGTTTCGGCAAACCTATTGCTCGAAACTCAGTAAATTTCATTTAAGTAGTATTCAGACATGTATTGTAATGGGTGAGTCTTTGTCAACAGCAAACAGCAGCTGGACAGTTAAGAAAAATAAAATCAAGTTTCGCTGTGTCAGGGTGCAGCCCCCAATCACCTCATCGCTCTTAGGAATCTCATAATTGGCTAGCAAGTGGGCACATTGCTGTGAGGAAGAGAATATAAGGTGATCAAAATCAAAAGGTAATTTGGAGATGTCCCATATCTTGGAAGGGCACCAGAATAGCTCTACGTGCAGGCTTGATCTACCTACCGTCTCTCCCCAGTTTCCCACTCAAAACCTAAGTATAGAGCGTGTGGCTGTGTAACCTGAGTGTGACGGTATTTTCCACTCAGATGAAAACCCGGGGATCCTACTAGTAGAATTGGAGTGCTGCTTTGCTGCTGACAAACCTTACTGTTGCAGTGTAAGTATAATAGCATAAGTATAATACTATAGTGTAAGCTAGCTTTGTAAATATAATTGTATAGTTGTAACTGTGATTGTGTTTTAAATAGTTAAGTTGCTGTATTAAATAAGAATTAATGGTGATCTTTTAAATTGTAATTGTTAGTGTATAGATTGTTGCTAGTAAAACAAAGTTGTATATAAAGCAACCCTTGTCGCTCCTTATTTGAGGGATCCATATAAATTGAACCTGACAGCAAGCTGGTTCTTGTTGTCACCACACCCTTCAAAGGGAATGGTCCTTTCAGTGAAAAGATGGATGATTTCCTGGAAAAGGTGAAGCAGACAAGATGATGGCCCACACTTTGGGTTTGATTTCTTGTAAGAGGAGATTCTCTATTCCTTCTTTCCATTATCAGAGACAATATTATATGCAATCTTCCTCAGCTTATTTCTTATCAATGAAAAACATCAGCAACAGCACCAGCTGGCTACATCTTTCCAGAGCCAACACAAAAACAGGATTTTTTAAGTTGAGGCCTACGTCTAAGCAGTTTGCTCCCTCTTTATCATCTGCGTCAAACGCCAGGCCTGAGATTTGTTGTGAGGATTGAAAGCTAAGAGCGAATCACTGAGGACCCTTCCCTTCTCTATGGAGACAGGCTAGCCCATTTTATCAGCAAATGAAGACTTATTATGTCAGATAAATGGTGGTTCTTAAGCCTAGAAATTATAGAGAAGGGCTATGCCATTCAGTTCAAGAAACTACCCACTTTCAATTTCCCCTACCCTTCCCTTTGGGAGTACTTTCATTGTGTGGTGGTGAGGTGCCATTTCCAATACAAGGTGCTTCCATTTGGCCTGCCCACAGCATCAAGAGTTTTTACAAAGTGCCTGTCTGTGGTAGCAGTTCATTTGAGAAAACAGAGTATTTTTTCCCTATTGTTTACGTTTATTGTTTATTTGTTTTACTTATTGTTTACCTATTTTGGGACTATAGGCTGCTGTTCATAGGATCTGTTAAGCCACATTTCCTGTACAATAATCTATTTTTCAGGCTTGGGACTACTTCTGAATATCAAAAAGTCATATATATCTATGTCCAGCTGAGAGAAATTTATTCATAGGCATCATATTGGCCTTAGTAGCAGGAAACGTCTTTCTGTCAGAGGACAGATTTTTAAAAATAGTGCAATATGTTTTAAACATTCCAATATGTCAAACTCAGAAAGTAATCGTTCTAGGTCTCATGGCAGCTGCTACTTACATGACTCCATTTGTGCATCTCAGAATGAGACTCATGCAGCATTGGATGTCTCAGGTCTGCAGATCAATCTGAACAATCTTCAAATGTTAGCATGCCTCAGAATATTGTGGACTCATCAACTCATTGTAGTCAGTCATAGCAAATGTTTTCAGAGGTCTCCAGTTCAAACCCTCTTCACCATTAACGAGGTTAATTTCAGATGCAGCAAACAGTGGTTGCAGTTCAGTCATCTTAAAGTTCTAGGTCACTGGGCTTCTCAGGATAGAGGCTTGCACATCATCGTGTTGGAGTTAAGAGTCGCTTGTCTGGTCTCATATTGTTCCTCCCTTCTAGAATCCTAACAGAAAATGTTATGGGAAATGGTCCAGATTCGTGATTGAATGTGAGGAAAATCTGATTCTCCTGTCTCTGCTTCCATACCTTGTATTTGAGAATATTTAGTGCACGTAAAAACTGAGGGGTTATCTAATTCATCTTTGAAAGTTCATTTGGCAGCTATCTCAGCTTTAACATATTTTGGTTGAATGTAGATTGCCATTAGTGCTTGATTTAGTTACAAAATTTATGAAGGAGATATCTAATATGTATTCCCTTCTGAGAAATCCTGTCCTTCCTTGGGATCTTAATTTGATCTAGTCTGTATTCATGAAACCACCTTTTGAATCCGCAGCTGAGAGTTACTCGTATTATTTATCCATTATGACAGCATTCATTATTGCCATCATGTCTGCCAGAAGGGAGAGTGAATTAAATGCCTTCATGGTTGAGCCACCTTTTATTGCTAGGCAACCATCAATACGCTCGATCATGGTGTATGCGTAAAAGGCCTATTCTTTTATGTCTTTTCATAAAGATAAGATGGTTCTGAGGCCTGATCCCAGGTTTTTGCCAAAAGTGTTTTCTAATTTTCCTATCAAACAGACAATTAATTTGCTGGTATTTTTCCCAAAGCTGCATACTAAGGAGGGAAAACCTGTTTAATAGACTTTGGATGCAAGAAGAGCCCTTACACATTATTTAAATAGAACTAAAGTTTTTGAAAAATCATCTAAATTATTTGTGTTTTATGCTAACAATCACATGAATTATTTTGTGTCTCCTTCCCTCCACCGTACCCCAGATTATTTCTAGGTAAATTAAACAATGTATTGTTAATGTCATACATTAGCAGGTATTCCTGTACTTATGACAGCATGGTCTCATTCCACCAGACTGTAGCAATGTCTTTTGCTTCCCTTAAGTCCCTGTTTCTGAAATGTGCAGAGCTGCAACCTTGAGTTCTGTATACACTTTTACTAAACGTGCTCTCAATATGTCTTCTCAGGTTGATGCTAATTTAGTAGAGGGTTGCTTTAGTCTCTGTTCAGTTAGGACTCTGTTTCCTCCTCCAAGTTATTTTCAGCAATGCTTATCAAACTACTTATAAAAGGGACTATGCAGAGCCCACGGAAAAAAGAAATGAAGGTTACTTTGAAACTGGAGTATTTCCAGATGGCTCTGCAAATTCACGCATCCTACCCACCTTCCTCTCTTTCTCAGAGTACTTTTGTTCTGTGTATCTGGGTTGGTGGCAGAAAGAACTGAGGTAGTAAGGGACTCTGTGCCCCGTTATATAGCCTCACTCTCAAAATGTTCAGAGACGCTGAGGGGACGTGGAAGAGGAAGCAAGTGAGTGCTCTTAACAGACTGCTTAGAGAAGGTTCTGCTGTTAGGCACCACTAGGCAGCACTATATCCATAAGTATGACTGTGCAGAGCCATCTTGGAGAACTTTGGTTACAAGTAATCTTCATTTCCTAAAATAAATCCAAATTTTAGAGATGGTACTTTGCACTTTTATAGACTCTTTCAAAGGCTCTCAGAGTATTTTTATATATATAGAATGCTGAGGTTCTTCTTTATAACATTAGTGCCTACACCTTTCTATAACTCTCAGACTACTGTTGGTGTTGTCATATTAGTTTGGGCAAGGTAGAAGTACTCAACTTTACCATGCTTTATTATCTTGTCTACACTTCTCAAGCAGCATAAATGAGGCAATGTGATCCAATGGATAGGAATGGGCCTGCAAGTCAGAAGGCTGACTTGGGTTGCCTGATTTTAGATTCTTAATAATTTGTTTATAAAATGGGGTTATAGGCTCCCCAATTGATCTGATCAGAAGATAATAAGGTTCTTGTCCCAGAATCAGGCTACATGGAGTTTTGCAAGGACCTTCAGGATGTATGACAAGAACACTCACACTAAGAACCAAAATATAGCCTTAAATACCTTTATTAAGATAAAATAGAATGGTAATCAAATGGATAATAATCAATCAAAATTACGAAGGCAATAATATTATTCTAGAGATACCATGTGGTATGATATACTATAAAGCTTTTGGATTAATATACTCACACCGTTCCTTGATAAACTGGTGGCAAGAGACAAAGGACTAGCCTCGTCCCTGTATACAGGTCCTGGTTCCTCAGTTCTCAAGTGGGAGATGGAGAGCTTAGGAACTGCCCAAGAGCTATAGCAAGACTATATCACTAAGACTAAGATAATACTAAACATAAGACACAAGACATAAGACACTTTTCTTAACATGGTTGGTTGCCCCTTTTATAACCTGAACACTATGGGCCCTCCTTCCTTGTCTAAACTTCGTTTCTGCAGCCAGAAAATATCAGGGTACATGTATTCCATAGGTTGGCATGTTGATGCATATTAATGACATATCCATATCCTTTCCAGACAGTTTGCTCATTCTCACCTGTTATTTCTGGCCTAACCATGTTCTTGTGGTGTAATTGTTAAGTCCACTCAGGACATGAGCTGAGATAGCACCCCCTTTTTTAATGCCTCCTGACTTATCTAAGGTAAAGGTTATAACCATGTATATACTTTATCATCTAGCTCATCATCACTTAAGTAGGCTAAAGGTCCCAAACATATACATGCTAACTTGTCTTAGCTCATCATACAGGATGTGGCCTGTAGCTATCTTGCATTATAGCCAAAATACTTTTAATATACATCTATAAATCTATCATAATAAAACAAGCAATTAAATTAAAAAGAAACAATAACTTCATAAGAAAAGATATATATGCAAGGAAGCAGGCTAGTCCTATGGGCTGTAGTTCTATTCCTGGCTCCATCACTGACCCTGATGAGTGAATTTGAGCAAATCACTTCATTTCTTTATGCTTCTGTTTCTGCTTGTGTAAGGCAAAGTGAGTGAATTACATTATTTTACGTCATAAAGAGCTACATAAAGGCTGAGTATTTATTATTAAGTCTAACAGTAAAAGCTGTTTTGTGGGATACAATTATGGAATAAGGTTCCTGCACAATTTTCTGTTCAAAATGGCAAGTTAAGAGTTTCATATTCTTTTTGTTGCTTTTGCACAATTGTCTTTAAACCTAATAGAAATACAGCCTTGGTAAGAACTGGCACATTGGAAGTGGCCATAACCACATGTATACTGTTGCATGTTATGTATTAGTTAGTTTGGGCATTTGTTTTGCAGTTAGTAGATGCACATCAAAAGTGCAGTGTTTTGAGTACTTACCCCTAAAAAATGTAGGAACACAAGAAAGAATTCCAGCATATATGATAGAAAGGTGTACATTAAAAATTAGCATGATTGTATTCAATTGGAAAACTTGCTATCTTTGATTTAAAAGTAACAAAGCCCAAATGCATATTCATATGGTTATACTACTTAGCATGTATATTTCACTTTAGAAATATTAACTATAATTGTTATATATATTAAATTTTGTTTTGCAGTATCGTGTGGAGTCAATGATGCTGCGCATCGCTAAACCAATGAATTATATCCCTGTGACGCCTAGTGTCCAGCAGCGAGCTCAAATGAAAGCCCCACAGTGTATTCCCCTAATAATGGAGCCCGAGTCCCGCTTCTATAGTAATGCTGTTCTTGTACTAGATTTCCAGTCGTTGTATCCTTCTATTGTGATAGCATACAATTACTGTTTTTCAACCTGCCTGGGACACATTGAGAACTTAGGAAAGTAAGTTATTTTTTTTGCTCATATAAACTTTGATCCTGCAAGGAATTGAGCATTTTTTTTAATGTGCTGAGAACCCTCGTCTTCCATTGAAGACAATGGACATTGAGAGTAAATAGCATCTCAAAGGATTACAGTAAAAAATAGTACTAAGCTTCACCAATAATTTTTTAAAATTATGCCTTTATGAGTGCTATGCTATAACATTTATGCTTTGAAAATTGGACTCTGACTGTCTACACAGACAGCTCAGTCGATCCAGAGCAATCGATCTGACGGTGGAAAATTTGCTGTCGTCAGTGTGGACCCAGCCTAAGGGTGAATCAGAGTTCCAGTATATTCTTATTGGTCTCCTCTCTATTTTGCCATAACCATATGCATGTGTGTCTAAAATACAAAATTTCTGCCACTGTACTTAACTATAGTTCAAAGATTTTAGTCCAAGAAATTAAAATGTGATATCTAAATCCAGTTAGACATTTTCAAAACTGAACTAACATTCCTTCTTTATATGTACAAGATATATGGCAATATGTTGTTTTCTTCTTTTAATATAAAAGCTCTAGTTTTCTTTACTGTTACTTTCAAGATCCTAATCTAAGGCTAGACTTAATTATTCTGTACAGTACGTCTCCTTACTTAGTTAAAACATTGGTTACTTTTTTAAAAAATACTGCTGCTCATTTTAATTGTAAATATCTTTGTGGAACGATATTTGAAAGAGTTGGGATATATTTAAAATGATGACCAGGTGTTAGCATAAAGTTTCTTAAGTTTCTAATTTGAAATCTTAAACAATTTGTAGAAATATGATATAGATTACCCAGGGATGCACATGCAATTTTTGGCTGAGTTTAGATCAAGATTGCATGTCTATGAGAAATCGGCCCATAGGTGCCATGATGATACGTGCAAAACAGATTAACAAATTAGTTTCAGCATAGAATTTGGACACACATTGCTCCTTTACTTTGAAAGAATGTCACCTGTGACTTAAAAATTTTTAAATTGTGTGTCATTGTAGTCTGTGACTATAACCATAGTATATATATTGGTGCTATCAATATTTTAGTGTATACTCACACTTCCATATGCTTTGAATGTAATTTAACTGATCACTTTGTGTCCTTATTTAATTTTTTTCTTTACTAGATTTGATGAGTTTAAATTTGGCTGTACATCCCTTAGAGTACCTCCTGACTTACTTTATCAGATTCGGCATGATATAACAGTGTCACCCAATGGAGTGGCTTTTGTCAAGGTAATGATTTCATTGCTCAGTGACAGACATTTTTCACTTATAGTTTGTTGGTTAGTCCAAGATTAAACACATTGCTGGTTTAGCAACAGACAAAATATTTTCTGTTTGTCAGTCTGTTATCTTCCAGCACTTGCAATTACAAATCACAGGGTTGGAATCTTTGACAATTCAGGAAACAAATATGATAGTTGCCATATTTTTACTTTTACCAGGATTTCAGTAAGTACTTATTTCCTCTATTATTGAAATTATATCTCTGATCATGCAATGCAACAATTTAGTGATGCATCTATATTTCTACCTCATACTGGAATCAGAGTTACCTAAGTATAACAGTTCAGCTGCTGCTCAGAAAGACCTATGCTTTTGGATATGAAGATAATTGGTTTGAATTCCACTGTTTTCTTTTCATATCATGTGTAGACCTCCCTGACTATTGTTAATGTACTCATCACCCCAGACTGTTTCAGCTTGTCACCTGGAAAAATATTTAATGTAAAACAAAAACTTTAAGTTAAAAGGTAAGTATTCCAAGGAATATTACACTTAAAAAAATTCCTGAATATTTAAATGTCAAATAAAGAAAGGTAGTAAAATATTCAAATCCCATCCCAGTTAATAAATGTACAAGTGAATAATATCACATTGTCCATTGCCAATTCAAAAAAATAACATTAATTCTGCTCCCACAAACTTTGCCTCCTTTTCAGATTATTAAGTATATTGACAAAAACAGCCAGAGTATTGATCCCTAGAACAGCTCACTATTAATGTATATTCATGTCAAAGGCTAACTACTAATTCCTGTTCTCTGATTCTGTTTCAGCTGGGAGTTTTTAAACATTTTGTTTCTCTTCATTTCTTTTTTGGCAGCCTTCAGTAAGAAAGGGTGTGTTGCCAAGAATGCTGGAAGAAATTTTGAAAACTAGAATAATGGTGAAGCAGTCAGTAAAGGCTTACAAGCATGACAAAGTTGTCGCTCGAATGCTTGAGGCACGTCAGCTGGGTCTGAAACTGATAGCTAATGTCACATTTGGTTATACTGCTGCTAATTTTTCTGGAAGAATGCCATGCATAGAGGTAAGGGATGCAGATAAAATGCAAAAGGGATTTAATAAAACAGCACCAGATGACATAATGTCATTGCTTGAAACATACATCTAATCTAAATGCTTCCATAAGTGCTGGTTTTTCTCTTAAAGTACCCAAAAAACCTTGGTTTCAGTTGTGAACTTAATATTTTGAAATCCATTTTCATAGTGTAGAGACAAAATATTTAATATTTTCATAAAGATGGATTGGACTAGAGTTCCAGTCATCAAAGTAAAACAATGTAGTGTAACTGTTTTTAGTGCTGTTTTCTGATTTTTGGATAAGTAATAATGTAAAAAACTATGTACCTTCCACATTAACTTATTTCAGCCTTCATTAAACTAAATTGAAATTTAATACTGCTGTTTTTTTACAACTTACAAATAAAGTTACGTATGTTCTTTAATTACACATATTAGGACCCTAACCCTGAAGACCCATACTCAAGTAAACTCCTCAGTGATTTCAGTGAGGAATTTTGGCTGAGTAAGGACTAGAATCATATTCTTGTGAATGTCACTATTCCTCAACATGCACTTAGTGTTTCCTTAAACACTAAAGCTTGGTCACTACAGAATTAGGTCAATGTAAGGCTGCTTACATCAACCTAATTAGGTCAGTCTACACACTACAGCCTTCCACCTACCAATGTTAAGTGCCCTATTACACCAAATAACATGATAACTCTACCTCCACAAGAGACTTAGGCTTATGTCGGAGTATTTAAGGCAATGCACTGTCTATGTGGACCCTGCAGGTTACTTATACCAGCTGTTGGCTGTCATTCTTGTCAATTTCACGGCTCCAGAAATTGACAAGGAAACCGGGCTGTCATTCTGGGTCAGTTGTGGGGTTCCAGCGAGAGTCTGGCTGTCACCCACAGGAAGCCCAGATGCTGCATGGATGCTTCCAGCTCCCCACTAGGAGCCTGGCTGCTGCACAGAAACATCTTACCAGGAGCCTGGGTCCTGCAAGGCCTGGGGCAGCCTGGCTCCTGGTGGGGAGCTGCGTGCAGAGCTGAGAGTGCGGACTCTCAGCCCCCCATTCTGCTCCCCTTAAGTCGGTGGAAGCGCTTCTAGTGAGGACATGCACCCTGACAGAAAGAAGGTAGTGTGGACATGAACCACTGCAGTGATTACTTATGTCTGTAGTATAGACATGCCCTAGGAGTTGTATGTGATATTAAGGAGACAATATATCACTTGGTTTACTCTTAAAGCTTAAGTTAATAAAAAAGAAAAAGAAAACCTCATGATCAAAATGAATATTTTCTGTATACAGTAAAGTGGTTGGCAACAGTTGCATTTCTTCATTTAGTTTCATTATAAACTGACGCCTGATATGTTTGTCTGTCCAAGAAGCATCTACCTTTAATGAATAATTGAAATTAGAGAGGAGAAGACCTTTTAGGGCATCATGTTCATCTCTGTGCTAGTGTACATTTGTTCCCTGCTGTACATTCTCAGGTACCTATTCTAGCTTTAAATGACTCAAGTGATGGGACTTTCATCACTTCATTAGGGAGATTTATTAAACTATGGAATAACAATTCCTGTGAGGTTTTTCCTGATACCCAGTCTAAATTTTTCTCAGCACAATTTTATCCCAGTACTCCTAGCTGTTGCCTCTGTGAGCACTCTAAGCAATCCTTCTCTTCTTTGGTACTTAAATCTTTCAAATATCTGTAGGAGGTTATAACTGCTCTTCACTTGTTTAGGTAAGCTGAACCTGTGTTTTGTAATCTTTCTTCCTAAATTAATCCCTCCATCTCCTTAATCATTTCTGTTGCCCTTTCCTGCGTTCTTTCTATTTTGTTGCTTTATGTTGCTTACATTGTCAGTTTTGAGAATTTGCCTTCTATTGTTAATTTATTTTTAAACCAGCAAATGCAGTTGTTTACTTTGCATGATTAAGTTAAGAGTGAGGCTGATTTACGTAGGTGTTGTTTTAATTCAGTAGTACAGCAGAAAAGATTTTCAGTGTATCTTTTTTTGCAGATTGGGGATAGTATTGTACATAAAGCCAGAGAGACCTTGGAGCGAGCTATAAAACTGGTGAATGATACGAAAAAATGGGGCGCTCGGGTTGTATATGGCGATACTGACAGGTAATTAATAGTCTGCTTCTTCTAATGCTATGTGAAACTGTTATTCAAATACAGTGGTCTTCCTTTCTACATCACAAAGGAGGCTATCATCATGATCCACATTCAAAGGCTTACATCAGGTCTCCATGGATCTATTTTTCTATTGCTTTAATAAATTATTTTTGCCTGTTACACTAAACATCAGTACATATTTCAGTTCAGATTGTTAAAAGTTGCCTTTGTGGAGTCCAGGCTGGCTCACCTACCTTGCAAAGCTGTCAGATAGGAGTCAGTTGGGCTACCATGGCAGCTCCCAAGCTGCGCTGCTGGCAGGGATAGAAACCCCCTTCCATTTCACTGCCCCTTGAAAACTGTGCTGGTGTTGCTGTTTGACTTCCAGCCATTCTAGTTCAGGGGTGGAGGGTGCACACTCGAAAAGGGACCAGAGGTCTTCTGATATAGTTCCCAACTGGTGTGACATGGGGTGGCAAAGCCAGAGTTGTCCCTTTTGAACCAGGTGTTCTGAGTCTAAGGTTGGCCCTGGATAAAATATTCCCATTCTATTTTAAAATGAAACCAACTTCCACTTCATAACTATTGTCCTGCAATACATATACTAAAAATTCAAATAATATATGTCCAATTAACAAATACACACATTAAGCAATACATTTTCTGGCTGGATTTCAATAAAGAAAAATTGACCATTAAACCTTTCAACATGCCAAAGATCATTATGATAATTTTACAGAGTGTGGGCTAAGGAGCTTTTCTTATATAAATGAATGACAGCATTCTGCTCAGGACTTTTGTTCATTTTAACAGTGAAAATGAGCAAGAGGAGAGAGCTCTTCCAATTACTAATCAGCATAGTAACATTAGCCGTTAAAAATTATTTTTTATCCTGTGGTAAAGCTTTGGGGTGCTCCCACTCTCCCTGAGTAATGAGAATTAGGGGCACCGTCAGCAAAGAAGAAAATCCTTTCCATTTACCCCATTGTAGTCAGGTGTGAGACATGAACTAACTCATTTTTGTGAGGATTCTTTAGTATATGCATATATTTATTGGGCCTTTAACTGGTGTATTCTGGTCTCAAAAGGTACTGTGCAGATTTCCTGTAATTAGAGCATATGCTACTTTTTTGATACTCAGGGTCATTCTTCATATAAGAAAGGTCTATCCTGGCTCTAGACAATGTCTTCTACAAGCATATTATCTAATACTGTACTTACATCATTTTAAAATTTGAGATTTGTAATGGCAGTAGCATTCAAACTGTAATCTGGTGCTATTCTGAACGGCTTGTTTTTTCTGGATTTTGTTGGTTTGTGATCTCTGTATAGCAAGAGTCAAATGGAGATAAAAGGTTTTATTCCCTCTGAAGTCTGCCCACTGAAACAAGAAGCAAAAATTAGATGCTATGAATTGTGGATTGTGCATTGAGTAAGGGTGACCATTTACACTGCTCAGTTATTGTTTCACGTTGTCTGCAGACACTACTGCATCAGTTTGCATTTGGTGCTTAGTTTTTTATCTGGTTATCTTCACAGCCATTAGGACTTAGAGAATCAGTATTTTTAAATCAAAGCTGAAGTTCTTTTAGTGGTGTCCCTGTGGGTGCACTACTTCAGGAGTTGGCGTGTCCTCAGTCAGAGATTTCTATCAGCAGTGCTCATCTGGGTCCCGCACGTATCAACCCCATCTCACCCCATCTGGCTGTGCCATTGGCGTCTCACTCAGCGCACATGCAATCCAAACCCCTGAATTCCTTCTCAACCATCTGTGGTCTGAGATGGAGCTCTCAGCAGTTCATACCTTTAGCTCATTTTAACAATTAGATAGGCTTTATATCTTATTAGTTTAGTTGTTAGATAGACACTTACCTGGGTAAACGGGGAAAGGTAAGGAAAAAATGTTTTCCTCATGGCGTGGAATAGATCTATTCCTCAGGGAACCTACCACTATGCCTAGTTCACCAGGATTTAAAAGATGCACATCCTGCAGAGACGCAATACCAGCATCAGATGGACATTCTCAATGTGTACGATGTCTGGATGAGGAACACATGCCCCAAAAGCGTACCCATTGTAAAAACTTAGTCTAGAGCCAGAAGGGATGGAGATATCTGACTTAAACTTATTTTAATGGAAAAGTCATTGAGACCTGCCTCAGACTCTGGCCAAGAAACCTCATTGTCAGAGTCCAGAAGAGCTCAAATCACAGAAAAACCTTCGAGGAAGCCTCAACTCCGCCTCAGAGAGAACCAGCAAAAAAGAAGACTCATTGGTAAAATCTCTCTTGGCCTTACCAATGGTGCCAAGATTAAGTACATATGAGTCATCGGGTTCCTCCAGTGCCATCTGTTCAGTGTCACCAAAAGACTTGCAACATTCCAGTTCAGAGTCAAGAGTCAAAAATAAGCCAGCCTGCTCCACTACAGCACCAGCAAAGCAAGCAGCACAAAGACCAGTTTCGCAGGTCAAGCCGCTGCTGAATGACTTAACATTAATTTTGGCTCTGACAGCAGTTAAGTCACCAGCTGTGGCACTGATTCTGACAGTGGCACCGACCCTGAACTCGACATAGACTACAGCACCCATCATGATGACAGCACCAACCTCAACTATGACACTGACAAAAATCACAGTACTGACATTAGCACCAGGACAAAAATACATATCAAAATGACATTATTGCCATCAGAGAGATATACATGTAACATCCACACCATAGTCACCACTGTTCAGCACAGATACCTCCCCAGTGCATATTGCACCTGAGAAGGCTCTCTCCCCCATATTATTTTTTAGCAGAGATGAGGATGAGGGAGATAAAGGAGTCTTCTCCTCCCAACATCCCTCACATACCAGACCAACTCCCAAATCCCCAAAATATAGGTCCCATAGTAGAGACCATAGACAATCACGGTATGGACCACCATGTTTTGGGCCACCCATACCTTTCTCAATTCAATGGCCCAACTGGGATCCATGGTCTGCTAATACAAGGGGTAACAGCAGATCTCCTAGTCCCTATAGGGACAGAACCAGATCTCCATCATGGTCAGTCCCACCCGTTTCTGAACCACCACCACCAGAAACAACTGAAGAAAGGGAAGAAAATATTGAGCAGAAATCATCACCTC
Organism: Mesoclemmys tuberculata; assembly: GCA_007922155.1. Lineage (NCBI taxonomy): Eukaryota > Metazoa > Chordata > Testudines > Chelidae > Mesoclemmys > Mesoclemmys tuberculata. The sequence goes on from ML675604.1 coordinate 52,007,995, forward strand.
TAATTCATAACTCATCTTCCTCACCTGAAGAAGCAATAATACCTCTTCCTTCTACGACTGCAGATAACTTCAAGTAATTTCAGAAACTATTTAAAAGAGACAGAAAATCTGGAAATTCCACTTGAGGAGGTCACTGAAACACATCACAAGCTGGCCTTGTCAAAAATTGCCTTACGATTGATGAAGCACTATTGGAGCTGGCCAACATCATCTTGCAAACACCAGCAACCATTTCACCCCTTGTAAGAGGGTGGGCAAAAAATATTACAACCTCTCTGAGGGTATGGAATTTCTTTTTACCCACTCTACCTCCAACTCCCTTGTTACGGAGGCAATGAATCAATGGGGCAAACAGCCCCAATATAAGTCTACACCACAGGATAAGGACTGGAAAAGGCTAGACCTATTTGGTCGCAAAGTGTATTTATCTGCTACCTTGCAACTATACGTAACTACACTACATTGCCCTCAAATTATGACTACAACAATTACTCCAAAATCATAGAATTTATTAATGATATTCCAGAAGTGAGAAGAGAGCAATTCAGATCACTCATAGACAAAGGACATCTTGTGGCTAGAACTGTCTTACAGGCTTCCCTACATGTGGCTGACACAGCAGTGAGTACAACAGCTATGGTGGTGGTCATGCGCCGGGCATCATGGCTCCACTCTGCAGGCTTGCCAGAAAATCTACAGGCCACAATAGAGGACCTCCCCTTTGATAAGGTGAAACTCTTTGCTGCAAAGACAGACAAGGTCTTCCACACCATGAAGGACTCATGAGCCACACTCTGCACACTTGGTATATGCAAACCTGCAACAACGAGAAAATAATACATGTATCAACCATATCAACACAGGTACCAACAATACACCTACCAACAAAGACATTATGAACCACAGCATAACAAACAAAGATGGTGGCAGACCAATCAAGAAACCTAAACATCACAACCGTCATTCACGGAATGACAATTTTGAAATCTTGATCAAGGATCTGAGTAACCTCCCTCACCACCCAGTGCTGATGACACCAATTATCCAATTTGGACATCGACTATGCCCTTTTGAACACATGGGCGTCTGTTACATCAGAAAAATGGGCATTAGAGAACATACACTCAGCATATTCCATCCCATTTACCTCTATCCCTGCTACCTAGCATTCTTCCCTGTCCCTCTTCAGGGAGCCCTCTCATGAGAGCCTATTACAACAAGAAGTAAACCATCTTCCACTTCTAGGTGCCATGGAAAATGCACTCCCACAACAGAGAGGGGAGGGGTTTCTAATCTCACTACTTTTTAACCCAGAAGAAAAACTGGGGATGGAGATCCATCTTAGATCTCAGAGGGCTCAATAAGTTTATAAAGATACAATGATTCAGGATAGTCATGCTATTTACTATAAAACCACTCTGGAGTGGGAGGACCTGTAAGATGCCTATTTCTGTGTGACAATCCATCCAGCTCACAGAAGATCCCTCAGATTTGCACTGGGGGAAAGCTGTTACCAATACAAGGTAGTACTTTTTGGCCTTTCCACAATACCAAGGGCATCCTCGAAGATGCTCGCTATAGTGGCAGCACATCTATGCAGGCAATGGGTAATAATATTCCCATATCTAGATAAGTGCCTGATAAAAGCATGGAATCAAACAAGCTATTCAAGTAACTCACCAAACAGTGTCACTTTTCAAGACGTAGGACTGAAAATAAACAAATGAAAGTCCACTTGGAATCCAATACAACACCTGGAATTCATAGGAGCACACCAGGACTCACAAAGTGCCAGGGCGTTGCTATCAGAGAACACATTTCTTACCATAACCAAGTTAATATCATTAGTGAAGAACAGCCCAAACATAACTACATGCACATCTCCCAACTTTTAGGACACTGTTTGTAGTGCAACACGCATGCCTACACATGCACTATCTACAAGGGTGGCTCACAACTGTCTATACGCCACACAAAGACAGCCTAAACAAAAAAACTCGTAATGCTGACCAGAGATAAAAACTCTACAAGGTGGACACAACCCACCAACGTGTGCAGGGATCCCTTTCTCACAGGAACCACCCTCAGTTATGATTACCACAGATAAATCCTTAATAAGATGGGGGGCACACCTAGAGAATCATACAATCCAGTCGATGATCCCAAACTGAAACACGCCTCCACATAAACCTATTAGAACTCAGCGCAGTATGCAACACATGCACTCATTTCCACAAAATATGCATTGACAGGGCAAAGGTAATACTGATGATGCCCACATAGCCCAGACAGACCTGGTATTCTTACCTACTTCAGATGTTGGTATGCACACCAATCACTCTTCTACTGTGCAATGAGATTCTATCTCAAGATAACGGTCGGATTCTTCATCCAAATCTAAAGACGCTTCACCTGAAAACCTGGCTCCTGCATAGTACCATCACAAAGAACTGAATTGTTCAGAACAAGTTAAGCATTGTGGTATGGCGAGGGCAGTAGGAAAGTTCTGGAAGGGCAGTATGTAAGTTCTAGAATGATCCAGGCTTTATTCCCTGTAGACTAGCCAGGGTCATTAGAGGGTAATTAGAGTCAGCTGACACCAATTAAGGCCTCACCCAGGTGCCTGATAAAAACCCTCTACTCCTGAGAGAGGACAGGAGTTGAAGGAGTAGGTATGCGGTGTTACTGAGCAGAGGAGTTTGTGTAGTTGTGAAGAGCAGAACGGAGTACAGTGGTGTGTGGAGTTGTGAAGAGGAGCGGAACGGAGTACAGTGGTGTGTGGAAGAGAGGCGGAATCCAGAGGAAGGTACTGGGCTCAAGGACAGAGGGGGGAAAATAGCCCAGGGCAAAAGTATGCAGCTACAAGTACGATGCCAGCAGCTCATAGCTGCTACTCAGAGGGCCCCTGGGCTGGGACCCAGAGGAGCAGGCGGGCCCAGGTCCCTATTCCCCTCCCTGGGAAGACAGGGTAACTGGTGACACCCTGGCTCACTATGAGAGGCAAAAGTGCGAGACCCACTAGGGAGAAGCTGGCCGTTTGCAACAGCACATATTACTAAATAGCAGAAAACTAACAACATGAAAGACTTACCTTCAGAAATGATGTATTTTCAACATATGATGTCAAGACAAACACATTAGCACTGCATCCGCACCGATCCCAGTCATACTTAAATACATCCTAGAACTAAAGAAATCAGGACTTTCAATTAGTCCATTCAAAGTTCACCTGACAGCCATCACCACCTTCCATCATAAAATCGATGGCATCATGCTGTTCGCACACCCAACAGTTAAACGCTTCATCATAGGTATTCAGAACATCTACCCAGATATACATGCACCCACAATACCATGGGATCTGAACCTAGTCCTGCAGGGTATTACCAAGCCTCTCTTTGAGCCCTTAGTAACGTGCTCGCTTATGCACATATCCATGAAGGTGGCATTTTTAGTAGCCATTACATCGGTCTGTCATGTGTGAGAAATCGGAACATTCATGGCATTATCCACCTTACACCGTGTTCTACAAAGACAAAGTCACTCTGAGACCTCACCCAAAGTTCATACTAAAAATCACCCCAGCCATTCACATAAATCAGCAAATCCACCTACCTGCCTTCTTCCCAAAACCTCACAGTCGTGCACAAGATGCATTATTACATACACTAGATGTCAGACATGCATTAGCAAATCCTATCTAGACAGAACAAAACCCTTCAGAAAATCCTCTAAATTCTTTGTATCCTTTGCAGAGCAATCCAAAGGTACAGCCATCTCCACACAGAGATTATCAAAATGGATCTCAAGGTGCATTCATTTATCTATTAACAAAAGAGTATGCAGACCCCCAACAGGTCAAAACACATTCAACCAGAGCAATGTCTGCCTTTATAACATTCCTCAATAACGTACCTGTCTCAAACATTTGCAGAGCAGCTACTTGGGTCTCTGAACATACTTTCATAAAACATGCCATTGATCAGGCTTCCATATTGGACACACTAATAGGCCTGACAGTACTGTCATCTATTCACCCAACTAATTCTGAAGTCCCCTCTGTCCAATCAGGGGCACTGCTCTAGTCACCAGAAGAGTAGCACACAAAGGGACACCAATTGAAGAAGAAGAGAAAGTTACTCACTCTGTGCAGTAACTGAAGTTCTTCAAGATATGTGTCCCTGTGCGTGCTCCACTACCCATCCTCCTCCCCTCTATTTTGGAATTCAAAGTAAGGATTCTATGGTAGAGAAGGAATAGGGGAGGTCAGATCACAAGTGTGCCAAAAGATAGGGATGATGCATGTGCGACCAAGATGAGTACTGCTGATAGAATTCTTCGATTGAGGATGTGTCAACACCTGAAGTGGAGCACCCACAAGGACACATATCTAGAAGAGCTTCAGTTACTGCACAGGATGAGTAACCATCTCTTCTGGAGCACAAGATGTCATCCTGCAAATAAGAACAAGCCACTCACCAACCCATCAAATGCCATTTCAATTTGATCCCTTTTGCACAGCCACTTCTCTTCTAAATTCCTTACTGAATAAACTATTTAGTGTCATTTATAGTCTTTATCTCTTCTCCATATGGAATTTGTTGTTTCTAGCTCACCCACAGCCTAGCACTTTCATATCCCAGGTAATGCATAGAATCTTGTGTTCCTGATGTCATGGCACTTGGGTCTGGGCTGTATGTGTTGGAGCCAGAAATGTAGAAATCTGTTCAGTGGAATAACTGGGATGCATCGACCACCAGGGAGCTTAGGTAGGCAAGAAAATCAAGTGCTATAGAGAAAGCTGAAGAGGTTGCTGTGAGAAGCAGATGTTTCAGTGAATAGACTATTGGAAAATCTCAACAAATTTTGTCAACCACGTATGTCCCTGTTTCCCAGCCAGGACACTGGCAAATGTATTGTAGCTTGTAAACCCATTTCAGGATATATTTTGAAGTAATGGTGTCCTTTCTACTTTTATCTTTTTAGTATGTTTGTACTGTTGAAAGGAGCCACTAAAGAGCAGTCTTTTAAGATTGGTCAAGAAATTGCTGAAGCTGTAACAGCTACCAACCCGAAACCAGTAAAATTGAAATTTGAAAAGGTAAAAGGAAAATACATTTTACTCCAAATGTACAGATAGGAAATGTTATCTCTTCAATCACATTAGGTGTTAAGCTGTTCAATAAGAGTTTGATTTTGATCAATGATTTAACAGAATTGTGGGTGTTTCTTTGCGTGTACAGCCTGTGGTCTTTACAGCTGCATCTCATCCTACAGTTGTCAGAGGAAGTCTTCAGAGAAAATGTAGACATACTGAGTCCAAAAAAACCCCAACCACCCATAAAGAATAGGTTCCTTAACACAGTGTGGAGCAAAATAATTCTATATTATTGCATGTTCAAAAGAGCAGTGGAGACTATCTTCAGTCTGTTGTTTTCATAAATGTGTCTCGTATTGACATTGTGATTGGTAAGGGTTATATCAGTTCAAGGGCCACTATATTGTTGAGATTTTTCTTTCATTTAATTTTTTTAAATTAACTTATTTTTTGAGGGGAGAGAGCACAATTCAATAAAACAGTATTGAGAATCTGGTTGTTCTTTGAGTGATGGTCCCTATATGTAGTCGACAGTGGGGTGCACGTGTGCTCCATATAACTGAGATCAGAAGATTTTTCATTAGCATGTGTCCATGCCTGAGCCCTGTACCTCATCGTGCTCCAAACTGAGGGCATAAGGGAAAGCACAGATCAATTGCTTCTTCAGTTCCTTTCTACTGCCTGTAGTTTCAGATGGAATCCCTCCAGTGTCCACAGCTTTATTAGCATTTCTGTTTCAAATTCAGGTTTTTTTCTGTAGTTTACCTTTTCTAAATATTTAACTAGTTGTAGTGTTAATTAATAAGGGGCTCCATCATTTGGGATACTTAGAATGCCCAAGATGCCTGCTTCAAGTCCTATGTGGCCTGTCTCCAGTTGTTCCCGGTTAGTGACTTCTATGACATTTGTTTATACTGCTTGCGTAGTTCCACATTCCCACTAAGTGCAATATTTGTTGTTGCTTTCCCCTCTGAATTGGCAGTCTGGATCTCAGACAACTGAATATCTTTATATGCCAGTCAAGATTCAGAATGATCACCCTGGCCTCAGTAATCCTCTCTCTAAACAAAGGCAACTGGTTTGCAGCTTTTGTTTTGAAAGATGTCTATTTCCACATAGACATTCACCTACCCCACTGGAGGTTCCTGAACTTTACAGTGGGCCTAGACCATTATCAATGTGGAGTGCTTCCCTTTGGTTTCTTGACATCCACCAAGGGTTTTCAGAAAGGTGCCATCCATGGTGGTGACGTAGCTGCATCACCAGGATGCCCCAATATTTCTCTACTTTGACGGACAGCTGCTGATGAGTCAGTCATACTGGGAGTTATGCTTGGTGGTCCTTTTCCTCTCAGCCTCTTTCAATCCTTAGGACTCCAAGTAAAGCTAGAAAAGTCCATGTAAGTACCTATGTAAACTATAGATTTTATTGGAGTAACTTTATATTCAATTACAGCCAAAGCTTACTTACCCCAGGACAGATTATAAGCCCTAAGAGACCTCATCACCCAGCTTTGACTGAGCCCTCAGACAGCAGTGTAGTCCTACTAGATCACATGGCCTCTGCACTTATGTGACACCCTTTGTAAAGCTCCATCTTCAAGGCCTTGAGGCTTGGTTACCCTGCAAGCAGAGACAATCTGGACAAGAGAGTCTCAGCTCCCCACAGTGTTCTGGCACCTTTCACCTGGTGGGTAAAACAAAGAAGTTGTATTCATAGGAGTTCCCTATGTTTCCTGCTTCACCCAGGAAGAAGATAATTATGGATGCCTCCCTACTGGGCTTGGGAGTATATCTGGACAAAAATAGTTATGGGACCTAACAAGAATACAAGCTTAACATCAATCTCCTTGAACAGCAGGAAGTACATGAAGCCTGCAAAAGGTTCCTGCCTTTCATCCATGCTGTACACATTCACATTGTCAGACAATATGACCACAGTATGCTATATCTATAAATTGGGAGGATCGAAGTCCACACCTTTGAATGGAGGTGCCCAAACTCTGGAATTAGTGTATCCAAGCCAGATCACCCTCTTGGCAGTACACCTCCGAGGAGCAATTCACCCCTTAGTGAACACTTTCAGTAGCACTTCTGTGGAGACCATGAGTGGAAACTTCACGACTTAGTGTTACATTGTATTTTCCAGCAGTGGGGATTTCCGTCGTGGGACCTCTTCGTGTCCCAAGAGAACAAGAAATGCCCAACCTACTCTTCCCAAACAGCTCAGGGACACATTCCTCATACAGTGGTCAGAGCCACCAATATATGCTTCCCCACCCACTCCCTTCTTACCTTGAGGAAAATCAAGCAGGACAAACTGTCAGTTATCCTGGTGGCAGAGGCAGTTTTGCTTCATCAGCATCATGCAGATGGCCTGACATCCATACATCCAGCTATTTCTTTGTTGACTCAGAACAAGAAAAGACCACCCATCCCAACCCACCATCCCTTTATCTAACAGTCTGGTATTTGGATGTATGACAGGCTTAGAGGGGACATATTTGGAGATGGTAGAATCCATCCTCCGTTATAGCAGGAAAATCTCTGAGTGAATGTTTTGCTGCAAAGTGAATTTTCTATCTGATGCCAATGTCATTAGATATCTCCAGAGGACCCATGAGTTCCCTACCATCTTGGACTACCTCCTCTCTCTAAAGATGTTGAGTCTTTCTCTCAGCTTGCTGTATGAGCATTTGACTGCAATTAATGCCTTCCATCCTCCAATGGGAAACTGCGTTCTTCACCCACCCTACCACTGTGAGGGTTTGAAAGGCCTTACCAGAACCTTTCCTCTGGTACTAAAACCAATGTCAACTTGGGACCTCCATTTATTATTGTTAGCACACTTGAATTCTCCATTCAGACTTTTAGCCTCGTGCTCCCTTCTCCATCTGTCTATGAAGGTGCCTTTATGATTGCAATCACCTCTGCCAGAAGAGTAGATGAGTTTGAGCCCCTTATGGAAGACTTTCCCCACATGGTCTTCCATAAGGATGGGTTTTTTTGTTTGTTTTTGTTTTTTGAGGTTACACCCCAAGTTCATTCCAAAGGTGCCCTCAGAATTCCACTTGAATCAGGTCAAACACCTCCCTTTTTTCTACCTAAAACCTCATGTCACCAGAGAGGACAAGAAGCTCCATTCTCTAGACATCCATCAAGCCTTAGCTTAGCTTTTTACCTGCTGGGACAATACCCTTTGGGAAATCTCCTAGATTACTCCTTTCCATTGCTGAGTGGATGAAGAGGGAAGCAATCTTTTCACAGAAACTTTCTCACTGGATTTCAGGTTGCATCCCACTTTACCATGAACTTAGAGACTCTATCCTCTCAAGGTGTGAGGGCCCATTTGACCAGAGCTGAGGCTACCTCAGTGGCTTTTCTTCAGGGTGTTCACCTCCTGGAGATCTGTAGAGCTGCAATGTGGTGTATATGCATAGCTTTGCTAGACTTTTCCTGCTGGCACAAACTTCAACAAATACATCCTTCAGTACAACATCCCGGCAGTTTGTGCACTGTCCTCAGTGATCACTGCTTGTGAATTACCCACAGTGGAATACACATAGGGACCATCACTTGAAGAAGAAAGGAAGATTACTTACCTTGTAAAGTTGCTGGAGTTCTTCGGGATGTGTGCTCCCTATGTGTGTTCCACTACCTACCCTCCCTCCCCTCTCCTTGGGATCCTTCTTAAGGTGATTTGCAATAAAGAAGGAACTGGAGAGGTGGTAGGCCTGCACCTCCCTGGTACCTTTGATTTGGAGCATGAGGAGTGTAGGCACAAACACAGATCAAAAGACACTGCTAATGAAAAATATCTGTCTCTGGACCATGGAGTACATGTGCACCCCACAATGGAATATCCACAATGGAACACCTCTCCATTTACTCCAGTCACTGTAAGGTAAGTAACCTTTCTTTATGACTAGAATGGCAAGAGAATTCAGAATAGTGGTTGCCACTGTTGTACTGTATGTGACTTTGTGTGCCAGAATATTACAGAGTCCTTAGTTTATATATCTCATCTGGCAATATCTAGATAGAATAGAAGGTGAGCTAAGTATGGAATGACAATCTGAACCTTCACTTTTTCTGTGGACCTTTCATATTCCTTTAATTTACTTTTATTTGATTTTGTGATGAAACAAAAGTAAAGTTAAAATAACAATTCCTTAGAAAAACCTCTAAAAATGTAATCCTATTATGTTGTTAATAAATACCAGTATAAAGAGGCCACCTGTTTTTAACACTACAGGTGTATTTGCCATGTGTCTTGCAAACCAAGAAGAGGTATGTGGGATACATGTATGAAACACTGGATCAAAAGGACCCAGTATTTGATGCGAAAGGCATAGAGACAGTTCGAAGAGATTCTTGTCCTGCTGTTTCCAAGGTAAAATACACACACATTCTTTTAAGCTACAAATACAGTATGTTGGTTCACCACAGCTCTGGAGACATCATCAGTCTCTGTTCTCCATTGTTTCTGGCACAAGTAGCGCAAGACCTGAATTTCTGAACTGAACTGAGGACTGCTGCATGGTATTACAGGACACTGTAACATCCCACCTTTAACTATGCAGAACTTTTCATTGCATTCACTCATTAGAGCCTTGATGATTCTTCTCTCAGGTCCTTACAAAGTCTGCAGAAGGCCATCCTTGGGACTTCTCCCCTTTCAAGGTGATTAGGAGCCTCTCTCAAATGCTTTGCACCTTTCCAGGTGTTCAGGGGAAATTCTATCATGCCTTGGTGTCCCTGCCAAATAGTAGCTATTCCAGTGCACTTCTCACCACATAGGTAGTTTAGCCAACTTTGAATTTTAAATTTGTTTTTTTTAAAAGAATCAGCTTCTCATGCACAGTCAAATTAAAACCAGATTCCTCTGAAACAAGGAAAAACACCCTCCTGAGTAAGAGTTATTTCCATGCTGTATTTATCTTTTAACCCAAGATGTTTTTTCTGTAGAGCTACTCTGTAGAAAAAAGGTGACAAGAATATTGTTACAGTGGGGGAATATCTTTTTCACTCTACCCATATTCAAAAACTCTTCAGTTGTTGAAAAACCACCTTCAGGCAGAGACAAGGCATGGAAAATGTGAGCCTAAAAGGTGAAAGTACCAAAAAGTTGAATGACTAAAATGGGCTGTTAGAATGAAAAAGATTGTTTTATGTAGCCACTTCCACTAGAATACTTTTAATATTGTCTAGTACCCTGTGAACATTTTTATTAATCTTTCTGCTGACCTACTTATGACAAAGACCAGAGCATCAGTTATTTTTTCTGTTCTATTGCCACAACATACTCCTTGCTGATGACTTTGTAAGTGATGGATAATTATTTCTTTGAAAAATATGTGTTGGGTGAAAAAAAAAGAAGTTTGGAAAATATTGTTAATCTCAAATAAACTGAGAAACAGCTGTCCATACGGTGGATTTATCTAGCACCTTTGAAGAGTGGAGGAGGACACTGAAAGGCGTCATACATAATATTCTATTTCAAAATTAAGAAAAATATTTCTAAATAGTATAGTGGCATTTGCAGTATATTTGTCTTATAATTTCTATATAGTTGTTCTCTTTCTAAGTTTTTCTTTGGTTTGGAAAATTAAAAAAAACAGACGAAAGATACTTGGGTTTCTTATCAGGGAAAAAAACAAAAATTTATACATGTTTTTGTTAAACAAATGAATGTTTTTGAAGTTTTACTGTATATACATTATGAAATATTTCTCTATATAATGAACTCCTTTTACTAATGTTGAATGAGAAGATACAGATTTTTCACGTCTCTTCTTTTATTTTGAAGATACTAGAGCGTTCTATCAAGCTGTTATTTGAAACACGTGACATAAGCCAGATCAAACAGTATGTTCAGAATCAATGCATGAAATTACTAGAAGGCAAAGCCAGCATGCAAGATTTCATCTTTGCAAAGGAATATAGAGGGAGTTCTGCTTACAGACCTGGAGCCTGTGTACCAGCCCTAGAAATCACAAGGTAATGAGAAGCCTAAAAGTGCTAATTGTGGATTTATCAGCCACCTATTCCCTAAACATTTTGTGTATCTGGTTTTGGTTCTCATCTCAGTTGTCAGAGGGCAGATGTCTACATCACAAACCACCATAGCAATTAGCACTAACCCTAGTTGGATGTCTCAGAATAGAGATCAAGGATTGAATATTCATGGAAACCCAGTTTCTTTCTTATTACTAGAGATTGTCATTCGAGGTCAGAAACAAAACCTACTGTCAAGGCAGTATAGTGAAGCCTATGCTGTTACTGACTGTTTTTCCTGTTCTATGTATAAATGACTTCAATCTGTAAGGTGATTTGGTGCCTCTCACTGGCACTAGATTCATTTTATAGAAAAATTTTTGCTGTGGATTCCCTTATTTTAATAGCAGTAAGCCTCTCTTCAGTCAAAGTTTGGAATATTAAACAGCCAGTCCCACTTGTCATTAGCATGTACTTCACCATGCTGATTTTTTGTCAATAAGAGGTAGGCTGCATATGAACGGGTTAAACATATTTCACCAATCACTTACAGTTTTCCCTATATTCAGTACAAAATTTCTTAAACTTAGTCATGTTTTTCCCAGTAAAATAAAATCGATACCAAAAAAACTCGTAGTTGAAGAATGTAAAGTATTTTGCACTCTGGACATTTGTGCTCATTTTAGTACAGTAACTGCTCATTTGTAGTGTCCAAGTGAGGGGTAGTCAAAAGGTGACCTGCAAACCAAATATGACTTATGGCCACCCTCCTATTACTTCTGGAGACTGAGTTGTTTTGATCAAGATGGAGCATAGTTTGCTAGGACCTGCATTCCATGTGGAACATAACTCTGTCTTAAAGATCAAGACAGCTTGCAGCATGCTCTTCTTTATGTTTGTTAGGCTTTGGGAGAGCCGTCGATATGACCTTCAGTTAGGTCAAGTTTGGATGCCCTGATTTAAATACTTAGTTGTTTCACTTGCTAGTATTTAATTTTAAGATACATTCTGAGGACTTTTTCTTTTAAACAGGAGGATGCTTGCATATGACCATCGTTCCGAACCACGAGTTGGGGAGCGCGTACCCTATGTCATTGTGTATGGCATGCCAGGATTGCCTCTTATACAATTGGTGAGGCGGCCCATCGAGGTCCTACGAGATACCAACCTGAGGCTGAATGCTACTTACTACATCACCAAACAAATTCTTCCACCCCTGGCTAGAATCTTCTCACTAATTGGCATAGATGTTTTCAGCTGGTATCATGAATTGCCAAGGGTAAGCATATTAGACAACACACACAGTGGATCTGTGGTACTTGGATTTGATTTCCCTTTTTTAAACAAAGAGCACTATATGAGGTCATTTATTTTACAAGGTAATAATTAGGTGCTTGAGTGTATACATTAAATCACCAAACCTTCTCTGCAATTCTTTCACTTAGTAAAATTAGTTTCTCTTGCAGCTCGTGTACTTAAGGTTGGTCCTAATCCATGTCATCAGCTGTGTTTCCTGGCCTCTTTCAAAATTAATTCAAAAGAATAAGTATATACTACGTGTTTGGTTTTTTTTTTAACACGTCTGGATATGTATCTGGTTTTGCATTCACTCTTTAAATTTCTCTCTAATGCCTACATGCATCCACTCAAAACCTATGAAAGGCCCTCTTGGAAAAGCAAAGTTTGATATTTCTACATCAATATGTTTAGGACAGATGACACATAAAAATAGCAGGAAAATGTTTGAAAAGTGAATGAAAGGAAATGTTAAACCCCGATGTCTCTGGAATTGGTTTGCCCATAAATGTTCAGGAAAAATATCTATCCTGAGTTGAGAGTGTAAGTACTACTTACCCTGGTAGTAAGTGAAATGTCAGGTGAATTGTTTTGTTTATGCTGAAGATAGGGAGGGTAAAAAATTATGCTTATATAAAAAGTTAGCTTTACCCTTAACTATGGAGAGATTGGCACCTCTCCATAACGTTGTATTGTTTAGTTGTCACTTACTATAATAATTATTAAAAGAGTGCAGCAGACTTGTTTTTTATGTTGATAATGTCCATACAAGCTGTACTTTCACTTCTGCTTTTTTCCTATATCCTGATCAATCCACTGACACACAAACTAGTACCTCCAATAGATAGCTGTAGCAGAACTCCTGGCTCCAGAGCACCAAGAAAGTCCCTGGGAAACTATTGTTCCCTCCCTGGTGCTCTCTGGGTAGTGGGGGGGTCTTTCATTCTTCCTACAACAACTGGCTGCTCTTCACTCTTTTGTGGAACCTGGTGTATTATACGCCTTTGTTGTGTACATCAGAGACCAGATCCTGCCATAACCGGAAATCTACAAATTCCCCTTGTTTTATAATATGTTCTAGTTCCTCCTACCAGGTAGCAGACAATGTTCCTTCCTGACTTCTTGGTGCACTCCCTGCAAGGGTCACCCATGTACTCTGCCTCCCCCACCCCACCCTAGTGAATACTGGACAACACAGTCTCGAGAGCTCCCTAGCTCTGTAGTGATGGATTCAAACCCCAAGAGAGAGGTTTTGTGGCAGCAGTTGGGTGAGAGGCGGCAGAGGCAGTGCAGTTGATGCCTTTCATGCAAAGTGCTCACTTTCTTCAAAGCTGAGGAGCTGGGAGAAGAAACAGACAGTAGGATCCACCAAATTGCCTGATTTGCTCTTAAACATTAGGGTTGACATCCATCTCCTGGCAGTCTTCCATTTAGCCCTCTTCCCTATGCCCTGGTCAGACTTTTCCTACTGCTGTAGCCCTCACCCCAGACAGACTTTTATCCAGGTTAGCCCTCCCCTTCTCCCCTCACCACATAAACATAGCACTCCCCGCTCAGCAGGTACTTCTTAATGTGTCACTGGGAGTTTGGGCTCCAGTCACCAGTAGATGGACATGAAAAGCGTGTGACAGGGAATTACATTAGTAATTGAAAACTAAACTTGGTCGGAGAGAGGCAGAACTCAGAAGAGGGAGAAAGAATTAACTTCTGTTCAGTATGTTACATTTGGGGCCTAACATTTCCCTGTCTCTAATATGTGAAATGAGAATAATTTAAACTGCAACCAGGGGCATATTCAGAAATGAGTTAGACCAGCACCTCAGTAGTACCACTGCAGGATACAAACTAAACAGATTTGTGACTGTAGGTTGGCAAGATGCGTTCCTCCTGTCTAGGAGTATATCTAGCATGTAATTCTTTCTGCTGCTCCCTCATAGTGAGCTTGGCTGTGAAACCGCTCACAGTGTGGGTGGGTGGTCTCTGTACATGCAGCTTAACACATATTGAAGCACTTAGGGGTAAGTCATATACTTCAGCTGAAGAGACTTAGTTGCAGTTCTTTTTAATAACTAACATATGAGCCCAAACTCTGCAAACCCTGTTAAATGTGTACACCTTAGAAATATGATGAATGATTCAGGCATAAATATAGTTGCTCACTTGACTTCCTCACCCCTTAAATTTTTTTTATAGATCCAGAAAGCTGCCTCCACTGCCCACACTGAGTTGGCAGGCCAAAAAGGCACGATCTCCCAGTATTTCACTACCTTACACTGTCCTGTGTGTGATGAACTGACACAACATGGGATCTGTAGTAAATGCAGAAGCCAGCCACAGCACGTGGCAGTGATTCTCAACCAAGAAATCCGAGAGTTGGAGCGTAAGCAGGAACAACTGGTCAAGGTAGGAATAAAGCAGACACAACATTTTGTCTTTGATCATTTAGTCAGCTGCCCAGTGATGCAGAATTAGCGTGAAAAGTGACTGAACTTTTTCCCTGAGGGTGAAGATCACATGGCAACATTTTAGTGGGTGCCCTTTAATATTAAAATACTCATTGTTCTGAAACTAAACTGAAACAGAAAGTGCAATCCAGCTGCATCATACTGAGTGCTGTTTTCCTGTATTTGTATTTCTGTCTAATATTTTTATATAGCAACTGGCAACATGGCTGTTTAGCACTGCACAACACTGAAGAACAAAGAGCTTAGAACAAGATGTTTGTGTCTCATCTCCATTCTTCCTAGAAGAAGATCATGAATGTTGTAGAATTTTTTTGTGGTGAAAATGAGAAGAGTTATGGAAACCCATCCAAAATACAGGCATTTTGTATTGAAATAACTGATGATTTTCCAGTTTTTACTTCAAATAGTAACAAGAAGAGTTTGTGTCTGAGAAAACCAATATATACGTGAGGCTGAGCAGAGATATGGAAGGGGTCTAGGTAAATCTGTGTGGGGTGCAAGTCATCTTCCTAGTTAGAAATTATGGGAAGGTGTGACAAAATTCTCCTATCCCAATGAGACTATGTTGCTTAATTAAATCTCAAGGTAAAGCATCTTGGAGGAAACGAAACATTCACTTTGAGGGTACAGTCAGTAGTGCACGTAGTTCTAGTCTGTCTAACTTATCAAAGAAATACAGAGTATCATTTAAATATTTATTGATCTGTACTGGCACTGGGGTTTAAGAGCAGTGCACAGAGATATAATGGTGGAATTATAGATTTGAAAATTGTTTGGACTCCCTAAGGTGTTTGTTAATGAATTAAAATTTTATAATGGAACAGCTATGTTTCTCTTTCAGATAGGGATAATGAAATACATGTCTTGTGGCAGCAGCAGCCTGGCTTGTCAGCAGCACCAGTGTCCCTTACAAAATCAACTGCTACTGCTTCCCTGTGTCATCAGGTTCTTTGCCATAAGGTTGAGATCAGAAATTAATGTAATTGCTAACCCTTTAAATGCTGATTTGTTAAGCAGTCAGCAATCTGCATACCCAATAGCACATGCTAAGAACACATCATCCCAGTGCTGTTGTCTTCACTGGGTTCCCAACGAAGACTAGTTCAAATTCAAGATTCAGCCATCATCAAAGCTCACTATGGGACTCATTCAAACTAGCTCAGGAACATTTCACCCTGTGGCAATCATTCATTTCACTGGAACAATGGGACCTCTAATCTGGAGAGTTAGGTTTGTGAGGACGGGGGGAGGCAGAGCTTTCTCAGAGACTAGTCCATGAATGTGGAGCTCATTCTCAGAATGGTCACAAATCTCAGAGCTTTCACAATGCAATGTAAATCCCACTGCGTTGAGAAGTGTCCCTGTGGGTACTCCATGCCAAGAGGCGCATATGCCTGTGCGCTCTTGGAGATTTTCATCAGTAGTGTTCACAGGTCAACACCTGTGTCTTTGACCTTATGCTCTGGTACAAAGGTCTGTAGGGCGGGGCGGGCCCGCCACCCCTCCAGATCCTCCTCAACAGCCTGCAGTTTGAGATGGAGTGTGGTGGTGTCCTACCACTAGCTGTGCAGCTTGCTACCTATCTTGCTTAATGGTTTTTTCTTCTGTGTTTTTTGTTTTGGGTTTTTTATTTTGTTTTTGTTATGTAGCAGTTTGTGTTTTGGAGGGAGGGGTCAGTTCCCTTTCCTTTCTTCCTTTGCCTGCTCTGGACCTTTGTTTTTCTCAGGCCTTGATCCACAGCCTCAGGTAGAGGCTATGTTCTGGACTTCAAATCCTGCCAGAGGTCTTTTTCCCCGCAGTGACAGGCTGTCGCCACTGCCTGGGAGAGAGATTCATCCCCCCCAATTGTAAGATTTGCTCAGGTTTTAAAAGCAGACATAAACAATTAATGAAGGACAGTCTAAAACGCCTGTTGATGGAGTGATCTTTAAGATCTGCAGGATCCAATTCACCCCCCTCCCTATCTTTTGGATCTGGCTGTTCGGCGAACCCCCACAACCATCTCTGCTGAGACAGTAAACAAAGGCACTTGGGGCCTTCAGAATCATCTATGTCAGGATAGTCCATTATTTTTTTATCAAGGTCTGAATTTCTTGGTCAAGGTCCAGACTCCAGAGATGACAATAATAAAAACAACTAATGATAACAATAAGTATATTAAAAGATGTCAGGGTCCATTCTAAAGTACCTGGTGGTCCAGATTTGGCTTGTGGTGCACCTATTGAGTACCCCAATCAAAGCCCTCAACAAATAAAAAACCTCTTTCTCCAGAATGGAATGAAAGAAGAGAAGTGCATCCTGATATAGGTACTGCTGAGGCGCTCATCCCCTCTGGAACAGAGACAACAGCCCTGGCTAAGAAGTCCATGCTGTGACATACCAGGGTGCAATTCAGATTAAAGAGTATCTGTGTCATTCCTGCCCTGCAACCTGGGGTGCCCTCTACAATGCTTTGCTGCTGTAGCCTCCAGCATGCAAGTCACTCCCAGCTATGTCTGCATGTGTGCTGCAGCCAGCCAGTCGTACCTAGTCTCTTACCAGCCTTGGTTATACAGCCAGGTGACCCCAACACATTCCAGCCTTAGGTTTCCCCCAGAAATGTATGTTCTGTACTGCCCAGCCCTCTCCTGGACAATAGAATTTTATATAAAGTCTGTTATTAATTTAATAATTTTTAATATTGAATAGCATGCGCACTACTTGTCACCCCAAATGGAGTTTCCCAGACACTTCAGTTTAAACACACTGGATTAGATAAAACAAGTTTATTAACTACAAAGAGAGAGATCTTAAGTTAATACAAGTAAAGAGACATAGAAGTCTGAAATGGTTACAAGAAGATAAAGTTAAAACACTCCTGGTGTCTAGCTTAACAAACCCTTACCAAATTCAGGCAGAGTTTCTCCCTGCATGCTTTCAGTAGTCTTACTGAACTTCTTAGGCCAGGACCCCTTCTTTCTCTGAGTGTTCAACGAATGCTTCCTTTGTTGCTGCTGGTGCCTTGAATGTGATGGGCAGGGAGTGAGAAAGGGAGCCTTGGCGTGTTTGTCCCTCATTTTTATAGTGTCAGCCCCCTCTTGAGAAACATTTCCAGCTGAGATTCAGGAGAGAAAGAGTCTCTATGAAAGATGTTTCCTGTTGCTTTTTCTCCACCTGCTTGATGACTCTGTGTACTGCACACATGCAAATTAAGCAGAGTACACATTCCTTTCCTTTCAGACTGATTTGTTTGCCACCCTCAATTTGGAGCATGTGTTAAGATTCCACTGCATGGTGGTGTTATAACTTCACATACAGTGTTGTCACACACATTTTATTAGGACAGTAATGATCAGCAGAGTATGAGATTTCAAAGGCCTCATAAGGCCTACTTTGTACAAAGATTATCACAATAGTGTGGGGGGGTGCACATAGAGGCACATTCTGTCACACAATTCGCATCCTGAAAAGACATTAGGTCAATAATCTAGTGTGTCATGGGCACCAAATCCAGTCCCTTCAATAGCAGGGACTCTAGAGCCAAGCTGAAATTGTCAGTAGCAACTTCTATAGCCAGGCATGAAGGGCACACTGATCACACTTCAGTACCATCTCCAGTACTACCTGACATACTGACTCCTGAAGGTCCCTATCCAGAGTCCCTGGTACTGTCCAGGCTCTGTTCCATGAGGGCCTTGGAATCCTGCATCTGAATCAGAGGATAGAGAGACATTTCTAACCATTAGCAATGCAATATCTTCCAGGCCACCAGCTATTCAACTACTGCCCTCTGGTACCAATGCAATTGCAAGGTCTTTTTGGGCCCTCATACTAACTCACCCACGGTACAAGCACCACTTGCCCCTCCGATAGATAGGGAAGGATTCCTAGGTGTTTATAGAAGATTCCTCCACCTTCCAGTCTCCCATCCTTGAAGGACACCCAAAGGAGGAAAATCCTAGCAGGAGAGACACCTGGCAACTCTGGTGGGCCCCACCCCTTCACTTAGGCCCCATCAGTGGGCTTATTGGAACCCATGGGCCCCTTTTGGCAACTAGTTCTACAGGATCTCATCTCATAAGCAAGCACATCAGGAGCAAAACCGCTGCCCTTAGGTCCTACTCTACAGCAGGACCTTACAGAGGAGCAAGAGCCAGCTGCGGAAGAAGAAACACCATCTTCCCACAGATCCTCCTTACTAGATGAGGCTGTCATGCATCCCCCACTATCTTACACCGTGATATAAAGGCCTTTCAAGACCTTATGAAACATATAAAAAAGACCTTATAAATATCATTGGAGGAGATACAAGAATCCCACCATTCCCTGTTAGACATCCTTCAGACATATATATCATCAGGGCAAAATTGACTTGCCCATCAGCAGTTCTTAGTTGGCCCCAGTACATACCATGTGTCAAATTTCAGCTACTATAGTGCATAGGTGTAAATAGGTTAACAAAAAAAATTACATCCCACCCAAAGGCTTGGGGTATTTTTTCTCCCACACTACAACTAGCTTCCTGGTTGTGGAGGCCTTTAATGAATAGAACAGACAACACTGGGCCTGCTCAATGCCATCTGATCAAGATGTAAAAAGACTGGACCTTCTGGATCACAAGAGCTACTCCTCAGCACCTTTGCAGTTCAGGGTACCCAATTACTGTGCTGTGATGGCAAAATATGATTTTTACAAACTATTCAAAATGTTCATCTTTTATTGAACACCTGCCACAGGATGAAAGGGAACAACTTAAAGCCCTTATAATGGAAGGCCAGACAATTACCAAGGCATCTCTCCAGGCCTCCCTTGATGTCACTGATATAGCTGCACATTCCCTGGCTACAGCAGTAGTCATGTACTAAGCTGCAGTCCTCCAGCATGCCCACAAAGGCTCCCATCCTGAGTATGTCCTCAGGCAAGAATGCTCTGGGAGCGGAGTCCAGAGTGGCCCCAATGAAATCTAGTTGTTGAATGGGTGTGAGGCTAGACTTTCCCATGTTGAGGCTGTTGATAAATTGTATAGTGAATTGTTGGACCACACTTTGGTTCGTTATGAAATAGATTCAAGAAACCCAATAACCAATGTCAGGTTTATTAATATGGTATAGGAAAAAGGTTCTATATGATACTCATCTCCAAAGAGCAGTCCTGTGCAGTGATGTTAGATTCACCTTACACACAGAACGTGTGCTCCTCAAAGTTACATCCCTACAGCCATATTTTTTATGTCCTACTTGTTTACCAGTAAAAGGTACTATATACATCACCTGGAACTGGATTCAATTAATCAGTTTTTATCTTGTTTGTTTCTGGTACCATGGTGTACCCTTTTTTCTGAGCACATGTATTCCAGGTACTAAGGGGAATGAAGACACCTCCTAGGTCTGTACTAGGATACATAGTTTTAAGTGGGTAACTCCCTTTTTGTTGCTATTAGGAAATAATTATATGTCCTGATTCTAACAGTTTTCTTATCTACTTAAGCCAAAGCTTACTTCAGTTAATGCAAGTTGTTATGGGATACTTAGCATAAGTGAACAGGATTATGGTATAAACCAGTTTAGGCTGTATCACTGTTACAATATTTGTGTTTAATGTTATTAGTCCTTAATGCATACTAATATATATGGTGTGCATAATACATATAATTAATATGCATACATTAGTCAACAAGGCGGAAGAGGCCCACTAAGTGCAACAGAGATAGGGCAATGCTGGTTGCTGTCTCTACCTTGAGAAATGAGCAGCCTTTCAGGAGCCAGTTATCTGGGTAGGGAAAGATGATTATTCCCTGTCCCAGGAGTTCTTAAGAGAATGAAGAGACCCCTCTATGGCATTACTGAACAACTTGGGTCCTTGAAGTGAACATCTTCTGTTGTATTTTGTACCCACTTGAGATTATTCCTTTTACTTTAACCATGAAAGTCTGTACTCTGTGAAAGTTGATATTCCATATAGCACAAATTTTTGTCACTCATGGGGTACAAATACATAGCAAAATTAGAAGCAAAACTGAGCTCCATTAGATCTTAACTATCTTAACATAATTTATAAAACTCAGTATCTAACTCAGTTTAAAAGCCATTTGTCAAACCATTCAACTGGCTTGAATGCTTTTTAAACAGTTTGGTCCCTTGCACACAGAGTTAAGTTAAGTAAACTGTCTTTATAAAATACTACTACGGACCATCTTAAAAACTATTTAATATGGTTAAGGTCTAGAACAAATGGGATTTAAATTAAATTCAAGTCATGGGCACAGCTCTTGATGATTCACATCAGTGCTGTGTTTGAAAATCACATTGGGAACGTCCTGAGTGAGGTAAATTATAGCTGTTCCTGTAGTTGTTCTACCTTCCATTCCTTAGAACTTGAGCACCAGTGCACACTTGCCTGAGAGACTTGCTGGTTGCCAGTTCTGACAGAATCGAATGAAAATCTGTGTTCTATGTAGAAGCACTGAACTGACTCTCGAGAGAATTCAGAACCAGGAAACAGAGGGGCTCATCCCTTTGTCCCACCTGCTGCTATCACTGTTGAATTGTAGTAGACCCAGGTTTGCCAACTTGAGATTTTATTGTGAGTCTTGCAATGTTTGGTGTTTTTCTCAAGCTCCATCTCCAAAAGTCCTGTGATTATGTGAGAATCTCAGCTTGTTTTATCACAACATTTTAAAAGTTTTTAGTTCTCAAGGTTGTGGAGAAAAGCTTTAAACAGGAATTCTAGAGGCACAAAAACCAGAAGACAAATACGAAGAACCTACATTTATTATTTTTAGAATTTCATGGTTGGGGAAGGTTGTCCTAACTCATGGGTTTTTTTAAATCAGCCTGGAACTGAATAGATTTTTAGGAATGGAGGAAGTTGCTTCACTTTGATTTGATTTTCAGAGTTGTTTAAACTATGCAGTCAGATGTGAATGCCATAAGAAGGATCAAACACGTAAAAGGACTCTGAAGTGTCCTTGGAAACAGGTGTAGGAGATCTTCAGAAGATCATTGGAGGGGGCAGAGGGAAAAAGGTTAGAACTAAAGGGTTAGGACAAAAAGAAACAGAGTAGTGACTGTGTTAAGATCTGCAGTGGCAGCATTAGAGATCCCATGGCTGTATTAGGCAGCTTGCCCCTATTGCTACAGTTTTGCTCAACCAAATACTCGGATAACATAGATAATTAAAGCAACAAAAATTAAAAAGGTTAGATACTTGTTCACATATGATCATGGCTTGAAATACTTTTGAGTTCCAATATTTAAGTCCTCACTGTTAAAGAGCAATTTTTAATCACATGATAGTCATATCCTGATATTTTAAAATTAATACGTAATTGTATTTGACTGATTTCTCCCACATGCCACTAGATGGCAGTAGAATTTGGAAAATGAAACTGAAAATGAGATGTGTAACTAGTAGTTGGTCTCAGTCCCATTCACACTGGATGATGTCCACATCCCAGACACCACTGTCCCAGTTGACACTTGGGCACCCTCAGGAGAGAGGTTATGGTAGCATGGGAACTACAACTGTTCTTGATCCCTTTATATCAAGGTTGAAGGGTGTTGTGGGGCAGCAGCCACTGCTAAGCTTTACCTATTCTGTTCATTGGACTTTAGGCTGGTAATTGGAACCTAAGTTCACTTAAAAGGAAAAGATTCATCTGAGTCTTATTTGTACTTGATTTATAAGAGTCCTCTATCATTAAATGTAATTTAAAATAACCTGTCTGCTTTTTTTTAATACATCTAGATATGCAAGAACTGTACAGGTTGCTTTGATCGACAGATCCAGTGTGTTTCTCTGAACTGTCCAGTACTTTTCAAGCTATCCAGAGTAAGCCGAGAATTATCAAAGGCACCATATCTCCGACAACTACTCGATCAGTTTTAAACTATCTGTGTTACATGATTCCAGGTGCTATTTTTTTTTTCAGTCTTTACCACACTAAAACTGTTGTGCATGGTGCTTTTTCAATGTTCATCTAGTCTGAGATTTCCATTTTAGCTGTTGGTTTACTATCTGAAGAATAATGAACAATTATCCTAAATAAATAAAAAATACACATATTGATCTATTCACTTTTTAAGATGTACAAATTCCTGCATTCTTTCACCTTTTTAACATGCTGTTTTATAATGCAGATGTTGAAATAGCTATGTGTAACATCTTGTAAATCCATTTCAAAGTAGAAGTCAAGTTTACTTCCCAGTGGATTGCTGTGGAAGGAGCACTGAAAACCTCTTGAAATGATTAAATCATTAGTGTGTGTTCTTGAACTGTCAGCATCAAGACGTGTTACTTATAGATATTATCCATTCACTTTATAATTTTGTCAGCAAAATATTTTGTAAATACACTTTTTTACTTTTCAAACAACTGAGTAAAATAATGTGCAATGAATTTTATACGGATAATTTTAAAGTTGGTTGGTATATTTCCTCCTAAGTTTTGCTTGATTCCGAGTAGATTTGTTATTTTGATCAAACTGTGCAAACAGTAGTATCGTGTAGCATTTTTAAACATTATTTTCTATAAATCGCTGTCTTGCTTTAGCTATTAATGGGGCATTGTGAGGACCTGTGCAAAGACATTTTTGTTACAAACCTGTGGGACTGTTGCAATACTTTAAATATAAGAAATTTTATTCCATTTTTGCTTCTTTTGTATAGACATTTCTATTGCTTCTAAATATGCTTAAAATATTTTCTTTCTTTATGTACTGTACAGTTAAATCTTATTTGCCATCATCTTGACAAAATGTGTATTTAGAATATTTGTATAACTGTATAAAATGAAAAAGGAATTATGTGGTCAGTGCATTGTTTTCTAAACTGGAAATCATTTTGTTTTAGAAGTTAATAATGGAAAACCATATTAAAATTGAATAAAATATGAGATACAGTAAATCTATATGCATTTTTTAAACTTAACACATTTGCAGTCCAAGTCATTACTTCATTTAATAGTATGCATGTGCTGAAAGAGTGAGAAAGTTAATTAGCAAACATGGCTTTCTTTCATTGGGTCAAAACTGTAATACTGTTTCATACGGTTGCTATTCTCATGGGTAACTCTAGCCCAGTGGTTCCCAAACTTTTTGGCTTGAGGGCAACAAATATAATTTTTTACAATCCTCAAGGGCCACCAGTCTATCAACTCATAAAAAATGTATTGATGGGTACAGTGTATATACACCATTAAGGACTACAGATCACTACATAGTTAAAGTAAACATTTATTTAGTGCAAAGCACATTTTAAAAGAAAATTAAATGTTAGAACAGTTACAAAGTTATAACCTATGTCCATTTCACGCAACACTGACCATTTTACATCTACAAATTATACACATTGTGTCTCTCACTCACAGAGCACCACTGTAGGTGAGTGAGTGTCACTACAGAAGCACAGGACCTGGTGGCTAAGTCACAGTGGATGGTCTAAGTACAGGCCAAGCCAGAAGACACTGATTTTTAGAATCCCGCCCCTCCTCAGGCATGGTGAGTCCTGGTTGCTCCGTCAACAGCCCCCTCCCCACCCCCACCCCTCGCAGCCAGGGGGAAAGTGTTCAGGGAGTTTGCCTTCTTGCAGCTCTCCCACCCCTGGCTGCAGCAAGAAGCTGGCACCATCTTTTAGCCCTGCAGCAACACAGTCCCCTGGGTCCTTAGCTAACAGCTCCCTTCTGCAGCCCGGAAGACAGGAGTTCAGTGCTCCCCTCCCTCTGGCTCCAGTAGGGACCCCAGCACCTAGGGAGCCAGGCGGAGCACCAGCGTTGTCCTTAGGGTATGGCCAATCAGGGTGGTTGCCACCAGGATCCCAGTTTCATGCCAGGACCGGGTGAGAAGTTGGTGGCTGCAGTCTACCTCCCCGCTATGCGCTGGGACCTCAGTCAGATGGTGGGAGTGTGGGCCATTTTGAAAGCCCCCACAGACCATTTTTGGGCCCTGAGCCAGGGGTTGGGAACCACTGATCAACTGTAGCAAGCAGAACCTTTGGTTTTAGTATTTTAGCTACTTGGGAGAGAAATCAGCTTAAAACCCAGGAAAGAAAAGCAACTGTTCATGAAGCCTCATTGTCATCTTTTTTCAAGGGCTACCGTAAGATCAGCAAAGACTACATTCTTTCCACGTATCGTGGAGACAGGAAGCTGTTGGAAGCAGAAAATTGTAAAATGGTTGCACTGGAATCTCTGATCCTAAACAGTACTTGGCTATGGAGATGCTTGCTGAGCATAAGCACTGACTGACAGATTTTAAGACCATAAGGGACAATTATGAGCATCTCGTCTGCTCAGCTGTATAAGGTCACAAAACACCATCTTGTTATTTATGCCTCAAGCCCGTAACTTGTTTGTCCTGTAACTCAGTCTTTAGGAGTTACGTGCATTCTGCTACACAGCTTCTCCCCTCATTTGTTACTAACGGCTGATACCAGCTACCAATGGAATTTGGAGGTAGGCCACTGGTTTTGCTTCAGCCCAGGCCATGAGATTTTCTACCTCTAGCAGTGGAATAAGTGGGTGGGTCAGTTTCTCCCAACCATTTTGTTTTAAAACCTTTTTATTCATTTTCATTCAGTTGTGACTTACGATCTTCCTTCTTCTCATCCTGATTCCATGTGATTTCAACCATCTGGATCTGCTGCTGCACTATCTCCCCACTGGACTGCTCTTCCCCCACCCTGGCCTGGCAGAGCTATCTTACAAACGTCTGTCTTAAATCTAAGTGGTCTTCCCTTTAGGCAGTAGCATTCACAGTCTCTACAGAGGGTGACTGATGACCTGCCTGTTCCCAGTCAGCTGACCCTCATGAGAACCGTAAAGGTATGCGGCTCAGAGTTACACCGGCCTGGCAGGTCCCCATCCTACACAGCCCGCTCTGCGGGTACATCCTGCACCAAACCTGAGCTGGGAAGGTAGGGGAGGACCCTGAAAGTATCCAAAGTTCTTAACTAACCTGTTCGTTCCCTGGAAGCAGCACGTATCCCTGGCCACGCAGCCATTTCCATAATGACAGAGGTGCTGCCGCTCGGTTTGTCTCCGTGGTGGGGGGTTGCCATGAGGGTGAGGTGGGGCTGCGGGGGGGGCTCCATGGTGCCGAAGGGTGGAGGCAAGAGCAGGACTCTAGGGCTGCAGCACTCAGGATCGCACTGGTGAGCAGCATGATCAGGCCAGGAGCAGCTACCATTGATGAGTGAAAAACAAAGTGCCAGGCTCCCTCTGCCCCGTCTGGAGCCATTTGCAGCCTTCCCCACTTGTGTGGCAGTAGCTCCCAGCACGCGCCCAGCAGAGCACTCATCTGAACCAGTGCAAGCTTACCCCTGCGCACACTGCGCTGGGCGGGTGCAGCCGGCACACACAAATGTAGCAGGACCCTAGTTTTCCTCCTACACGGACGTTCTTGCAGTGGTCAGTGTAATGCTCAGCACCCCTCCCACGGACTGCTGCATGGTGGGGTACTCAGCCCCGCGCCACGCTCACCTTTGCCATTCGGCGGCAGGGACGGGAGATATGCAGGTGACGTAAATCACTCACGTATCTCCCGTCGACTTTGCAGCGTCTCCTCCGCGCGGCGTCCACACTGCGCTGCGTCGAAGGGAACAGCGCCCCCTTCGACACGGCGCTACGCCACTTAGCGGGTGCTTTTCCTGGATCGACTGAGCTCATCTACACAGACCACTCAGTCGATCCAGAGCAATCGATGTGACAGTGACGAATTTGCCACCGTCAGCGTAGACCCAGCCTCAGAGATGCCTGTGCCCTCTGTACAGCCCTGACTAAGGTTGCCGTCTAAGGAGAAGGGCTGTCTTTCAGCCCAGGGACCCTCGCTGTGCCAGGGAAAGCGGCTCAGAGTTTGAAAGCCAGGACATGGTTTCTCCTTCCATCACTGTCTCCACATTAAAGCCTTAGAAATCTGCTCACCTCGAAGCTACAACTTCACAGGTGAGTAGAAAGCTCTTCCCAGGTTCAAAAGCCTGATTTACTGAGTAAAGCCCCACATGGTACCAGACTGTTCCTAGAACATAGCCGTGGATTCTAGCCAGCCTAGGTGAGCAAGCTGCTTTGCTGCTCAAGGGCCATGGCCTGGTACACCTCTGCTGTTGGGTGGGCCAGGCTGAATAGTGCACTACCGCCTCCCTGTAAATAGCCAGCGGCCGAGCTACCACACACGAAAGCAAAAAATAACATTAGACAAACAGGGCAGTTCCAAGACAGCACGTCAGGGGCGCAGAAGGAATACGGGCATAAAAATGGCTTCTCTCTCAAGCAGCACTAGCCGCATTCTGTGCTGCCTTTTGAAGGCAGCATAAGATCCAAATAAGGCGCTATGATTAAAGCAAATAAATGTTTTACTGTATATCCAAAAAAGACATTTCGTAACTGTTCCAGCCAGAGGGTGGTACAGCAGCTGTTCTGCCAATGACAGTCATCCCTTCAGAGGAGCACGTCCTTCCAAACGACCACCCACCCCCACCCAGCGCGTGCTGCCACTGCACAGCAATTTCAAAGCTTCAACTGCAGCTAAGGCCACAGTTTGGTCATGGCATGTGTTGCCGTGAAGACAAAGGCGGTTGGCACTGGGCCACATTCCTGGGGAGGGCTGGGCAGTGGGCCCAGGCTTTGGACACAACTTGTTCTCTGCGAGACCCCTGGCTTGGCCTAAAAAGGCCAGGTACTACACAAGCAACAATCATGCTCTGCTTGCTCACAGCAATTGCCTAGCCTTGGTGTTAGGGAGGGGTGCCATGCTGATGGGGTTATACTGTTGCGTTCCCCTCCCCTCACCACCTGGGCAAAGAACAGGGTACAGCACGTGGTATCTCTTCTTGCCCAGCCAGCATGCCTGTTAGGGGAATGTTTGCACTCTTGCGCGCAGGTTAAGTAGACCATGCCGTACGGGGGCCGGTATCATTCTATGCCTCCCATGGCCATTAATATTCATTTTATAACCATTTTTATCACCAAATCGGAGTTCTATGAGGCAGTGTAGAAGTCTGTGTATTTACATATGAGTTTAGCTAAAAAGTTGTAGTGAACACGGGGCTCACTTTGTTGGTCACAAAACAAAGGGGAACAAGCAGAGTAGAAGCTGTACGTGACTCAGGGGACTTATCACTCCACCCAGCACCATTTCTCTTTTCATTTTGGTGCAGCGAGCAGGGTGCCGGGGTTTGGGACTGATCACACACACACACCCCCGGCAACATAGCAGCTGGTAAGTGCAGGCTTCCATTTGGTTCAGTGCCTAGCGTGGTCTCGGTTGGACTGCTGGGTGGAAAATGGGCGGGGGGGGGGCATGGCTTTTGGGGGGGAGGTCCAGATTCATGGGGAGCCTGTTTAAAGTGGATGAAGGACACCTTGGGTAGTACAAAAGCCTCCAAAGCAAGGAAGCCAGCTATGTGGCTGCAGGGGTTGACAGCAAACATTTCCCTGGTGTGGACGGAGTCTGTTGAAACTGCTGCGCAGATCTCAGCTCTGCAGGATATAACTGACCAACAGCGTGTGCTGACCCATCGAGCAGCGATGGCAACACAGCTAGCCGAGGATCAGGCATCTTCCGCAAAGCCATGGAAGGATTCAGCCCTTTGAGCCGAAGCTGTTTTGGCTGAAACGGGACACCCGACAGCACTCTCCTTCCGCACCTGATCGCTCTGGGTCGGGAAAGGCAGGGCCCCCTCCCCATATTCTGTCTTGGCACCCCGCTCCCCTTCTGCCTGCCCCTCAGCCTGGAGCACAGCCTTGGGACAGCTGGCAAGGACTGCTGCCACTTCCCCGTTTCACGCCGGTGCCTGTGACAGCAACTCCCCCTGGTTGCTGTTGCTTTCTGTACCTCTTTTGGCTTAGGTTTTTCTTTTTCCTAAGTCTCTCTTTGCTTCTTCTCTCCCCGTCCCATGTTACTTTTTCTTTGAAAGCTAAGGGTTAAAGCCGCAGTTGAAATGTTAAGAA
The DNA here is from genome assembly GCA_007922155.1 of Mesoclemmys tuberculata. Lineage (NCBI taxonomy): Eukaryota > Metazoa > Chordata > Testudines > Chelidae > Mesoclemmys > Mesoclemmys tuberculata. Next base: position 52,036,770 of record ML675604.1, read on the forward strand.
ATGTTGCTGCTGGTAGCCTGTACCTTAAAATTATGTCACAGGCCTAGTTGGTTGCTTCTCACTCACCGCACCCTTGCACTTCTGTTTTTCTATAATTTTTAATGGACGGAATTTTTGGTACACGGTGGATGTGAAAAGTTTGTGACAAAGCACAGACTGAAGTAGCTGTGTTGTAAAGATTGTACTTGGGGGTTCAGGTTTTACGAACAATATACCATCTTCAGAATGCAGCTCATTAAAACCAGTGGCTGATGAACACAGCACTCTAAGTGAAAGAATGGAGTTTAAACTACGTTGCCAGTAAAATGTTAAAGCTATGGCAGCACAGAATAATAAAAGAAATGGTTGAATGGAATCCAGAGGACAGGAAGGGGTGCCACCCTCGAACGCACCGTCAAAAGTGGCGTTTGTTGTTCTGCCCTTTAGACTTGCCTTGGCGTCAGCCTGTAGAGGATCCCGAGCGGTCACGGTGCCTAGGTCCGTCATACCTGTGCCAACCCCTCCGGGTTGGAAAGGGCCTGGGAGGTGGCCTAGGGGCCGGTTAGGGCTGGCGTTGGGGCTGAGGCCGAGACTGACACCTCGAGGCCTGCGGCACGTAGAGACCTAACAATCTTAATGTGGCTCTAGAGTCTTTTAGGGCACGCAGTTTCTCATCAGTCTACTGGGCAAAGAGGCCAGTGCCATCAAAGGGTAAGTCCAGGACGGCACAGTTTGTAATGCCGCCCCTGCCACTGCAGCGCCTTTGTCCAGAACTGTGACAAAGTCCACTGCCTGGTCCTGCGGGAGCCCCTGAGCAGACCTCGCAACGAGGGCCAGAGGTTCAAATTATATCGCCCCAGGAGTGCCTGCTGGTTTGTAATCCTCAGTTGCAATGCCCCCGTTGAATAGACCTTGCAGCTGAAAAGGTTTAACTTCTTGTGCTCCTTGCTCTTGGGGGTATTGCCCTGGGCCCCCTGCCTGTCTCTTTGGTTGGCAGCGTCAACCACAAGAGTCCCCAGAGCAGGGTGATTAAAGAGTAAGTCAAATCCTTCCGAGGGCACGCAGTATCTTTTTTCCACACCCTTAGAAGGGCAACTGAAGCAGGGGTTTGCCATAGGTTCTTTTCATGAAGAGATAGGGCGACACTGGATAGCCCTGCTGACTCAGGGGGTCTTTCTCCTCCGATAGCTCCTTGAGCTCAAGTTGTGAATTGCTCGCCACCCTTTCAAGAAGTTCTTGGTGTGTCTTAAAGTCTGGCAGGGGTGCCCTATGGTCCCTGGCAGCCACATCGTCCAGGGAAGACAAGGATTATGGAAGGGGCCCTGCTGAGGGACCCTCCCCAGGGTCTGACTCCTCCTCCGAGGAACGGTCCTTGTCTGGATGGTGTGGTGGGAGTGCTGCTGGCTGAGCCCCCGAGGACTGTACCGATAAGGTACCCTGGGCCATTTGGGCCCCCATGGTCCCCAATAGGGCCACTGCCAGGGGCCTTGGGTCCAGGCCGGTCCCGGCATCGGTGCCAGCTGGAGAGCCCCTTGGTGGTATGGCTGAGGTCCCGAGTCCTCAAACCGGCTCCGATGCTGCTTACGGTACCGGTCACCCCGTGGCGAAGACCCGCTACTAGAAGACAATCTCCGGTGCCAGTGGGAGGTTGAGGAGCTGGAGGAGCTGGAACCCGATCTCTTGCCTCAGCACCAAAGATTTACGGCATTGCTTGCCGTTTAGGGAACTGGAGCAGTGTAGGCCGTGTCGTCGCCACTCCGATGAGCGTGACCATCGGTGTGGTGCTGCCGGAACCGTTGGTACCGGCGTCCACACCCGACTGTCATCCAGGGATCGAGACTGGGTCCTGTTCGGTGCAGGGGCTTGCTTCTGGCTGCATGCTGGGGTTTGAGACTGAAGTCAGGTCTGGGTCTTTGGCACCGTGGTCCGTGCAGAGCTGCGAGCCGGGGATCGAGATTGGTGCTGGGGTCTGATCTCCGCCCCCGGGATGTGCGCCAGGAAGCGAGACTGGTGCTGTGATTTGGTCTCAGGCACCGAGATCCACGCCGGGCTGTGAGCCGGAGATTGAGGCCACCACCATGCAGGACTTGGTGTGCGAGAAGCCAAACGCCGACTTCTTCATGAGGCGGAGCTGGAACGACGTAGCCCCTGTTGTGGACCTCTCGACCTCCCTCAGTGTCGCGGCATCGAGGAAAGAGAGGACCTTGAATCCAAACTGGAAGGGGAGCTCACACTCTCTACCCTTCCTGACCGTCTGGGGGTAGACCTGGACGTCCTCTTCGACCACCCACTGAGGCCACCCAACACAGGTTTACCCCAAGACACTGGTCCCGGTACCCTCGGCTGAGGGGGGGATGGCAGCATGGGCATGCCCATGAGGGCACGTGCTGCCACGAATGCCTCCGATGTCGACAGCCCTTGCAAGGGCACTCTCCCATCCCCAGGGGTCATGGGAGGCTTCTCATGGGGAGATGCTGGTGCCGGAGCACCCTCCACGGCACCTGGTTGGGGCATCTCCTGGCTGGTTACTTCCTGCAGAGCGGTCTCTGGTGGTGACCAGCTTCTTCTTTTTCTTCGGTACCGGAGGTAGCTTGCATGTCTCTGGTGCCGACGGATCGCTCCGCACCAAGAAGACGCTCGGTGCCGCAGGAGAACGGGATGGCTCGGAGTCCAGCTGGAGCACTGAGACCATCAGAATGGCTTGAAGATGAGCATGCCGTTCCTTCTGTGTCCGCGGCTTAAAAGATCTACAGATCTTACATTTGTCCCTGGGGTGCTGCTCCCCCCAAGCAGCGAAGACAGCTCTCGTGAGAGTCACTCATGGGGAAGGGCTTACTGCATGCGGCACAGGACTTGAAGCCAGGTGAGCCCAGCATGGCTCCAGCGAAGTTAGAAGCCCTGAAGGGCTAAGTCTAACTGCTTACTACTGTAAGTATTTACACTAGCTACCAGAAAAAACAGGGGACTGCTGCTTGCAAGGCAAGAAGCAGAAGTAGTTCCAGTTACCGACACGGGCGGAAAGAAGGAACTGAGATGCCATGGGGTTGGCGGCGCCCTATGTACCACAGCATGAGCACGGTACTCCAGGGGGCACCTGTGCCAATCCTATGGGATCTGCTAAGGGGAAAAAAGTTCTGGGAACTGGTGCACTGTGGCATGCACACACCTATATCGGAATGGATACGAGCAATCACTCAAAGACAGAAGTAGCTTTTGTAAGAGTTACTACAACAAAAGTTGAAGAGAATTAAACAGGTGGAAGTTGTAAAATTATTAAAAAGTAATAGTTGTAGAAATGTTATAAAGGTTTTAAATAGTTATATGTTATAAATAGTTTTATAAAAATATTTTGGTTTAATAATATTTAATAAAGTAAATATATGTATAATTTGGTACAGTCATATTGCACAGGAACCTGATAGTTAAACAAATTATTCAAAGGGGTCAGATAGTGGCTACTACCATGTTTTTGTTCCCAGCAGCCTTTACAGCTATTCTGAAGGAAAATGGGCCCTTTTCCTGAAGGAATTGTCTATAAACAGTTAATTGTAAATAACTGCTGTGGCCAGCAGGCAGAGGGACAATCTGATTTATATCATTTGATTACTGAACAATTGGTCAAAATTATAAAAAGAAATAAGGGGTTTCCATTAAAACTTGACAGTTCCTAAACGTACAAGATGAAAATCTGAGTATAGGTGTGTAAAAGGAATGAGAGTAGTGTAAGGGATGTTAAGCGAACACATACAGCTAGTGTTGTTTGGCTTTGTTATTAAGTATTTAATTTTTTTTGAATACCTCAATAAAGGACATAATTTTGGCAGCGACTTCTCAGAATGCTACACTGATACCGGCATAGTTTGAGGAGACTTCCTTGGGCCACCGTGTTCACAGTACCTTGGCAGTGGGTCCCCATTTAGCTATTAACATTGTGGGGATGCCCATCCTCTGGGGCTGTACAATTAAAATGGCTAATGGTTGGCTGTAGTTACACAGCCCAGGAATGGGAACAGTCCCTGGGTGATAGACTATTCGTAATGTGAACCTGGAAAGGTGAGGGGGAGGGAACAAGAAAAATTTCTGCTCAGACCTCCAGAACTGGAATGTGGGTCGTACTGTGCCGCTCTGTGCCACCTGGGAACCTCAATACACCAAAGGCCTTCAGACATTTATTGTAAATACCCCATTTCGTAACAAGTGTGCAGTGTCCGTATATCAGGAGTTTCTACCCTCGATTCTGCTGCAAGCACTAAACTCATCGCTGTATCTCCAAGGTAAAGCTGTTCGGTATACTACCAACACTCCAACCAACTTCATCAAGCAATCTTCAATCTCACCCACAAAGGAGTCATCGCAGTGGGACTGCTTGCTGTGATGGCACAAACAATGGCCCACTGTCACCTGGTGCAGGCCACACTGAACTCTTCTCATATGCATGAGCTCAGCTTCCCATGGACTATCTATCACAGACTCGCACAGAGCAAAATGAACCATGTTGGGGGGGAGGAGGGAGCTAATGTATCTATTTGCCTGGCCATTGCAAAGGGAGGAAGGGGCTGGTGAGGACAATGAAAATCAGGCTAATAATACACTCAGTTTTGCTTGATATTGGGAATCGCAATTCCACAAAAGTAGGGGGTAGTAGTGGTTAAGAAGAGAGGTCACCCAAATACTATGCTCCAAGCCCCCAGAAATAGAGTATAAAGCCTCAAAGGGCATGTGGCTGTAGGAAGAAGGGGTATGGTGTGTAAAGGGAGGGTGCAACATAACCATTGTTAAAGGGAGAAAGAAAAAACCAAAAGTGGGAAATGACACCTGCTGGCTCCAGGAACCAAGGGAATATGAATAACCGGGTGGTGCAACAGCCCGGCAGACCCTCAATATTTTGGGACAAATTGTCAGGGACACATATATATTCCATTGGGACCCCTGGAGCCACCTGTCCCAACAAACTGCAGCTACAGTTCACGCTCTAAACAAAATACAGGATGCCTTTAAAGTGGTTTTAATAGCCTTCCACAGTAACAACCAAGTAAGTAACCTGCTACAACATGGCCACACATTTCAACAATGGGCAATTAATGACCACCTACTGGGAGAGCTCATGTGCCTGGTACAACCTATTATGCCATTTAAACATTGGCCAAGAAGAATGCTCCCTTTCCATAGTACTCCTTCTCAGGGAATCATTTCTCATTTTCTATATGTGAAACTATTTGTACCTGCCTAAGTGGAGTACTTTGCATTTGTCTTTATTGAATTTCATCTACTTCAGACCATTTTGAATTTTAATCCTATCCTCCAAAGCAGTTGCAATCCCTCCAAGCTTGATATTGTCCACAAACTTAATGGCATAGAAATTACATTTATAATCTAAAAATCATTTATTACAATATTGAACAGAACCAGAACCAGACCCAGAACTGATCCCTGCAGGACCCCACTCGATATGCCCCTCTAGATTAACTGAACACTGCTAACTATGTTCTGGGAACAGTTTTCTAACCAGTTATGCATCCACCTTATAGTAGCTCCATTCAGGTTGTATTTGCCTTGTTTGTTTATGAGATGGTAATGTGAGTTAGTATCAAAAGCCTTATTAAAGTCCAGCTATAACGCATGTACCGCTTCCCCCCCTTCACAAGGCTTGTTACCTTGTCAAAGAAAGCTATTAGGGCGGTTTGACACAATTTGTTTTTCACAACTCCATACTGTTATTTATAACCTTATCTTCTAGGTGTTTGCAAATTGATTGTTTAATTATTTGCCCCATTATTTTTCCAGGTACTGAAGTTAAATCGACTGGCCTGTAATTCCCCATGGTTTCCTTACTGCCTTTTTTATAAAAAGCAATATATTTGCCCCTTTTCCAGTCCTCTAGAATCTCTTGTCTTCCATAACTTTTCAAAGATAATCTCTAATGGTTTAGGTATCTCATCAGTCAGCTCCTTGAGTAATCTAGGATGTATTGCATCAGGCCCTGGTGACCTGAAGACATCTAACTTGTCTAAGTAACTTTTAACTTGTTCTTTTCCTATTTTAGCCTCTAATCCTACCACCTCATTTTCACTGGCATTCATTAAATTAAATGTCCCATTGCTACTAAACATTAGTGCCCATATGGATGAATAGCATGGGGTAATAGAGGGCCAGATGATCCTTGACAATCCCACCATAACATCTCAAATACAGGCCCTTGGCAGGCAGCATACCTCTCGGGATATCTTGTAAGGCCAATAGATGGATGCCTCCATCCCATCAGGACAGTCACCAACTACCACTACCCTGTATTTCCTCTTGGGAGTGACGGCTGTGATTTTCCCAGCTTGGGGGTACATGGCTTCTCCGCCTCCACTTTTGGGGATGATTCCTCAACACTTGTTGCCAGGGCAACATAACAGTTCTTCATGGCTATGGTGGATGGGTTGAGAGTAGGAGGGGAGCAATGCCTGCTGCCAGAAGTAACCAGCAGCCACTGTCTTGTCTTTGGACAGACCCCTATCATCCCCTTCTTTCGTAGTGTGACAGCAGTTCTCTCTAGCTGAATAGCTTCCTCGGCTTTAGACATCTCCGTATGAATACTCTCAATGAATTCCTCATGTGCACGGATGCTCCTTAGCCTAGCCACCTCCTCCTGTAGCTCTCCAACCTACTTCCTGAGAGATTCCACCAGCAGACACCTCAGCCTGCCTTTCTGAGAGTGGGAAATGCAGACCACAGTCTCTGCAAATTCACATTAGAATCTGGGTAGAGGCATCACATCGCACTTTGTCATCTTCAGTCCATTGTCTACCTCTAAGGGAAGTAACGTGCTTTAGGAGTCAATCTTCAACCATGGAGGTTTTCCATTGTCTGTGTAGGGTCTTCCATTCATGGGTGTTGATTTCAAAACTGGGAGACTTCTGCTGGAAATAAACTTTCTACATTACTAGAAACAGGTCCTGGGCTTTAAATTTGCAATAAATAAAAGCCTGAGTAGTTGTCAGAAACACAATCAGAGCTTTATTATAAAAAGATACTCCTCTTTGTAAATTAATTTATTGTATTCAAGGAACATTGTTTATCAAATAAGTTTCACATCTCACAAAGTCATGTAAACACAAAAGCAATTTTCAACCTAAATATATTAAATCAAAAAACCCACCACACACTAACAAGGGTAAAACTATGGGGAAAAAATGAATTAATGTAAGTGTAGATTGTATAAACAGTAAGCAACAGCAAGACTGGAATTATAGAAACGCCACCAAGAACTGTTGCCTAGTTGAGCATACTAGCTTTCTGTAGTCTCATTTATGGAATAAAAGTGCAAATACTAAAATACCTTCACATTGTTTGGGCAGGGCACAGCCTTTTACAATTTAAAATACTTCACCTTAAACACAGTATTGCATTCTGTTTTTTAAAAGGACATTACCAATCCTCAGGCTAAATGCAAATATACTAATAGTCAATTTGCTGCCAGCTGTCCATCTTAACATAACTATGTAGTAAGAGGAACAGATCTTATTGCATTAATGTACAAATGTTCACAGTGTTTTCCTCTATCTTCAGTCTGTTGCTGTAATTTGCAATGACATACGCAATTGCTCGTTAATTCAATTAGCTATCATTGAGCATAACGCTGCTCACACAAAGCCTACAACTGAATATTGTACTATTTAAAGATGGTCAGTGACACTTAAGAGTCCAAAGGAAACAGTGGATTTTTAAAATGACAACTTTACTGCCAATGATCAAATTAACCAATAAAAATATGGATGATACTGCTTGTTTCTAGAATAAAATAATTTCTCTCTCAAGGTTCTGATCAAATTCAGATAAGGTCCTAATAAAACTCTGGCTGACAAAGAAGGCACTTACCAGCTATTACAGTTTAACCAGGAAGCTTTTAGAGTTCAAATGTACTAAAGCTATTTGAATTTAAGTAAACACTAGCAACTTGGGTTTTCCAGCTGACAAAATGCCAAGAAATGCCCCAACTGACTCATTAACATAAGACTGCGACTTTCATATAGTTGTTGGATCTTAAGATGACAGCAGACGACATTTGTGACATGCTAACACAGCGTGCCACTAATTTTTTTTTAATCAATCTAAGCTTTAACATATATCCTGGCTGGGCTTTCTTTAATATCTTCTACGTTAACCAGTATGTCTTATACTAAAGGAGATATAACCTGATATACAAAAAGTGCCTATATACATTTAAATACAGATGTTGAAAGGGAATAGTGAGGGCGAGCTGTCTGTTATGCAAGTACATCCCATCATTTTAGTTAATATTTTCATTGCACAATAACTAAATTGCTCAAATTCGAAGAGAATGCCAATAGTTTAATAAACACTGCAAAATGTCTCAATGGGTGCTGGCAGTCAATCTGAACATTTTAGGAATAGTTCACAGACAAGCTTATTACTAAGCAAATTTTAAATGTATAAAACTTGATTCAAGATATCCACATGATCTTAGTCAAAGTAATTGATAACCTAGATTACAGATTCAGTTTTTTGTCCATATCACATTTTTCTTAGTTTCAACTTTTCCATCAATTGTCCTGTGACTGAGGAAAAAGCTCTCTACTGCCCTGATTATTTCAGTCAAAGCAGAGTTACACTTTGTCACTCTTATTGTATTACAGGAGAACCCTCTGCAGCTATGATCATATTCTTAACTAAGAAAGTTTCAATAGGCTAGGCTAAAAGATGGAGCACAAGTTTCTCCATAGACTTTGGATTTCATTTTCACTACCATTGTATAAATTGATTAGACAATGCTAACTCCATGTATTCGAGTAACTTTGCTTACACTGCCTCCCTCTTCAGTATTACAGACTGCTTTTTCTTTTTGTCTGTACTCGCCCTCTCTCCCCCCACCCGTTACCACAAAAATAAAAAAAAAAAAGATAATTTAAACCTTTCAGTCTGCCACCACTAACCCTATTACTTTGTTTCATGCTTGTTCTAATGTTGATGAGAGAGAGCAGTGAAATTCCTGATTGCTACTCAGCTTAACTAGTTTATTAAAAATCCATGTCAGAAGGGTTTCAAATTTTTTCCTCTGGGTACATGATCACTAGCTATAAAAAAAGGAGATGCCAAACGAGATGCTCTAGACCAGTGTTTCCCAACCAGTGTGCCATGGCACACTGATGTGCCGTCAGGCCTGAGCAGGTGTGCCACGGAATTTCTTGAAAAACTACTTGAAGAATTCTGAGTTGGCTCATGAATATCCATGAGTTCATTTGGAGACTATATGGCGGTGTGCCTCAAAATAATTAAAAAGTATCAAGATGTGCCATGGCAGAGAAATGTTTGGGAACCACTACTCTAGACTTAGTGTCCAAAGCCTCCATATTCTTCCCACCCTTCGCTTGCTTACAAGATGGTATATAAAAAACGTACAGAATTGATGATTCAACCAAGTACTGTATTTAGTTTTTATATCAGGTAAAAGCTCCTCTTTAGGGATATATAAAAAAAAGCAATGGTTAACAAAGCTGGAGTATCACTTTTAGTAAAAACCCAGTCAAAACATAGGTAATTAGTATGAAGTATTATAGCTAAGTTGGTTGACCAAAATAAATCAATCTGAAGTCTCTAAAATGTAGTCAAAAGGTGTTTTGTTTCAGACAAACACACACACCTGGAAAGCACTTCTGTGTCAGATTTGCTGCTATTGTAACTGTTTCCATATCTTTGTTCTGGATCCTGCAGCAACAGATCTATCACAACCCTTTGTAAAAAGTCCAGAAAAAAGTAGGACGTATGAGACTCACTAACTCTGTTAATGAGTTTGTTTTCAAAGCAATTTGTGGGATTTTAGCCATCCATGCACACTGTGTTCCATAGAGTATTCATATTTTCCTATTATTAGACATAAATATTATTAAATATTAAGTGCTTTATATAGCACAGAATTTCAATAGTGTTTTTCATAATGCACCACAAAAGCTTATCCTAGACCACCTTATTTAAGCCAAGATTTCTGCCATTTCAGTTCAGCTGTTATTTTCTATACTGATCTGCAGGCCAAACTATTACCGTAAATGCATATGCAGAGCTGCTTCCATTGACTTTACGGACAGTCATATACATCCATAGATAGAATATGGTCCTTAAATATTTACAAGCATTACACTGTTGGGGGAAGGAGACAGCTTTCATGCATCAACTGAAACAGCATAATCCAAATTTAGCAATGCATTATTATAGCAGGTGTGATACTACAACAGAAACTGAAGATAAATTTTAAAAAATTATAAATCTAGTTGGATTACAGATTATCAGTGTTTAATCACAGCCCCAGGTAGGTAAAATATACCTTTCTGTACAAGCAACTCAAGGAGCAGAACCAGTCAATTATTAAATTTGTCTTCACTAGTATCCAATCATCTTATCCAGATCTCCTCTTTTGGAGAAAAACAGACAATGCACTGGTATTTACACTAACATTATGAGATAGTGGGGAGGGGGAAATCTTGAAGGATTTCATTCTTTCATCATTGACTGCAGAAGTTTTCCAGTATGGCTAGATTCTTACTCTTTCTCCTCCTCAGATTTCAGAAGAAAGCAAAATTGCAGGGTGGAGGGGGGAGTGATAAACCCAAAACTTCTAATAAAGGATCCTGTACCACATAAAAGAAAAGCTCCAAAATGTAAACGAACTGCAACTCTTATGACAAAAGTAAATTATCGACAATAGTCAACAATCTAAAGAGCAATACCAACAGCAAGTTTCGATCATGCAGCCTCAGGAGAAAACTGCCTTCAAAATCTGGCTTTTCAAATAGACTGATTGCAAGACAATGGCAGGCTCCAAATTAATTCTAAGCAACAACTTTCTATATTTGTCTGTTCTTAGTGATTTGCTTACTTGCTAGCACTCAAGGTCCCCGTCCCCTCCCTCATACCTCCACATGGTATTTCCAATCATACCACCCCTACTGCAGACACTGATAATTACTACATTAAACATTTCACTGTACCTCATCTGTGCAAAACATGGACTTTCTCTTAAGGCAGCATCCAAATACATCATCTCAAAACATCTGAAACATTTACAATGTTACCAGAGTAAAAAGCAGACAGCAGCAGCACAACTGCTTCTTTTGTGCAAGTTGGATGTCTTCTTCTAGCACCTTTCACAACTTAGATTGCAGCCAATATCATGGCTGTTAGAAAAGCGAAGTTTCATTGGTAACTAACGTATTAATTTTTCAGATGTTAACAACAGCTATTGAAGTGGCTATGCTTTGCACACAGACAGTTTTATACATTCTTCTTTGAAAAGACAAAAAACCCACCAAAAACAAAAAACATGCTCCTTTTCTAGGGAACTTTGTGCTCCCAGGGCCCTCATCTTGCTCCCAGTGGATTTTTGCTATTAACTACTAAGATCCTTTAAACTTTCATTTGAACAATTTGGTTTGAGAATTAAGGACCTCAGTCAATATCATTGACTAGGGAGCCATGTTTACCAAGAAGATAAAATAACCTATGAAAATTAGCTTTGGCATATGTAACGTAATTACACTACTATGTATACTGTCTGTGATACCAGTAATTTGTTACCAAACATTGATTCAAAAGTAAATTGTAACAGCTCAACAATCAAGAGTTAAAAATTATAACAGATTAGCACAGCTACTTTTTAAACCTCTCTTGCCCTCTCTCTACCCCTTTCAAAATAAAGGCAGATGTATGACAAACAGTTTTGCTCTTTGAAGCAACCATGGCAAGAGTACATAATACACATTTTTCAAAATCTGCCTAAATATTTTATTCCAGTGTAACACATTTGATATTTCCATGATTTAAAATGAGCTAAACACAGAAAGCTATGTTTAAACAACGTTACATGAAAATGACAAAGCCAGGAAATTCCCAGTCAAGGTCAGCAATACATCCATTAACTAAAGCTGCTGAGCTAACACGACTGACAGCTTGTCATTTAACTTAATTTCCTGGTTTATGTTACATACCCAACTTTAAGTGCCATGGAAATATCCCCTTCACTAGATTCAGGATGCTCAAGATTTTTCTTAGGAGAGCGACCTGTTAAAATTAGTGTGTCCTGAATGCAGATTGTTCTAAAAATATGGTTAAAATACAGTCTCACTTCAACACATTACAGTGCCCACCACTCTCCTTGAAATACTGTTTCATAGTCTCGAATTTAAGAAATGTTTCCTATACATTTAGTCTAAATTTACTTTTAGTTCCATGACGTAACACCTGATCATATTACTACAGACTCCCTCTTTGGTACGTCCAACAAACACATGCTTTGCCACTCCACGATGCATGGTTGCAGACTAAAATGAAAAAGCATAAAATGGGATTTGGCAAGCACAGAGGTGGAAACACTTGGCTTTTTACCACTATTACAATTCTGAATCACTTTACAACAGCAGCTTGTTTGATTGTGTTTGTATCTTACAGAAGCCAGGCAGTCATTTCAAGTAAGCAACCTAACTTTTACTTTAATCATTCTTCTCTCGGTCTCTATTGAATTGCTTTCTCCCTGGGGAGCTAAGAGTGATCTCTAGAGAAGGATTAAACATGCTTGAAGGTGGGTGCATGGGCACTTTAGCTGGGGACTCCCCTGGGATCTTTTGAGATGTCTTAACCACAGAGTTTCTCAGTGTATCATTCATTTCAATTACTTCAAAGTCTGCTTCATTCCATTCTCCTGCATCCTCTTCATCTTCCTCATCTTCATTAAGACCAAAGTTAGACAACAAAGCTTTCTGGTCCTCGCTCCCACCACCATCTTTCAACTTACTCTCATTGGGAGAAGTGGCTAATTTATACATCACAGGAAATAGTATTGCTGTCATTACAGATGCTCCTAATGCAGTGTACATTACCACAGGGACAGTGTGAAATTTTCCTTGAAAAAAACCAACCATTGCTGGAATGCACATCTCCCCCAAGGCAGCACCAACTACAAAAAAAGAAGCAGACTTTCCTTGTATGGTGGTGTACTGTTCAATCCAGGAAATGCCACTGGGAAAGGTGACAGCCATTGAAGCACCATAGATTGCAGTACCAGCCCAGAGTGATATTGGATACTTAGCGAACAGTGCCAGGAACAGAGAAGAGACAGTGGAACCTATGACACTCAGCAGAATCATAGTACCAGGGTATAAACAGGTAGCAAAACAGATTGCCAGTCCTCTGCAAGCTGCAAATGCTCCCCAAAAAAGGGAGTTCAAACCAGCTGCTTCACTTTCTTTCATGTTTGCATAAACCTCTGCATAATTGAAAATGTAAGAGCCATAGGTGACCTCTGCTCCTACATAGCAAAAGAAGAAAAGGAAAAGGAGAATGAGAAGGGCATAATGATATTTGGCAATTCTGCATTTCTGCAGAGAAGCCTTTGCTTTATCTCGAGCTGAGTGGGTCCCTGAATACAGAATAATAAACAACAAAGAAACTATCAAAATGTAGGTGCCTATGAGAATATAGGACCACGTGAAGCTCATATTGGATTGCAGTTTCAATGCTGATGCAGACAGTGCGTTAGAGACATCACTCGATACAGACTGGTTTGTCTTTTCACCTTCTGTTTGGACTTTAGGAGATAAGGAGCTGCCCAATACCATTTTTGCCAGGATTGGAGCCACAAAGGCACCCAGTGCAAAACAGAAGTGTAAGGCCTGCATATGTGGTCCAACATCTGCTCCCCATGTATTCAATGCAAGGACATTTCCACCTGCAGATTAAAGAGATGAGGATCCATTTATTTAATATGGAAACTTAAGATACAGTATGGTTTCTTCCCAGTAAGTTATTTAAGTAATATCATGTGTCTAGTCAGTCAGTCAGAGCAATATACAGTAGAATCAAATTATAAAGAACTTCTTTTATAATATATGGGATCAAAGACCCTTAACTGTTTCAGTGCATAAAATGTGCAAACTGAAAATCTAGCTAGAGTGAAGCTCTGCTTAGAAATGTTAAGCAATAGAAGGTTCTATTCCACAAGCTGCTTTGACTTTTTATCTCAAGAACAAGAAATGCAAGACTAGCTCAGTTCAAACAGTGTTCCAGGCAGTATTATGGCATTTCAGTTAACAAAGCTCAGGATCTTCTTTGATAGATCCTTTGTGACATTCAGTCCATGCCTCTCTTCTCAGCAGGTAACATCCAATTTGCATTAGAGATGCTTACTCAGACTTTAATCACATGCATGGGTTGACTAAGTAGTTAATTGAGGAATACTTGGCAATCTTTCCATGACATCCTGCATACAGTCAGGTATATACCAGCAGCTTCATTCTGGAGATTATTCTAGCTTGACATTTACATCACCATTTGCAATACAATCAGAAAAAAAAAACTGCTCTTATGTCTTCAGTGTGGATGTTGTTACAGTAGTACTAGCAAGAGAATAACTTTAATGGAAAATGACATAGGATATGAACACTAGAATTTAATTTAGCATACATACACCACGCACGCTAGGAAACAAAACATACATATTCCTCCTCCTTCACTAAGTGAAACTGAACTATTTGAGCAGGCCCTGTAGCTTATACTGACAACACAACGTGCTTGCCGTACAAACTGGAATTCCTAATGACAGATACAAACTCAGCTCTTGTAGATCTCTAGCATCTCATGAGTGCTAACAATTCTCTCACATTGATACAAGGGGAGCTGACAGACTCCAATTAACTCATTCAATCCACAGGACTTCCTGCAGCCGGGAAGAGGATCTGTTCACTTACCTGTGTCTAGAACACCCATGGAAATCCCAATGACTGACATCAGGGCCGTTAACAATAGAGCTTTCTTACACCATGGCAGGACATAAAGACAAATTGCTGTTCCCAGCATGGATAACCCTAAAAAGGTAAGAGAACAATCCAAAATCCATACTGAGCCTCCAATTTTCAGCATGACTTCTAGAGAGAGGAGTCAATTTATTATTATTAAATCTGTATGTTATAATAGACTGCTTGAATTTCAACCAGTCATATTAGATTGAATTCATGTTCATTAGAGCCAGTTGGAAAACCACCATGGAACCATTTTTTCCTCAGAAACCACCTGTTAAAATCAAAACACTTCAAAAAAATCAAATCAATTTGAGCAAAATTTTGTTTTGGAGATAAACAAAAAAAAGATTCTGACAATATCAAAATGGGATGTTTTGACATTTTTGGAACAAAAGGTTCCAGTTTTTATTTTGAGGTGACTATTTCAAAAAAAATTGTTTTGTATTACTATATAGTAATATAAAATCAAAATGAAACATTCTGGTTTTGTCAAACCAAGACATTTTGATCAAAGAGCAAAACTCATTTTGGATTGAAAGATTTCAAAATTTTTTAGTTTCATTTCAATACAATTCAAAACAAAGTTAGATTTCTCAAACATCAAGTTCTTCACAAAACTGAAATCTCATTCTACAACCAGCTCTAGTGATCACACAAGTCCCCAACAAAACTATTTTCTCCAATTACTCTGATGTACAAGGTTAGCTTCTATTAAGATTAGTAAGTTATATGTCCATATCAAGAACAGACTCCTAATTCAGTTGCAAGTTAAGTTCTGCTAACAGAATTTATTAATTTAAATTTAGTCAACTCATGAAATGTGATCATTTCTCAATTGTTTTACCAAATTAAAGTTAAAGAAAGTGAATTATTTCTCAAATTGACAATACATGAAAAATTAAGGCAAACCTAGGAAAAGTTCTACAGATATAACTATGTTTAGCGCATGCCATCACTACCCCTTACTTTTGCATATGTTAAGCATGAAAGATCTTGCTTTATTAGTTCAGGCATTTCTCTATATCAGGTTTCAGATAAATTTGTCTTAGATCACTTCCTTGCCACATGTCTGACAGATAAATGAGAATCAATGAGAAGCACCATTTGTAATAGATTTTATTCATAAGTTCCATGCATTTTCAGGGGTTTAAGGGAACAGATGAAAAATTTTAGTGAGTGCAGTGTATTTTAACAGAGGTTGAGTTCACATCATCTTTTTTTTATAAAATTGTAGCTCAACATGTGAAATAGTACCACTGACAGGGAACCAGCTGATCAGATGCGAGTCTCAGCTGAATTTCACTCATTTTTCCTCATGCAGCTTGTGAGGTTGCCATTATCAAAATTTGATTTGTTTTATATAAATGGTCTCACAGAACTAGCCATTTACCATAGTAAAATAAAATCCAACTCTACTTCTTTTTGTTTGAGCAAAAGGCATCTTTTATTTAGTTCTGATAGATATGGTCCTTTGCAATTCAAGAGCAAGTTATCCTATTAGGCTTCCCAATAGACTATTGCTTCTACTCAGGAATTATTAAACTGTGTATCAAATCATTAGAAGCATAAATATAAAGGAAACAGGAATGAAACTGACAAACAAATAGAATTTCATAGTTTTTAATTACATCTCTCCTGTAGCAGCATACAATATTTTTAAAGGAGTATGACAATGTCAGTGATCAGATACGAGCAACTTCTATCCTACAAGGCTGCAGGATAAAGTCAACAGGATACCTGCATGACACACCAGGATAAGGCAAGTGAAAGTTGGCCTGAGGTGTGGTGTTTTTTTGTTTGTTTTTTTAAACACAACCAGTTTCACAGCTGTTACTATAACATCAGCTCTGGAGGTAGTACAGGTTATGACACAAAGTATAAGAAAGATTCATCCAGCACATTTTTCACATACAGTACAAAGAATATTAATTTGAATACACTTACCCAAGAGGAGATGAGGGTTCATGCAGTCAAAGATAATCCCTCCAATCACTGAACCACCAAGGTACCCCAGAGAGCGACCCACGAAAATGTAGTAAATATCACTGACATTTTTATTCACATTTGCAGCCAAATCTTGAAATGTAGGTCCCAGAACAGCAATGCTCATACCCTAAAAAACAGTGGGGGGGGGCTTTTGTTTGTTCATTTTGGGGAGGGAAAGGGGGAAGAGGGGTGAACAAAATAAACCCTCACGAGCAGCAAGAAACGACGTGTTCATACTATGTTACAAACAAAAATTGTACCAATGTAACTAAGTCAACTTTAGAAACTGATTTAGTTAAACAATGCAACCCTATGTTGTGGGCATTCTTATTTTGGTTTTAAAGCATCAGTTATAAAATAGCAATTTAGGTTGGCAAGTTACTTATATAGTAAGCACTTCAAGCCAGGGACAGTCTTTTTGTCTGTCTTTGTACAGCATCTAGCACAACTGGGTTCTGGTCCTGTACTATGGCTCCTAGGTGTCATGGTAATACTACTAATGAATAATAAGTACTAAAATACAACTTGATGTAATCCAGATCTTCTGTTCTAGTGAGATACTCTCTAAATGTACCTATAGATTTTCTTTGGACTGTGTGAAAAGCACCAAGTGCAAAGTGAAATTTAAGTTTCATTTGCAGTCACCTTTGAAAGAAGCTGGTTGAGCACCCAGGTGAGTTTCAGACAGGGAGTACCACCTCACTGTGAGTGGTGGATGAAAGGAAAACATGACCATAAGGGTCATTCATCATTTCACTACCAGCAGAGTCCTCAGTGCTGTACAAAACAAAGGTGCTTATACAATCCAATGCTACAGAACTTTCCTCCTCAAGCAGCCGAGCACCAGAGATAGTTTCACCTCCCTGTGAGGCAAACCAAGCCCAAAGTACTATCAAAAGATTACCAGGAAGCCATGTGACATACCTCACTGCAAAGGCTCTGTCAGTGCTCTCTGTGCTGCCTCACTGAATTTATTACTTTCTGAACAGTGTGGGAAAAGTGAATATTAAAGTGTTATTTGCCCCTTCACATAACACAATGACTAAGGGTCACCTAATGAAATTAATAAGCCACAGGTTTAAAACTAACACAAGGAGGCACTTCCTCACACAAGCCACAGTCAGCCTGTGGAACTTGTTGCAAGGAGATGTTTTAGTGGCTAAAAGTATAACTGGGTTACAAAAATGTAGCTATGCTCATGAAGGGTAAGTCCATCAATGGCTATTAGCCAAGATCGTTTGCGATGCAACAAGATGCCGAGTGTCCCTAATATTTCCAAATATCAGATGCTGGGACTGGACAACAGGAAATGGACCCGACCCCAATTGCCCTGTTCCTGCTGTTTGTTCTCCAGCAGCTGCCCCGCCGAAGACGAGCTAGGACAGGCCGGGGACCAGAGGGACCCCTGCGCTGACCCAGCAGGGCAGGTCAGGAGTTCCCACCGGCCTCTTGCAGGGTCCAGCCCCGCGGGCTCCACAGCGCCCCGAGGCGCAGAGGAAGAGCTACGCCAAGGCACCACCAGGTTCATTCCCAGGCCCCCCCAAGCCCGAGAGCGGCCCCTGGGGGCCGTGCGGCGAAGCGTGGCAGGGAGTCGGTACCGCCGGGCAGAAGAGGGCAGGGAGCAGCCAGCCCCCGCCCAGCCCACCCCGCCCCGCTCACCAGCCCCAGAAAGGCCGAGCACAGCACGCCGGAGATGCACCACCGCAGCGCCGCTCCCTCCTTGCCGCCGGCTACCATCACCTCAGGCCGCGGCGCGGGCTGCGAGAGGAGACTCTGCTCCCCCGCCGGCCTCTCGCCGCTCCGCAGCGCCGCCGCCTCCGGCCGGGCGAAGCGAACCTGCTTCTTCCGGCCGGCCCCGGCCATGGCTCCGAGCGCGGGGAGTGGGCCGGCCCCAGGCCGCGGACCGGGGCCGCGAGCACCGAGACACCGGCGTCTCCACCAGGCAGCGCGCGACGCAGGCACGGGCCGCGGCGCCGCCCGACCCCGACCCTTCCCGGGGCGGAGCCGGGCGGGGACTGCAGCCCCCAGCGTGCACCGCGGCGCAGGCGCCAACGTCTCTTCGGGCGGCGCCAACGGCTTTGGCGGAACCACCCGCCCGTCCCAGCGCGGCGCGTGCTGGGGCCTCCGAACGGCAGGCGGCGCACGCGCGCGGCTGGGGAGCTGCGCCCTGCTCACGGACGGGGGCTGGCGGCAGCAGCCGGGGGAGGGACCCGGAAGGGCGCTGCTGGGCCCAGGTCACCTGGCTACAAAACCGCGGCCGGGTCACCCGCGTCTCATTTACCAGCCTCGTTTTGGCTTTATGGGCACGTGAGCGCAACAGCGGCCGGGCATGGCGCACGTGACTTGCAGGCAGGACCCCTTGACACCCAACGACGGGGGGGAGGGGATCTGCCTTCCCCGCGCACTGTCCAGCGTGGCACGGCCCTGCCGCGGGCGGCTCTCAGCCGGGGCTCCGGGCGCGCGCCTCTGGGCGGGGCCCAGAGCGAACAGCCGGCAGCCGTGAAACACCCTCCGGCCTCTCCCCGCCCAGCGCGTGGGGCTCAGCACGTCACCACCCTCCTTGTTCCGCGCCTTCGCGGGGCACTGACGTACATGGGGCGGGGCGCCGGGCCGGCCCCTCACGACGGGTCGTGCCGCGCGCTTACCCGCCGTCCCAGGCTCCTGCCCCGCGCAGGGGGGGGCGTGAGAGCAGCCGCCCCCTGAACGGCCGCGCCGCGTGCGCCTGCCCACTGCGGCTGGGTGACCCCCCAGCTGGCGCCAGGCTGCGGGCTGGAGCCGGGTAAGTGCGGGGTGGCGCCGGGCTGGCCCTTTGCAACGGGTGGGGGTGCAGGAAGCTCCGAGGGGCACCACTCGGCCCCTCCCCACCCCTCCGACTGGCGCTGGGTCACGGGGAGGCGGGTGCCACCTGCCGGGCAACAGAGCCAAGCCTGCGCTTGATCCTGTGCCTCTAGCGACTGGCTCGCGCTCTGTGGAGGCCGGCAACGCCAGGCTGGCGCCGGTCAGGTGGGGATCAGTTTGGAGTCTGAACCACCGTGGGGGCGGCCGTGAGACAAGGCTGCCGGGCCACTAACAGACTGGGCTAAGAACGGAGTGACTGGGAAACGTGCAGGGCATCCTGGACGGGTTTTCCACAATGGGATTCCCAGACTGGGGAGGGCGCTAGACACAGCCCTATCTTAGCTCCGGACCACCTAGCCGCAGAGTACATAAATTGAAAGGGCCGCTTCTTAATGGTGTTGCAAGCCCTTGGGGATCACAAGAGATGCTTCACCGACATCAGCGTGGAGTGGTCTGGAAAAGTGCATGACGCATGCGTCTTTAGGGTCTGGTCTGTTCCAAAAGATGCAAACAGGGACTTTCTTCCCTGACCAAAAAATAAACATTGGTGATGTTGAAATGCCAATAGTGATCCTTGAAGACCCTGCATATTCATTGCTCCACTGGCTGATGAAGCTGTACATCAGGCACCTGGACAACAAGAAGTAGAAGTTATAAAATAGGCTTAGCAACTGCAGAATGGTTGTGGAACGTGCATTTGGACATTTAAAGGTGCGCTGGGACAGTTTACTTACTAGACTAGACCTCAGTAAAAAAAAAAAAAAAAAAAAATCCCAGCAGTTATCTCTGTATGCTGTGTGTGCCATAATGTCTGCGAGACAAAGGGGGAGAAGTTCCCTTTGGGCTGTGTCATGGATGCAAATAGGCTGCTTTTTGAGCAGCCAGACAGCAGTGCAACGCTGAGAGCCAACCGTGGAGCGCTGCACCTCAGGGGAGCCTTGAAAAATCCATTTTACCATGAGACCTAATGTTTCTGAAAAATGTGTTCTGTCTTCCCTTCCCATTCCCCAGCACGACAGCACTGTGCTACCCTCTCCTCTCCCCTACTGTTAATCTCTACAGTCTCAAGAAAGAAAGAGTAATGATTTTTAAATCTAAATTCTCATTGTTGGTCATTTACAGTGGAGGGAAATTAAGTTATTTCAACACCTTGCATGCATTGTAATGGGGCTGTGAGGGGACAGAGCAAAGTTTCACTGTGCAAAGAACACAGTCCCATTTATTAAAGAGGCCGGCACCTCTTTCTGCTCTCCTCACCCAGCATAGAATGGAGTGTGTACTGCATGTTGCTCAAACCCTTCCTAGGTCGCTGGGAGCTGGGAAAAAGTGTTGAGAGTTTTGCAGGGGCTGCAGAAGGAGTCTGTCCTGCCGCTGCTCTTCTTGAAGCTCAACCAAGCGCCTCAACATGTCTGACTGATTCCTCATGCACAGCATCCCATCCTGCGGTGCATGTTCACATTCTTGGGCTGCCTCCCTGTTCTCCATGTCCATGTTCATTTTCTTCAATAATGAAATCCTCCAGGCTCTTAGCTCTGTGTCAGCATCCGGGGCACGGAGGCATTCATTAATTTGGTGAACATGTCATCCTGAGGGTTTGGGGGTTTTTTTTGCCTTCTAATCTGTGACAGGCGGTCAGCGGGAGTAGTAGATGCTGAGCTGAAGGCTGCGCTGTCCACTGAAAGGCAAGCAAAGCATGAGGTATCCATTGTTTGCTTTTTGTCCATGGGGCAAGCTATGTTACAATGTAAAAATAGCCCCTTTATATTCCTAAGGGAACAGCAGACCAAAGGTGGTACAGAGGGTGTGAGGGAGAGGTGGTGAAATTCCCCTGGGTGAAACCATATGTGGGCACCTGTTTCTTGATCCCTAAGACCCATCACAGTCACGTGCTGTCTTGTAACTTGTGGTTCACATAGCCCAAAAAACCTCTCATGGCAAAGGGGGGGAAAAAAGATAGAATGGAGCAGGTAGTGCAAATTTGTACCATCTTTCTTAGGTGACCATGAGTGATATCAGTCTCCTGAGGGTAACAGAGGTGGAAAGGGAGGATTTACTGCAAGCATCTGGGTACAGGCCTGGCCCTTATGCTGCTATGCTGTGTTCTGTGATGATGCCTGCGCAACAAATAAGAGAGTGGGGGGGAAAGTGTCTTATCGCAGTAGAAGAAATAAGGCTGCTTTCCCCAGAAACCTGCAAAGGATCACTGAGTATCTCAATGAAAGTTTCTAGGAAGATTCTTGGAGCATCCCTGTGCACAGACATTCTTTTCTGGGGGGAATCCCTTGCTTAGGTGAACTCACAACAAGGAAGCTTTCCCAACCACCATACTTTTTCTTTTTTTCTCGCTATGACAAGAAGCTGAACTGGGGAAATAACCATAGAAATGAGATTTGCAATACATACTCACCAGGTGTGCCTTCCCTGACATCTCAGTCACTCACGGTGTCCTGCATCCAGCTGGGCTGTTCTGGGATTACAAACAGCTACTGGCTTTCAGGGAGAGTGGATTCCCTAGTTGCCTGGCCCCTGTTCTTCTCCTCTTCATCCACAGAATCCTTCTCGTTCATCCTGGATTCCCCTGAAGAATATATGATGTACGGCAGTACAGTGGTGGGGTCACCGCTGAGAATCGCATGCAGCTCCTCATAAAAATAGCATGTCTTTGGTGACAAGCCAGAATGACAGTTCGCCTCCGGAGTTTTCTGATACGTCTGTCTCAGCTTTTTTATTTTAATTCAGCACTGCTGTGCGTCCCTCCTGTGCCCCTTTTCCAATATGCCGCGCTATATTTTTCGTAAATATCTAAATTCCTTTCGCTGGCTTGGACCTAAGCTAGAACAGACTCTTTGCTCCACAGACTAATGAGATCCAAGACCTCATCATGACTCCAGGCTGGAATGCGTTTGGAGCATGCAGTCGCCATGATCAATTTTGGCAAGCTCTCTCCATGCTTGCAAAACAGGAAATGGGAAATCAAAATTTCCCGGGGCTTGAGGGTAGGGGCTGTTTCCTGTGTACGTGGCCACAGAGAGCAAATGTGCAGAGCGGTCATAGCAGGACATTGTGGAATAACTCATGGAGGCCAATTACATTGAATTACTCCGCGTTCCGCCTACACTGCTGCTCATTTGACCCAAACAATTCTATTTCAGCACTATGCCACTTGCAGAGGTCGTTTTATTACATCAAATTTTCCTGCGATTTAAGTCTATGGAACTGACCAGCCAGTCGAGACGCACATATGATGTGGTCAATGGAAGCCGCAGTCCATCGACCTGCCTTCGCAATGTAGACCAGGCCTGAGGGAGCCCTATTATAATAGAAAAGGGGGACCTCAGGAAAAGTATGAAGGGCTACCTCATGATCTATGATTTTTCTTTATAGCTCTGGGAAATCCTTGGTCCATTGACCTTCCTATCTTATCAGACTAGCAAATTTATCACAGAAGGGAGTAAGCCAGATACCTCATTGTAGTCCCAGGGATTTTAACTTTCCATCCAGGCAGTCTTTGGGTTCCAGGGCTTAAGCTGGAATCAAGCAGAAGATTTCTCACATGATGCAGTACTGTGTGGTTATGTGCATTCTGTGGGTTTACTCTAGCCACTGAAACATCGCCAGTCACAGAAAATCCTTTACTATTATAACATGTAACCAACCTCACCAGCTTTGTACTAATGTTCAACCCCTGCCGTGAGATAGACCCATGTCAACATGTACACATGAGGAGTGTACATGGAGGTGCCAATCTTCTCTTCTCTGCCAAAACTCCATTTTCCTGGACAAGGACGTGCCCACAACTGGAGTCCGTAAGGCCTTTTACCTCCCACCTGACCAGTATCACATATGGCTGAATCCCAGTACCATTCAGAGAAGACTCAGGCCCCAAGCCTGGCGGTAACAACCCCCCAGGTAATCAAACTCCATTATCTGGCATTCTCATCTATTATCCCCAGGCTTACCACATCTGAAGCTACCACATCTGAAGTGACCAGCCACACTACTGGACTTCTCGGCTGCCCCCAGAAGCACTTCCACTAGATTGTGGAACTGACGGGGGCCTTGGTAGCTCCTGTGTACTCCCTTGCTTGGGCTACTTGGGACTCTCTCCCTTTGAGAGCTTCCATGCAAAGCCCCAGATTGGGGTAGCCCTTCTTCCAGTCTACCCAAGTAGATCACTCTTAGTTTGCCACATCATTCAGCTCCTTTGGCCTCAAAATAGGTTTCTGTCCACTCAACAGCCTCACCCACCAAAGCAGGTTGGGCTTGCCTTACTTAGCTATAGGGTCCTATGGGTAGGACCTTCAAGAACTGGTCTAGGACACCTGGTCTGATTTTTCTCAGTGGAACAAGTCTGCGGACGTAACCACCAGGCAGCAAGGTCCCATAATCTCTGAGCCACTACCTGTGGTCATGTTCCCCTCAGGAACAGTTTATCCCAGAAATCGTGCCAGTGTGCCTCAGAGACCACTTCAGTCTATCTAAGATGTCAGCCTTCATGACAGGCTATGAGTTTGCTTGCTTGTCGCTCCCCACTCGGTAGACAGCCTGTCCTTCACCGTCAGAAACAGTATTTTTGGGGCCATCCAAGTAGACTCTTCCCAGTGCATTGGCACTCATTCAGCGGTACAAAGGAAGGCCTCCTGGTCATCTTCTGGCCCTGACTTTACCAGGCCAGGGACCAGGGCTTGAGCTACCCTGTCCAACACCAGCCAAAGTCCCCAGAGCTTTTTGGCCCAGCTGCTTCTGCAAACACTCTTCTTGCTGGAAATGGACCTCCGACCACCACTGTTGAGCAGTACATTGTGCCTCTTGCTGTTTCTGCAGGCTTTCCATCAATTGCATGAGCAGGGTCCGGGTGTGTTGCTGCTGCTTCTGCTGCCACTACGTCGTCATCAGAAGGCATGTCACCTCCATCTTTTCGAGTGACCCAAAGTGGGTGGGGCATCAGTAAATACTCACTGGCTTCTATTTCCCCTCAATTCTAGTGGCCAATTGCCTACCCATTTTCTCCACCCTGTTTTATAGCATGTTCTTATCAGAGCACCCCATTCTGGCATTATGTGGTGCAACAGCCACTCAGCCTCAGTTTGGCAGCTGGTCTTCACTGCTCCACCCAATCTCCATGGTATTCTGGGTTGCAGAGATTTAGCACTCCATCTTGGTAATTTACAGTTTTACCCCCTCCAGGGCACTCAAAATTCAAAACAAGAATGAAGCAACATAAGCAAGAACGGAGCAAAGTCAATAAACGCTTCCTTTTTCTCCAGGAGATCTGCTAGGCATCAGTTTGGCCTTAGCCCTGGCCAGCCATCTTTACTACAGTGAGAATTCCATGTTCACTCTCTTTCTTCTGGGTTACTGGCCAACTGAATAGGGAGGAAGCAGTAGACATGATATATCTTGATTTTAGTTTTTACATAGTCCCACATGACATCCTCATAAGCAAAGTAGGGAAATGTGGTCTAGATGAAATTATGATAAGGCAGATGCACAACTGGTTGACAGACTGTAATCAAAGAGGCATTATCAGTAGTTCGCTGTCAAACTGGGGGTGTATATTTAATGGGGTCCCATAGGGGTCAGTCCTTGTTCTGGTACTTTTCAATATTTTCATTAATAACTTGGAGAATGGAATGGATGGTATACTTATAAAATCTGCAGATAACACCAAACTGGGAGGAATTGCAAGCAATTTGGCGGTCCGGATCAAAATTAAATTAGACAAATTAGAGAATTGGTCTGAAATGAACAAGATGAAATTAAATAAGGATAAATGCAAAGTACTACACTTAGGAAGGAAGAATCAAATGCACAGCCTCAACATGGGAAATGATTGGCTAGGTGGTAGTATTGCTGAAAAAGTGTCTGGATGGATCACAAATTGAATACGAGACAGCGTGATGCAGTCGCAAAAAAGATTAATATAATTCTGGGGTGTATTAAAATAAATGTCATCGGTAAGACACAGGAAGTAATTGTCCTGCTTTCCTCAGCACTGGTGAGATCTCAGATGGAATACTGTGTCCCATTCTGGCTGTCATGCTTTAAAAAAAGATGTGGACAAATTAGACAGAGTCCAGAGAAGAGCAACAAAAAACAGACCAATGAGGAAAGATAGAAAAACTGGGCATGTTTAATCTTGAGAAAAGAAGACTGAAGGGAGACCTGGCAACAGTCTTCAAATATGATAAGGTAGTGACCAATTGTTCTTCATGTCTTCTGAAGGTAGGACAAGAAGTAATGGGCTTAATCTACAACCAAGGAGATTTGGGTTAGATTTTAGGGTAAACTTTCTAATTAGAAGGGTAGTAAAGTTCTGAAATAGGCTTCTAATGAAACTTGTGGAATCCCCATCATAAGAGGTTTTTAAAAATAGGTTAGACAAACATCTGTCAAACATCTGTATGGTCTAAGTTTACTTGGTCCTGCCCCAGTGCCTGGGGCTTCACTGTAACCCACAAAATGCCGTAGGCACCTACATTTAGTGCTTGTTTTCAGGGTAAAAGTTCCCTTTGTGCTTATCTCTGCCTCTGAGCATGTGCACTGCTGCCTTTGTCTAGTTGTCCAGACATCTATCTACCACCTAATCCCTGGAGTGATTCACAAATTGGGGGAAGCTAGGCAATCAGACACCTAACTTGTGTGAATAGCCAATTCTGGCAAGCATGCTCAGAGGCTGCCTACCAGAGAGGATATGACTCTCTAGTCCAGTGCAGTGGCATACCGAGGGCCTCTGGTGCCTGGAAGTCAAGACCACATGCCCCACCCCACAAAGGGCTTGAGGAGGCCCAGCACCAGCTCCCAACTGCCACACGTGGGGGGAGGTTGTACCTGCAGTGAGGGATGCATATGCAGGCTTGGCTCCATCACGCCCCTCCCCCCACCACTTACTCACTGTGTGGTGCCCCCCTCTCCTGCTGCAGCCCCACAGCCCAGTGCTGGCTCAGATGGGTGGGCACAGCCCCTGGGCCGGCACTTCACAACATGCCGGGGAGAAGGCCCCTCAGAGCCTCCACCTCCCACCCCCCCAGCAAAGGGCTGGCCCAATGCTTACCCACCGCTCCAGCCCCACAGCCTGGCGCTGGCTTGGCCTCACCCCCTGGCCTGTGGGGGGCACTGGGCCACCCCTTCATGATGCTCAGGGGGCGGGGCACAGGAGGGTCTGCACTCCTCAGAGCTCCTGCGCTCCCTGCCCAGTGCATCCCCCTGTCCCACCCCGGCACTTACCCGCTGCTCCAGTCCCACAGCCTGGCACTGGCTTGGACGGGGCAGCCTCATTCCACTGGCTTGGGGATGGGGTACTGGCCGGCCCTTCACAAGGCGCAGGGTGAGGGGAGGAGGCACTCAGTGGCGCCCCTCAGAGGCTCCTGCATCCCCTGCCTCCTGCACATTGTGAAGGGCCGGCCCGGCACTCCCCACCCACAGCAATGTTGACTGTTTGATTTTGAATCTATGAAATTACGAGCCCAGGACATTCTTTGGCTCAGTGTATGCTACCATCCCTCTAACCTGCTGTAATTCAGAATGCTGGGTTCAGTTTGTTGGGGTTTGGGGCACTGTGGGTTTGGGGCACTACACTAGGTAATTCAGGTAAATGGAAGGCCACGAGTGTCGATGAAGTTTTCCTGTGCTAGGCTCCTGCTTCCAGCAAGCCCCCGCCCCTTTCTTCTCCTCTCCGTTCGGGTTACTTTGGGATATTTTCTTGCTGCTGTAAGCTGAATAAACTGGAACTGCCTGGCTTGCTTATCAGTATGATATACTGTGCATGCTACAGGGGGCTGCTTGCAACATTAGCCATATGCTTAAAGCGCCCATTGTTCTCTCTCAGGGCCATCCCAGGGGCTTAACGCTGAAACTGCTTGAAGGAGGGAAAAGGGAGGTGTGGGAAAGAACTCCTCGGTGAAATAAAGAAGGTATAAATAAAGTTGATGCTTGCTGCTTGGTGTGCAGGATTTGAGACAGACAATCTCCCTGCTCCATTTCGGATCCTGAAATAAACAGCTTTTGCAAGGATTTCTCCGTCTCGGTGTCTAATTGAGCTAATTGTGCACCGGGCTCGAACCTAAACTGTTGGGACCTCACTCGGGGTCCTCCAGGACCACCACCAAGTTCTAACGTACCAGTTTATGCTTCTTGTGTAGAGTATTATTACTCTATTTGAATTTCATTTTAAATGTAGACAGATATAATCACACAAATGTATGCAGTTTGCATTAAAAATTTATTGCAGTTTTTTTGGGAGAGGAGACATTTCACATTTTTTCATCGTACAAGTCTGTCAACCCAAAATGGCTAAAATGGTTCATTTTGCTGAAGTGCTTTATTTCTTCTACATTCAATTGCATATTACAAAATAAAATAGCAAAGCCAAAGGTTCTCATTGTCCTGTTCAATAATGTTATCAATTATTTTATACCAGAGGCGCCCTCTTGGTTACACACTAAAGGAATATTAAAATACATTTTACATATACAGGGAGCTGTACACCCAACAGTTCATATTATACAGATGTTTAAACAAGACAAATTTTATCCCAACACTTTGAAAGGTGCATTTAAAAATGGAAGTGCCTTCAAATTAAGGTTTACATTGTTTGATTTTTAAAGGGTTCATTCATCCTTCCAGGTGAACATGTAAATTTCACTAATAAATGGTGTGAGATGCCTGCCATATGCATGGAGTGAAGACAATTTTAAAAGTTTATCAAAAGATTTTGAAATTACATCCATGGTCTTATACATGCAGTTAGCATATGTGAATGTTAACATTAGGTACTTTAACTGATTAAAAGTCATAAGATATTAAATGACTTAGTGATTAAGTGATAGAGACTGAGAGCTAGATTTTTTTAAGAGCTCACTTGACAGTTAGGCACCTAAATAAAGTTGCCAGATTTTCAAAATTTTGGCCACTGCATCTATGGGCCTAGATGTGAACACTTCAGAAAATGCAGGGGGGGGAACCTATCCAAAATGTTATATAAAAATAGCAAAAACACTTAAAATTATAACATAGCAAAGGTATATCTTTACATTCTTTCTTTGGCGTCTAAAAGGTATTCTGTAGCCCTGAGCTTTGATAGATATGATGCTCAGTAAAGGCTTTCTTGGAATTCATTATTTTGGCACTGTATAGGTTTGAATAAACATGTTTCACAATCAAAAATAAATTAGGCAAAGAAATTAATAAAATCAGATTGCTGACATTTTTGTCAATGCACTGGGAAAGAATAACTTTAGATCAACAGCAGTGTTGCTAAGAAACATATACATTTACTTACTAAAGATATAATAGTGTCATTCTGGAATTACTTTTTATGTAAACAGTGGAAGAGTTTAACAAGATTAGTATTACAGCAATGCGTCACAAAATGATTTAAGTTGAGGCTCATGTTCATATAGGGTACCAGATAGCAAGCTTGAAAAATCAGGACGGGATGGGGAATAATAGGTGCCTATATACGAAAAAGTCCCAAATAGCAGGACTGTTTATATAAAATTGGAACATCTGGTCACCCTATTTTTATGCACAAAACTCGACACAATGTATTTCAAAATTCTTATAATAGGTAAAGACCTCTGGAGAGTCTAAATATCTATTTTTAATCTGCTATTTTGTTGCTGAAAAATTAAATAAAAAAATCCATAACCTGCAAAAAGTTTCTTGTTCTGGTTCTGCACCAGCAGAAACAACACTGTTAATTCACAATATCTTTTCCTTAAAACATGCTGACATCAACAATATTTCCATCAATAAAGAGGAAAATTACCTATTTCCAGGTCCGGTTATTTTCATTAACTTGGAAATACAAAGGAGAAATACTAAGCTGGTAGAGGAAGCAATATAATTTTCAAGATTCTAAGCAGATATTACAAAAAAGTACAAAAATATTACTAAGTTATTAAAATATATTTGTGTGTCCCTCTAAAAATTGGCCATTTACAGTGAACATGAAGAACATGACCAGTCACAAGCAAAGAAAAAAAGACCCTAATTTTTGCTAACCTTTAGCTATTCAGTAATAAAGTCAGCAGACATTCATTTTTCAGTATCTCACTACTACGTGTCTTTTCTTTCTAGGGGCAAAAGATTTTTCCAACATCTAATTTTGAGAGATTCAGACCCAGTAGTTATCCTCAAAGGAATGTTAGGGGTTTGGGGATGAAGGCTCCTTCTGTATATATGTTTAACATTAGTATTTTTAGCCATGAAATCTGTCCTGCATAACTGCAAAAAATATTGAAATTCATCGTGTTTGTGATTTGAAAACATGTTTTTGAAGGCTGAATGCAATAGCCATTAGCTAGTACACAGGGAAAGGCACTAATCAAGTGAGTCTAGAGCAGGGGTCGGGAACCTTTTTGGCTGAGAGAGCCATGAACGCCACATATTTTAAAATGTAATTCCCTGAGAGCCATACAATATGTTTAAAACTAAACATGTGTGTGAGTGTGTCCTCCTCTGCAGTGAAATTAACAAGGTGTCAATTTCACTGTGGAGAGTGTGCCCTGCTCCCCCTCCAGTGAAATTGACAGGCAGAGTCAGTTTCACTGAGGAGAGTGTGCCCTGCTCCCCAGTGAAATTGACAAGGCAGAGTCAATTTCACTGGGGAGAGCAATTCCTACTTAGTGATTTTGTCTGCGAGCCAGATGCAGCCATCAAAAGAGCCACATCTGGCTCGCGAGCCATAGGTTCCCAACCCCTGGTCTAGAGGAATGTTTCTGCAAATTACATTGTCAGCTGATTTCTTGTGGAAGCAATAAGCTCTGGTGGCACAGGAAGTGGGTTTCATTACTACTGGAGCTAACTGGCAGGCCTTTCCAAATAAACAAATTGTTATAAGGACTGCTGAATGAATTTACTCTCATACTTTGTAATCACTGCCAAGTGCTTGGCAGGCCTTTTTAAAAAAGCTTCTGTAACCACGATTAGCAATAAGGCAAAATTACGTAGTTACTGTGTTAGTTCAAATTCCAAGCGTCATTCAACCATTACAACATGTGCAAAACATGTCTACTGTTTTTGCTTTCATGCCTTCTATTTAAAACTAAGTTTTATTTAAGCTACGGACAGAAGTAAAAGCTCTCTACTCACCCAGGGCCTAGCATTGCCTACGTTACTCCCATTGAGTACTATGGAACTGCTTGCAGAGTAAGGTAGTACTCAAGGAATGAAAGGGTTTCAGAATTTGGCTTTTAGAGAGGGCTTTTTTTTAAATGCTATCATAAGGAGAAGCATTCACTGGGATCTATATATATTTTGTAAACCTCTGAATTGCTCATGGCAGAAGTCTGTGCTGGGATATAACAGCAAGTGGATGTAGTCCTGGACTCTAGCAACATAATCCTGCTCCCACTGAAGGTGCTAAGCACCTTGTTTGTACAGCCACAGTTTGGGATGGTCTGAAGAAATGATGCATATAAACAAGAATGAATGTGTTTAGTCAAAGCAAGTATGAGGTAAAAATGTCATTTAAATCTGGCTGTTCACAGCCAGTTTGCCCATACCTTTTCAATAGGTGTTCAGACAGAAACCCTAAACATCAGATTTCTGCAGCATTTTTTTCAATGTTTATAGGAAAATGTGACAATTAAAGTCTTTAAATAAAAGGAACTCATCTTTTTTTATGAAAATCATGTATTAGACACATTATATTTTACTAGAAGCCAATGTATTAACCTTCTTGTTCATTAGCTTGCATGATTAAATTCAGCTACAAAAATGACTTACTGAAAGAAATACAAGGGAAACGATACAAGAAGTATATTTCATGAGTTTCTCACATTTAGGGAGCATTTTATTTATTTTCATTTTTTCTTCTGTGGAATTTTTAAAAAATTAAGTGTTGTATGTAGTTTTCATGATTTTGGTTATCATGAAAATGAGGGATCTGAGTGCTGTCTTTGAGCCAGGCCTAATGTGATTAGATACTGTACAAGCTTTTACCACACAGTTCTGCCAAGACAACTCATTTTTGCCCTGCTCTTCCAAAAGGAATACAACCATCCTTTGGATCTGTCCCTTTTGAAACTTCTTCTACCACACTGCATGAATCTATGATACAGTCCATAACTGATAATATACATAGAAACCGTCACATTCAATAGTTTCCCAATTTTACAACTGTTTAATAGTACAATATTTTTATGTTGTAGAAATAAGAATGAAATCTGTTCTGCCTTTCTTTACATCTAGCAATTGTCATCAAGCAATATCATCCATGACTACTGAAAGCAGTATTGCCCACAGCAATATTGAAAAATAGGTTTTAAAAGTTTTATAAATATACGAGTTGAAATTGCATACACTATTTAAAATATCTTTCCCATTATTGAAAGACTACATTTTACAGATCTTTGGCTGAATACAAAGCTATGAAACTTCCATGTTCCTTCTTTATGAAATTGGGTTCTATTGTCAAAAGATTGGACAGGGACTATTCCGGAGTTTATTCAGGAGGGATAGGCTGAATGTATGGCATTAAACTAAAGCATGTGGACGTGCAATGCTTAGTGCCTAGAATATAGCCTAAGGATATTTGAATTCAAATTTCAAAACATAGGCATGAGAAGGTCTTTGGTCAAAGTTTCAGAAACACACAGAACAGTTCGAATATAGGTTGTACTGTATTGCACCACAAAGCATCAGCCTCTACCACTGATTACTTACACAGGGATTATTCAAATTCATGATAAATGCATTGCTGAAGAGCTTCAGCATAATTCATATTAATGATGCTCACTCACACTTCTGATACTCACAGTCACTGACAATTCACACACTTGGGGTATGGGACATGAGCATTTGAAATTCTGTAGTGTGTCAAAAAGAAAAGAATCACTTCCCCAGATCCCTCCCAAAAAAATGGAACTACTAACAGAGAAGAGAAATGCTCTTTGGTATCAAGAGGTTTGAGGCTTTCCTCTGAAAAGCAATGAAACAAAAATAAGCAAACAGAATAAAATCTACTCAAGGACCTTTGTACTCTATGGCAAAGTTCTTGGACTCTGCCGCACTTTGGTGCAGAAGACTGGAAATTCTGTAACACCTTCATTTAAATTAAAAATGGACATGTTGAAATAAATATGATTATAATGATCAGTAGATTATCCTGCTAATTATTTTTATATTAAAATGTACATTGTCCCCACATTATTATTTTTCAGTATGCTAGAGATTTTTGTATCCATAATGTATAAATTGCATCTTAGAAACTGAAAGGTAGAAGATGGAGATTTGGCATATGGGTAGGGAACGTGGCTTTTGGCACCACTGAGCTACATGTCAGTGAAATGCAGGAAACGCTAACACTGAAAAGGTAGTAGGCTTCAAAGTCACTAAGATACATGGGACAGTTCACATTGCTTAAACTATTGTTTCAGGCCATCTGCAGAGTCAAGAAGACAATGCTACTGTGGTTTACCCTCAGTTCACATCTGTAGTGTTTTCTTCATAATTATGAGAAGTAGAAACAATGTTTAAAAGGAAAACTTAGATTCTAGATCATAACTGGGGACAAGGGGATTCCAGGACAAATCTGAGACATGGAATTGTATTCACAGTACCTTGCTTGTACTGCTACTGAATGCTGTTAAGGAGCATTTCTCATCCCATGTGATGGTAGTTTCCATTAGTTCATTTTAATCCTCCACCAAGCCTATCAGTGTGATTGGGAGTAGGTGGGAAAGAGTCCCAGCTAATTTGTCTTTCCCTAACTGGAAAAAGAGGGTCTGGCAATGCCAGTGGCACCTAGTGTCAGTTCTTGGTGCGTCAACGATGATAATCCCACTTCATCTGGTACATGTGAGTGGAGAGTGCTGCTTTGATTAACGCGCTTTTGCCTGGGAGTTTAAAAACAAAACAAAACAAAAAAACAGTAAAATTTTCAAATGTGCCTAGTGATTTAGGATCCTGTGTCCCACTGCACTTTTTAAAATTTTACATTTGGAGACTAGGTTGCTATCAAGATGGGAAAAAAGAAAGATTTCTTCAATCTAGGTGACGACACCAGCATGAATGGAGAATTAGTTTTTCCTTTTATCATCGTCAAGAGCAGTTTTTGTTAAGGGGAAAATGTATACCCCTAATACGGAGGAGAAGCCTAAATTAATTTCTCTGATTTATTAAGTTATTCTCAAGGAAACTTCTTCTCTTTTGTACTACCAAAGTGAGGCAAGATGTACAACCTTGCATTGCCTTGTATTAAAACACATTTTTCAAATGGGCCCACTTCGCAGGGGAAGTGGATCACTCTTTATCATTATTTATCATTTTCCCACTTTTGTGTTATCTGCAAACTTTTCCAGCAATGATATTATATTTCCTTCAAGATAATTTATAAAGATATTGAATAGAATTGGACCAAGTACAGATCCTTGCAGGATCCTATGGCTCCATTCTGTGTTCAGTTCTTGACCATTTCAAGTAGCGTTAATTCTAGATGGCCATTCTTAGCTTTTTGCAAACAAGTTTTTTAAATTGTCGGCACTGTGATAAATATTCATTTTTAATTTCAAAGTCAGCTGAAATTAATAAGATGATTTCCACATAGGTTTCTGTACAGTTTTGTTGTAATGATAATACATAATATTGAACAATATTACCCAGAAGGAAACACAAGAACAAGAATAATGTGGTTGCTAATGTAATTTCTGTAATGAAAGCAGCGTTTTGAGGGAATTTTAACTAGCAGCATTACTTGCAATGAAAGGAGATTTTCAGAAGTACATGAGAGATTTAGGAGCACAAGTCCCATTAAGAGTCTTACATTTCTTAGGCATTTTTTAAAATCTTTCCCAAGGAGTATAAATGTCACTATCATTTCTTATTTCAGTGCCAGATTCTGACAGCCTTGTTCATATGGAGTAGAACCTGAAATGAATCTGTGATACTGTGCAATGTGAATAAGGGTGACAAAATCTGGCCCTTAATAATTAGAATGCTTATGTAATTACTTTCAGTGGGATTTTTTGTAACATTTTCAACAGATAATACTTAATAGCTTGTTTGCTAAGGAATACCTAACATGGGAAAATTAAAATAGATGGCACTGAGTATGCCTGGGTAATGGATATCTATTTAAGTGTTCTATTGTACTGTCAATGTAAATCCAAACATAAGCAATATATTTGCAAGTGTAATCATGATAAACTGAAAAGCACTCTGTTTTGTTTAGTTGTTTTTTTAAGTAACTTTCAGAAAAATAGGTGTTTCAGAAGTATAGGTTTGACAAACTACACATAATACCTAGGAGTACACAAATAATAAGAGATATGTTAAGGATAAATAATCGTGCATGCAAAGAGTTTCTCTACATTTTTTGAAAAGATGGAGTTGTATCATATATGCAAAATTTTAAAGGCCCATATTAAAGCTGTATATTCACTTTGTGTAAAATCTCTTTCCAATTTGTTTAATGCTGCTTTAATAGCTCTTATGTATATTTCCTTTTATTTATATGAACAATTACATTTTAAGTGTACAATAACATGCAGCACTTAAAGCTTTTTCTTTGTTTTTTAAAGATGTTATAAAAATCCCCACAGAAATTCAGAATTTTGTTTTTGTCTCACTCATGATTTTATACCCAAATATTGCATTTTTAAGACTAATCAGCTGTTCCAAAGCTTACCTGAATAAAAGGACTGTAGTGCCAAGGGGGAAAAAGATACTGTAACAATGGTTCAACAGCTCTAATTCTGAATTTATTTGCTCTTGTGAGTTCATATCCTTCAGTCTGTGTGTGTTTAATATATACATTATCACAAATTTATCCTAAAACATTCTATGTTCTGGCTACCAAGAAAAGGAGAATTAATGTCAAAGTGGTCCACAGCCGGTTTAAGCAAATGGAACATGTTGACGTATTAACAGAAAGCAAAGATGAAGATCTTTTAAATAATTTAGCTTCCCAAAGCAAGATAATTTCAGCAAGGATTAAAGATTAGAAGACGAAAAAAAAATGGCTCTTCATTTTCATAATATAGAAATTTTAAAAGCATTAAGATGACATAAAAATGAAAACAAAATCAGTCATAAGAAGTACTAGAAATTCCAGTAAAACAACACAAGAATTTGCCTCTACTGGATGGACTGCATTGAAGCCATCCTGAAAGAGTCAATGAATCAACATAAACAGCTTTCACACTTCCAGAAGCATGCTATGATGTATTAGAACAATAATCTCCTTAAATGCAGAATCACTAGTAGGTGCACACTGATATTATAAAACTTAAGATACCATGAAAATGTGGATTGAAACCAAACTCATGGACTTCTAAGAGAACTGGTCAATGGTACAAATATTCTTAGCTCTTAGGAGTTTCGTTTTCAAATCTGAGTACAAGTTCCATTAAAAATAGTCATATGGTATTTTCAACTCAAAACCAAAATTCTTATCTAGCTCCTGTAAAAATGAATTCAGTCCAGGGGAAAGATATAAAGCATCAAATAACAGATTCTGATTCTTTACTGGGCTTTTCTGCTGTGCCAGAGGCCAAAGTGCTTTTGTTTTCCATCATTTTCTCAGTTGTTTCTTCATCAATAGCTTTTGCTTTCTTTTTTGGCTTTTTTTCATGAACCCATGGGATGAAACATAATATAATTCCTCCAATAATGGGGGGAACTCCAGCCAAGTAGAATGCTACATCATAGGAACCTAGGTAGTCACGCAGTATACCTAGGGAAACAGAGAATTATTACTAATATGTAATGTAGCTGCTCCTGTTTTAATCAAAGCATGCATAGTCTTAGATTCAGAGACTTTAAGGCTAGAAAGAACTATTATGATCATCTAGTCTGACCTCCAGCATAACACAGGCCATATACAATTTCACTTAATGATTTATGCATCTAGTCCAATAACGGTGGCTGAACTATGGCATATCTTGTAGAATAACATTGTCTTCATTTAAAGACTCCAAGTAATGAAGAATTTACCCTTGAAAATCTGTTTAAATGATTAATTATCCTCACCATTAAAAACATGCAACTGTTATTTCCAGTTTGTACTTTCTCATTTAAATTTTTAGCCACTTGATTTTGTTAAGTCTTTGTCTGCTACATTAAGTAAGATATTGTCTCTCTTTGCAGGTAATAGTCTTTGATCAAACTGGCTCTTAAACCTTGTATTATATATGCTATATAGATTTCACTCCTTTATAGTCTCTCTTTGTAAAGTGTGGTTTCCAGATGGCAAATCACTCTTGTGGCTCTTTTGTGAATCTTCTCCCATTATTCAACATTCTATTAAAGTGTTGACACCAGACCTGGGTACATTATTTCAGCAGTGGAACCAATGCCACATAAAGGATTAATATCACATTCCTACTGCTACTCAATATTTCTCTACTGTTACTTCCAAAGATCACATTAGCAGGAGCACCACATTGGGAGCTCACAATTAGCTGGTTATCAGCAGTGGCTTCATGATCCTTTTCATGGTCAATGCTTTCTCAGATACAGTCCTTCAATTGTGTAAATATTGCCTACATTTTTTCATTCTACATGTATTGCTTGCATTTGGCTGTATTAATACATATTTGATTGCCCCAATCCAGATCACCCTGTGTCACTGACTTGCCTTTGTCATTATTTGTCAGCTCACCAATCTGTATCATCTGCAAACTTTATCCACAATTTTATATTTTCTTCCAGCTATAAAAATATTAAACAACCTTGGGCTGAGAACCAGTTGCTGTGGGAGCCCAATTGAAATTCTTCCAATTCTGCCTTAAGTGACTTGCCCAACATCATATACTAGGATTCTGACAGAGCACAGGACAAGATTCTAGGTCTCATGCATCTCAGTGCCTTAAATCACAAGATTATCTTTTTCTTCTGGGCTATCTGTTTGCTCCCAGACTAACCCTGGAAACTCAGACATGCAAATCATCTGCTCTACCTCTGCGCACCAAACCCTTGCCCAAAGATTTAGTGTCATGTTCATATTGTGTATCATGGGAAAAATACTGAAGTTTGTTGCCCTGCTTTATTCACTTAATGGGCCATAATTTAGAAATTAGAAAGATTAAAATAAATTGACTTCTCTCTAGAGAGAAAACCATCACCCTAAAAGTCACAATCTTCACTTCCACAAAGAAACAGTATAAATGCTGAAACTGTAAAAGTGAATATTAAAAAGTATAATAAACATCTTATTTATGAGTACATTTTACTGAACAAAAACTGACACTTTAATCTTGAAATATATATTCAAGTGTAAAATCATATTTGGCTTCTTTTTGGCCTGAGAATGAGGTATCTTGTACTACAATTAATGTCACTTCTGTAATAAATGTAAACAAAAATTATTAACCCAGGCAAAGATTTAAAAAACATGTAGTAATAGAATGGTGTTAGCAGGCCACATAAGTACCAATTATAGTTTGATTAACAGTAATTTGAGCAAAATTTTAATTTATTCTAATTTAAAAGTTCTGTTCATTACAACCCTGGAATAGTTCTCAGTTAAATTACATCCTACTAGTCACCCTTGTTAATTATTATTAAATATTTACATTATGGTAGCATCCACAGGCCCCAATCAGGTTGAGTACAATCAAAATGCATGAATGCTAAAGACTGTATTAAAAGGATGTAATATAGCATTTTATTTTTCTGGGGGATTTGTGTTTCTTTCAGACCTGTACAGCCTAAACAGCATTACCCTTTCCACTCGCGCACACAAACTTTAAAACCCCACTTGCAAGGACATGCATGATGCCAACCATTGTACTATCTAGGAACTGGACTCTTTGGGTATAGCTACACTGCAATAATACACCCGCAGATAGCCCATGTCAGCTGACATGGCCAGCCATGAGTGTTTTATTGCTGTGCAGACATACTTTTTGGAGCAAATACTTTCGGTTTTAAGAAGCAATTAAGTGAACTGCAGCCACTCTCCTCACAACAGTCTATGCATGAGGAAATTTCAGAATCCAGTGAAGTTTGCTTATAGTCGCTAAAGGTATTTCTACACTGCACCCTCCTTTCGGCACATAGAGAATACATACATAACACACAGCACAGGTCTTTAGCACAGGTATAAACAGCAGTGTAGATAGTGAGGCATGACTTAGGTGAGTACAATAAGGCCATGCCTAAACCCTGTGAGTATGTACCCTACCCACCCAAGCAGTGCCTCCTCCCATCTACAATGCTATTTTGTGTCCCACTGCTGGAGCTTTTCCCTGTCACAGTAAAAGGCTCCAGCACTGGGAAAAGACTCTGGCAGTTCCCCACTGCTAAACCTTTCCCTGCTGCTTCCCCCCTGCCCGAGCCTTTCACTGACACATGCAGTTACACATCGCAGTGTGGATGCAGCCTGCCTTTCACTATAGCAGGTAGCTCCATGTACCTTGGCTTATTATATTGCTGCCGGTGGTGTGCAGTGTAGATACAGTCTTAAGTTGGTTGCATGTATGATCAGAAGGCTCCAAGTTATGGCCTGTACACTCAGAAATGGAGAAAATACCAACCTGAAAGTCTGTGTTTCCTTTTGGGAGGACAAACTGTCATACCTGTGTATCTGAAGATACCAAAGACAAAAGTAAACTGGGGAAACTAAAGGTAAATCAGTGATCCAGGGACAGAAGATACCCTACCATATATTTTGTAACAAACAAAGTGGCACCATTTGTCTCATCTTAAAAGCTTGTGTCATTTTGAATTCAGAAAATGAGTATTTGAAAAATCAAATTTCATGGAAACGAATCTATGTTAGATATATAGACTGCAGACAGTCCCGACATTTACCTGCAATGGGTGGACCAACTATCATAGGCACTGACATGAGTCCTAACAGGAATCCTATGGCCTGGGAGACATCCTGTGCACCAACTAGCTCAAAGGCAATAGGAGCCATGATACAAATGAAGCAGCCATCAAACAGACCCATGAAGAGGCAGACAGCAATAAGACTTCCCAAGTCATGGCATAGTGGAATCATCATGGACATCAGGCCAATTAAGAAGAATGAGACTACCTAGACATTGTCAAAAAAGTAAAGAAACATCACATCAAATCAACAGTGAGAGTTCTAAAATAGGAAATAAATGCAGGCTTCTTAACAACTATGAGGAATTAAATTGGCTGCCTATATTTATTGAAATAAAAAAATCCACAAAAACGTTCCTTGCTTCCTGCCAAAGTCTCCACAACGTACTCCACAGTAATAAATGACTGTTTCCCTGTATAACATTTTTTTTAAATCTCCGTCTGCTGACAATGTTCATTTTATAAATGAAAGCAACTACAGTATAGAAAAAGTAGTGTCTTACATTGAGATGGTAAAAGAAAAAAGAATGCATGCGACTTATACCTTTATTTAGGGTGATTACTTCAGGAATTTAATATTAACACAAAAGGTAGTTGGTATTCATTGAGTCATATTCATTCAAGTCATATTTTTTACATCTAGCATTTCTCTATATTTCAATATGCATATTGTTACAAAGTTCTTATGTTTGTCATTACCATATATTTCCAACCTCCTCAACACTGGATTCAAGATGTATTACTCTTTGGCTCATGGTAACTCCAAGAAAATCAAATTCCATTTCTTTTTACCAAAAGGAAACTGAAAGAAGTAAATCAAGAAAAAACTCCACTTGCATGTCATCCATGACTTTGCTAAGCATGACTATGTTTCGGCTAGCTGCACAAATTAAACAAACTGCATTTCCATAAAGAAAACTGCATGAATTGTTGGTCACCAATTGACCAAACCTAAGTCACTTTTGACATCTATATATCAGATCGCGGGAAGTGATTATTCACCTCTATTCCGCTTTGGTGAGGCCGCATTTGGAGTATTGTGTCCAGTTTTGGGCCCCCCACTACAAAAAGGATGTGGACAAGTTGGAGAGAGTCCAGTGGAGGGCAACAAAAATGATAAGGGGGCTGGAGCACATGACTTATGAGGAGAGGCTAAAAGAACTAGGCCTATTTAGTCTGCAGAAGAGAAGAATGAGGGGGGATTTGATAGCAGCCTTTAACTACCTGAAAGGGGGATCCAGGGAGGATGAAGCTAGGCTGTTTTCAGTGGTGGCAGATGACAGAACAAGGAGCAACTGTCTCAAGTTGCAGTGGGGGAGGTCTAGGTTGGACATTAGGAAAGTTTTTCACTAGGAGAGTGGTGAAGCATTGGAATGGGTTACCCAGGAAGGTGGTGGCATCTCCATCTTTAGAGGTTTTTAAGCTGCAGCTTGACAAAACCCTCACCAGGATGATTTAGCTGAGGATAGTCCTGCTTTGAGCAGGGGGTTGGACTAGATGACCTCCTGAGGTCCCTTCCAACTCTAATATTCTATGATCATCAGTTTTTGAATGATGTATGGCTCCATTCAGTTTGTTTCAGAAGGAAAAAAATTTCTAGTGAAGAATGAGACAGACTAGAACTTTATAAGGAAACTTGCAGATATTGTAACATGATTTAGTATATTCAGAGAGCCAGGGGGTTCTGAATCATCTGCGGAGATCAGTGCTTCTTATAGGAATGCCAGGATAGAGGAAAAGTTTGGATGAGGATTTCCCAATCCTGTTAAGTCCCATAAACAACAGAAGACTTTTTAGGCAGTGTTTACACTAGGGAAATTTACAAAAGAATTCCTACTAGTTCTAAGGCCACTTCTGCAGAACTGTTTGGAGCCAAAATGTACAGAAGCCAGATTCATTTTTGCAACAGTTTCAATTAGACTTGCTTTTCAGCAGATTTAACTAAAACATGGCAAAAAATAGATCTGGCTATTAGAGACTTGCCTATGTTGTCAATCAGGCATGCATGCTGGTGTGAGTTCCTCTCTAGATACCGTCTTAGCTTCTGCAGCTAGCTGAATTGACAGACCTCATTAGTGCTGCCCATGAATAACCACAGACTCAGTTCAATGGCAAAGGCACTCAGCCAGGTTTATTGTAAGTGAAGCATGGTGCTAGAACCCCATAAGGGCTACAGGTACACTAGAACATGTATGCTCGTTACAATGGACCGGCACAGTTGACAGCAGGAGTTTCCATTATCCCCTAGGCCTGACAAAGATACCGCTCCTACAGCCCTCTTCTTATACCTTGTGTAGAGGATGTGACCTCTCCCTTCCTGGTAGTCTCAGAGAGAGACCATGCTCCCTCACTGCCACATCTGTATGGGAAAACTAAATGCAGGGGGTTAGCTCTTCACAGGCTGTAGCCCCAAGCCCTCAGGCAGGACAGGGCAGCAAGCATTCACTAGTCCTCGGCCTCAGGCTACCACACTGGTGGTGGGGTGACCAGGGGTGAGAGGGATGCAGGATCTCCCAACTCTACCATGTCCCAGCCCACAGCCCTATCAGTGGCAGAGGGTTCTGCCACTGGGTCAGCGGGGATCCAGCAGCAACTCACTGACAAGGGCTCGAGCGCGAGCCCAGCCAGACCTAAGTCAGCTACCCCTGGCCTACTTCCTCCACCCCTGTGCCGTGTACCTGCGATCGAGGGTCATCATCAGCCTCCCAGGCGTACATTGCTAGCTATAGTACAACAAGCCCTTTCTGTCTGGGTTGTCCACTGGCTAGGTGGGACAGGTGATTCCTCAAGTTAACCAGGGTCCTCTCTGGCTCCTCTCTCCAGCAGCTGCCACCTGTCTGCGTTGTAGCTCCTGCACTGTCTTAATGTGGAAATATATTTTACATAGATTGAACGGCCAATAACTCCATGGAGAAAAGATAGATCCAGAAAGCTTTCATATGAGGTTATTCACCCTGTGCAGTAACGGAGTTCTTCAAAAATGGTGTCCCTCTCGGTGCTCCACTTCAGGTGACGATGTGTCCCTGCACCTTTAATTGGGGAATTTCAGCAGCAGTGGTCGTCTGGGTCTCACATGAATGCTTCCCATCTTGTGTCAGTTGTCAGTGCCTATCTAGCACCATGTGACCCGTCACCCCACTGAGTCCATAGATAGAACTCCAAAGTAGAGGGGAGGAGTGTGGCTAGTGGAACACACACAGGGACACCATCTCGAAGAACCTCAGTTACTGCACAGAGTGAGTAACCTTCTCTTCTTCTTTGAGGAAAGCCCCTATGGGTACTCCACTTCAGGTGACTACCAAGCAGTGTCCCTTGGTGGATGAAAGGGGCTTTGTTGTTGTGTGGGTTATTGATGATAATACAGTAAAAGTCCTACCAATGCATCCAATCTTGAGCGCTGATCTATCGCATAGTGTTTTGTAAATGTGTGCGCGGACGCCCTGGTGGCCGCTTTACATATGTCCATGATTGGTACATTGTAGAGAAAGGCTACTGAAGTTGATAATGAACTGGTAGAGTGGGTTTGGATCTCCATTTGGGGTTGTATATCTTCCTATTGGTAGCAAAGGTGGATGCATCCAGAAATCCGTTTGGACAGTCTTTGCTTTGAAATTGCAGAACCTTCAGATTGAAGTTGAAATAAGAAGTCTTGGTTACTTTTTGGAGGTCTTGGATCTCTCAAGATAGAATGCTAGCCTGCGTCTGATGTCCAAAGTGTGTAATAATGAGTCCTGTTTGTTCCCATGAGGATTATGGAAAACGAGAGAAGATTGATTGGTTGGTTCATGTGAAAAGAGGAGGGTATTTTGGGTAAAAATGTAGGATGAGGTTGTAGGGTGACCTTGTCCTTGAAAAAGATGATATATGATGGGTGCACCATCAGGGCCCCTAACTCTCCCACTCATTGGCAGATGTGATAATGACTAAGAATGCCACTTTCATCGACAAATACGTTAAACAGCATGTTGCTAATGGTTCAAATGGGGCCCCACTAAGGCAACATAGCACCAAGTTCAAGTCCCAAGGTGGAGTAGGTACTAGTATTTCAGGATAGACATTTCTTATACCCTTAAGAAAGCATTTGGTGATAGGATGGGCAAACATCAATATGCCATCCATCTTATGGTGACAAGCGGTAATAGAGGCAAAGTGTTCTATAAGTGAGCAAAGGGATAGGCCAGAGTTTTTTAGTTCTACC
Organism: Mesoclemmys tuberculata; assembly: GCA_007922155.1. NCBI lineage: Eukaryota > Metazoa > Chordata > Testudines > Chelidae > Mesoclemmys > Mesoclemmys tuberculata. The sequence goes on from ML675604.1 coordinate 52,080,339, forward strand.
ATCTACCAGGCTGAGTTTGGCACCAGATAGAGAATCTCTTCCATTTATGCAGATATGTATTACATGTGGTTGTCCTTCTACTGTTTAATAATATGTCTTTCACCTGTTCCAAGCAGGTTAGTTCATCATGAGGGAGCCATGTAGGAGCTATGCTCTCAGGTGAAGCCTCTCCAGGGCTGGGTAGTAAACCTGTCCAGCATCCTGCGATAGAAGATTTGGCAAAAGTGGAAGCGTGCGTATACATATACCACCATCCTCAACAGATACAAGTACTAAGTTTGTGGGGGCTATCAGGATGACTTTGGCCTTGTTGTCTCTTATTTTATGTATTACCCTTGATAACAGTGGGAAATGTATATAGCAGAGGTGTGTCCCATTTGAGGAGAAAGGCTTTGTCCAGGGACTGGAAGCCCAAGCCTGCTTTCAAGCAAAATTGCAGGCATTTGTAATTCTGGGATGTAATGAAAAAGTCTATGGATGGATGACCCCAGTCTGAATATGCTCTGCAGGATCGTGTTGTTTAATTCCCACTCATGGTCCTGAGAGAATCTGCTCAATGTATCTAGGGTGCTCTTTTGATATCCTGGGAGATACGAGGCTGATACGTTGACATTGTGTGGAATATATCAGTTCCATAATTTCATGGCTTCCATCCATAGAGAGTGAGACCTTGCCCCTCCCTGTCAATTTATATAAAACATGCAGGTAATGTTGTCCATCATTACCCATACATACATACATTGATCAATGGTAGGCAGTGCGAGCACCCATTGGCAACTGCGTGCAGTTCCAGATTTATGTGTAACAGTCTTGGAGGGAGACCACCTGCTCTGAATTGTGTGGTTCCCTGCCCCATGGCTGGTGGAGCTGGCTCTCCCTGCAACAGCTATGAGGTTGATGGAGCTGACTCTCCCCCCATGGCCAGACCAGCTGGGTCTAGAGTCCAGTGGAGCTGGATCCAGAGGAGCTATCATCTCCTGCCCCAGCCCGGAACAGGAGGAACTTGCCCTCCCCACCCAGCCCCAGAGTTCTGTGCCCCCACTAATTGGGGGGAGGGACATGCCCCTACTTGCTCCCCCTTGCGTATGCCCCTGCTAACTCTGATGCTAAAGACATAGGTGGCATTGTCATGGAACCAAACAGCATGTCAAAGCAACTCCCTAAAGAAGGATAAAAAAAAATAGAGAAGACTACTAAAAATTTGCATAGGAGAACCTTTGTAAATCATTTCACTACAAGATGGTAGAATCTTAGAGGGCAGTAGATTTCCAGTTGCATTAGTCGTCATTTAACTCATAACCAAAGGTGCTGAAGATGTAGGACACTAGTGTATTGTACACACTGGATAATATTGTTGTGAATTTTTGTAACCAAAGAAACCTCAATTACCATGATTATGCACATCTACTTTCTCAAGTAAGAGATTCAAATGTGAAAAAGAAGGAATACTGAATTTACTGTTGGACTGTTTCAAAAACCAGCATACCACTTTGTAGGGATGGTGAATACTCACTTCCATTCTTAAAAGTGCTGCTTTAAGGCAGAAGAGACAGATGCAGACACTGGCTTAATAAAAGAGAGAACATACATTTCTCCTCTCTCTAAATTAGTTGAAACAGAAGATCCTTAGTTATTTAATTAGTAGAATCCATGTCCTAGAAGGCAATGTCAAAGTTTTTACTCTAGCCACTTAAAGAAATCTTGAAGCAACAATTGATGCTTCAAAGTAAATGATGTAGCTATGGAACTTAATATTATTGTAAGTTTGACATCTATCAGACAAAGAGATAAGTCCTTTGTGGCTTTCAAATGATATGCAACTTCTCTTTTCTGCCTATTTGCAATTGGTCGTAGCAATACTAAATCTCCTAAATGTTAAAGTAGGTTATGAATCAGTTCAAAAGTATGTTCAGTATTCCTTCATCCTTCCCATTTGAATCTCTTAAATGTGTGTAAATGTACATAACCCTGGTCCATCTACAGAAAGGCAATCTTCCACAGCAGTACTGTCCATTGAATGCAGTACAATTAAAATCCATTAGATGTCTCTCTTGTTATTTCTGAACAAGTTTCTCTTCCCATTCTTTTTAAAGTGATTAATACTGCCTAAAACCTTTAGATCTAGAGCTGTTCAAAATATTTGCATTATACCTCAAACCTACTCACACTTTCCAAGGCTTTCCCAAAATCATGTTCATGAATATGAAACAAAATTGTTTGCACAGCTGGGAAGCCTGTGAACCTCCACTCTCTCCCCAAATGTAGATATCTTTGTTGGCTTGAAGGGTAGTAATATGCTTCCTTCTCCTTCCTGCATGGGCCAATTGGGGTTTTTAGGGATGCCAAACAGCCACTTCCTCTATCAGGGTCTTCAAGGTACATAGTGAACATTCACAAGGTTTTATTAGCATGGGAGCAGGATATTAAGGAGTAAGGAAAACAACTTGCTGCCAAATGACCCTAGTTGACTGGGGTCAAGAAAAGCCCTAGAACCTTTAGTGCAGTATCACTAGGAAACCCTCCTCTAGCAACCATACCCTAGGTATTATGAGGTATGTTTCCTAGCATGCAGTGGTTAAGGGAACCCCAAAATGGTTCTCTAGCTACCATACTAAAGATTACAGCGTCTCTGAACCTCAGCTCAGTGGAACCAGCTGGCAAGAAATGAGATTTCTCGCTATTAAAAGTGAGAGTACCTAGCACATTCTACTCCCTCAGAAACCTTTAAAGGGCTCACAAAGGCATCTATTCCCATAATTGCTGCTACCCCCCTGAGCATGCTATGGAGAAGGAAGCAGCCACTAAAACCTTCAAACAGCATGGGATCTCTGGCCCCTAGGAGGAAAGAGTGAGAGGTAGATCACCAGCTCCTCCTCCTTCAAAAACAAAGATGAAAAGCAAAAATGAAGAGAGTCCTGTAGCACTTTAAAGACTAACACATTTCTGCGGGCATAAGCTTTCGTGGGCTGCAGCCCACTTCGTCAGGTAAAAAGGGGCTTCTCAGCTTTAGAGACTCATGTACTTAGTCCTGGAGGACCCTGGTGTAGGTAGCCACATGTACATTCAGACTAAAGGTTTCAAGCAGGAAACTTATAGGAGTTCTGTTCACTTCCAGTTCCTGCAGACCAAATTATAGGGGGTAGTTCATAAACTCCATTGCAAACCCAAACCCTCAAGGGTCTTGAATGGTTTGATCCATTTACCAGAATTTCAGGAATATCATTCTGAAGCCTAAAATGTCAATACAGAGTGTGAAATGATGGAGAAACAGCTATAAGCATGGCTGAGAGCTCTTCTTTTTAGAATATCTCCAAGTTTAATCATCACTGGGATTCGTGGCCTGTTACCATCCTATTTTTAAGTTCTCAGCCATTTTTTACTTTACAAGGAATGCATGACTTTATGAATTACATCTGTGCAATAGCATGAGCTATCAGCTACTAGTGAGAACACACTATGCTAAGAAACCTGAGTCTTGCATATTTTCCCAAGAATGAGTATCCCTTGTCCAGGTACATTTACATTATATGCTTATGTGACATAAAAGTTGTTTCAAATAAAAAGGAATCACCTAACATTTTTTAGGCAGTTTTGTATTATGCACCTAGACAAATGCATTTTCATTTAACTATAGTGCCCTCTTCTACCTGGCAGAGCAGGCAAGCAGCCTGCTTTGAAATGCTCTCTAACTCAGAGGAAAAGTAATGCACACAACAGGAAGATATATCAAAAATAGTGAAACACGTGCATCAAATAAGTAAGGTTTCATGCAACCACACTTGTTATTATGAGAGGCACACCACTTCATGTGTCGCCACTAGAGTTGTACTGAAAAAAAATGATGGTGAAACTAGTGAATAATTCAGGGTTTCAAGAAGGCAAATATCACATCACATTTTGCTTTCCATTTTTCCCAATGAAATTGAAAGTCAGTTTTGGAATGCACAAAAGTCTTTCTATTTCACGTGAGAAAAAGCTGTTTTTCTCTGAAATTTCTCATGAAAATTACATTTCTCAATAGGTCAAGCCTGCAATTTTTCTGCAGCAAAAAGTTTACATTTGTTACTAACAGCAAACATGCACATCATTTTTTACTTTAATTGCACACATACTGTATATTTAAAATGAAAATGAATGGTTTTGCTTAGCTCTAATCACAGCTCAGATCTTCCTTGCCAAAAATATTAACTAGCAGAGTAAGAAAAGGTCAACAAAGCTGACCTTAGTCTACTGAATCACCATGCAGAAGCTGTACCTGTAAATAAACTTTTTTTGAACCCGGAACATAGTCTGCAACTCTGCCGAAGATCAATCGGCCGACCCCTGAAGTGATGCCAAGACACAACAGGAGCACCTCTTCTTGAACATTTTCACCAAGCCTCTCTTTTACATGTTTCATCTGTTTAAAAAACAAAGAAAAAGAGCAGATGGGACAGAGAAAATTATGTGGAAATGGAATCATAAGAATACAAAAATCTTTGAAAAACAATTTATAATGCCCCCTCGTCCACCACACCCACATACACATTGCTTCCAACCACGTTTTAGTTCTCAAAAAAGTTCAGCAATTCTATCTTGGAAGGGCTATAAATAATTTACTTTTTACTGGTTGACCAATGGCACATGAGATACTGACAATAGAAACTATTTTAAAGGGTGCTGGTCAGTTCTATTCTATTCAGTTATTCAATTAAGGGGCTTGTTTGACCCAACAAAAAAAGAAAAAGGTGGATTTGTGGATCCAAGATCTGTATTCCCAAAAAACTGGTTGCTTCCCTGCTCAGTTCTGCTCAGGTCTGAAAGTAAAGTATAATTGGTGAGTACCACCACAATACTGCTCTTTGCTCTGAGACAGGAACTGTCCTTGCTAATTGGCTGAGAGCAGAGTGCAGATTATAGACGTGAGACCTCTGCTGTATTAGCGGTATTGCCAATTCCAACCTTTCAGAAGTCATGAGTCAGTGTGATGCTGGCAGACCAGGTGCCAGCTCATGCCAGAGCCCCAGGCCAATTCACTTGTGTATTAGCATATAGATCAGAATGATTGTTAAATGGACAGGAGTGTATTTGTGTCATGAAAACTAGTGGGATGTTACTTGCATTGTTTTCACTTACCCATATCCCATTATAATGTAGTAGCAAACATTTACATAGTGTATACCCCTGTAACTAAATAACCCATCAAAAAGCCTTGTGGAATGAAAATGAACTTTACCATAAAAGTGCTAATTTTAAAGCAAGTGGTCATTTGTGATGACTGGAGGTCAAAGAGTCAAAATGCATTCCTCACTCTCCATCATCAAAGGAAAAGCCCATGTAGGTGGTGACACTGTCCACTTGTTTTCTGTGAGAAGAAGCTGTAAGTATGGATTCAAGAAAAGATCCTGGATCTCTGGACTTTTGGACTCATACAGGGAAGTGTACCAAATGCAAAGCAGAGATCTGCAGAGACAATCCGGGTACCCTCAAAAGACTTTTGGGAAACTGGCAGTTTGTTACATGACTGCCACCTTCTAGAATTACAAACTGTGCATATATTTTACTTGCTTTAACTTTTCAAAAAAAGTATTTCTTTTTCTTAGCTAATAAACCTTTAGTTAGCCAATTCTGGGATAAACTACCAGCATTGTCTTTGGTGTAAAATTTAGAGTACCAAGTGATCTGGGGTAAGTGATTAATTTCTTGGGACTGGAAGCAACTTAAATGTGATGTGATTTTTGGTATAAGTAACCATTTTATCACGACGTTCAGATAGTCTGGAGAGTCTAAGAGGACTGTCTGTGACTCCACAGTATGACTGGTACAGCGATCCAGGAGTTTACATCTGTCATTGGCTTGGTGAAATCTAATTATAGAACACACCACCAATTTGGGATGTCTGCCCTGTTTTATGACAGTCTGCCCTGAGGTAGGCACTCACAATTCTGAGCTACTCCAGACAGCATGACAGTCAGGACTTAAAAAAGAAAATTGAGATTGGCTTAAAAATAAGCGTGGGGTTCTTTTTATTTACCCTCTAATCTATGAGTCTTCACAGTATAGTCCAGTCACAGTTTCAAGCTTTATTTTTCAACCACGATGGCTAGAAACTTACTTAAAAGGTAAGATTTTTCAAATAACCACTCGACTCAAGGAGCTGGGGCTTTAAGAAAAAAAATGGCACATATAACAAGGCTTTAAAAAATATCACAAGAGTTGGCAACACAGAAAGATCACCCATCTACTCCTGTGCAAGAGAAGAAACACGCTCTGTCCTGAGATCTCTGTGGCAAGAGAAAAGTCATACTGGACTGAAGATCCATTTTTCCCATTCAGAGGTTGAGAACATGGAGAATGACAGCATTGTAAGGCACCCATAACTGCAGGACATGGATGGCACAGCTCCCATTAGTCTGGATTGTGCCCAATATGTCACAGAGTCAGAAAAGGTTTTTGAAGAGAAATGAGTGATCAAAGGAATAATTTGAAGAGGAAACTAAGAATTTTAGAAGTGATTAAACTCAGAAAATTTAGAAAACAAAAGTTGAAAGCAAAATTTACACCAGGATAAAACACAAGAAGGAATGGAAAAATTGAGTACAGGGATAGAAATGGGGGGAAAAGATCAAGCATAGGGAGATGTCATACATTTTTAAAAATATTTCACAAAAAATTTGCTGCCAACATGTTACAACATAATACACATGAAAATTAAACATTTACAGTCCATGTCATGGGACAAGACTGTAGGAGATAGATGGTAGAGTCCTTGGGAAACCTGATTGTGGGAGAAAACAGCCTTGCCTGCCCATGCAGAGAAGAGAGACTTAACCCAACTTTATTTAGGAAGTACAAGCAATTTTGCAAATCACTACTATAGACCAATAATGCAATATAATTACAACACTGAACGTCTCACTTTCTTTAAAAAAAACCCAAACAAAATAATACAACCAACCAGACATTACACAATGATGTAGTCAAGATTATCTACTGGGCAGAGTATTACCATGCTAGAGGATAAACCTTCTTAAACTTCTTGGGACATTGTTTCTGGGGAGTTTCTTAAAATGAAAACTCAATTCTGTCTTTATCTGTTACCAAATCACAGCAAGTCTATTACAGTTAATATCCCAAAAATGTCAAATATAATTGTTTTTGTTGGCAAGGAAAGAAAGGAGACTAAAAAAAGAACAGTTTCATATGCAACTGGCTTTTTGCAGACTTTTTTCCTCTTTTTTTTTTTCAAATACACTTTGATATGTGCTTGATTGGAAATACAAGAGTGCATTTGGGGATACATAGTTTGGAAATTGAACCATGTGTTATCTTAATATCACTCCTGGAAAGACTCAAGGTATTCTCTTACGTGTAAAAAGTATAGGCAGTGTTCTTCCACCCCCATTCCTGGCAGAAAAAGAAAAGTGTTAACTAATTGCTTTCCCAGTCACTACTTAATATATATAATTCAACACCTGGTGGCCTAATTGCTATCTAAATTAATTAGCCTTCAGTTATCACCAGTTACATTTTCACCTACATTTTCATGTTCCTGCAACTTCTAACTCATTCAATTAGAACGTTCTGACTTACCTAAAGGTAGGGCTGCTTCCTCATTGTGCCAACAATTTGAAGGGGGTAACTATTAAAACCTTTATTTTCCAAGAGAATAATTAAATTTTTCCATAATAAACCCTGTGAGCACAAGCTTGAATTATATCCTCTCTCAGGTCAGTGGCCATATCCTGGATTCAATGAAACTACTCCAGCAGAAAAATAATAATTACTTATGTTGAATACCAAATATCTGTTGAAGTTGGTCCATTAAAAGATATTAGCTCACCTACACTGTCTTTGTCATATTCTGGGACCAACACAGATACAATGACACTGAAAACAAATGTTTATTTATTCTTTCAGCATCATCTCATCTTTAGAATAGTTGTATTGCTTAACTGCACTTTTCAGGGTTCAAGGAGTGTATTACATTATAAAAAATTAATGAAAGCAGTAACTTAACTATAATTGGTAACCAAGTGGCAATATCAATAACACTGGACTTAAATATGTGAAAATATATCAAATCAGGCATTTTTAGTACCAGAAGCAGTAACACATTTACGGTGTGTAAAGGGGAATAAAAAACACCTTACTGTATCTTGTGAGTAAGAGAGAGTATCAAATTTTTTTAAATGATTATTTATGAAGAAGTAGTTGAAATGGAATTTCCCTGGAGACAATCACATTTATACACACACATCCACCAACCTTGTGGACCTGGAATTAAGAATTTAGCAAATTTGAAATATAACAAAGCTGTACAATAATTCCATACTGTTAGTAACACCACACCATATACAGTCTAATGGGTAAAACACTTGTCCTTCAACATTCTTTACTCACTGGAGACGTTACACATGCGGCGACTTATGACCTTGTAGCTGCATTTACATTGTCAACAATCGGACACAATTCACCATCAGTTCCATTAATGGTTGCAATAACAGAAGCAACAGTGTAGACAGGTATTGTCAATTTTACAACCGTGTCATTTAATCCTGCTCCTAATCCTGACTACGTTACAGTTTCCACCATTTTGGCTTCCGGGAAAATGTGTATACAGTGAAATGGAGGTTACTTACCTGTAACTGGAGGTTCTTCAAGATGTGTGCTCCCTATCTCTATTCCATATGTGGGTATGCATGCACACCATATGCCTGAATCTGAAATTTTCTTGCAGGCAGTGTCCATTTGTCTATACATGTGCCATAGCTCTCCTCATGCTCTGAGCAGAGAGAATAAATGCTGATGTGGTCAGATGCCTCTCCAGTTCCTATTCTTATTGCAAATCCAGATAATCCACAGCAAGAGAGACAGAGGGAAGGTAGTTGAATTCAGATAGGGACCAGACATCTGGAAGAACCTCCAGTTGCAAGTAAGTTATCACTGTTTCTTCTTCGAGTGATGATCCATATGTATATTCCACATGTTGGAGATTAACAAGCAGTGGTCAAACAAAACAGTAGGTGTGTGTGAGGATATAGAAGTGATTGTTGACTGTAATACTGCTCTCTCCAGAATTATATCTGCAGCAGAAGATTAGACCAAAACAATGTCTCATGAAGGTGTACAAGGAGTTCCAGGTAGCTGCCCTTTGTATTTCTAAGTAGAGGTACATCTCTCAGAGTTGCAGCAGAGGTTGCTTGCGTTCTCGTGAGGGGGATGTGAGCGAGATGGTAACAAAGGATAATACAACCAGAGGTCCATTTTGAAAGCCTCTGGGCAGATATAATTTGACCCCTTGATTTCTCTGCTTTGGAAACAAATATTTTAGGTGTCCTCCTAATGTCTTTTGTTCTTATGAATGTCCAGAGAATGCAGCCTCCTCTCTTCATCTGAGGCATGTGGTTTAGGAAAAAATACCAGTAAGTGAATAATTTGACTCATATGAAACATTGAAACTACTTTAGGGATGAATTTTGGTTGGGGGTGTAAAAAGACCTTCTCTGTATGGAAGGTAGTATATGGCAGGCCCACCATGCAGTACCCCCAGCTCACCAACTCTTCTGCCTAATGTTATGGCGATTAGAAAAGTCACTTTCATAGACAGATGGGCCGTAAAACATGTTGCTAAAGATTGCAGTGAGGTCTGGTGAGAGATGAAAGAATGAAACTGAAGTCCCTCTGTGGTACAAACTTCACCAGTGAAGACAATTATATAGAAGATGACTGTTATGTAGTCCAACATAATTTGGACACCTTGGGATTGGATGAGTGGAAAAAAAGGCTTTGCAGGCTCGATGGACAGTCCTGAATTCTAGTAAGTTGACATGCATTCTGGACTCCTGAGGGATCCAGCTGTCTTGTGCTTTATGATCACCCTTATGAGGTCCTCAACCTAAAAGGCAGGCATTGGTAACAATGGTTGCCTCGGGAGTGGGTGGGAGGAAAGAGATCCTGACCGCAACCTTTTTGGGCTTTGTCCACCAGACAAGAGTTCAAAACTTTGGATGGAATTGTCACTTCTTTGTTGATGTTGTCCTTCTCTGGAAAGTAAACCAACAGAAGGTAGGCAAGAAAGATGGAGCCTGGCAAATGGCATCACATGTCTGCATGAGGCCAAGTAGTTGAGGAGAGAAAGGCAAATCCTAACTTAAATGAGAGCAACCTGAGAGTGATGTGGTGCATGAGACCAACCATGGCCTGGAAGTTCTGCTGTGGATGAGTCCAACATTTCCCCCCATGAAGTTTAAGGAACTCGTGGTTGACTCAAACACCTAGGGAGGGCAGTTGACTAAGCAGGACTTGGCTTGCCCACTGGACATAATAAAATCTACTCATCTGAAGCCAATCATTGAAGTATGGGAAGATGGTGAATCCCTTTCTTCTCATCCAAGCTGCCACGACTGGAAAAAAAAATTTTTTTGGTAAAGAAACTGGGTTCTGTGGTTAGTCCAAAAGGGAGGACTCTGAATTGGTAATGGTCTAGACTGAAGAGGAACCTCATGAACCTCCAGTGGGATGGGTGCCATGTCGAGTGCCACAAACCATGTGCCCACCTGTAGGAAGGGAATTATTGATGCCAAAGAGATCATGCAGAACTTTATTTTTTGGATGAATACATTCAGTCAAAGAATTGACCTCCACCCTCCATTCTTTTTGGAAATCAAAAAGTAAGGGGAGTAGAACCCCTTTCCTTGATGTTGAGGAACTCTTTCTATGGCTCCCTAGAGTCGCTGGTGCAGAATCTCCTCATGAGAGTGGTCACTGAAAACAAATTAGGAAGAAGGTTTGTGGTGTGGCAAACGGCCAGCTTTTCCCTGGTGGCTCTCGCACTTTTGCCTCTCGTAGTGGGCCAGGGCGTCACCGGTTACCCCATCTTCCCAGGGAGGGAGGTAGGGACCCAGACCCACCCGCTCCTCCGGGTCCCAGCCCAGGGGCCCTCTGAGTAGCAGCTATGTGCTGCTGGCACCTTACTTGCAGCTGCAGGCTTTTCCCCTGGGCCACTCTCCCCCCTCTCTCTTTCTGGCTTCTTGAGCCCAGTACCTTCTTCAGGACTCCACCTCTCTCCAACACACTGCTGTACTCCATTCTGTTCTCCTTCATGACTCCACACATCACCTTACTCAGTTCTGTTCTCCTCCACTTCACACACTCCTCTGTTCATCACACACCTACTCCTCCAACTCCACACTGTCTCTCAGGAGTAGAGGGTTTTTATAGGCACCTGGGTGGGGCCTTAATTGGTGTCAGCTGACACATTACCTTCTATTGACTCTGGCTAGTCTATAGGGAATAAAGCCCAGATCATTCTAGCACTTACATAGCACCCTTCCAGAACTTTCCTACTGCCCTCTGTCCTTGCTATACCACAGTGGGTAGGAGTTGCCAGAAACTTGATTAGAAAGCTGCCATGAATAACTTCCAGAACCCATTTGTGAATCATTAGGACCCTCAAGTTGCAGGCAAATTTGTTAAGGCAGCCTCCAAAAATCTGAGGCAGGGGAATGATGTAGCATCAATAAAGGGGCAGGGTTCTTGACAGTCCTGCCAAAAAAAACTCTTTGGTTTAGGGTCAGAGTGCACTGTGGTGGTGGATGTTGTAGGGGCTGCATTCCTGGGCCTATAAACCCTCTGTCTTTTAAATGGTGGTTCCTGATGACATTGATAATAAAAGAGTTGAGGAGGTCTGTAATGTTTTCTCATAGGGGTCGGGGTACTGATGCCTAGACAGTGAAGATCTGTCCTTGAGTTCTTGAAGGGGTGAAGAGATTCATCTGTCTTCTCATGGAACAGATTGATCATATCAAAGGGCAGATCCTGGATTTCCGCGCCTCTTTTGGGAAACCTGAAGATTGTAACCACGAGTCTCTCCTCATAACAATGGCCATAGCTGTTCCTTTGGATGCAGTGTCTGCAGCATCCACTGTGGCCTGGTTGACATATGCAAATATCTTTATGCTATTGTCTAAACTCTTATTGCCTTGCCTTTCGGAATGTGACTGAAGTGCAAGAGGTCATGCCAGACTATTCCAGTTTCAAGGTAAGTCCTTCAAGAGTGAGAGCTCTTTTTGGGAGGAGCATTCTTAAACCATCTTGGGATGAAGGTAGGCATCCCAGTCTGCTACTTTAAGGCCTAAAGTAATTACTGCACTGGAGGATAAAAACTAAGGTAATTCCGGGTGCATCTGATTCTCTCACCCTTAACAGGTTAAATCCTATTTCAGTTCTGGAGATGAAGGGAAGGTAAAAGAGAAAGACAAAACTGTACATACATCTAAGTAGGGAGATTAGTAGTTGAGAACCCAGAGGTGGAGTGTCATTGTACTCAACTTGGAAACAAGCCCAGGCTAGAACTACCTGCCTATCGCAAAATGGAAACCCAACCCTTCACAGCTTCATGTCCAACCATCTCCTGAGAAGGAAATGGAACACTTGCTTTTGTTAAAGTCCTAGGTTATGAATTTCTACAGGGGCTTCTGCCTTGCTAACTGCTAGTGATTTTACTTTAATGAATCACTCCACTCATTGAAGAATGCCTGCCAGATGCAAAGTTTGTAGATCTCTCGAGACATCTGGACAGGCTTATGAGCAGTGCTGGTGAGGTGCCTGTGATCATGGTACACGTAGGTACCAATGACATATGGAAGGATAGGAGAAGGGTCCTGGAGGCCAAATTTAGGCTGCTAGGTAAGAAACTGAAGTCTAGAACCTCCATGGTATCATTCTATGAAATGCTTTCAGTTCCACATGCAGGGTGACTTAGACAGGCACAACTGCAGAGTCTTAATGCATGTATGAGATGATAGCATAGTGAGGAAGGGTTTAGGTTTATTAGGAATTGGGGAACCTTTTAGGAAAGGAAGTGCCTACATAGGAAGGATGGGCTTCACCTAAACCAGAACAGAACCAGATTGCTGGCATGTAAAATTAAAAAGACTGTAGAGAAGTTTTTAAACTAAGGGCTGGGGAAAAGCTGACAGGTGCAAGAAGCACAAGGTTCAGACAGAGACATCCCTTAGGGAAGGATCAATTAACAGTGATTCTCTAAATCCTAGTAAAAATGAGAGGATACAAATTGATAAGTACAGGTAGGAACTGAAAAGAAAGTCAAATAAAATAAAGTGTCATTCAATTACAAAATGTGTCACTTTTTAGTTGTCTGCCTTCATCTGATGCAAGTGCTTGTATACAAATGCTAGAAGACTAAATATTAAAATGTTTGAATTCGAATGCCCATGCGGATATTGATATAAGAAGTGTCACAGAAGCTCTGCGGAATGACGATAATCAATGGGGCATTGTAATACCACAGTACAAAATATACAGGAATGACAGAATAGGTCACGCTGGTGGGGTAGTGGCACTGTATGTGAAAGAAAGCACAGAGTCAATTATAATAAAAATTTTAAATGAATCAAACTGTACCATAGATTATCTATGGATAGAAATTCCCTGCTTGAATAATAAGAATATAGCAGTAGGAATATATTACCAATTCCCAGACCAGGATGGTGATGGTGACTGTGGAATACTCCAGAAGATTGGAGAGGCTATAAAAATAGAAAACTCAGTAGTAATGGGGAATTTCACCTATCCCATATTGACACAACCTCAGGATGGGATGCAGAGATCAAGTTCCTAGATGTCCTTAATGACTGCTTCTTGAAGTAGCTAGTCCTGGAACCCACAAAGGGGAAGGCAATTCTTGATTTAGTCCTAAGTGGAGCACAGGATCTAATCCAAGAGGTGAAGATAACTGAACTGCTTGGTAATAGTAAGCATAATATAATTAAATTTAAAATCAGGGGGGTGGGGGGTTACCAAGGAAGCCCACCACTGCAGCACTGAACTTCAGAAAAGGGGAACTCCACAAAAATGAGAGAGCTAGTTAAATGGAAATTAAAAAGGTACAGTCACAAAAGTGAAATGCCTGCAAAGTGCATGGAAACTTTTTAAAAACCACTATAATAGAGGCTCAGATCAAATTATACCCCATATTAAAAAACATAATAAGAGGCCCAAAAAAGAACCACCACAGCTAAACAAAGTAAAAGATATGGTTAGAGACAAAAGAGCATCCTTTAAAAATTGGAATTTAAATCCTATCGAGGAAAATAGAAAGGAGCATGAACCCTGGTAAGTCACTTAAATTAGTTTCTGTACCAGATAACTGGAGGATAGCTAATGTGACACCACTTTTTAAAAGGCTCCAGAGGCGATCCTGGCAGTTACAGGCTGGTAAGACTAACTTTAGTACCAAGCACATAGGCTAAACTATAGTTAAGAACAGAATTATTAGACACAGATTATCATGATTTGTTGGGGAAGAGTCAACACTGCTTTTGTAAAGGGAAATCATACCTCACCGATTAATTATAATGCTTTGAGGGGATCAACAGACATGTGGACTAGATCCACTGGATCTAGAGTACTTGGAGTTTCAGAAAGTCTTTGAAAAGGTCCCTCAACAAAAGCTCTTAAAACAAAGTAAGCAGTCATGGGATAAGGGGGAAGGTCTTCTTATGAATCAGTAATTGGTTAAGACAGGAAATAAAGAATAGGAATAAATAGTCAGTTTTCAGAAGAGAGAGAGATAAATAGTGGTGTCCCCTAGAGGTCTGTACTGGCACCAGAACTTTTCAGCATATTCATAAAAGATCTGGAAGAAGGGCAAACAGTGAAGTGACAAAATTTGCAGATATAAAATTTCTCAGGATAGTTAAATCCAAGGCAGGCTGTAAGGAATTACAAAGGGATCTCACAAAACTGGTGACTGGGCAACAAAATGGAAAATAAAATTCAATGCTGATAAATGCAAAGTAAAGCACATTGGAAAACATAATCCCAACTATACATACAAAACAAGGTGGTCTAAATTAGTTATCATTCAGGGAAGAGATCTTGGAGTCATTGTGGATAGTTCTTTCAAAATATCCACTCAATTTGTAGCTGCAGTCCAAAAAAGCTAAGTGAATGTTAGGAACCATTAGGAAAGGAATAGATAATATAGAAAATATCATAACGCCACTATATAAATCCATGGTAAACACACATTTTGAGTACTGCATACAGTTCTGTTCACCCCATCTCAAAAGAGATATATTACAAATGAAAAAGATACAGTGAAGGGCAACAAAAATGATTAAGGGCATGAAAGCTTTGTTGAATCTAAGGAGTGATTAAAAAGACTGGGACTTTTCAGCTTGGAAAGGAGACAACTAAGGGGGGATATGATTAGAGGTCTATAAAATCATGAATGGGTGGAGAAAATGCATAAGGAAGTATTATTTATCCTTTCACATAACACTAAAACCAGGGATCATCCAATGAAATTAGTAGGCAGCAGGTTTCAAAACAAACACACAATGCACAGTCATCCCATGGAACTCATTGCCAGGAGATGTTGTGAAGGCCAAAGTACAACTGGGTTCAAAAAGGACTTGGATAACTAGAGCCCTGGAAATCTGCAGATACCTGCTTTATATCCTCAGACTATTTCTCATGGATTGCGATCAGATAGTCAGGCTGCTGGCAGGGCTCAACAGCTCATCAACTGTTAGATGGGAGGGGCAGCTGGGAGGGCTCATCAGCTGTTAGGCAGGAATGAGGGGCTGATCAGTTGTTAGGCAGGAGAGGCAGCTCTGAGTGCTCATCAGCTGTTAGGGGAAGGGTGGACTGATCAGTTTAGGCAGGCAGGGTTCAGCATATGTTCGGGGTGCCAGGGGCTCAACAGCTGATGGAGGGCTGCTGGCTCCAAAACAGCTGATGTGCTGATGCCAATGCAGGTAAATCTAAAAAAGAGGGAGGATGGATTGCGGTCAGGTAAAAGTTTACTCCTGCGGATGCAGATCGGATGTGGATGCACATATTTGTATCTGTGCAGGGCTCAATAGATAACTTCATGGAGGATAGGTCCATCAATGGCTATTAGCCAAGATGGTCAGGGATGCACTCCCATGCTCTGGGTGTCCTGGTGGACAGCCAATTGAACTTGAGCTCCTAGCATGATGCGGTGGCTAAAAGAGCAAATATGATCTTTGGATGTATAAGCAAGGTAACATTGAGTAGAAGTAGGGAGGTATTAATACCATTGAATGTACTATTAAGAAGACTATTATTGGGATACATTAAGTTTTTGTTTCTACACTTCAAAAAGGATGTTGACATATTAAAAAAGGGTTCAGAAAAAGAGCTACAAGAATAATAGAAAGGTAAGCTGGAAGGAACCCTAGGAGGTCATCTAGTCCATGCCCACCACCACTCCACACACACTGAGGCAGGACTAAGTGTACCTAGACCATACCTGACAAATATTTGTCTACACTCTTCTTAAAAACTTAAATGACTCAAGATCAGATAAATGGAAGTTACTTACAATAGAACCTCAGAGTTGCAAACTGACTAGTCAATCACACATCTCATTTGGAACCAGAAATATGGAATCAGGCAGCAGTGGAGAAAAAAAAAAGCAAATACAGTACAGTACTGTGTTAAATGTAAACTACTAAAGAACAAAGAGAAAGTTCAAAAAAAAAAGATTTGACAAGGTAAGGAAAATGTTTGTGCTTGTTTCATTTAAATTAAGATATCTAAAAGCAGCATTTTTATTCTGCATAGTAAAGTTTTAAAACTGTATTAAGTCAATGATCAGTTGTAAACTTTTGAAAGAACAGCCATAATGTTTTGTTCAGAGTTACAACCAACCTCCATTCCTGAGGTGTTCATAACTCTGAGGTTTTACTGTGTTCAGCACAGAGGATATAAAGGGTGGTGTGGACTGGCCTCTCTAGTTGCTTCTCTACTGCAAATCCAATTATGATCCAAAAGTAGAGAGGAAGGAGGACAGGTAGCAGAATACAGATAGGGACCACATATCTCAGAGAACATCCAGTTACAGGTAAGTAACTTCCATTTCTTCTTTGAGTGCGGGTCCCTATGTGTATTCCACACGTGGCTGACCAGTAAACAGTAGACAACTAGGAGAGGGGAGTGAGGTTGCAAATGATACAGATGTTGGTAGTCCTGTCATTCCAAAGACTGCGTCTGCAGAAGAGGCTTGGATTAAAGCATAATGCTTTGTGAAGGTGGGGACAGAACTCCAGGATGCCGCCTAACAGATAGCTGGCATAGGCACTTCTCATGGAGATGCTACTGATGTAATCTGGCTGTAGTGGAATAGGCCCTGGGCGCATCTGGGGTTGAGAGATGTGCCAACTATAGCAAAGGCATATTCAGCCAGAAATCCACTTAGGGAGTTTCTCAGCTGATATCCTTTGTCCCTGAGTTTGTTCTGCTAAGGCAAATAATCTAGGCACTTTTCTAATTGTTTTTGTTCATTGCAGATAGAATGCGAAAGTACATCTGAAATCAAGAGAATGAAGCCTCCTCTCCATGCTGGAGGCATGAAGTTTTCGAAACAAAACTGGTAAGTGAATTGATTGATTCATGAGGAACTTTGAAATTACCTCAGGGATAAGTTTCAGATAGAGTTGAAGGGATACATTCTCTTATTGAAAAATAGAGTAGTGGGGTGGGTCGGCTATGAGTGCCTGCAACTCATTTATCCTCCTGGCTGACGTGATGGCCATGCAGAAGACAACCTTCATAGAGAGGTGGGACATTAAAAATATTGCCAGTGTTTCAGTGGGTAGCCTGGTTAAGTATTAAGAGTACAAGACTGAGGCCCAACTGCAGTGTTGGCTTCACCACTGGTGGGAAGGTCCTTCAGGAATCTAGTTATTGGGTGTGTAAAAACAGAATAGCCCTCTACCCTCGGGTGGAAGTACTGATTGCTGATAGGCAGACCTGCAGCAAGCTAACAGAAAGGTCTGATGTCTGTAGAATGAGGAGGTAGTTTAGAATAGCAGGAATACCTGCTATCTCTTGATATAACTGGTTTAGTTATGTTCAGGTATAGGAACGCCTCTCTTTAGCTCGGTAGCATTTTCTGCTGAAGTCTTTTCTGTTGTAATTGAGAACAGTTTAAATGGCCTTCAAAACATGAATGGGTTTGTCACCCATCCAAATACCAAGTCATGAGGTGAAAAAAGAGTCAGTGCTGAGATGTCTGATCCCCCTTTTTTCCTGAGTTAGCAGGTTAGGGAAATATCAGATGCCTATGGGAGAACAGATTGGCATTTGTAGGAAGTCCAGAAACCAGAATTGCCAAGGCCAGTTGGGTTCAATGTGAATGGCTTGCGCTTTGTCATGATGAATCTTCCGCAGAACCTGGAGTACCAGTGAGATGGGAGAAAAAGCGTATCTCAGGTGGTCTGTCCAAGACAGCAGAGGAGTATCACCCTTGGAGTCCTGATTTCGTGCTGCTGTGAAGCAGTAGATGTTGAACATCTTGTTCATCTGTCAGGTGAACAAGTCCCAAGCTAGTGCTCCCAATGAATGAAGATTTGGTTTAGCACTGAATTGTGCACCTCTCACTCATGGTCAGCGAAGTAGTACTTACTGAGAGATTATCTGCCAGAAAGTTTTGTGCATCTAGGAGGTATGATCCCAAGCATGATGTGGTTCCAGATACACCAGTTCCATAACTGAATTGTCTCTAAAAAGAGACGAAGAGATTTCAGTCTTCATTTGTTTGTTTATATAGAAGACAGTCATGTTGTCTGATGTTATCCAGTGTAACAGGGTAAGGGGGGGGGAAGGTAGATGTACTCCACCCCGTGGGTCCTGCGCTCTTCCGGCCCGGCCAGTGGTGCAGCTGGGGGAAGGTGAGCCGGAGGGGTGGGGAGGAGACGGGGCCTGCTCTGCCCCTGAGTCCTGCTACCTTCCCTTTGGGTCAGTCCGTGGTCCGCTCCCTGCTTCCCCAGCTGGGTCCTCTGCCTCCGGTGTTGTGGCAGCAACCGTAGGAACTCCAAGCTTCTACAGATTGCAGGCTGCAAGCTGCAGACTGCCAACTCCAATCTGCAGGTTTTCGAACTGCAAACTCCAATCAGTAAACTGTAAACTCCAATCTCTACTCTCCAAACTCCACACCTCCTCACTCCAGACTCCTCACTCCACAACTGCCTGCCTGAACTGAAGGCTTTTAAGTGTTTGGGGCGGGGCTCCTTGATTGTCCCCAGGTGTCCTAATGGCCTAAACAGCCCCAGGTGGCCTAATTAGTTAAGCAGCCCCAGGTGGCCTAATTGCCTAATCAGCCCCAGCTGAATCACCCAGGGAATAGGGCTTTGCTGAGCCTGGGGCTAATATACATGCCTTCCAGCACCCTTGCATAGCCGTCTGGCCTGACCCTGTCACACCAGACATGTCAGGATTATATAAGTGAGAGGGATCCATTGCAGGTTCACTTGACTGCTCTTCATTCCAAGAGACTGATACACATCCTGGTTTCCTGAGGTGTCCATGTACCTTCTGTTGTGTGGTCACCCACATGGGCTCCCCAACATATGAGGGATGCGCTCATAGTTATGGTTGTGTTGAGTGTGCGAGTGAGGAAAGGGACTCTGGCGCAAACTTGCTTCAGGTTTGTCAATCAGGCAAGAAAACTATGACACTGGCAGGGATTGCCACCTTCGTATTCATGCTGTCTCTGTCTGGTGAGTAAACAGACTGAAACCAGGACTGTAAACAATGGAGGTGAAGCCTGGTGCACAGCTTTAAGTAAAGGAGGTCATATGGGTTAGCAGGAAAAGAGGTATCTTGACTGTAGTTTGAGATCTGCGAATGACTTGTCTTATCAGGCTGTTCATGGCCTGGAATCTGTTCTAGGGAGGTAGGCCCTTGTTGAGGTTCAGCCTAAGGTTGCTCCTATAAAGTCTATGTCTCAATGGGAATCAGAGTAGCCTTCTCCTTGTTTATGTAGAGACTCTCAAAGATGCCAGAAGGTGGAGCAGATAAGATCCCCAGTGGCTGGATCTGCTTGTCAGGGGCCAGTCATCCAGATACGGAAAGACAGTGTAGCTGTTTCATCTCATCTCTGCTACAACATGAGAAGACCTTTGTGAAACCCATGGTGCTGTTGCAAGACCCCAACTGGAATACTCTGAGCAGGTAGTGTTCCTATCCTACCAGAAAGCTAAGAAATATTCTGTGGGACAGGTGAATGTCCACATGGAATTAAGCAACTTTCACATTGAGAGCTGTGAACCATGTGTCTTTTTCCATAAAGGAATTATTGATTTGAATGTAACCATGCAGAATTTTAATTTGAGAATACAAATATTTAGCTGACATAAGTCAAGAATGGGCCTCCCACCTCCCTTTTTCTTGGAAAACAATGAAATATTGAGAGTAGCACCTTTTCCCTTGATCGGGCACTGATTCTACAGCCCCTCATTAGAGGTGAGAGTCTACCTCCTGACAAAGGATTTCCTTGTAAGAGTGGTCCTTGAAAAGGAACTGAGAAGGGGATTTGTGGGGAGCTGGGAAAAGAAATTTGACAGTGTAGACAAAAAGGATGATATCTAGTACCCACTTGTCTATTGTTATACACCTCCAGTTGTGGAGGAAATATGATACATAGCCACCAAAGGCTCGGGAAACAGTGATGGTTTGCGACTCTCGAGGGTCCTATCAAAAGTAACCATTGGCTATTGGATGAGGTTGGGTGGTTGATGTTGAGGTGGATGAGCCTGTATAGCTTGGTTTTTTAACCTAGTGATTTAACCACAGTGGTTTGTATGGCTGTTGGTGGTAGAAAGGCTGCAGGAGAAGCCTTGGTTTATATACACCTGTTTATGATGTTTTCTCTTTTGGGCCAGAGTATAAAGGCCCAGGAACTGAAGAGTTGTTCTAGAGTCTTTTAATGAATGCAAAGACTCATCTGTCTCCTCATTAGAGAGATCAGTCTCGCCAGAGTGCAAATCCTCAATGGTGTTCTGAACCTCTTTGAAGAGCCCCAAAGAATGAAGTCACGATTCACACTGCATTACTATTGCAGTTGCTGTGGCTTGACATATGACATTGGCTGTGTCCACTGCAGCTTGGCGCAAAGTTTTGGGCACCAGTATACCCCCTTTAATAAGGGCATGGAATTGAGCCCTGTTTTCCTGAGGAATTTTATCTTTAAACTTCAAGAACGTGGACTGGTTCATAAAAATCATACTTAGCTAGCAGGACCAATCTGTGATTCTAAATTGGAACACAATGGATATGAATACTTTCCTCCCCAGAAGGTTAAGGTGTTTAGCACACTTTTCTGAAGCAGTGGTCCTGTGGTGTTGCTCCATCTTTTAAATGTCTGCTTGAACTACTTGGGATTTGGGAACAGGGTGGGTGAACAAAACTTCTGAACTTTTCACAGGCACAAAGTATTATCTCTAAGTCCTTTTGGGGGTAGGGGTTTGTTGGGCTGAAGGATGTCCAGGAACTTACATTGCATATCATAGACCTCCTCAAGTTAGATCTGGAGTTTTGTTGCCAGACTCTGCAAGAGTTCTTGGTATTGCCTGTGGTCAGCAGGCAGGGATGGTGAAGATGGGGTGATTGCCCCACCATCATGTGAGGAGGATGATAAGCATGTTGGTATCATCAATACAGATGGATCCAGCTCAAAGTCTTCCTTCTCTGCATACTCCAGCAGAGCCGGTTGCTGTGGTCTAGGCAAAGAGGGCTGGTGTGACTCTCACACAGATCCAGGGTACCATGCATAGGGATCCCATGGGCCCCAATTGGACAAGTCTGATTATTCTAATACTGGTTGTGGGGCAGTGGGGAACCCCAAGGCATTGGATATCAGTGATTCCATGGATGGTAATCTTGTTTAGGCAGAGGGCAGGTCCAAGACAGTCTAGAATCCAGGTCCAACTAACTTCCCTTTCTGAATGTGATGGTTTGTCCTTGATGTCTGATTCAGCCAATGAAAAGGTCAGATCTGGTTCTATAGGTAGTATTCTGTCAGTGCCAATGGATGGAGACTGCAGCTTGTAGATGGACCAGGGGAATAGCTCTTTCTCCTCAAGATGGATTCCTTCTCTGGTGTTGAAATGCCCCTCAGAAGCACTGGACCTGAAAGCAGAGGAGATTGTGGGTATGGCAGGGCGAAGATATCCTCCAAGGAGATCTAAGTTTCAGTCTGTCTTGAAGTGTGAGGAGTCAGAACCATCAAATCCAGTATCTCCATGGACTTAGTGGTCAGTAGGTCCTTATAGGATCAGGTACCGTCGAGAAGAAGAGTGCTGCCTTGGGAAGGAAATGCTGTGCTTGGGAGCAGTCCATGGCAGGGATCTGCTCTTGTGCCCATGAGAGTGTTTTTACTCCCATGCTGGGGCTTGTCCTTGGCCTTCAGTATTGTCAGTTCTGGGGCATGTGCAGTGCTCAGAGGGGTGCTCACTGGTGGTTACAGCTGCTGTACAGAGGAGTCTCCCAGCCCCAGATCAGAGTGCACCCTGGGTCTCTTCCTCCATTAGGTATTTATGAAGGGAGTGCTCGCAGGCATCCCAGGTGCAGGGCAGGATGGTCTTGCTGATGAGGCAGCAAGCCACAATGTGTGCCTTGCCAAGGCAATAGAGGCACCATTGGTACTCGTCCATCGCAGAGAATAAGAGTGTGCTAGAGATGCATTTTTTAAAACCTGGGATTCGGGGCATAGGCCCCAGGGACATGAGGGTATGTACACCAAAGCAGAAGTAAGTCACTGTCTTAGGAAAAACTAAGAGCATAAAGGAACAGGGGGATCCAACTCATGCTATGCAGCAGCAGCAGGGAACTGGAGAGGTATCTACCTGCACCACCTATTATGCCCTTAGCTGCGAGCACAAGGAGACACATTATGCAAATCCAGGTCAATGGACACTGCTAAGAAACACTTCCACACTCAGGCTCCCATGACGCATATGTGCATCCACGTGTGGATGTTGACCATCACTCGAAGAATCAAAAGTTGTATTTGATACAGGAATTACTGGATGAAGTTACATAGCTATGTTATTCCAAAGATCACATTTGTCTCTTCTGGTCTTAAAAATCTACGAATATGTGACTACAATTAATCTTTTCTATGTAGGTAAACATAATGGTAGTCAAGTAGCTTGATAAAGGAAGTTAACTTGATTAACTGGGTTAGGGTTTAGTTAATTTTCCTGCACTGATTCTAGGTCAGGAAAATGGTGCGTTGGTGTTATCTTTCTCCAATTCCCACACATTTTTCCTTCTTCAGCATCAAACCAACCTCACAGCTTTCCTTCTATTGTGTGCTTTATTTTGCATAGCACTTTTCTGGGAATTCCTGTCTGACAGTTCTACACTGTCCTCCTTTTTTGAGAATTTAGTTACTTAGGGCTTGTCTACACAAAGCTTTAGTTCACAGTAGGATGGGATGTAAATCTATCCCACATTAGTCAGCTGCACACTGACTGCCCATGTGGACCCTGCTGACATGCCATAATAGTACCTTAGTGTGCTTTAAACCCCACTTTGAAATGGGACTACATCAAAGCATTAACTATTACTGTGTGTTAGCAAGGTCTACACAGTCAGGCAGTGTATGGCAGGCAGGTGTGGGGTATACTCACATGACAGCTTGCTGCAAACTACATGTTTAGTGTTGACAAGCCCATAGGTTGTTTGTGAACAAGGTTCCTCCAGAACATCTAAATCCCTTCAATTTGTAATATTTCATTGCTTGCAGTAATTTTAGGAGTTTATACTCTAAATTTTTAACCTTTGATTTTATATTGCATATTCCTTTTTTGTAAGAAGGATTTAAAAGACTTCCTGCCACCTATATTTGTGGATTGAGTCTGCAGTTTCCTAATCAATTTGATCAATTTATTGTTACACTGGTATAGCACCTCAAGGAGAAGACAGATGGTCCAGTGCTTAGGGCACTAGCTTCGGACTTGGGAGATCTGGGTTCAGGTCCCTGACCCACCATATACTTCCTGTGCAACCTTGGGCAAGTCACTTAGTCTCTCTGGGCCTCAGTTCCCTGTCTATAAAATGAGAATAATAGTATTTCTCTACCTCACAAGACTGTTGTGAAGATACATTAAAGATTGTGAGGTGCTCAGACACTATGTAATGAGCACCATAGAGTATCTAAGAGACAAATTATAGATGATGTGCTCACACCACAGTAGCTTAGAAGGAGTTAATGAGGCTGAGAAGGGGCCAATTAACTAGATAGGCCACAACTGAAGGCAATCAGATGGCCTAAATAATCCCCTGAATAATGATGGAGCCAGCTGAGAAGGAACAGACTGAACTAGTTTAAAGCCAGGAAGCTGGCACGCAGATAGGGGCTGCAGGGAGGACGGTCTGTAGTTATTCTCTCTGAGGCTAGGGAGAGAAGGGAGCTTGGTCCTATTATATTTTTAATTTCCACACAGCTCCACACTTTCAAGCTCCCACTGAAACCAGAAAACGTAGTTACTTACCAGTAACTGTTGTTCTTCGAGATGTGTTGCTCAGATCCATTCCACTTAGGTGTGTGCGCGCCCTCGTGCACAGCTCTCCGGAGAACTTTTCTAGCAGCCCCTGCAGGGGCCGGTCTCAGCGCCCCCTGGAGTGCCGCCCTCATAC
>ML675604.1:52109797-52135885 GCA_007922155.1 Mesoclemmys tuberculata
CCCCAAGCACCTTAAGCAACGGTCATGGGGGTCGCTGACGGAAAAACCTTTCCGCAGCCAGCACAGGGTTTAAACCCGGGCGAGCCCGGCATAGCCGGGTCGCCTAGAGCCCGAAGGCTCTCCTATCTATACTAAAAACCTTAACTAACGATAACTAACTCAGTATAGGGGAACTGCTAACTAACTACTCACTTTTACAGGAAAGAAAAAACCTGTGGAGAGCAGGGGTTGTTCTCAACTGGCCGTCACGGGCGGAAAGAAGGAACTGAGGAGGGGAGGGGCCGGCAGCGCTATATATACCGCTGTATGAGGGCGGCACTCCAGGGGGCGCTGAGACCGGCCCCTGCAGGGGCTGCTAGAAAAGTTCTCCGGAGAGCTGTGCACGAGGGCGCGCACACACCTAAGTGGAATGCATCTGAGCAATCACTCGAAGGAGAACCAAAAGTGCCAAAATATCAATGAAAAGGATGTTCTTGTGAGACTTCTGATCCAATCAGAAGTAGAAAGATACTACAAGGAATCTTGTTCTTATGAGATTTCAAGATTAATTTTACATAACTCAAGTGATTCATATAGTTTGGAGAAGCAAATTGTGTGCTTTTCAGAACCAAATCAAATCTCTGAACCTTTTGAGATTTCTCCATCACTACTTAATATGTTACTACTTAGATTAGTTTTCCACATGAATTATCACATTGAACTGAAATCATCATGAATTTCCATCAAGATAGTACCATTTTTGTTTCTTATTCTCGTATAAAGCTGCGGGCAATGGTCCTTGATAAGCACAAAAAATAAGCCTGAACTTGGTAATGATCTAACCTCAATTTTGGCAGTGACAATCTAATTCTGTATGAAGATAAATGAAGACAAGCCAGTTGTGATTTTCAGTTTTCAAAGATTCATGGGGTAGAAAAAAAAAGGAGGGAGGAATACTTTTTAAAAATGTAATACTTTGTATTCACATATCTTATGACAAAGAAGCATTAAAAATGCAAATATCAGCTTTTTCATAACAATCTATTCTGGAAATGTCTTCCTGGACTACTTCTAATTTTTTTAGAAGATGTGAAAATTGTTCAGATTAAGCAACAAAAAGCTTAAGTCAGGGCTGACACCTCTTGTATAGTATTTTGTGAAAAAATAGAGCACACACTTACACTTTAGTTCCAGGTCTTGAATTTGTATATTCTGCTTGCTAATCAATTTTCCAACAGTGGCTTATATTATCAAAACATTATTTTAAAAGTGTGTGGTCAGAGAAACCTTAAGTGAAATCACAATACATTAACTTCAGTATATCCGATTCCACAGCAGTATAAAAATTGATAATTAACAGAACTGACACCTTCTGATTTTCTGATACTGTACTCTTGATGAAGATCAATTTACTCTTATCCTTAGACTTTTGTTTACTTCCACTTTTGTAGCATCCAATCATTGGATTTACCATTGAGTTTTACACTTATTGCATTTGTTACTTTTCTTCCCTAATGCTGCTTGTATGGCGACTATAGTTTAACTCGACTTCCATACAAATTACTAGAGGAAATATTTTGTAGTAATTGAATTTTGTTTCCTTTGTTTTTTCCTACTCCTTCTTAATACAATACACAGAATCTGTGACTTTCAAAAGAAAAATGGCCAATCTAACCAGGAACAAACATTGCCAGATCAACACTGATGAATAACGGGGAAGAAATTAGTGTGCAGGATAATTACAGTACTGGACAAAGGGGGTAAATTTCACTAACCTGGCCAATCAAATTGCAGCAGATGTTGAAATCTGAAGGGAGATAAATCAAAGATTAGAAAAGCAAATAAAGCATAGGAGCCATTGAAGATATGGTCCATTAGAAAAAGTCATATAATAACCATATTGGAACTGTACAACACTAGTTCCCTTGTCAGAACTTTGTGTGGGACAGAAATGTGGTAGACAGAGTGAATGAGAAAGAAAAAGAGAATAGTGCTAATGTTTGATAGCCATGCTTGTGAAAAAATCTGAGTGGTTTTAATTTTCTCAAATTACCTACAATATGAAGATATAGCTGTCTGACATACAATCACCTCTGAGTACTCAACACCATTTGAAATGTATCTTCATATTGTACCTTCTTGAAAAGAGGCTGGTTGTAGCCTCTCAAAAGAAAAGAAGTGGTGGGTACCAAGAAAATGAATGATGCAGGAAAACTGAGGAAATGCACAACTTCTTGAACATGAGTCAAAGGAATGAACAGGATGCCAGAGATTACAGATTTCTTCCATTAAAAAAGGCAGAAATAATCTACACAAGGCATTGAATCTACTAGATAAAGGACATCTGTTTTGCACAAAAATGTATTCTGCTTCTGATTATTTTTTTTTAGTACATTTGTGAGGGAACATTTTTGGTTCACAAACAGTTATACACAATGGAATGAATATTTTTGCAGCAAAGCAGTAGTAAAGGAATACTGAAAGTTGTTCTTCGGGTGGTTATTTTGCAATTTTCTTTTTTCTCTAAGAAAATCAGTGGTGTGGACTCTCAAACAACCTTTTGACAGACACCAACTATTTTCTGGAAAATATACAGAAGATTGATTTGTGCAAGGCAATTCTGCAGCAGTATTTAAGGACTGAGTCTAGCTTTTTTCTAAAAACAGAATGACAGCATATTTTAAGAGTAAACTTTTCTATCTGAAATATATTTAAAGAATAAACTTTTGAGCTCTTGTGGGACAAAATTAACTGAACTAGGAAAATATATAATATCAAGATGTAGTCAGATGGCACTATTTAACCAGGCATATTTACAAATTTTAAGTGTGCAATACAGGTAACGAATTCTAGTTCAGTTTCACCTTCTAAAAATGGAAAAAATTATTTTTGCAAGTATTAGTTAATACGATGGCATTATTATTTTAAGTATGCAATATTTGGAGTTGAACTCTCACAGAAATTACCGAGCTTGCATTCAAGACATGAATTGAAAAGTGTTAAACTCTGTTGTACTAAATGGGAAAGACAGTCATTAGGAATAAAAAGCATTTATGAAAAGCCAAAGTTAAACTAAAGCTTCAGCTTCACTTGAAATATGAGTATTTGCTGATTCTATGGAGGTACTCTAAAAGCTTCTAGCAAAGCATATCAATATTTTAAGTAAGAAGTTGGAAACTCTGAGAGCATTAGAGACAATGAAATATTTTAACAGCATTATTGTCAATCTACCCTATGCTCTCTGCATTGGTTGATGGTGGCACTGAACACAGTTTGACACTATGGTATGGTAGCTACTATAATGGGCCATACATCTTCACGGAAACATCTACTACAAGTAACACTATCATTGAAGTCAGAAATGTTTCCCTGGAAGAATTCTAAATGACACCTTCAGTAGCTCTACATCTCTCTGAAACAGCTGGATAAAGACAGTTGCAATACCTGAGTGGGAAGCTCTCTCTATCAGGACTATCTGTAATAGTTACATTGGCTTCAAATTGGTGCTACCTGAAAAAGTGCAGCTGCAGCACTTTTTCAGGTAGCAATATGCTCTTTCACATAACTAAACCAATCACTTAATATTAAGAGCAGCATTTTACAGACAGACAATGTAGAATGCTACATATCTGCTTTCACCACACATTTTAACTAAAGTAAATTAACAAATTATTTTAAAAAAGATAAACCAGGGTGACTCTGGATGGGGAGTTCCTCTTATTTGCCTTTTTGGGGAGAAAGATTGGAAATGAGAATTTTAGTGATGGGCTGGCAGACTTGGAGAATGAAGTCTGCTATATATCAACAGAACAAGTACAGAACGGAGCAAGTACAGTAGAAGTACAAAGAAATGTACAGGGATTAGATACACTTCCCCACAAATGTACCTAATCCTTAACTTGTGGGACCATTTCCACAGTAGTTCAGTTTCCATGTCTGATCCATCCTCGGTCTGTGCAAAGATTGTCAGTAAAGAAAGCCAATTAGTACTAATGCGGACAATTGGCAGCTGAAAAAGGAAAGTAAAATGAATTTCCCATTGGACTCCGAACAATCATTCGATGAGAAACCGCTTTCAGTCACTACTGATTTAGGTTGTGTTTGAAATGGAAACCTAGAGGATTAAAGGCTTATTTATTCCACTAGTAATCCTTGAACTACCAATTCCCTATAAAATAGCTTGAAATTATGTGAACGTGTATGATAACTTTATAAAACAAGTACTCCCAACTATGAAAAAAACATATCTAGGGCTTTAAAAATCCATTTGTATATTTGATCTGGGTAGGAAGTGAGGTGGAGAAAGAAAAACCTCCTTCTTTTCACAACAACAGGTACCTGTGTCTGTTTCAAATTTCCCAGATTTCTCAATCATAGGCTGATACAAGACATTATTTCCCTGAGCAGGAACAGCACCTTGGCAGAAATGTTTCTGTAAGTATTAGTTAATATGATAGCATTTTGAAAAAGCATTAAGCATTATTATTTTAAGTATGCAATATTTGGAGTTGAACTCTCAGAAATTGCATTCAATACATGAACTGAAAAGTGTTAAACTCTCTTGTACTAGATGGGAGGGACAAAAAGGTTCTTTCCCTGCCCAAAGATCTTATAATCCAACTGGAAGACAAGAGACAGCAGATGGATACAGATATATGGGAGAGTGGTAGGAAATAATGAGATGATCAGCATGATTATTGATGCACTGGTACCACTGCTTATTGTGCATTGTTTAGTCTGCTGTCTTCTGGAAATGCTGGAATCATGTACCTCATTGCATGGACTGTTTAAGCAATTACCTTCCTGCTCTGCTCAAGCATTTTCAACAACAACAATTGGATCCTTTAGCAGAAACCCAGTTTAATTTCTAAATTATCATTAACATCTGACTCCATAAACTACAGGACAGGAGGGCACTTTGAGATCATCACCACAGAAGATTAGGATTGGAAGGGACGTCAGTATGTCATCTAGTCCAACCCCTTACTCAAAGCAGAACCAAAGCTAACTAAATCATCCCAGCCAGGGCTTTGTCAAGCCTCGCCTTAAAAATCTCTAAGGATGGAGATTCCACCACCTCCCTAGGTAACCCATTCCAGTGCTTCACCACCCTCCTAGTGAAAAAGTTTTTCCTAGTATCCAACCTACATCTTCCCCACTGCAACTTGAGACCATTGCTCCTTGTTCTGCCATATACTACCACTGAAAACAGCCTAGTTCCATCCTCCCTGGAACCCCCTGTCAGTTAGTTAAGGCTACTATCAAATCCCCTCTCATTCTTCTCTTCTGCAGGCTAAACAAGCCTAGTTCCCTCAGTCTATCCTCATAAGTCATGTGCTCCAGACCCCTAATCATTTTTGTTGCCCTCCACTGTACTCTTTTCAATTTGTCCACATCCTTTCTGTAGTGGGAGGCCCAAAATAGGACACAATACTCCAGATGTGACCTCACCAATGCCAAATAGGAGGGAATAATCACTTCCCTTGATCAGCTGGCATTGCTCCTACTAATGTATCAAATATTCCATTAGCCTTTTTGGCAACAAGGGCACACAGTTGACTCATACCAAGCTTCTTGTCCACTGTAAACCCCAGGTCCTTTTCTGCAGAACTGCAGCTTAGCCATGTAACTATCTTGAGGGCTCATTAAAGAATAAACTATGAGTAAGGAATAGAACTTTAACAACACAGATGGGAATGACTCCCACGTGTGCAGCTGGGAACAGCCATATTAGATCTGATGTAGGACACATCTCCCAATTCACACAACCTGTCCCATGCTAGGGAGCATCTCTAAATCACAATCTTCTATAAGCATATGCCTACATCTTCCCTTCTAAGAAAAACAAGTTAACCCTTAGATACATATAAAAGAAATATCTAATGACACATGCACTAACATCTAATAACACAACTATCCAATAACACATACATTATACAATTTCATAAACTCCATGTGTCAGCTACTTAGAGAGGACAGGCTACTAGCACATCACTCTCAAGTGAGTCTTTACTATCCACCTTTTCCTCACATACCCTAGCAAGTCTCTATGAGTCTTTCTGGATGTTTGATCACCTGATCAGATCTTCTCAGTACCAGCCCTTCATTCGAGTCTGAGTTGTTCTCATTCCCTGAGAGTTTCCTCACCATGTATTGATGATACCGGATCAGTCAGAGGAGATATGCTGGAATCTACCTCAACTTTCATGGTGTCGGAACTCTCTGGAATAACTCATAGATCCTGTCAATTACAATTAAAGTGTTCCCTTAGTCATGTAAGACAATGGATACAGCTTTTCTTTAATGGTACCCTTTTGGCCCCAAGTATTAGAGGCGTGATTCCTCAAACACACACTATCATGTTGGTTAAGAGATGGGAGATCACGGACCTTTATGTCAAAATAATATTTCTGCTTCCACTTCTGATTTTCCAAATGGTGGCATTGTTCTGAGATCGCAGCAAGTTATCAGTAATAGGTCAATTAGATCTGATCCTTCTTCCCATTAACAGTGAGCTGGAGAAAAGTCATTATCCAGGGGTATACTTTGGTAGACCAGCAACTCTTTATACATATCACTCCCACTGTCAAAAAGTCTTTTTCATCAGGTTCTTTACCGTCTGTATAGACCTTTCCACCAGTCCTTTTGACTGGGGGGTAATTTAGACTGGAGGTTTCATGATGAAAATCCCAATCTGAGAAAAATTGCCTAAACTCTATGCTGGAAAATTATGGCCTATTATCACTAAAGACCTCATCTGGAATTCCATGTCCGGAAAAAATTCCTTTCATGCCAGCGATCACTAACTAAATATTAGTACCGTGCAGTGTGCAAATTTCTGGATGCATCGGTGACTTAAGTAATCCTTTGACTGCCAGGTAAATAAGTCAACGCCTACCTTTTCATAAGGCTTTTGTGGAACTGGATGGGGTCTCAGTGGCTCTGCTTGTTGGCATGGCTTGTATTTCAAGCATGAAAAAGCAGTTTCCCACCACATTAGTGATGGCATGATTGATTCGCAGCCAATATAGCACCTCTTGCGTTCATTCTTTGCATTTCTCAATTCCTAAATGACTCTCACAGATCTTCTGTAGCATTTCTTTTTGGAGGCTTAGTGGAATTATGACCTTACCACCCTTGAAAATCATCCCATCTATCACAGTCAGTTCATGTCTGCAGTTTGAATAATCTTATACTTAGAGAGCAACTGCTTATTTCTTCAGGCCACCCTTTGATGATCACTTCTTTAAAGATTCTCAGTGATTCATATTTCTCCATCTCCTCTTATTTGTTGCAGTCTCTTGTTAGTGATGGGAGTCAATGTCACAATCATGTCTATGTAGGCTTGCACCTCTGTTTCTATTGTCTTCTCAGATGCCATGGGCGCCACAGCTCTGGAAAGTGCATCTGCTGTGAATATAAATTTACCAGGCATGTAGGTCACCAGCAAGTTATATTTTTGCAACTTTATCATCATTCTTTGAATCTTTAAGGTAGTAATTTAGTGGTTTGCTAAATAATGTAATCGGGGCTTGTGGTCCATTTCAACTTCCACTGTCTGTCCATAAATATACTGACTGAATCTCTCACAGGCAAGCAAGATTCCTAAAAGCTCATTCTCAATCTGTGTATATCTAGTTCCTGCGTCAGTCAGTGATTTGGATGCATATGCCATCGGTTGCCAGCAAGCCTCATGCTTCTGTAAAATCACTGCACCCAACCCAAACTGTGATGCATCCACTGAAATCTTAATAGGCCTTCCTGGTGCACAGAACTTCAACACTGGTTTTTGTATCAGATGTTGTTTTAAACCTTCCCATGATTCCTCCTGTTCAGCACCCCAACACTATTCATTTTTGTGTTCTAGGACATAGTTTCTCAATCTGTGGTATGCGTATCCCTGGGGGTACACAAGACACAGGCAGGAGGCACCCAGGGAAAAACAGAGTGAAGGGGAGGTGGGTGGCAGCTGCCGGCTTTTGGGGAAGGTGCATGGCAGCCCCCGCTTCCTGCCCGGTCGCAGCTCCTAGCTAGGAGGTGGGTGGCAGCTGCTGGCTTTTGGGGAAGGTGGGCAACAGCCCCCTGCTTCCCGCTGGGAGCCCAGTGGCAGCCTCCTGTCTGGTGAGCTGGGCTCACAGATGGATGGCAGCCACCCACGCCCTGGCTCCGAGCCGAGGGGCAGCCTCCAGCACCCCAGCTTGAAGACGGGCAGCAGCTGCCTGCCCACATCCCTGGCTCCCAGCCAACACGAAAGCCTCC
This sequence comes from Mesoclemmys tuberculata, assembly GCA_007922155.1. Classification (NCBI taxonomy): domain Eukaryota; kingdom Metazoa; phylum Chordata; order Testudines; family Chelidae; genus Mesoclemmys; species Mesoclemmys tuberculata. The sequence continues at coordinate 52,118,036 of ML675604.1, forward strand.
TCTGCCCCAGCTTGGATTGGGTGGCAGTCATTCACCTCCTGGCCTAGGAGCTAGGAGATAGCCTCCCTCCCTCGCTCAAAGCCCAGTGCCCAGAAAACTTGTCAATTTCACTGCTCTAGCTGAGCATTGAAATTGACAACTATGACAGCCCAGATTTTACCAGTTACCCTCCTTCCCTGTCTCTCTCTCACCCCTTTCTCCTCTCAAATCTATGGCAAAAAATTTGGTGCAGCGCTTTATGTTCCCCAGCATTGGCATGCCGCTCAAAGCCTCCAAGCTCTGGCCAACATCACCTCTAGCCCAGGTACATACTTGAGTTATGCACCCCTGGTGTAAAGGTGGTAACTCTACCCACACTAGATCTGACATCTGTGATATCACGGCTTTATATCCTCAGCTCTTCTTCCAACACATGGCTCACTTTAGTCTGTAAATATAAAATCTTGTGGAAAATTGAGTGTTGGGGTACTTATTAAAATTTTCCTTGCTACTTAAAAGGTTGAGAAACACTGCTCTAGGAGTTGTCTCAATGCTGCTGCTTTGGCAGAAAGTCTCGGTGTGAATTTTCCAAGATAATTAACCATTTCCATCTTTCTTTGACTGGGATGTGGATCATGTCAATGGCTGAAATAACATGGTTACTTACCAGTAACTGTTGCTCTTTGAGATGTGTTGTTCATATCCATGCCACACCCACCCTCCATCCCTGCTGTCGAAGTCGGCAGAAAGAAGGGACTTAGGGTTTGCGGGGCCGGCAGTGCCCTATGTACCACAGCATGAGCGCGGCACTCCAGGGGGCACCGAAGCAAGCCCCTACAGAGGCTGCTAGGGGAAATAGTCGTCTGGGAACCGTGCACGAGGGCGCGCACACACCTAAGTGGAATGCAAATGAGCAATCACTCGAAGAAGAACTTACTCTTATCAGGTTTTACACCTTGATGGGAAATAATGCTCCTACAAAAGTCAGTTCTCTAATTCCTAAGACATATTTGTCCCTATTTAATTTGAGATTTGCAGCTCTAGTTGCATCCAGATTTTGCTGAAGTTGACGATCATACTCCTCTTTTGTTGAGCCCCAGATGATGATGTCATCCATGGAGGTGTCCACACAGCTAATATGTTTATAGAACACATGCACAGTATTGTGGTACACCTCTGGTGCCAAAGCCTTGAAGGGTACGCATAAAAATCTGTATCTTCCAAATGGAGTATTAAATGTACATAATTTTTAGCTTTCCACCGTTAAATTTAGCTGCCAAAACCCTGAGGATGCATCCAATTTACTGAAATATTGAGCATTTGCAAACTGAGCCATAATCTCTTCTCTGGTTGGTAGTCCTTTGTACATTCTTGCTGAGGTCTCTGGATCTAAGCATACACATAGCTGACCGGTGCTTTTTTCCCCATGATGATTAGGGAGCTCACCCATTCTGTTGGCTCCTGTACTTTTTATATAAACATGCACTGCTTTCATCCTTGCAAGCTCAGCCTTGAGTTTATCATGGAGTGCAAATAGCACCTTTCTACACAGATGAATAACTGGAAGGACCTGCTGGTTTATCCAGATTGTATGTTCATCCTGCAAGCAATTCAATTCCTGGAACAGATCCTGATATTCCTAAAGGGTGCCCCACTGCCAGGTTCAGTATAATCTTGTAGTGAAAACACTCTTTTTACCAGACTGAGTTTCTCACATGCAGCCAGGCCCAAAATTAGTGTCATGTTCTGCGGCACTATGATAAAAGGGAGCCTGTATATGGTGTGACTCTGATGTTAGCAAAGCATTGCTTCTGTACTGGTATATTTGTTCCAGAATACCCAGTTCCTTTTATGTTTGTTGGTCCCAATTTAGGTCTTATTTTCAGTCTCTCATAATCTCATGCAGAATATTAGCCTGAGCTACTGTGTCCAGTTTCAGTGGAATGATTGTTCCATTCACTGTCAGAGGCAGTATCCAGTCCCTCTCATCAGGCTTGCTAGATCCCAGACATCTACAAAAAACTCCATCACATTGTCAGTAATTAAATGCACTTGATTTTTCTGCCTTTGAGATCTGCAACAGTTTGCAAAATGATTAAGTTTCCCACAGTTATGACAGAGTTTCCTATAGGCCAAACACTGTTTGGGGGCCATGCCATGATCCACATTTGCCACATGACCATCTGGACTCAGTCTTTCCTTTAGCAGGGGTTGGTTTCACAGTGCGATTTGAGCTACTCTGGCTATATGCTGCTTTCCTTAGTGCCTGTATGACCCCTTCTGGTGAATTCAGCTGTTTTACTTGTGTTTTTACTGTTTCGGCAGCACTGCATGCTTGGAGAGCTTTGTTCAAAGTTAACTCTCTCTCCCGGAGCAGTCTCTCTCTTAACACATTGTCTGTAATGTCACAAATGAGTCTGTCTGATCAGAGACACTGTCATTCCACCGAAGTTACAGGTTTTACTGAGTTCTCTTAATTCTGTGACATATTGCTCTATGGTGTCATCCGGTTTTTGCATGCATTTAAAAAAATCTATGCCTCTCAAAAATCACATTCATTTTGGCATGCAATATTCCTCAAATTTAGTTAGTATTATATTTAATTTCATGGTTTCACCTTCCTCAAACTCAAAGTTGTTATAAACATCCAGTGCATCCTCCCCAGCAACATGTAAAAATATGGATGATTTTAGGTTTTCATCTTTATCCTGTGCCCCAATAGCAGACAAATACAACAGAAATCACTGCTTAAACTTTATCCAGTTCTCTGCAACATTGCCTGACATTTGCAGGCTGGAAGGAGGTTGTAAAACATCCATTCATAAAGTTGTGCTTTCACTTATTTGCTGAAGGCTGCAAGGCACCTTCCTTTGTTTGTCTGTGCTTTCAGTTACAAACGCAGGCGTTTTCCTCCAAATCCTTGTAGTTTCTGAACTCCTTCACCACTTCTAACACCATGTAACAACCTTGAGGGTTCATTAAACTATTGAATGAGTAAGAAATAGAACTTAACAACACAGACAGGCGTGACCCCAAGTGTACAGCTGGGAGCAGCCATGCTAGATTTGATATAGGGCACACTTCCCAATTCACACAACACTGTCCCATGGTAGGGAGCATCTCTAAATCTCAATCTTCTACAAGCATATCTCTACAAGCCAGTCAGTCCCCAGTCTGTAGCAGTGCATGGGATTCTTCCATCCTATGTGTAGGACTCTGCACTTGTCCTTGTTGAACCCCATCAGATGTCTTTTGGCCCAATCCTCCAATTTTTCAAGGTTACTCTGTATCCTATCTCTACCCTCCAACGTATCCAACATTCCCCCCAGCTTAGTGTCATCTGCAAACTTGCTGAGGGTGCAAATCCACCTCATCATCCAGATCATTAATGAAGATACTGAATAAAACTGGCCCCAGCATCAACCTCTGCAGCACTCCACTTGATACCATCTGCCAATAATACATTGAGCCATTGATCGCTACCTGTTGACCCTGATGATCTAGCCAGCTCTCTATCCACCTTGTAGTCCATTCATCCAACCCATACTTCTGTAACTTGTTGGCAAGAATACTGTGGGAGATCATATCAAAATCTTGGCTAAAGTCAAGATATATCACGTTCACCGCTTACCCTACATCCACAGAGCCAGTTATCTCATCATAGAAGGCAATCAGGTTGGTCAGACATGACTTGCCCTTGGTGAATCCATTCTGAATATTCCTGATCACCTTCCTCTCCTCCAAATGCTTCAGAATGGATTCCTTGTGCATGTCCAGCTTCTCTAAATAGTCCTGAATCTGTTCTTTCACCACTGAGGGCTGCTCGCCTCCTCCCTAGTGTTGTGTTGCCCTGTGTAGTAGTCTGGAGCTGATCTTCTCTGTAAAGACAGAGGCAAAAAAAGCATTGAGTACTTCAGCTTTTTCCATATCATCTATCGCTAGGTTGCCTCCTCCATTCAGTAAGGGACCCACACTTTTCCTACCTTCTTCTTGTTGCTAACATACCTGTAGAAACCTTCTTGTTACCCAACTCATCCCTTGCTGATGCAACTCCAGTTGTGCTTTGGCCTTCCTGATTTCACTCCTGCATGCTTGGGCAATATATTTATACTTCTCCCCCGTCAGCTGTCCATGTTTCTACTTCTTGTAAGCTTCCTCTTTTTGTTTAAGCTCACTAAAGATTTCTCTGTTAAGTCAAGCTGGTCACCTGCCATATTTGCTATTCTTTCTGCACATCATGATCGTTTGTTCCTGCGTCCTCAATAATGTTTCTTTAAAATACAGCCAGCTCTCCTGAACTCCATTCCCCTTCATATTAGTCTCCCAGGGGATCCTGCCCATCAGTTTCCTGAGGGAGTCAAAGTCTGCTTTTCTGAAGTCCAGGGTCCATATTTTGCTGCTCTCCTTCCTTCCCTTTGTCAGGATCCAGAACACAACCATCTCTAGGTTACTGGTGCCCAGGTTGCCATCCACTTCTATTTCCACTTCTATACTTTTAACTATGTAGTTGTAGTTTGTCTGTTTCTTAAATGTTGAAATGGCCAACTCATTTGTGAAAAGCAAATATATTAAGTGAAAAGCACCTAATATCATTGCTATGTAAATGGTAAAATGCTTAATATACTTTTTAAAAATAGAATTTCAGTTCCTGTTGAACTCAAATAAAACTAAAGAAATCTCAGAAATTGATTTAAGAGAGAGCTAAAACTCCAACTTTAAAAAAGTTCTGAAATCTCCCACCACACAAACAAATGAAATATAATTGTCAAGAAGCAGTTACAACCTTCATGCACATATGCATTAACAAACTACATATTGATAAAATGAAGAGGCTCCTAAGGAGAACCCTTGAAAATGCTGAGCCAATGAAAGAATGACAGCAGCCAGCTTGAATCTACAAGCCTGACAGAGAGGTGTGTTTTCCTATAATTTCATGGGATTAGAAATTAAAACCCTATTTAAAAAAATCTTTGAAATGAGCCCCCTCCCCCAACCCTTTGCTACAATCCTTAAACAGCAAACATTCATCAATTTAGCCTCTCTACAAGCAAGCTGTCATGACAGCTAAAAAGAACAGAAAAGTCTCCAGAAGAAACCAATCCAAGGAAACCCTCCCCAAGAATTCAACATGGATTGGTGAAAGTTAACAGAGACACTGCACCAAGGGATCAGATTTAAAACTCTTGTAGTGATTTTACGGGGATATGAAAATTGTTGTAATTTAAAATATTAATTTCTCCTATTAATCAACAAAATACATGGTTAGACCATATATTTCTGGAGAGGAGATCTGGGCTAAATGTTGGTAAAAAGAGAAACAGTGGGATTGTATTAAATTTAAGATTCTTAGTATTGGTTACTTCACCTGTCTCCAGATAGGCTTCTTCTAAGTAACTGATTTAAATATTTCTTCAATGTTATAGTATTTAGTTAAGATTGCTTACTTTGCCCAACTATAAACAGGCTGGTTATTTATCAGTAATCAACACGATCCACCTGACCTTAAATTATTTTGCACATACATGAAGTTATATATCTAATAAGATACTAAGTCTTGATTCACAATAATTTTGGGAAACAATGTCTTTACTTACCAAATAAAGAACATCCCCTCCCACCCTCAAGATAGTCTACTCTCAGGGGAATAACTTCTGTTAAAAGCTCACAGACATACAGAAGAAACTGTAATGGAAATAACCAGTTTCTCATTTGTGTTCTGTCATTTGTGTTATTGTTTTCTTTTCCTTTGAATAGGCATGGTTAATCATTGTGATTATTTTGCTCAGTCTTAACCATGGTTTTCCCTGAACTATTTAAAAGAACCCCCATGACTAAAACAGTGGGAGTCAGAACCCTGAAATGGCAAATAAATGAGAAATAATTAGTAAGAACTGGCCTACCATCTCTTGTTTCTCTAAACTAAATATTTTTAAAATAAAATTCTTTGGCACCCAAAAATTTAAAATTATCTCATTCTATCCCACAACATCTTCCTCCACTGAGGTAGGACCATGTATAGCTAGACAATCCTCAACAGGTGCTTGTCTAACCTTTACTTAAAAGCCTCCAGTGACAGATTCCACAATTCTAGCCTCTTCCAGTTGTCATTGTCATTCCAGTTTTTCCTAATAGCTAACCTAAATCTCCCTTCTTTAAAGTTAGACTTGAAAAAGAGCTAAAATTCTATTTCTAAGATTTCTTTAGGTTTATTAGAGTTCAACAGGAACTCATTAAGCCAATTTCTTCTTGTCCTACCTTCAGTGGACATGGAGAATAATTGATTACTGTCCTCTTTATCACAGCCTTTAACATATTTGAAGACTTATCAGATCCCCCAATCAATCTTCTTCTCTCAAGACTAAACATGCCCTGTTTTTTAACCTGATCTATGAGGAAAGGTTATTCTAAACCTTTCATTATTACCTCTGGCCTCACTTCAATTTGTCCTCATCTTTCTGAAAGTTTGGGGTCCAGGACGGGACACAGTACTGCATCTGAGACCTCACCAGTGCAAAGTAGAGCAGAACACTTACCTCCCATGTTTTACATACTACATATCTGTTAAAATAGCCTAGAATTACATTAGCCTTTTTTTACAACTGCATCACATTATTGACTCACATTTCATTTGTGATCCGCAGTAATTCCCAAATCCTAGCCAGTTGTAGCTGTGTATTTGATTTTTCCTTCCTAAGTGAAGTACTTTGAACTTGATTTTATTGAATTTCATCTTATTGAATTCAGACCAATTCTTTAATTTTTCAAGGTTGATCTGAATTCTAATCCTGCCCTCCAAAGTGCTAGCAATCCCTCAGTTTTGTGTCATTCACAAATTTTATAAGCCTACTCTCCAGCCCATTAATGAAAATATTGCATAGTAGCGACCCAGAACAGACCTCTGTGGAATCCACTAGATACATCCTCCCAGTGTTACAGCAAACCATTGATTGTTATTTGAGTCCTGTCTTTGAAGCAGTTGTGCATCCACCTTATCTTAATTTCATCTAGGCTACATTTCCCTAGTTTGCATAGAAAAATGTCATGTGAGACCATGTCAAAAGCCTTACGAAAAATCAAAATAAAACACATTTACTGTGTTTTATCTTGATTTTCATTAGACCAGGCCAGTCACCCTGTCAGAGCAGCAAATGAGGTTGGTTTGCAAGATTTGTTCTTGATAAATCCACATTGTCCATTTTTTAATCACACTATTATCCTCTACGTGTTTACAGACTGATTGTTTAGTAATCTGTTCCAGTATCTTTCCAGATTCAAAGTTAGGCTGATGGTCTATAATTCCACAGGTCATCCTTGTTCCATTTTTTTAAAGATAGGTACTATGTTTGCCCTTCTCCAGTCATCTGGGACCTCACCCATCCTCTATGAGTTCTCAAAGATAATTGATAATGGTTCCAAGATTGCTTCAGCTACATCCTTAAGTACCCTAGGGTGAATTTCAGCAGGTCCTGCTGACTTGAATACATCTAACTTGCCTAAATATTCTTTAACCTGTTCTTTCCCTATTCTAGCTTGTATTCTTTCTCCATGCTAATATTATTTGTGTTAAGTATCTCGTCACAATTAACCTTTGTTATGAAAACTGAAGCAAAATAGGCATTAACCACTGGATCCTTCTGTGTTAACAACTCTCCTTTCCCACTAAGTAGTGGCCCTACACTTTCCTTAGTCTTTTTTTTCTCCTAATGTGTTTACAGGACATCTTATTACCTTTTACATCCCTTGATAAATATGATTGATTTTGTGCTTTAGCCTTTCCGATTTTTCCATACATGCTTATGCTATTCTTTTGTACTCATCTTTAGCAGTTTGTCCATGTTTCCACTTTTTGATTTTCAGGTAATTAAAGAGCTCCTGATGGATCCACGTTGGCTTCTTATTCTTCTCCCTATCTTTCCTCTGCATTGGGATAGGTTGCTGTTGTGCCTTAAGTATGGTCTCTGAGAAAGTGACAGCTCTCCTGAACTCGTTTATCCCACAAATTTTCTTCCTATGGGACCATACCTACTAGTTATCTGGTTTTTGAAGTCCATTGTCCTTATTCTACTGTTCTCATTCCTTCTTTTCCTTAGAATCATGAAGCTTGTCATTTCATGATCACTTTCACCTAAGTTGCCCTCCACATTCAATGCACAACCAACTCCTTTGTTAGTCAGAATCATGTTTAAAATGGCTGCCCTTCTGGTTTCTTCCTCCACCTTCTGAAACAAGAAGTTGTTCCCCCCAACACTTTCCAAGAACATACTGGACATTTTGTGTATTGCTTTGTTATTTTCCCAACAAATATTTAGGTAGTGAAAGTCCTCCAGGTCTTGTTCTGAATATTTATAATATGTCCTAGAAATGCTTAATTCACTTCCTCCTCCTGACTTGGTGATCTCTACTAGACATCCAACATGATGTTGCCCCAGATTTTTTTCCCCTTTTATCTTCATTCAGAGACATGCAATTGGCCATCTTCTCACCTCCTTCTGGAACTCGGATGAAGTGTATACATTCTTGTACAATGCAAAACCTCCCTTTTCCTCTGTCTGTCCTTCCTGAACAAGCTATACACCTCTATACCAATATTCCATTCATAAGATTTAACCCATCGAATCAAAGTGGTGCCAATTAAAATCATGATTTTGCTCGTGTACTAAGAATTCCAGTTATTCCTCTTTATCCCCTTAGTCTTTGCATTTGTATATAGACAGGTAAGATCTTAAGCAGATTACCCTACTGTTTTCCCTCTTGTCGTTTCTATGACCCTATTATAATTTACCATTCCCCTCCTCCCGAACTTCCACTCCCCCTCAGTCACTTTTTTATACTTACATGTGGACTTTTGTCAACACACCTCATCCCAAAGCCATGTCCCCTGTAATTTAAAGAAATAGCTGTGCACAGTAATTAATTGTAAAAATAAATAGTAAGTTGGCTGACAGTATAAGCGTTTAAATATAAGGGCTTGTAAACTATGCAATATATGTTTTTGATTAATTCTGCCAGCATCAATGTGATGCATTCGCTGATTATTATTTTGGGTACCACAACAAACTATCTGCTAAGTATCAGTGAGTTTCATCAGATAATTATGTAGTATTGTTTGACCAGCCCTATTTAATCCATCTCTTGCCTTTGTTATAACTGCTTTGCCTGTCTTTAACGCAGGACAGAAAACAAGTGAAGTAGACAGCGACAGATTTTCTTGAGTAGTCTTCTCTTCTCCTACTTCTCCTTCCTTTTCCCTAAACTGAACAGTCTATCCATCCATCCATTTTCCTCTTCTTTTTCCACTTCTCCCACAACACTTCTCAGTAACATACTTCTCATTTCTAGTTTAGCCCACCATCTCTCCCTCGCTGCCCAAACACCAACATGGCAATCTAGGCATCCACACACAGGGCTAGGAAATTTACTAATGCCCATTAACTATAGGACTAAATCTACTAACCAGACGGATGTGGTGTATGTGTGGGGGTTATCTACAATGCTCTAAGCGTCTGTTTTCTGCTACAAGAGTGTTTCTATTATTATAACCATTCCCCAAAGCTTTTTTAAAAGTTCCAATCCTTAGAAATATCTCCTGTGCCTTTTCTGCTGTTTGCATCTAGATCTCCAACAGTACAGCAAAATTAAAGTGACCTGATTCTTCTCTGCTTCACTGCTGCCCAGAAGGATTTGAAAGACAGTTGTAAACTGACAAAACTGTAGTCAGTTTTCATCCTGCTGCAGCTTGTGGAAGCTCTGAGCAGCAAAGGACCTGCACTATGTGTATACAGACTTAAAAAGACCGCATCAACTTACGTGTGTTTTGTGTTTGGAAGATTGTTTGCTCAACCAGATGAGCTAGAAACTTTTTTTTAAATAAAACCCCATATTCTGCAGAAAGTAACAGTACTAACCCAGGCCAGTGGTAATATTAAGTATGTAACTGAAATATTCAATTTGCAAATAATTTTTCCTGTCATTCTACCTAGCACATATTGTAAACTGATGCATTTTTGTCAGGGATTCTTTAATCAGACAGACATTCCTAAATTAACCACCCATTTAATTTAACTCCAGTGAGATCAGAAGTCTGCATATGTGTACCATGTGATGTTACAATGTTTTGATTTGGTCACAAGAGTCCTTGAGGCTTATATGCTAAATAATTATCATAAAATAAATCTTTGACAAATAGATTCTCTTACAGCTTTGCTTTCTGGTCAACGATCCAAGACCAAGGTTTAGAAAAGTTTACTGGTCCTGAAAGCAAATGAATTACACTGTTCTTACAATGGGCGTAGCATTGCTTGTTCACATAATATTAAGATTTTAGCATTACAATATTTTTATTATTGACTTGCTATCTCCCCTCTTTCTTTGCTTCTGACATGACTAGAACCAGAGATTAAACCATTATGGTGTTTGAATGCCAGGTTTTCTAAGATGCTAATGATCATCAATTGAAATGTTTAATTCAGAACCATGAAATTCTGCATGTAGGTAAACAGATATTGTATTGGTACCCATATAGTAATAAGTCACAGTTACACAGGCTATACTCCTCCCTCCCCTTTCCTCTGATTGTTTGTCATTCACTTGTCACATCTTGCCTTCGATTGTAAATTCTATAGGGAAGGGACTGTCTTTGCAGAGCATCTACTACAAAGGGGCCATGATCCCCACTGAAGCCTCTGCAATATAAATAATAATTTAAGATAAAGATTTCCATCCAAAATGTTGTTATCTTAATCCAGATGTTTAAAGGAGAAAAGTGTACAACAGGCAGAAGACTTCCCCATTTCTTTCAGCAACAAGCTTCTAAAGTCAAGAATGAAAGACTTTGTTTTGCACTGGACTGGAAGGATTGTTGTTTAGGACTGATTTTCCATGCAGGTTTATAGGCAAAGAAGAGAGTACAACAAATGGAGGATTTGATGAAAATTCTATTAAAAGAAACTTCGCTTTTTGTCTAGGGATCATTTGTCAGTTATTGTGATAGCATAAGTTCCCCAGAAACGTGAAGCTTCCCTCTGAATCTGAAACCTACTGAAATTCATAAAATTATTATATTATTGAGAAGCTAAATTAAGTTAAGTTATGCTTCTAGATCTTTGTACAAGAGACCCAAATACGGGGTTCTAAGCTATCTCCTAGGAGGAAACCCTTGATACATTGCCATTTCAAGATCATTTTCTAAGTATTACGTTCCATACCTACCTTTACATAACTCTTTCCAAGGCATTATCGGAGAGTATTATGCCATAAAAAGCAGCATAGATCAGAAGTTGCTATTATATCTGGATCCATATCCCTCTATTTGAGCCATAACTTACCCCTATGTGATATAGAAGAGACCATAGTGCAAGCAGAGCATCTGTACATGTGAAAGCACATCATAAAAACAGAAGATAACACTACTTTAAATAAGTAAGCTTTGTCTCTTCCCCTCCCCACAACTCTGCTGGTAGGTTTAATCAAATCTTGGGCCCAAGCAACATCCATTTACAAGCATCCTTGTACAGAAGCTGAGAAACTCTTACGTGCAGCAGCACTTTTGACTAGTTAAAAGTTGGCCATAATTGTTCGCCTGTATTTTGCATAACCCAATTTACCTTAGTGATGGAAGATACACCTTAAAACTTCTTCAGAATTCTGAAAGACAAAGCTGATGTATTTAGTGATTTTCATTTGTTTGGTTATTGCTAGTCTCATCCCACATACAAGGAAGGAATCAAATCAGATTTATTTTTTTTGCTTGCCTCCTGAGCACTATCATTTTCTGGACCAGCTGGAGAACTCAATGCAATCTAGTGCCTCTGACTATTTCTACTTCATGTGGTATCTAGTCTGGAGTTAGACCTCATGGGGATTTTTTTTTAAAAAAGGATTTACTCACTATTTTGAGGAAATACATACTATGTAAGAATAGGGATCCAGCCAGACCTATAATAAATAATAAAGTAACCAAAAACAAGTCAACATTCTTGGTCAATCAAAAACTCAGATCATTGCCAGTGTGGCAACCTGCTGGCTTCCCCCTGGTGGGTCCCACTCTTTTATCTCTCTTCATAGGCCAGGGCGCCCCCAGCTACCCCTTTTCCCCTGGCTGCAGAGGAGCCTTGTCTCCTGACCTGAGAGGGAAGCTTCTCCTTCAGCTTCCACAGGCCTTCTGACAGCTTCCTCCTGGTTTGTTCCCTCCCCGCCCTTTAGGGAAGGCAGGAATTAAGTACACCTGGTGTAGCCCTTCATTGGGTCCAGGTGTCTCTAATTGGCCTGCTGTAATCTCTCCTATGCCTGCAGGACGAAGGGCCTTTAATCCTTTGGGGCCCTCATACCAGCCCTGGTATATGCTTTGATAGCCCTCTGGCCTGACTTTACCCCATTTGCTTATAACACATTAATTGAGTATCATTAGTGACATCTTTCATGAAGAGTTATTTCATGTATTTGATGCATTCATTACCACAAAGTGATATGTTGCATATAGACATTTTTTAAAAATAAAACAGTTTCTGCATCATGAAGCTGTTACTAAATTACACCAGACAAATTAATGAAAACTGAAGCAATCCTGATTTTTTCTTCCATGAAGGTGGCAACCCTAGTGGTTGCTCTTTATCAAATATTCTTAGTGTGAGTTTGCTGAAAAGGATGTGGATTGGAAAAAGCAATTAATTGATTCAGATTTATTTCTTTTACACTATAGCTGCTACAGTGGCAAAGCTATGCTACTGTAGTGCATATGCTTCCTGCATTGATGGAAGGGGTTCTTCCATTGTGTAGTTAATCCCTCTCTCTGAGAGGCGGTAGCTATGTCAACAGAAGAGTTCTTCATCAACCTACCCATTTTTGCACTAGGGATTATGTTGACCTCACTATGGTGCTCAGGGCATGAATTTTTTCGCCGTCCTGAGCAAAGCAGCTAGGTGTATCTAATTTTTAAGTGTAGAGAATGCCGAAGTCTTTTGCTGTGCAAGTCCATGATTTCAGGCGTGAAAGCCCCAGTTAGGAAGCTGCTCAAAAATAACTCAGTACTAGATAAGAAATGTGATAGCATGCCCAAATGGATGAAGGTCATGTATGGTGCCTCCAAGTTGCACCAAAAATCATTAGAGTAAGAACTTTGTAGACAGAGAAGATGAAGGTGCTGCATTTTTTTCTGCTGTGGAGACAAAGTAACTGATGTACATGCACAAGATGTGGATGACTGATCGCTTCTATGGCACCATAGCTCCAGGTTCTGTTAGTTATTGTTGGCATTTAAACCCATGAAAATGGGAATGGGGACATTACTACTGTAGCTAAACAAAATTCCAAAAAAAAAATTTGTATTATTACAAAATCACAAATTTCAAAGGGAAATGCAAAGAATAGCCCAAATATTTTGCCTTTAACAAAACCAGAAAATAATTTATTATTAAAACATTGATTTACTAGCAGTGAACATTTTTGGCAAAGCTCTAGTTAATAATATTGCTGACATCACATATCTATCAAAATGGGAAATTAAGTATGGATTAGAAATCTTAATTTTTTTCTGCTGTATATTTTAATTATTTTATTACATTCATGGATAAAATCTCCATATTTTGTTGTCAGCAGGACTATTTCTTCATAAAGTCAACAATAAGTCCAAAGCACAATGAGTGTAAATTCTAAAGTATATTTTCAATACTGCTCTAAAATCTAATATGCTGCATCCAGTCACTACCCTCATGCAAATGATACGTAAATATAGAGCAGCAGTGGGTAAAATACAGCCTGTGGGCCAGATCCAACCCATCTAACTTTTCAGTCCAGCCCACCATTCAGGAGTGCTACGCTGGAGCATTAGGCAACTTTCAGCCAATCGCTACCCAAACTTCCTGCTTCCAGGAAGCAACCACTGGAGAATCAGTAAGCTGCCCAACACTCCAGTTGCCAAGGTAACTGGAGCATCAGGCAGCTTAGTTTCTCAGCCAGTCACTACCCGAACTTTCTGCTTTTAGTCATGTGACCAGAAGCAGGAAGTTCAGGTAGCAACAGGCCGAAAGCTGCCTAATGCTCCAGAGCCATGTGGCCCGCGAGACTTACCAGAATTCGTGGAGTGGCCCCTCTGCAAAAATTATTGCCCACTCTGATATAGAGTGTAATTGGCAATGTTTACTGTTCAGGGCCTAAAAAGCAAATAATTTTGTGCAGTCAATTTTGTTCAGTACTAAATTCATTTGAAGTGAAACAGAATATTACTTGGAGGCTTCCTTGTGCAGTTGAAATATTTTTCCTTTTTCCCTCTACACAACCTGAGGGGAGAAAATGAAGAACTGAAAATTAAACTGGCTCCAGACTAAATGAGGGCAAAGGTTCTGACTGACAGCTAGAACGCCTCCTAATTGCAGACATTAGAACGCAAGCCACATGTTCTTCCACAGGACAACTTTGGTGTTAGATATTCCTATTACCAATGATTTTCTTAGCCAGAATATAAAGGGAATAGATTTTTTTAAATAAACCAAACATAGCAAAAGATGTGCACTTACCAAGTGAACATAAGGCACAAAATATCCAAAAAGGGCAGCTGGGATTCCAAAAGCCCAGATTCGATAACTTATAACTTTGAAAATGGAGAAATTAAAAATCTTTTTCACAGGAGGAAATCTGAACATGCCCTTCTTTCCACGCTCTTTGTCATTGGCACGGGAAATGAGGGGTCTGTAAGTGAAGCCAGCCAGGAACAGAACAAACATAAGGACGCACAGGACTCTTAAGGTGTTGTATAGGCCAACTGAATCAATCAACACTCTCAAAAGGAAAGGCAGTGACACAGTGAACAAGCTGCTGCCGGCAGTGACGATACCATTCACTAGTCCAAGGCGCTTCTTGAAATAGTGCCCCAGAATGACCAAGGATGGCTGGTATGCAAATGAACAACCACAGGCAAATAAGATTCCATAGGTGAAATACAGAGGTTCAATGGTGCTATATCAAAAGAAAAAAAGATTGAAAATCACATTAGTATGTTACATATAACACTGTGTACATTCACATTCAGCTGTCACATATAAAAGAGTTAATCTTCCAAATGTGATTGTAGAATAAAATATTAAGATAGTTTATACTTATTTACTGTACAAGTAGATTTTATCAACTCAAGCACACAACAGTTAAGTGGATAAATCAGAGAATATTTCATAATCTTTCATTGACCGGATTTGATTGAAAGGACATAGAATATTCATCAAGAGATGTCAGTTCTAGTTAGACCCAAAACATAAATTTAGTAACATCTGTGGGGGGTTATTTTTTAATCCAATTAAAACAACATTTGTTTGGATTTAAGTATCTCTGCTGTGCTTCCAACCCAAACTTTGCAATATTATGATAATGCTTGAGAGCCAAAAAGTGAATTGGATGTCTATTTTTATGGTCCACAAGAAACATACAATAGTGCAAGTAGTCAATGAACACTATTAATAGTAAAGAATAAAACTAGAAAATTATTTCAAATTTTAGAATAGGTTCTCTATAACTGGTCAGATTTTGTTACCTGTGATTTTTCACCTGACAGCATCCCTTTAACCATAACAAAATATTCAAAAAGTTATTTCACATTTCTACATCAGTGTTTTCCAGCATTTATATATACCCAGGTATAGTACAGGCCAAAAAAGTAATAGGAAAACATCCATTAAAAGAGAATGACATTCTCACTCCAGTTTATATCAGGAACAAGCAGTACTAACATTTGTTCTTCATGGTAGAGATTTCCATCACTATCATCCACCATGAAATACAACTGAAGTGAGAACAGGGCAATTCTTTTACTGCACAAATAAAGTTAGGCTACCACCAAAAAGATGCTTGCTACAGAAAATACATATCTAATTAATAAAGAGCATATAAGCAAAATAATGAAAATATCTTTTCATCTCCAGGTGATTGAGACAGCTACAACACAGAAGAAGGATTACTACAGAGAATTCTGTGGAACTATTAGAAAATCAAACACCAAGCTCTTATAATTCAGGGGATTGTCTAGACTAGGATAAAAGATACATTTTACAAAACAGCTAGCTAACACATTTTAACTAAAACTTTTAAAAACTATAGTGCAGACACAGAAAATTGTATTTTAAAACATGATAGCCAATGGCAATGAACCCAAGAATTTTAAAATGTATTAGCTAAAACGTATTAGCTAACATGTTTTTAAAATACACTTTTTACCCTAGTCTAGGCAAGCCATAAGAGGGCAACTACTGTTGCAATGGTATTTGGCTGCAATAAACATTGATTGATGTACTAGGAGGGATGGTTGGTCTTGGAATTATGTTAAAAGCAAACTGCAGAGTCCAATGGCACAATCGATTTGATCTGTTTGTTAATAATGTTTTTGATTCCTTTTCTTCTGCCAAAAGATGGCAGTCTAATCTTTTGTAAATAGCTGTATTCAGAACCTTGTATTCTATGTGGTATCTTACATCTAAATTGTGTGTTGAATTACATGGCAAACTAGTAAGTAAGCAGTAATGTTAACATATGAAAAAGTAATTCAATAACCTTTAATTTTATAGAAATAGTTCTAACATTTTACCACAAAGTGAAGTACATAACCAATGCACATTTATTCAGGTGGGGAAAAAAACCATGAACATTTATTTACTCCAGATACTGAGGAAGTTATTTTTAGAGAGTTAAGTAAGCCAAATACTTAAGACCTATCAGGAGTTCCTTGCATACTCCTCCACATTTGGAAGCTCCACGTGGCAGCTAATTTAGACTTCTTGTATGGCTCCTAAGCAAAGGTTGACCCAGTCAAACAAAAGCAGAAAGATCTAGATCGCTATCTTGTGGAAGAACAGAAGAAAGTGGCTACAATTCAGCACTTCTAAACTCCACAGAAGCAGAGCACTAGTGCTTCAAGGCTTGAACTCTCAGATGGCAGCCACTATACCTGTAAGCCTCCCCTTCAGTCCCTTACGTTCCATAAATCTTCTCCTCAATACTTTGTTCATTTGATACATATTTCTAATCATCATTCCATCTTAATTAAGCATTTTTGCATCTAGGAATGACTTGTTACTTCTTCTCTGATATCATCAAGAGCGACTTAAAGATATAGGAGGCAGGTGTAAGGAAGTGAATTTTTAAAGATAGCATATTAGCCTATTTGAACTTTGCTTTAGCCTCTAAGGGGCTCTTAAATGCCCCAGAAAAGAGCTTAATTCCTGCTGAGAGCAGACTGCTCCCTAATGTTGGGCTTCCAGTATACTGTTCTTCAGTCTGTAAAAGGAATTATGCCTATGATTTAATCAAAAAGTAGATGAAGGCGTAGCTTAGATGTAGAAAAGTACAGTATGTATTTACTCTAAAAAGTAAACTTGATGCAACCATTAAATGTGGCTGTGATTTACTGATTGTGTTACATCTGTTCTTTTCAATATGAAACCTATCCCTTAGGAGGCAAAGATTTAAAATTTGTGTTTGCAGGAGAACTGTTTTACTATACAGTATGTATGTTGTGTGTATTTGTTAACTCTTTCAAAGGAATCTAAGGCTGGAGATACGATTTACCGTTTACATTGTTTTGGACTGCCTGTCACCCTTCAACTCAATGTGGTCATATACAATATCGGACCATTGAGTACTTAGTATGATGACAGTGGGTT
This sequence comes from Mesoclemmys tuberculata, assembly GCA_007922155.1. Classification (NCBI taxonomy): domain Eukaryota; kingdom Metazoa; phylum Chordata; order Testudines; family Chelidae; genus Mesoclemmys; species Mesoclemmys tuberculata. Next base: position 52,135,654 of record ML675604.1, read on the forward strand.
CAGCCTCCAATTTTCATCTACCCTTCCCTCCCAGCCTCCACCCCTATCCCTCTACAATGACCCTTCTCACAAGCATCTTCTAAACCAGGAGATGCAAGCCCTCTCAAATGTGCGAGCTTTACAGGAAGTTCCTCAAGACTTGAAAGGGAAGGGGTTTTACTCCTGATATTTCCTAATCCCTAATCTATCTGAGGTAGAGGCCAAACTTGAACAGCTTAATGGGACAAAATCG
>ML675604.1:52136285-52248109 GCA_007922155.1 Mesoclemmys tuberculata
GTTGTTATAAATGTGTATGGGTAGGGTTTTGTGGCCTGTCTTGTGCAAGAGGTCGGACTAGATGATCATATTGGTCCCTTCTGACCTATGAGTCTAAGGGGGGTCTACAAATATCTCAAGAAACTGAGGTTCTGCATGGTCTCCCTGGCCTCCATCATTCTCTCCCTGGATCCAGAAGATTGGTATGTTACCCTTGACTTAAAGGACATGTATTTTCACATCTCTATCTTCTGTGGTCACAGAAGATTTCTCAAGTTTGTAGTGGGTCAATACCACTACTGATTCACCATTCTTCCCTTCGGCCTCTTGGGCGTGAAGTTAAAATGTGTTCTGTTTAGTGAATAAACAGTCCTGAGCCACCCTTGAAGATATCGCATTAGCAATCTTGCATGGTGTATAACAAAAGTACCAACTGCCATATGCCCCAATAGCTGAAGACAGTTCTTAACCAGGGTTTGAGGGCTGATTTGGATTTGTTAACTATATTGGATAGGGCCATGAATCTGTGCATTGGGATTTAGGCTCTTATTGCTATTGAATCGAGATGAGCACCTATGAATTCTAACTTTTGCATGCGGGATTGAGGTGGATTTTTGAATGTTCAATTGCAGGCCCAATTTAAGAAAGGTCTATGGCTTTGCAAATTGTCCATGAAGTTACATCCAGGGAGTGACATTTCAGAAGCCAATCGTCAAGGCAAAAGAATATTAGAATTATTTTTCTGTGGAGGTATGCCCTGCTACTAACATGACCTTTGAAAAGATCATTGGGGCAGATGATAGGCCAAAAGGGAGCAACCTGTACTGAAAATGGTCTTGACTGACAGCGAAACATAGGTATCTTTTGTGGGATGGGTGAATCGCTATATGGACACACATATCCTAAAGGTTGAGAACCAATCCCCTTGGTCCAATGTTGGAATTACTGCTGTGAGTGTTACTCACATTGCTGGAATTACTGCTGGCACCATTTTGAATTTGTGTGCCTTCATAAAGGTGTTGAGTAGCCTGAAATCCAGGATGGGTCTCAAATAGCCATTCTTTTTTGGAATCAGGAAATACCTGGAATAAAGCCCCTTTCCTCTGTGCTGCATAGAAACCAGTTCTATAGCAACTAAGCATAGAAAAGAGTATTTCCAGTCATAGCAGATTCTTGTGAGTGGGGTCCCTGAAGGAGAGGGAAGGGGGGTAGTAAAGGGAAGTAAAGTGGATGGAGTATCCTGTGGAGGTGATCTCCGAAATCCACTTGTCCATAGTGATTGACTCCCAAGCCCACTGGAACTAGTAAAGGCAGTCACCAAAGGGAGGAAGGCAGGTAAACGAATGCAGCTGGTAAGAATGGGGATGGTAACTCAGGATCCTCAACCACCCCCATCAAAATCGGTGCTTGGAGGTGGAAAGCTGCAAGGTCAAAGGTTTTCTTCTCTAGAACCTCTGTAGCTTGCATTGTGGTTAATATGATCCTTGGGAGCTTGAGAATTGGGTAGGACAAAATTTCAGCATTGTCTGGAACTTACGAAATCTTGTGGGCAGGTGTATAGATCCCAAGAGAACACAAAGTAGCCCTGGAGTCCTTTAATGTGTACAGGTATTTGCCCGTGTTGTCAGCAAACAGTTTAGTACCGTCAAAAGGGAAGTTCGACTGTATTTTGGACTTCCTTTGTAAATCCTGAGAGATGGGGCCAAAAGGCCTTCCTCATAACTACCAATGTAGAAATCAAATGAGTGGCAGTATTAGCAGCATCAAGGGAAGCTTGCAGAGATGTTCTGGTGATCAGCTAGCCTGGAACAATTGCCTGGAATTGCTCTCTGTGTTCTGCTGGCAGATCCTCAATAAATGAGTTCAGCTTGGTATAATTTGTATGGTTATATTTTGCCATTACAGCCTGTTAATTGGAGATTCTAAATTGTAAAGTAGCTGACAAATATGATTTTCTTCCAAACAGTTCCAGGCATTTATGACCCTTGTCATAGGATGTGCATTTAATGTGATACTGCCTCCTACATTTGTTAGCTGCATCAACCATCAAGAAGTTAGGAGAGGGATGAAAGAATAAAAATTCTGAGTCCTTAGATGGAACACAATATTTCTTATCTGCTGTCTTGCATGTAGGTCAAATTGTAGGTGTGCCAGATAAGCTTTGCGGGTCAATTAGGGATTCATTAACAGGCAACGCAATGCAGGTAGATGAAGCCATATGAAGCAGCTTGTGATGTGATTTTTTGATCTCCTTAAGAGGGATCTGCAAAGAATCTGCAATTCTCTTGATAACGTCCTGAAGCTACTTGCAATTGTCTGCTAGGAATGGATGCTTCAGCCAGGGATGAAGAAGAGATGCCGGCTGGTGGGGAGACACCTTCATCAGCTCTAGCTTTCTAGTCCTCAAAGATTTCTTCCTGAGTTTCTGGTCTCCTAGAGAGGGAGGATGATGAAGGTTGTCTGTCTCTGTGACGGGTGGTGTTCAAGAATTAGCAATAGGCCACCTAAAGGTCCCAGTATGGCTAAGGAGGTGGTGCATATGCCACGGGTGGAGGTGTCCATGGGTGTTCATACCAGTGAGATGGTGGTTGTAGCCATCTCCCACAGGTGATACCAATCTTCTCAGAGACCTCTGGAAAAGAGCATCTGTAGGAATGGAGAGGAAAGCCTTGCACAGATATTTGGGAGACTGAGGAAAGATCTTCATCAGAATCCTCCTCTTCCAAATCACACTGTGGTGGTGGAACATCAGAAGAAAAGGAGGTGAAACTGTTGGTACCACATAAATGCCCTGAGATTTGGAAGTCCTTGGTACCGAAAGTATATCAAAGCTAAGAAATGGTGAATCAGGAGTCTTGGATAAAGCAAGCTCTCGGGGAAAGTAAAAGTCCTGTGATACCAAGAATGGATGTGGTACTACATCCAAGACCTGTGCCAAAGTGATAACGGCTGAAGAAGTTGACAGTACTGTGAATCTTGACCATCCAGAAGGGAGTCCAGATAGACCCCAGGCAGGCTTTTTCAGTATCGGGTGAGAAGAAGTAGCACTATTCTTCCTGCCTCGCTCCAGTGATGGTACCAATAATCTCTCTGAGGCAAGATTTTATAGTCTTTAGGTTTGACCGTACCCTCTGCACCTGAGGGACCAGTAGCCTTGTGGGTACCAGGTCAGAGAGCAATGGGTCCAAATGGGAGGAGTTACTGGAGACCATGACTTTTTAGAGGTATTGGTTCTCCCTACCTGGAGAACTTTGGGAGTCTTATGAGAGAAATCTTGGATCTTTGTCTCAGATGCCCTTGAGCAGAGCAGTGTAGAGATAGTGGAGGCAGTGAATTTACCTGGAGACCAGCATATAGGAGGTGGTTCCCTGACCAAGGTCAGAGACAGTGCACAGTGAGCTCTCCATCATGAGGAGTTGCAGTTTGTTCTCCCTGCTTTTTCTGGCTCTAGATTTTAATGCCAGACAGAAGTTGCACTTTTGGGAAATATGAGATTCCCTGAGACAACAGATGCCCTGAGAGTGTTCATCATTCAGCAGGATTGCCTCCCAGCACAATAGGCAACGTTGTGAGAACTGGGCATGCCCTCCCAGTAAAGAAAGGAGAACAGGGCATGCGCTCCCAGTAAAGAAAGTTTCTTCCCTCCTGCGAGTTTATCTAAAAGCTATATATAAAAAGGTGCTTGATTTTTTTAAAAACTAATACAGCTAAAACCACTACTAGATATTAACTACTAAATACTACTAAGAACAGCTATAATAAACTAACTATTAAAAGAGCTAAGGGGACACAGTTGAGGTAAAACTAAGTGCAGACAACTGCTATGGCTGTCCCAGGCTGAAGCAGTTGAGAAGAAGGGCAGTTTGCCCATGCAGTGCTTTATCAAAACAACTTGGAGCACAAGACTGAGTAACTGCACAGGCTGAACAGATACTGCTATGAGAAATCTCCAATCAAAGGTGTACAGGGCACAAGCAAACCTAGAATGGAGCATCCATAGGGACACTACTTGAAGAACCAGTTTTGTGGAAGCATATTGGCAAAAACAGGTAAATTATGTGATCATTTGTATGGCCATTGTACTCAGCCCTAGTTTCATTCCATTTCTGAATAAAATTTTAGCAGTTAAAATATATTTTAAATCTTTACTAATAAGTAGGTTCATTATAACAGTACTTAAGAGATTTTTTCTGAATAGCTTAACAATGAGTGCATAACACTGATCTGTTTTTCAACCTAAGACAGAAAGTTGCCTGTGTCACCTCTTTCTTGACAGAGCAGATCTCTTTAAACACTCCTTGGAATTGCAGAACTTCTCAGAAAATTCTGTTTAACTAATAATGTACCTGAAGTTGGGAAAAGTGAGAGTGTGTAGAGACGGAATGCTTGCACAATGTACTACCCATAATGAGAAGTTTGCTCCTCTAAACTTTGCAGTTCAATTTATGACCCATATTTTATGAGAGGTAACCAATAGCAGCAAGATCAGAAAAACAGTAAACAAGTAAGACTGATTAGTTTTTATGGTCATCAGTGACAAATAACGGAGCAAATAATTAAAGAGAGAGTAATAAAGCATCAGAAGGGGTATAATATAACAACAACAAACTGGAACCACTTTTGTAAAAGGTAAATCATATATCCAGCCTTAGATTCCTTTGAAAGAGTTAACAAATACACACAACATACATACTGTATAGTAAAACAGTTCTCCTGCATACACAAATTTTAAATCTTTGCCTCCTAAGGCAAAGGTTTCATATTGAAAAGAACAGATGTAACACAATCAGTAAATCACAGCCACATTTAATGGTTGCTTCAAGTTTACTTTTTAGAGTAAATACATACTGTACTTTTCTACATCTAAGCTATGCCTTCATCTACTTTTTGATTAAATCATAGGCATAATTCCTTTTACAGATTGAAGAACAGTAACATTGAAGAAGCCCAACATTAGGGAGCTGTCTGCTCTCAGCAGGAATTAAGCTCTTTTCTGGGGCATTTAAGAGCCCCTTAGAGGCTACAGCAAAGTTCAAATAGGCTAATATGCTATCTTTAAAAATGCACTTCCTTCCATCTGCTTCTTCCACCTTTAAGTCACAATGGATGATATCAAGGGAATACAGAGAAGAATTCAATCTGATTTCAGAGGAAAGTAACAAGGTATTCTTAGACCAAAAAAATGCTTAATTAAGATGAAATGATTTGAAGTATGTATCAAATTAACACAGTTAACACATTAACACAGAATTGTATGCATAATGTCATGCCTCTAGTTGGGTTGTTGGCAGTGAGGAGTGAAAGTGGGATCTCTGGATCTCAAAACATGAGCCTCTGCTGACCTAACCTAAAAGATCCAGCTCTGACGGTTCAAAGCCAGCAGCAGACTCATGAATCTCTGTTTAGCCTAGTCATTACTTGAGGAGGACAAGCACCACACAGAGTGGGTGTAGGTTACACATAACTGAGCACAAGATAGCCATTGATAACAATGAATATAGCAAAAGTACCTGCCATCATAAATATAATATCAAAGGAAGAAAGCAGAATTCTTACCTTACAAAAGAGCTTAAGAGAAGTCCAACAAACCCCACTGCAGCTCCAACAACGGCTATTATTCGACAACCAAATATGTCTGTGAATACACTGACTATCGGAGAGCAGAAGAAAATCATTCCCATGGACAGAGAACTCACCCAGGCTGCAGAAAATACAGGGTTGGCATTAAGAATAAGAGATTAATTTAAGCTTTCAGTTATATAATGTAAGAACAGATCATAATAATTTTGTTTGAATGGAAACAACATGGAAGCATATGGTAAAAATAGAATCACAGGAAGATAGGGTTGGAAGAGACCTCAAGAGGCCAGCTAATCTACCTCCCCTCCCCCACCCTGAAGGCCAGCATAACACCTAGATCACCTCTGATGGTGTTTGTCTAATCTCTCTTTAAAAACCTCCATTAAAGGGGATTCTACAACCTACAACCTATTCAAATATTTAACTATTTCTAACTATAAGGAATTTTTCTTACCTAAATGTTCCTTGATGCCAATTAAGCTGATTTCTTCTTGTGCTTCCTTTAGTGGGACATGGAAAAAATCACCATCCCCTTGGTAACATATCTGAAGACTGTATGCAAGTCACCCTTCACTCTTCTTTTCTTAAGACTAAACATACCCAGTTTTTATAACCTCTCTCATAGGTCAGGTTTTCAAAACTTTTATCATTTCTGTTGCTCTCTACTGGACTCCCTCCAATTTGTCCACAACTTTCTTAGAGTCTGGTCTCTAGTTTAGAGCACAATACTCCAGCTGAGGCCTTACTAGTGCCAAGTTGAGAGGAACAACTACCTCCTATGTCTTACACATAACACTCCTGTTAATACAACCCAGAATGATACTGATGACCTGAAGAAGAGCTCTGTGAAAACTCGAAAGCTTGTCTCTCTCATCAACAGAAGTTGGTCTAGTAAAAGAAAATATTCTCCCACCTTGTCTCTCAGAAAGAGATTTGCCTTTTTGGCAACTACAGCATGTTGTTGGATCATAGTCAATTGGTGATCTACTACAACCCCCAAGATCCTTTTCTGCAGTACTACTGCCTAGCCTGTTGTTCTCCATTTTGTAGTTGTGCATTTGATTTTTCCTTCTAAAGTGAAGTACTTTGCACTTGACATATTTTCATTGCACTGAATTTAGACCAATTCTCTATTTGTCAGGATCATTTTGAATTCTAATCCCATTCCTCCAAAGTGCTCGTAACCTCTCCCAACTTGGTGTCATCTGCAAATTTTAGAAGCACACTCTCCACCTCATTATCCAAGTCATTAATGAAAATATTGACTTGTACTGGATCCAGAACAGACTCCTGCAGGACCCACTAGAGATGCCCTCCCAGTCTGATAGTGAACCATTGACAATTACTCTTTGAGTCCTGTCTTTCAATCAGTCAGGGTAGGTATATTATAGTAATTTAATTTAGACTACATTTTCCTAGTTTGCTTAGGAAAATGTCATGGGGGACTGTCACAAACCCTATGGAAATCGAGATAAACACATCTACTGCTTTCCACTATCCACAAGGCCAATAATCCTGTCAAAGATGGAAATTAGGTTGGTTGCAGGATTTGTTCTTGACAAATTCATGCTGGCTGTTATTTATCACCCTACTATCATCTAGGTGCTTGCAAATTGATTGTTTAATAATTGTTCCAGTATCTTTCCAGGTATCAAAGTTAGGCTGACTGGTCTCCCCAGGTCCTCTTTGTTCCCCTTTTCAAAGACAGGCACTATGCTTGTCCTCCAATGCTCTGGAGGAAATAGTTAATATTTCAGCAAGTATCTTAACAGTGGCATAAATTAAAAGATGGATACATTTATCATATTAATTAAAATGGGACATTAAAAACCAGTAATGCAATCAACCCACAAATATATTTTGCAATTTTCCCCCAGAGTATTCAGACTAATTGCTTGGCTATTAGACATACAGTATACCCATTTTGAAATCAAATATCACATTTATCCCCTGGTTTATAATTAGATTTTAATGAGTTCTAGCACATGAATTACTTGAAAACCTTAAGATATTTACTGAAATCATACTGAATATTAGTGATGGGTGAACTAATGTAGCCTGGTCTACACACAATTTTTGATTTGGCATAAATATTTTGGTTAGAACTGTAATTTTTTTGGAACTGATATAAATATTTCAATTAGGGGTATCATTTTTTTAAACCAAAACAATTATAACAGTAGAACTCCTTGTATAGACAATGGTAGAACATCTTTATACCAGTATAAGTGCATCTAATCTAGGGATATTACTTTAACTATACCTAATAGTGTAAATATACATATTTTATTTTGCTTCCCTATACCTGCTTCCCACCTCAAACATTATCTACAGAAACTCTCCTCATCCTTTGTTCTCTGAAGCTGTTGGAATCTAATAAAGAAAGTCTCCTTTTCTAATAGCAGCCTCTAATAGCAGACCCAAACCACATTCTCTCCCACAGTAACTTTCTTCGCCAGATTTGCTTGGAGACTGGTGTAAAGGAGAGGTCCCTTAGCCTGGGTCAGAAGCCAGGCACAGCGAGCTCTCCATAATGAGGAAATGAAATTTGATCTCCCTGTTTTTTCTTGCTCTAGATTTCAGCGGCAGACAGAAGTCACACTTCTGTGCAATTTGTGATTCCCCAAGGCAATGGATTGACTGGGAGTGCCCATCACTTACTGGGATTGCCTCCTGGCACAACGGACATTTGAAACTGGGAGACCCAGGCATAACCTGCCAGTGAACTAGAACTACCTTATCCACTAACCAATGCCTATGTATGTTATATACATATGAAAAAATATTTTGTTAAATTAGGAAGCTACTACTACTTACTAATTACACTAATATTAAGAACTACTATAAACTAACTACTAGAATACAAATTGGGACACAGTTGAGGTAATCTTAACAGGGACAACTGCCAGAGCTCTGTCTCTGGCCAAGGCAATTGCGAGGGAACTGAGGGCAGTTCGCCCATGCAGTGCTATATAACAATGAGGCTGACTAGCACGTATGAGTGGGCCAAATAGATACCACTATGAGAAACCTCCCATCAAGTGGGCACAACAGTACCTAGAGTGGAGTATCCATAGGGACACTACTCAAACAAAAAGTCAGAGTTACTATCCTGAATTTGAGATGGCAGACTGCATTTGAGGTGTCTTAAATCTAGAATTGGACACCAGCCCCTTTCTAATTTGGAATTACAAAGTAATGAGAGTAAAACCCAATCCCTCCTTAACTCCAGGGGCACTTCATTCCCTACTACTCTGAGATTTAGAAGGAAGCCTGCTTCTTGTTTTTAACTGCATCTTGTGGGAGAGATCCCTGAAAAGGGACATATAAGAGACTAAAATTGGATGGAATACCCCTTTTCTATAATTTCTAAAACCCACTGGTCTGAGGTAATCCAATTTCAGGGCTCTCAAAAATAAAAATGGTGGCTGTCAAAGGGGTGGGCTGCGGAGGGGATAGATCCTCCAAAAGGTTCTGTTTGGCTCTCAATGATGAATCAAACTTACAGCAACAAGGCGGATATGAGATATGCAATTGAGGCGGAAGAGGCACAGACAGGTCTTCCTGCATTGGCACCTCTAGTTCTTCCTCAGTGGCTCTGATGTTCTTTGTGGGTTAGAATTGTACAAAGCCTCTGTCTAGAGTAACTTTGGAACCTGGCCTGCAAACTCCCAAAGAACAAACGGTGACTCTTGAATCTTTCAGAGAATGCAGAGTTTCATCAATTCTTATGTTAAACAGGTCACATCTTTGAATGAGAGATCCTCAATTGTTATTTGGACCTCCTTCAGTATTTGTGAAGATTGGAGCCATGAAGCCTTGCATGTAGCAATGGAAGTGGCCATTGAGCGTGCTGACATGTCTGAAGCATTTAAGTCGGTCGCAATTTTCGGGCTACCAACTGTACTTTGGGCACTACAGATTTCACCTCCTCCCTATATTCTTGAGGGACTTTTCTACAAATTAGGACACCCTGTCTCAACAGAGGTAATCATATTTTGACTGAAGAATTTGGAAATGAGACATCTATAGGTATGAAGATGAACAATTTTTCCTGCCAAATAATTCCAGTTTTTTTAGATCCTTGTCTCTTGGCATCGCCTTTGGGACCCACTGCTTTATGGACTTTTTGTTAAGTGCTTCCATGGGAACCAGAAGTATACCACTAACTGAGAAAGCCTCTTTAGGCCTATGCAGCCCCTTTTTCCTCCAGTTTTGAGGTGGCTTTCTTTGAGGCCTCCAGGAGAAAAAGTTTAAGACAGACTTCTCTCATATTCTGTGTTGCCTTGGAGAAGGAGCAACAGATTGAGCATATGTCAGCGATGTGCCCATCTCCCAGGCAAAAAAAAAAAAAAAGCACCAAACATACCCTCATAAAGTGGAATACTCGCATAGCAGAAGGCGCAAGTTTTAAACTCTTGGGACTTCATTTCAACATAGCAGCTAAATTTTGATACTGGCGAAATCCCTAATACTAATAGGAAAAGGTTTTGATCATTTGTTTGTTTAATTTTGAAAAGGCCAACAGGTGTAAAAACAAGAAAAAACCCTACACTAACTACACTGCCTACACTATCTAATATATTTAACATACTAAGAGAAAAAACACACAGTGCATAAAGTAGAAGGAAGTTGGTCCAATAAAAGATATTACCTCACTCACCTTGTCTCTGTAATATCCAGGGACCAACATGGATACAACAACACTGCAAACTGCCTACGGTCACAGTGTCAGTTACTTAACGAGCCAGGAATAGAACGCAGGAGTCCCAACTTCCAGTCACTTGCTTGACTGCACAATATCTCCCTCAGTATACTAAAACATTTTTCAGGGCTATTTTAATGTTATATAAAGCTAATGGAAGAGAATATGAAATATGGAAGCCTGAAGTGAAAACATTCAGGCCATATTATACCCAATTAACAACTTGCTAACTTTATAATTTCATACTTTCAGGTCCTAATGAAAGGAATATGCTTTTCTTTTCACTTTATTTTTTTTCTTCCACCACAAAACTTCCTGACAAAGCCTAAAATAGGATAAATGTTCCACTGCAGCTCAGCAGAGTAGACAAAGTGTTGATCCACAATTAAGGTTGAAACTGCACTTACATTCTAATCCCCTATTCAGGTGCTTTTCACTTTCATAACAAAAAGCTCTGTTTAGTCTTAGGCAATAAGTCTTTTTAAGGGAGTTTAATTTTTTTTTTAAAAGCTATTTTTGAGTTAGGTTTTTTTTTTAAAAAAATCACCTGTCACAATAAAAAAGAAAAATGGTTTTGTGTTTAAGGTGCATAATTGGGAATCAGTGGACCTGGATTTTATTCTCAGCTCTGTTACCTGGCAGCTCTGTGTTCTTGGGGAACCAGAGCGCAAAACCCCTACTCTCTCTCTGGCTCACCTGAATCCCACCCAGCCTCTGCTTGAGCCAGAAACAAAAGCAATGAAAAGGCAGTGGGAGACACACCTAAAACCCTCCAAACAAGGGTGATAGGATTGAGACAACTCCCCATGCCTCATCTACATAGAAGATGTAAAAAGAGGCATCTCAATTAGCACATTGAACGGAGAACTGGAGCCTCATTTACATCGAAGATGGAACAAGAATTAGCATGAAGAATGGAGAACTAAGCTCCAAAGCTGGAACCACACTGAACTCTGGGATTGGCAAGGCAGGGACGCAATGCATGATGGGAGATCTCTGCTCTTGATGTAAATGAATTCACACCTACACCCATCCAGCTCCGCAGTTATCAGACCACTCTAGTTATTGATATGCAAAACACTGAATCTGCCTGGTTGCATTGTGAGCTCCCCCAAGGAACATTGACTATAGTTGGGAGTGATCAGCTCCTATTGTCCAGCATGGAGAAAACCACTCTGGGGTACCTCATTGAGACATTGTTTACCTACAAACAAACCTGGTTCTACAAAATAAACCCTACCCAAAATTCAAACCCTCTTCCTCTTCTGATGCCTGGACCCAAATGCTGCCTGCTTCCCCATTTCCTGACTGATCCTGTTGTGGTCTTTGCCTCTCTCTCAAGCACTCCTGACCCTAAGCTGAAGAGCCTGTCTCCTGGGAACTTCTGAGCTGCAAGGAGTTGTGAGATTCCCCCCCCTTTCCCACCCATCTTTCCCCAACTCTCTCTCTTTAATCCAGGTAAAACTTTCTGCTTTTGTAATCAAACCTGGGCTAGCCTTCTCCAATACCCCTACTGTAATTTTGTTGTATTGTAAGTGTTAGATTGTTTTTCTCTCCTTGTATGGCAGCACTTTTAATATCATAAGTTTTATATACCTGGCAATAAACTAACTATTGTAATCAAGCTGGTTGCAAGTTTCTATCTCTCTCTAAATGCATTTACTCCTTTGTGTTCTTGGCTTCCCTGCCTTGCTCTGCAGCAACGCTTCTTTTACCTAAGCCAAAGATCCCTGGAGTGCCCAAAATCCTATGGGGTTTGCTTATCAAGGGGTTACTTCTAGAACAATTTGTTGCAAAGAGGCATATAAAGGGGGCAGCTGAGAAGTGCTGCTCTGCCTAGCCTACGGAGTCCAGGGGCACTGTCACTGGCCGTCCTCTCCGGCCATTGGCTGCGGCCCTCCCTCGGGTCCCAACTCCGGGGGATGCCGCAGCGCCTTCTTATATAGGGGAACTAGCCGTTAGTCCGGTGCGGGATTTTGCCGCACCAAGTCAGGTTTCCGGCCCTCCGTCAGGGGGGGACCGGAATATAGTCTTGCGCCCGGCCCTCAGGCAGGGCGGGCGGGGCAGGCAGTCTTACGCCCGGCCCTCAGGCAGGGCGGGCGGGGCAGGCAGTCTTACGCCCTTGACTCTACGGCTGAGGAGTTGAGACAAGTCGGCTTCCAGCCGTCTGGCTGGAGGGGGTTTTGGAGGACTCTTCCTCCCAGTGCAGCTAGGGAGAGGGGGAGGGGGACGCAGGCCCACCCATCTCCACTGCGTCCCAGCCCAGGGCCCTATCAGTGGCACAACTGTCGCCACTGATTCGGCAGGGCTCCTGCCGCAACACGCTGTTGGGGCTGGGCCCTTATCTCAGCCACTGGGTCTGGCTGTCCCTGGGCTACTTCCTCCCCAAGTTCCCACGCACCCGTTCCCGGTATGCCATATGGATACTTGGCCCACAGCTGGCTTACCAGTCCATCCTCATCTATGGGTGGCAAGGCAGGGAGGTCCTCTGCGAGGGGCAGCTCATCCAAGTCACAGGATTCACGGGGGCTTTCAGCGTCCGGCAGCTCCTCCAGGTCTGGTCCGGCTTCTGGAGGGTCAGCGGCAGGCAGCTCATCCAAGTCCAGCCCAGCCTCTGGAGGGGCCTCCCATCGGGGTGGTTCAGGTTCCTCCGGCCAAGCTCGGGGAGCGCAGGCCAGTCTCTGGGGCCCGTGGGCCAGTCCCAAGCACCCGGCCCCGGAGGCCCTACCCACTCCTGGTACCGGGGAAGGTCAAGAGGCTGCCGGGTTCCGGTCTGGAGCGGTGGACGTTCCCTGCCTCTGCTGGGCTGCAGGGTGGCACCGGCACCGGCACCGGCACCTCCACCTCCCTCGGTTGTCTTCCCCTCACTGAGGCCTGGGGCCTGGCTTTTATACCGCCCCTTGCTGTAGGGGCTCCGCCTTTCGGCCCCTGGTTGGTCAGGCAGGCTGGCCCTATCACGGTCTGTCCTGGTGGTTGACGGGCAGACTGGCAGGTTGGCCCTATCACAGTCTGACCAGCCTGTTGCCGGGCAGACTTGTCTGGCCGGCCATACCCCCGGCCAGTTGGCTGCGGCCCTCCCTCGGGTCCCAACTCCGGGGGATGCCGCAGCGCCTTCTTACAGGCACATAAGGGTGACAGCTGAAAATGCTGTTTGACCCAGCCTGATTGAGTCCAGGGGACATATAAAGGAACAGCTGAAAAGTGCTGTTTGGACCCAGCCTGCTCATAAGTATGCTCCATTCTGGTGTGGTGCAACGGGCACATGAGGGTGACAGCTGACAGTGTTGTGTCACCCAGCCTGCTGAGTTCAGGGACATATAAGGGGTCAGCTGAGAGTGCTGATAGCCCGGTCTGCTCAGATGCACTCAGTTAATCTGGAATGGGTGTGTGTATCTGTGGGGCGTTTATTTGAATCTGGGGTTGGAGGAACCCAGCCCTGAAAACCTTAGGTCCTGCAGGATAGCTCCATTGGGAGGAGACTTGTAGCCATATGAACACACAAGTAACACAAGCAGCACATTAACAGAATCACACCCCCTCTTACAGGAAGGTAACCATAATAAATAAGCATACCTCAAAGTGACTGGCAAATCAGGTAACAGCTCCATCAAATAATGTTGAGACTTTGTACAAGTCACCTAACTTCCTGTGCCTCAGTTTCCTTCAGCTGTAAAGCATGGAACAATACTTATCTACCTCAAAGTGGTATTGAGAGGCTTCATTCACTAACATTACAAACACTAAAAGACCTTCAGATCTTATAGAAAAACTACAAAGGTGTTTTGGGGAAATGTTTTTTGTACCAACGATTTAAAAAACAAGTTAAAACTTAGAACGAGTCATGTTTGACAGGTAAGTATAGTACTTGAATGAAAAACTACTGACTTTACCCTTTTTGAAGAAACTTAGCTTTGAAATAAATTTAAGACATTTTAAACAGAATACTGAATATGCATAGCATATTAGTTTTTTAGCTTAAGACAGACAAGTGTGAGTGTAATGTCCCAAACATCCACAGGAATGGATACTTTAAAAAGACCACAAATATTTAATTCAATCATTCATGGAATTCTCAATTTATTTTTGCTCAAATGAAAATGTATTAATTCTTGCATTGGCTCTACCTAGAAATTTTACTCATTATGCTGCCTTTCCCTTCATTTACAAAGAAGCCGCATAATTGTCTTCTGTGGTTTCAACTACAAGTCACAATAATCATCCCAGACACAAACATATGCAGGAGAGTGAAAAATTACAAATGCAGCTAACAAGACTAATAGTAATTTTGTGGGATGGTTAATTTAATTAAAAACAACATTTTTCTGGGCTACTGGTTCTCTTTCTGCACACAACAGCTCTAGAATTGAGCCAGGATTTCAGGTATTTATATACTAAATTCTACATATGACTGCCTTCACATTTATACATAAAATGTTCTGACTGCCAAAGGAGAAAAGCAACTCTCCATCAGTGTTCATGAGATTGCTTGCAACTTGGTACAGGGAGGGAGAGAGAGAAAGACTTACCAGAACCTTTCCTTAGAAACTAAGCTGCAACTGGGAAAGAGAAACAAGGTTATTTACTAGTAACTGATGTTCTTTGAGATGTGATGCTCATGTCCATTCCACGATAGATGTGTGCATGCTTCTGTGCATGGTTACCCCAGAACTTTTTTCCCCTTAGCAGATCCTGTAGGGCCAGCTCTGTTGCCCCCTGGAGCCACGCATATATGCCATGGTATATGAGGCACTGACGCCCTACACCCCCTCAGTCCCTTCTTTTTACCAACTCCGGCAGCAGGGACGGGGGTGGGTTGTGGAATGGACATGAGCAACACATCTTGAAGAACAGCAATTACTGGTAAGTAAACTTGTTTTCTTCTTCGAGTGCTTGCTCATATCCGTTCCACTATAGGTGACTAACAAGCAATATCTTTGGAGGTGGGTCAGAGTTACCGGTGAGATTCCCTCTGCACCACTCTGCCGAATCCCATGTCCTCAATCACCTGCTGGATAATGGCATAGTGGGACGTGAAGGTATGCACCGACGACCAGGTAGCAGCTTTGCAGATGTTCTGCAGGGGCACTCTCTCCAGGAAGGCCGTAGATGAGGCTTGAGCTCTGGTTGAGTGTGCTGTGATGGTTCCCGGAAGCGGCACCCTTGCCTGCTTGTAGCAGAACTTGATGCATGATGTAATCCACGAGAAGAAGCGCTGGGTAGAGATAAGTGAGCCTTTCATACAGCCGGCCACTGCGACGACGAGCTGTGTCGATTTCCAGAACGGCTTTGTACGCTCGATGTAGAAAGCCAGGGTTCGTCTCATATCCAGCAAATGCCATCTCTTCTCCTCCTCTGAACCTTGAGGTTTGGGAAAAAACATGTGGAGAAAAAGTCTTGATTACAATGAAATTGGGAAACCACCTTTGGTAGGAATGCCGGATGTGGCCTCAGCTGGACCTTGTCCTTATAGAATACTGTATAAGTCAGCTCCAAGGTCAAGGCCCTAATCTCAGAGATCCTCCTGGCTGAGGTAATGGCCACCAGGAAAGCTACCTTCCATGGAAGGATAAGCAGAGGGCATGAAGCCATAGATTCAAAGGGGGGCCCCGTGAGTCTTGAAAGGACCAGACCTCAGGGAGGCACCGGGTCATGGACCTGTGGAGAAAGCCTCTCCACCCCCTTGAGGAACCTGACTGACGTGGGGTGGGAGAACAGCGATCTCCCCTCTAGCGGCTAATGGAAGGCCAAAATGGCCACCAGGTGAACCTTCAACGAGGCCAGTGCCAGACCCTGGAGCTTTAGCTGAAGCAGGTACTCCAGGAACGCCTGTATAGGCAAGAGGCTGGGTGGAATACCCCGGGACTCTGCCCAATAGGTAAGCCGCCTCCACTTAGCCTGATACACAACCTGTGTAGAAGGTTTCCTGCTACCGAGGAGGACCTGCTGGACCTGCACCGAGCAGGCTCTCTCTCCCTCCATCAGTCACAGAGCCTCCAGACTGTGAGGTGTAGGGAGTCCAGGTCCAGGTGCAACAGGTGACTGTGGTCCTGGGTTAGAAGGTCATGGCGCCTCGGGAGCTCCAGGGTGATCGAAAGGTCCAGCAGCATGCTGAACCAGTGCTGTCTTGGCCACGCCAGAGCGATGATTATAATGTTCTCCCTGTCCCTCTTTATTTTCAGCAGGACCTTGGGTAGGAGCAGAATGCGTGGAAACACGTACATGAGGTTCCCTATCCAGTCCATGAGGAACACACCAGAGATTGACTCAGTCTCGTGACCACGGAGCAAGCAGAACCTCGAGCACTTCGTGTTCCAGGCCAACGTGAATAAATCCAGTTGGGGAACGACCCACTTCTGGAAAATCATAGCCACCACCTCTGGGTGCAACAACCAGTCATGGCAGGGTAGAAATGACCTGCTGATGCGATCCACCTCGTCGTTTCTCCCTCCTGGGAGGTGAGAGGTAGTCAAGTGGAAATTGTGCCTCACGGCAAGGTCCCACAGATGGATAGCTTCCTCACAGAGGGCTGAGGAGCACACTTCCCTCTGGCTGTTTATGTAAAACATGGCTGCGGTGTTGTCCATCAGCACCTGCACCACTCTGCCTGTCAGGAATGGGAGGAACACCTTGCACACTAGGCGAATAGCCCTCAGCTCCTTCACATTGATGTGCAGGTGCCTCTCCTTCCCCAACCAGAGCCCCTGAGTGCCTAGACTGGCTCTGATGTGGGCTCCCCATCCTATGTTCGAGGCGTCTGAAATTAGGGTGACTGATGGGACCTGTTTCCTGAACGGAACACCCTTCATCACTGCCCTGGGAGTCCACCACCAGTTTAGGGAGGCTAAGACGGGCGGGAGAATTGTGACCACCCGGTCCAATGGGTGTCTGCTCAGAACATATACCAAGGTCAACCATGCCTGAAGCAGTCTGAGCCTCAGGCGAGCTAGTCTCACTACATATGTGCAGGCCGCCACGTGGCCTAACAGCTGTACGCAGTGCCTGGTTGTTGTCATGGGGCATCGGTGCAGCTGGGAGATGTCCAAGGTAGCCCCAGTGAATTCTATTTGTTGCACTGGGGTTAGTGTGGACTTCTGTTCATTTATAAGTAGTCCCAGCCTGCTGCACATGGAGCAAGTGCGGGTCATGCTGTCCTGCACTTGGGACCTGGACCTGCCCCTGATCAGCCAATTGTCCAGGTAAGGAAAAATTTGCACACTCTTTCATTTCACGTGGGCAGCCACTACCACCATGCACTTGGTAAACACCCTAAGAGCCAAAAATAGGCCAAAGGGTGTATGGACAAGTATGTGTCCTTGAGATCAAGGGTAGCATACCAGTCTCCTGGATCCAGGGAAGGGATTATGGAAGCTAGGAAGACCATGCGAAACCTGAGTCGTTTGACATATTTGTTTAGATGACGCAGGTCTAATATGGGTCTCAGACCCCCCTTCTCCTTGTGGATGAGGAAGTACCTCAAATAGAACCTCTTCCCCCTTCTGCCTTGAGGGACCATTTCCACTGCTCCCAGGTTGAGGAGGGTGTCCACCTCCTGTAAGAGGAGTTGCTTGTGAGAGGAGTCCCTGAAGAGAGACAGAGGGGGAGAGTTGTTGGGGGGGGAATAGATGTAAACTGTAGGGTAGACTATCCCAAGGACCCAATGGTCCATTTTTGTCCATTCATGGTAGAAGGGCCTTAACCTATTTAGGAAGAGGCGGGGTGGATCCAGGAGAGCAGTCGGGAAACCACTCTCGGGCGCACCATCAAAATTGTCTCCTTTGGTTGCCAGGCCTCCTGGGGGGGGCCCTGCTGGGGAGCTGTGGACAAGCTAGGAGGCTGATTTCTTCTTCTAATCCCCCTATTCCTATCCCTATAGGGTTGGAAAGGCCTGGGTGGAGGCCTTGGCTGCTGCTGCACCTGGGCCCATGATTGATGCGTGGAAAACTGGGGCGTGTAAAGGCCCAGGGAGCAAAGCGTGGCCCTGGAGTCCTTCAGACCGTGCAACTTTGCATCGGTCTGGTCCGAGATTATGGCCGACCCATCAAAGGGGAGGTCCTGAATAGCCTGCTACACCTCCTGGGAGAGGCCCCAGGATTGCAGCCATGAGCATCTTCTCATACAAATGGCGGAGGCTATGGGCCTGCCCACCAAGTCAGCAGCGTCACAGGACGTCTGAAGCACTGCCCTAGCTACTG
Organism: Mesoclemmys tuberculata; assembly: GCA_007922155.1. NCBI lineage: Eukaryota > Metazoa > Chordata > Testudines > Chelidae > Mesoclemmys > Mesoclemmys tuberculata. The sequence goes on from ML675604.1 coordinate 52,154,742, forward strand.
TGGTTCCTTCCTCCACAATAGTGCTAAAATCTGCAGCCTGGTTCTGAAGCTGAGCCTCAGCGAACCACCTCAGGGAGTCCCACAGATTGAAATTATATCGGCTCAGGAGAGCCTGATGGTTGGCAATCCTGAACTGCAGGCTTGCCATGGAATAAATCTTTCTCCCAAACAAGTCCAGCTTCTTATTGTCCTTGTTCTTGGGGGTTAACCCTGGCTGACCTTGCCTGTCCTGCTGGCTAGCCGCATCTACTACCAGGGTTCCCGGGGCAGGGTGCATGAACAGATACTCAAACCCCGCGGCAGGACATAGTACTTCTTCTCGGCCACCTCTGACGTAGGGGTGACTGAGGAAGGGGTTAGCCAAAGGGTCTTTACAATCTTAAGGACCCTTTCATGGACTGGGAGGGCCACTCGCACTGGGGCAGCTGCCGCCAGCACATTAAAGAGGTTATCTTCGGCCTCCTGTCACTCCTTCACCTCCAGCCCCAAGTTGGAGGCCACTCTCTTGAGCAGCTCCTGGTGCGCCCTGAAATCCTCCAGTGGTGCCGAGTGGCCCCGGGGGACTGCTTCATCAGGTGAGGAGGAAGACAACTGCAAAGGTGCAGCCTGCGGGTGCGCTCCCTCTTGGCAAAGGTTTGTACCCCTGAGGTTCCCTCCTAGGAGTCCAACTCCTCATCTGAGGAGTGGTTCCTATGGGCCTTCTCCTGTGCCGGAGGCATGGACTGCGCCCCCAACGACATAAAAGATTGGGGCCCCCGCCCAACCTGGATACCTCATGGGCCCCAATAAGGCCATTGTTGCGGCCATTGTCCCTGGGGCCAACCCAAGGCTGACTACGCCACAGGCTCTGATGCTTTGTGGGGGTGTCGGTTCGCCCAACGACTGTCCCCCCTGGGAGACCCTGAGCGATCATCAAAGTCAGAGGCCCTGGACTGGCAGTGCTGTGTTCATCCTCGGTCCTGGGCACCCATCCATGCCGCAGACCGTTCTCTCAACACCTCCAACCTGGAGGACAATGAGGAATTTTAATTTTTGAATACAAAGTTGAGAATTGGCCTCCATCCTCTCATTTTCTTGGGAACTATGAAATAATTGAATAAAACCCTTTCCCTTGATGATGAGGTGGCACTTGCTCTCTAGCTCCTTGTTCAAGGAGGAAGTTTATCTCCTATCAGAGGATCTCCTTGTGAGAATGGTCCCTGCAGAGGGTCTGGGAAGGCTGCTTTGGAGGAGGTAGGGAAAGAAACTGGACAGTATAGTCAGAGTGGATAATATCTAACAACCACTTGGTTGATACATTCCTCCAGTGGTGGGCAAAGCATGCTAAGTAGCCACCAAAGCAGACTTTGGAAACAGGTGGATATGGCATCATTGTAAGGTCATAACTCTCAGGTGTTCCATCAAAAGTAACCTTTAGCTGGTAGATGAGGTTAGGTGCCTGTTGACAAAATGGATAGGGCTGCAAACCCTGAGCTCTGCACACTCTGATGCTTGCATGACAGTTCGCATACTTGTTGGTGGTACAAAGGTTGTGGAAGAGGCCGTGGCTTATACACCTGTTTACAATGATTCCTTGTTGGGATCACAGAATTAATGCCTAAAGAGCAAAGGACTGTCCAGGAGTCTTAATGAGTGCAAAGACTCATCTGTTCTCTAATTAAAGAGATTGGTTTCATCGAAGGGCAAGTCTTCAAAGGTGTTCTGAACCTCCCTGGGGAATCCCGAGGAATGGAGCCATAACTTTTGATGCATTACTATTGTGGTCACTATAGATCTCGATGCAGTATCAATCATGTTCACTGTGACTTGCAATGATGTTTTAGTCATAAGTTTACCCTCCTCAAAAAAGGCTTGGAATTGGGTCTTGTCCTCCTGTGGGAGTTTGTCTTTGAACTCCAGGAACTTTGAGTAGTTCATAAAACCATATTTCACTAACAGGGCCTGGTAGTTTAGAGATTCTGATAAGGAGGTTGGTGGACATGAATACCTTCCTCCCCAGAAGGTCAAGATGTTTTGCTCCTTTGCCCACAGGGATGTTTTTAGGGTGTTGCTTTCTGGATCTTCCCATATATGCTTGTTCTACTAGGGAGTTGGAGACAGGGTGGATGAACAAAAATTCCATCCCTTTCTCAGGCACTAAATAACATTTTTCAGATCTTTTAGGGATAAAAATACATGTTGCCACTGCATGCTATACCACTCTGTTTGGTTCCATAATGGCCTCATTCATCAGGAAGTCCGACTTGCTCCAGTGGGCTGCAGGATATCTGAGAGCTTATGCTGCATAACATGAACTTCTTCTAATGGGATCTGAAGTTCTGATGCCATTCCCTGGAATAGTTTTTAATACTGCCTCTGGTCATCTGGTCAGAATTATTAAGATGGGACAATTGCTTCAGTGGGTGAGGAAGATGATACACCTGTTGGTACTGCCAGTATTGGTGGATCTGGCTTGTAATCATCTTCTTCCATGTATGCTGCAGAACTGGAACTGTCATCTCCTGCTGTTGTCTAGAAGGAGAGGGACGATATGACTCTCTGGTATAGTGCATGGATCCCTGGTAGCATGCATAAGGATCCTAAAGACCCCAACAGGTCAGAATGAGGGTCAAAGAGCTGGGGGAACACACTCTAAGATACTGGATACCAGCAACCCTTTGGAAGATAACCCTGATTGGTCAGACAACAGGCCAAGAAACTCTGGAAACAAAATCTGGACGGACTCCCTGGGAGGTTATGGTTTGTCCTGGATATCGAATTCAACCAATGAGGAGGCCAGATCTGTATCCATCAGCAGTACCATCAATGCCAGTGGAATGAAGATTGGGCTCATGGAAGGAATAGGGGAGTAACTCCTTCTCTTTGAATGGTACCCTCTTCCAGGGTTAAAGTGTCCCTCAGAAGAACTGTGTCCAGAAGGGCGATAATATCCTCTGGTGTAGTATGTGTCTCAGTCCCTCCTGCAATACGAGGAATCCCGGTTGTCGGTTCCACTGGATCAGGTACCGCCACAGACTTAATGTTCAGTGGATCCTTATGCGGCCAGGCCAATATCCTTAGGTAGAAAGTTGCAATTGGAGCTCTTAGTTGGTACCAATGGATGTCGGTCCTTTGGTTTTCTAGAGGTCACAGTTAGCAATGGTGTTGGTACCAGTGAAGCCTTGTTCCTGTGCACTTTCCTTTCATGGCTGGGAGGCTTAGACAGACCTAAGAGTTTGTGTCATGCATGTGAAGACTCACCCAACTCAGAAGGAGTCAGAGAGAGATGCCTTCTACAAAAAGGATGTGGACAAGTTGGAGAGAGTCCAGTGGAGGCAAACAAAAATTATTAGGGGGCTGGAGTACAAGATTTATGAGGAGAGGCTGAGGGAACTAAGCTTGTTTATTCTGCAAAAGAGAGGAATGAGGGGGGATTTGATAGCTGCCTTTAACTACCTGAAAGGGGGTTCCAAGGAGGATGAAGCTAGGCTGTTCTCAATGGTAGTAGATGACAGAACAAGGAGTCTGAAATTGCAATGGGGGAGATCCAGATTGGATATTAGGAAAAACTTTTTTGCTAGGAGGGTGGTGAAGCACTGGAATGGGTTACCTAGGGAGGTGGTGGAATCTCCATCTTTAGAGGTTTTTAAGCTGCGGCTTAACAAAGCCCTGGCTGGGATGATTTAGCTGAGGTAAATCCTGCTTTGAGCAGGGGGCTGGACTAGATGACCTCCTGAGGTCCCTTCCAATTTTAATCTTCTGTGATTCTCCTGGAAGCCAACTTAGAGGGGGGGTCTGTTTTTATGCCTTTGAGAGTGTCCCTTACTCTCATGAGAAGCCCAAGACAACAGGTTTTTAGATTTAGCTGCTCCAGCCTCTGTTTCATAGTTCATGCTTAGAGGCGCACTGCTTGAGGCCTGCAGCCAAAGTACAGGGGGGGTCTCCTTGGCTTGGATCTGACTCAGGTCTCATGACATTCTCCATAAAGTATTTCCTAAGCTGGAGTTCTTGTCCACTTGGAGAGGGGTGTGACAGGACAACAGATATTGCACCAACTTCTGTTGGTGAAAGAGACAAGCTTTTGAGTTTATAGACAGCTGAAGAAGCAGAAGGTCTGTGTAATCTCATAAGCTTGTGTCTCTCACCAACAGAAGTTTGTCCAATAAAAGAGATTATCTCAACCACCTTGTCTCTGTAAAATACCTAGCAGTTTGTGCTGCAAGTCCTTGACCTCCCACAGTGGTATCCAGTATCTGACTCCTCGAGTCAGGCACTCTTTTAATGAGGTCCTGGAACTGTTTGAAATCATCAGCTAGAGAGGAGGGGGAGGCATGACCACCTTATCTGAGGATGAAAAGGAAATGTTAGTTTGCAGAGTGACCTCCTTATCCACTCTCACTTCCTGTGGTTCGGGGACTGTCTACCTCTATTATGTTGATAAGTAAGGCTAGAGACTCTAGAGATTTGCTGCTGGTATGCCACCCAGGGGTCTCAGTACTCCCATTGAGAAGAACCATATGAGATAGAAGGAGATAGCCAAGGGTGTTCATACACTGAGACAGAGCTTCAGGATGTCTCTCTCAGATATCTTCCATCTCTCTGTAGATTTCCCTGAATGGATATCTGAGACTGAAGAGAAGTCCCCATCATTTTTCTCATCATCTTCTGCATGGTGGTGAAAATGTGGTTACTCTGGTGATCCAGAGATAGATGAGGGTCCAGAGATTGGCTGGATCTCGGTACCGATAAAGGGGCAATACCTAGAAGTGGTAAGCCTGGTACCTCCATCACTGTCAAGTCTGTGGAATATCTAAATTCCTGGGACACCAACAGAGACATCCATACTGATGTGATAACCTGAGAAGAGAGGTTTGTAGTAGAGGAAGTAGGCGATGCTAATAGTTTCACATGCTCAGAGGCATGCTTGGAGTTGGCTGGCCACTTGGTCTTCTGTGGCAATGAGGCATTAGGTATGGAGTGTTGGGTTGTCTCCAATGGTACTGATCAAATGTAGGAAGGTTTTTTCCCTTGCTGCCTTATTTGAGTCCTGTCAGTACTGACATCCTGCTGGAGCCAAGACCCTTAGAGCCTAGGGACTTAACGGTTCTGCTGGTACCTGAGGAACTCACAGCCTCCATAGTACTGTACTGAGAAGCCAGTCTCCAATAAGGGTGTCTTCACAGTGATGCTGAGATCTTTTCAGTGCAGATTCTCTATGGGGAGAGCCAGAGTTCCTTTTCCTAGAGTCTTTTTGTGAAGCCTTTAGAGTCTTCTTACTAGATGATTTAGGAGAGTGTTGTGTTGAGGTGGCAGGGCACTCAACTTGCTCAGATACTTCCTGGTGTCTGGGAAGTCCCCTGGCCCAGGTCAGAAGGAGAGCAGAGGCAACATTCCATCAGGAGGAATCTCAATTTAATTTCCCAGTTCTTCCTGGCCCCGAATTTAAGTGCCAAGCAGAAGTTACACTTCTGAGGGGCATGTATTTCCCTGAGGCAACAAACACACCAGGAATGCCCATCGCTCCCTGGGACAGCCTCCTGGCAAGTGTGGCAATGTTTGAAACCCGGTGAACTGGGAATACCCTCCCAATGAGGTAAAAACCTCCCAGAGAGAGAATAAAATAAAGACAAACAGTCCTCAGATAAAGAAATTAACTAGGATAAGAAATAGCAATGAGACAAGCTCACAGTGAACATTGCTGAGCCTCCATCTCAGGCTGGGGCAGCTGAGAAGGAACTGAGGGTGGTTCATCCACACAGCCCTAACCAGCTTCAGTGAGGGGCATGAAATCATGTAGAGCACATGCATGGGCCAAACAGGTACTGCTAAAGCAAATCTCCAATCAAAGGCACATGGAGTGCATGTGCAGCTGAAATGGAGCACCTATACCCCATAGGGACAATACTCGAAGAACACGGTCAATAATAGTTTAGGCAACAGCAATGAAGGAATACATTAAAAAATAAAATAATGAGAGGAGTAGGATTCAAAAGAATTGGTGGATATATACTGGAAGTACTTAACATAAATTTTGTCAAACTTAATATGGACCAAAAAAGGACACAGATTTGGCTAGCTTTGCAACTTCAAACTGAGGTTAACATGCCAGCAAAAAAAAGTTTCAGAAGCGTTCTCTTGCCTTATGATGACTTCTCAGGAATTTCATGTTTACCTACTGAACGCTGATACGCAGTATAAATCACTTATGTCTTTACTATGGAACGTGTGTCAACCATGTCAGCTTCAAATCAATTCTACTGTTGAGAATTAAGTATGTTTTTCCATTTTACCCTTGCCTTCACCCTTTTTAAACATTATCTCAAAACCTCTAAGGGCAAGCAGCTTTTTCCAAGTTTGAATGCTGTATTCATAGGTTGGTTGGTAGACTGTATTCTGACACTCACAGCTTGCTGTCCTTTCCCCTGATCTTCCTAAAGACAAAGTTTTCATGGCCAGGGTGCCTCTGCAATGCCCTGCTAACAATTTCTCTCTCAGAGGGCTCCTTAAACTCCACAAAGGCTTTTCTTGTCCATTCATTACCCCTTTTCAGGGGTGTAAGGTTATTCGCATAAATAAAGCTCCAAAACAAAATTCGAAGTTACAAAACACAGTTCTCCCATTTTACCCTCCTCTCAGGTCACTTCCAGTCTTTTCCTGCCTGTATAATAAATTGTCTAATTGAATCCAGGTATGCCTCCTCAGTAATCAGGGTTTGCTAGCTTCAGACTCAACACTCCTTAAGGGTTAAGTCACCCTGTTACAGTGACCTAGATATATTCAGCCCAGACTCAAGCCTCCCATTACCAGTTCAACTCAAAGCACATTCTCACCTGCAATACACTACTAATGGATCTCCTGATTCCATAATAAACACTAGAGCTGATTGGAAATTTTCAAGCAAAATATTAGTTGGACCCAGTGTTTTGCAAAAACAGTTTCAGGCTAAATTAATTTTGATCAAGTCGCAGGCAGCAATTGATTGGAAGCCTGCCTGGCTCCCTTCCAGCTCAGCTGGTGGGCTACTGGGGAGTCTGGGCTTCCAGGGTCTCCAGCACTGAGGCAGTCTTGCCATGACAGGACTTCCAGGCTCCCTGCTACGGAGCAGGGAGCCTGAAAGCTCTGGTTCTAACTAGGGCTTGGCTGCCAAAAGCACAGCTGGCAGTCTGGAAGCCTCAAGAACCCAACTCCAGCTGAGGATCTCAGGGCTTCTAGGCTCCTTGTCACAGAGCTGGTAGCCTGGCAGTCCTGGGATGGGCTTCCAGGGTGTGTGGCTCTAGAATAGCCCCACCATGCAGATTGCCCTGGGCCAAGGACTCTAGGGCTTCCAGACAGCTCCCAAGGCTACCTGATTCCTGAGGAGGAATATCTGAAAAACAGCAGTGAAATTCACACGAATATCACTTTCAGGCAGCAGATGCTTGGATCCCAGGGTACACATTTCATTTAGGAAACACTGTGTTTCTAGAATCTTCCTCCAATCCCCAGGATTTTCAGTTCATGAGAATATTCAAAATATGGAAGTTGCCAGAAATCCTGACTTTCAGCCAACTCAAATAAGCAACTCAAAGAGCAAATATGAGTTTTGTTGGAATATGCATCTTATAGAATCATAAAAATCTAGGGCTGGAAGGGACCTTGAGAGGTCAGCAAATCCAGCCCCGTGCACTGAGCAGGACCAAGTAAACCATACCTGGCAGGTGTTTGTCTAACCTGTTATTAAAAACTTCCAGTGATAGGGATTCCAAAACTTCCCATAGTAGCCTATTCTAGAGCTTAATGATCTTTATAGCTAGAAAGCTTTTCATATTATCTAATTTAAATCTCCCTTGCTGCAGATTAAGCCCATTACTTCTTGTCCTACCTTCAGTGGACATGGAGAACAAATTATCACTGTCCTCTGTATGACAGCCCTTAACATATCTGAAGGCTTACCAGGTTCCCTCCCCAGTTTCTTTTCTCGAGACTAAACATGCCCAGTTTTTTTAAAATCTTCCCTCAGTTTTCAGTTTTCTAAACCATTTACCATTTTTGTTCTCCTCTGGACTCTCCCCCATTTATTCACATCTTTCCTAAAAGTATGGTGCCCAGAACTGGACACAGTACTCCAGCTGAGGCCTCACTAATGCCAAGCAGAACAGGACATTTACCTCCCGAGCCTTATATACAACACTTGTTTTAGAATCACAGAATCATAGGTTTAGAAGGGACTGCATGAGTCAGCTAGTCTAATTCCCTGCCAAGATGCAGGATTTGTTGTGTCTAAACCATCCAAGACAGATGGCTATCCAGCCTCCTTTAGAAAACCTCCAGTGAAGATGCTTCCACAACCTCCTGAAGCAGTTAGTTCCAGTGTCCTATTGTTCTTACAGTTAGTAAATTTTTCCTGACATTTAATCTAAATCTGCTATGCTGCAGTTTGAACCCACTGCCTCTTGTCCTGCCCTTTGTGGCAAAAGAACAACTTTTCTCCATCTTTTTTTATGGCAACCTTTCAAGTATCTGAAGACTGCTATCATATCCCCCTTAATCTCTTCTTTTCCAAACTAACCAAACCCAGTTCCTTCAGCCTTTGCACATATGGCTTGCCTTCCCTCCCTTTGATCATCTTTGTCACTCGCGTCTGGATTCTTTCCAGTTTCTATATATTGGTGACCAAAACTGGACACAGGATTCCCTCTGAGGTCTAACCAGTGCTGAGTAGAGAGGTACTATCACCCCCCGTGACTTGCATGCTATGTCTCTGTTAATGCAACCTAAAATTTCATTTGCTTTTTTTGCAACAGCCTGACATTGCTGACTCATGTTGAGGTTGTGATCCACCACAATTCCTAGATCCTTCTCAGCAGTGCTGCTGCCAAGCCAGTTTCCCCCCATTCTGTATTTGTACACTTGGTTTTTCTTCTCTAAGTGTAGAACTTTACATTTGTCTTTGCTGTCTATACATACACCTCAGAATGAGATTAGCTTTTTTTGCAACTGCATCATATTGTTTACTCATGTTCCAGTTGTGAGCCATTATAGCCCCAGATCCTTTTCGGTAATACTTCTGCCTAGCCAGTTATTCCCTATTTTGTAGTTGTGCATTTGATTTTTCCTTCTTAAGTGCAATATTTTGCATTTGTCTTTACTGAATTTCATCTTGTTGATTTCAGATCAATTTTCTAATTTGTCAGCATCATTTTGAATTCTAATCCTGTCCTCCAGAGTACTTGCAACCCCTCCCAGCTTGGTGTCATCTGCAAATTTTATAAGCATAACCTCCACTCCATTATCCAAATCATTAATGAAAATATTGAAAAGTACCAGACCTAGGATAGACGCCTGTGGGGCCCCACTGGATATGCCCTTCCAGTTTCACAGTGAACCACTGACAACTACTCTTTGAATACCATCTTTCAACCAACTGTGCATCAACCTTACAGTAATTTAATCTAGATCACATTTCCCTAGTTTGCTTATAAGACTATCACATGGGACTATGTCAAAAGCCTTACTAAAAATCAAGATACATCAACTGTACTGCTTCCCCCCATCCACTAGGCCAGTAACCTTGTCAAAGAAGGAAATTAGGTTGGTTTGGAATTATTTGTTCTTGACAAATCCATTGCTGGCTATTCCTATAATCCTATTATCCTCTAGGCGCTCACAAATTGATTGTTTGGCAATTAGTTCCAGGTATTAATGTTAGGCTGACTGGTCTAAAATTCTATGGTCCTCTTTGTTCCCCTTTTTAAAAGTATAGGTTCTATGTTTCCCCTTCTCCAGTCATATGAGATCTCACCCATCGTCCATGAGTTCTCAAAGATAATTGCGCAAAATTCCAACACTGCTTCAACTAATTCCTTCAATACCCTATGATGAATTTCATCAGCACTGGTGACTTGAATACAACTAATTTATCTAAATATTCTTTAACCTGTTCTTTCCCTATTTTGGCTTGCATTCCTTACTCCCTGTTAATATTAATTGTACTGAGTATCTGGTCATCATTAAACCTTTTCAGTGAAAACTGAAGCAAAATAGGCATTAAAAACCTCAGCTCTCTTGATGTCAGCAATTATTAGCGCTCCTTCCCCACTAAGTAGAGGACCTACACTTGCCTTAGTCTTTCTCTTGCTCCTAATGTATTTATAGAACCTCATCTCGACTTATGGCCCCTGCTAGCTGTAACTTATTTTGTGCCTTAGCCATTTTGAATTTTTCCCTACATGCTTGTGCTATTCCTTTGTACTCCTCCTTAGCAATCTTCTCTGTGTTCATTTTTTGGAGTATTCCCTTCTGACTTTCAGATAATTAAACAGCTCCTGATGGAGCCATATTGGCCTCTTACTAGTTTTCCTATCTTTCCTTCACATCAGGATAGTTTGTAGTTGTGCTTTTAAATATTGTCTCCTTGAGAAAGTGTCTGCTCTCCTGAATTGCTTTAACCCTTAGATTTTCTTCCCATGGGACATTAGCTACCAGTTCTCTGAGTTTTTCTCTTCATTTGCTTTTGAGTAAAACACTGAGAAGGCTAGGCTGCATTTTATATCATACTGTTCAATCTGTTGAAAAACAAATAGGTAAACTAAAAAAAAAGTCTTATATTTTGCCATCAGACTTTTGGTTCTTTGTTTTTCCAATTTGCACAGAACCAGATGAAACAAAACTGAAGTTATTTTACCTGATGTCTTACAATGTTGTTGTATGGTAATTTTTCAGTGGCTAAAAACCAACTGCCTGTTAGCAAATGTGTGGGCTGGGCAAGAAGTAGAATGTACCAATTTGTCCTATAAGTGAACTAAGTCAATTATATTTTCAAAGAAAAACACAAAAGCACAGCCATTGAGGTTAATAAAATATACTTTAATACAAGTAGTTTTTAAATTTAAAAATTTATTTCTAACAATTACCTTATTAAACCTGGAAACAATTCTCTACTGTGACAAATTATATTTCATTATTTAATCAGAAAAGCTATCCAACCCTAGAAGAAAATATACATGTGTAGGATAATATTTCCAGAGTGAAAGTGAGAGATACTTGTCATAAGGAATGGGTTTGTAGGGATGTGAATTACAGATAGTATTACTTTATTTTTCTTACTTTAGTTTCGTCTATTCTCATTCTCCTAGTTAATTCAATCTTAAATTTTTCCAAATGTTTGTTTGGCAGAGTGATTCTCCTTTTTCCCACTTTCCTCCTGTGCCATTCCTCCTCTCCTCTCTTCCCATCTACTTCTCCTTTGTATGTTCTCTATCTCTCAGTCTCTAAACCACTCAAATCATACTCACTTCTAACTTCCTAATTTGCTCTCCTCACAAACTGGCTCCTCTTTTCCTCCCCGTCGCAATCCTGCTCACCTCTGATGCAGGGAAGATGGTAAAAAGTGCTGTATATGATAGCTCAAGGTCAGCAAGTGGTTGACTGTATATAGTGGCTGTGCAGTTGAGCTGCCATTCACAGCAATGCCCAGAACCAGAATGAGTCTGACTCCCTTTTGACTTGGATTTACATGAGAGGAAGGCTGACTTCAGAAGTCATTTGGGGTCAAGGGCTCAAAGGGAATTCTTGAAGTGCCAATTTGTCAACATGTTTACAGGCCTGGGGGTGCTAGGCTGGTCCTTGAGGCACTGCTGTCAATAGCACTTACCCAAATGGCCAGTCTGCATTATTTTTTAAATACAAATGATAAAACATTTGTTTTGTAAAATAGCTAGACATACAGACAGGACCTAAAATGGGTACATTCCTGTTTTTCAAGGACTCATGGTAATTTTATGCATCTACAAAATAACACTGGACAACAAAGATTTTGCTTCCTGAATACTTTTGGATGTATCTTATGGATTTTAGGCTGCAGATTACGAAAATCACCATGAAATTTCCCTATCACGTACCATTTTTTGAAATCACCTATATTTGTTATTTCAATTCATAATTTAAGTCTATTAAAATGTTGCCTACAATATAAGCTGAAAAGTTTTCTATCTTGTGTCCAAGCATGCCTGGGCATGCAGTGAAACTGCACCTAGTGCAGGCCACACAACATGCAGTGGAAATGCTAAGGCTTAGGCAGAGTGGATGCTGGCAGGACAGTTTTTAGAAAGGCTAAAAGCATTTCGCACACACCGTTCTATGCATTGCTTTTATATCAATTTGTATTCATGTTGATGCGCATGCTCTATGCACATAGCATATTGTGTGTACTCACAATAATATAGCAATTGTATTTTCAGGAGAATTCATGATAGCAAAAGGTCTCGCCAATGTTGCAACAGCCGCGATACGTTTCTTGGCAACTACAGAGCACCAAACCATGTGCGGGTGGTTGACAACATGCTTCAGGCATACAAAACCATGAAGTGCAACATGTCACTAAAGATTCATTTTCTGCATTCGCATTTAGACTTCTTCCTTGCAAATCTTGGTGCACTCAGTGACGAGTATGGTGAAAGATTTCACCAGGACATTGCGATCATGGAAAAACGGTATCAGGGCAACTGGAATCCATCAATGCTGGCTGATTATTGTTGGACACTTAAACGAGAAGCCTCAGACACCGAGTACAAACAAAAATCATTAACAAAACATGACCTTTGAACAAGCAAGCTTTGGAAGGCCATGGATAATGGATGTAACAGGCCAAGCTATTCAGAATAATTAGATGGAGATAAAAAGACAAACAAATGCTATTGGCTGGAGAACTGAGATGGTGTGTCTCTGGAGAGAGGAGATCATATGTCAGCAAGCTACCAACCACCTCCTACTCCAGTTTCATCATTTACCTTCCCTTTATTTATGTTTGTGTCATTACATGTGAATTTCTTTGGTGAAGGCAAACCTTTTGCTCCCACACAGTCACTGTACAAAAATTCAGAAAAAGTTGTATATAATTAGACAGATTTGGCACAAGATTTCTACAAAGGGCACATCAGCCATTTTGCTTCCAACCGTCAGTTGTTATAAACTGAGGTGAATTGCAAAAATGAAGGTGGAGGGAAGCCATCTAAGGATCATCCTACTGACTGCTGAAGACAAGGAATCACTATAGCTATCCACAGTGGTCTATCAGGGAAACCATATTTCTCCCCCCAGAGCAGTCAGTAAAACACTAGTGGTGTTGAATTCTGAGAGTGGGGCATCAAACAGCAATTTTACCATGATAGGAAAGGTATACACTAGACTCAATATGTAGAAGCCGATGTTTGGTCCATGATATGGGCATTATATCCATATGCACAGCCTCCTGTCCCAACATAAACATTCACTGCTACCAGCTGCCTTTTATTGCTCAAATGCTATTAGGGGTTATCTGATGATTGTCATGAAATCCCAAGCAAATTCAGAAGAATCATCATTTATAGATATTAAAATCACCACGAAATCTCTGTCTTGATGCCTCCAATGCTTACATTGTGGGGAACTTCATCAACATTAAGCTTTATCTTTAAAATGTCTTTTTAAGGTTATGAGTACAAAAAACAGCTAGAAAGTTTCTCAAAAAGAAGAAATATTTTATTTCTGTGCTATAGGACCTCAAAAAAGGAACAGATTATCTACAAACTTTATAAAAAATAATAGCCTTTGAACAGACAGCAAACATGAAAAATTTAGTCCAAAGAGAAATCCCCCTTCCCCCAAAAGGTTAGAAAAGACTGAAAATAGAGCCATAAAATTAAAATGCACCCTTAGTCATAATAGTGCAACTGCAACATTAGAAATAAATTAAATCTTTAAAGGAAGCTGTAATCTTAATAATTAACAGCAAAATATATGCAGTTAGATTGCATGACAAACTGAGCTTGACCTTTGACACTTATTAAAGTATGAAAATGCTGTGGTAGGAAGAACAAACAAGGAACAGATAGATAACAAATGCTTGTAATCAGTTGTTTTTCCTTTTAGGAATCATAGGGAGAACCATTTTCTGCTGGCTATCTTTGAGGAAGTTTATAAAAATAATCACATTTTTAACTAATGGTCCAGAAAACGCTGAAATCTGACTTTACCAGTTTTAGGGTTTGTGTGTCTGTCAGAGAGAGAGAGAATCCTCAGCTTTTCCAGTTAAACCACTTCAAAAGTATTTGCGTTCACATGATGCAATATATTGTAATGCACTGATTCCGTACATATTGCAAACTCGAGTCCTCTTTCAAAGTGAACTAAATTTGCTGCAAAGAAAGCTTGTTCATGTGTATGCAATGCTGTCAACTACTTTGGCTGTCTTCCAACAGCTGTCCCACACTGCTTTTCAAGCAACCATTAGTGACCTGTCTGTTTTCCTCTATGCCATTCCTTGCTCTGGGGTCAGATTTCCCTCCTTTATGAGCTGGTGTATAGCCAGACTTTATTCATTTCCTCCTGGCTTCCAGTTTATCACAATAGCTGCAATAATACTCCAGAAACCCTACAAACATACCATAAGCAGCTGCTTGTAGCCAGGCCAAACTGTGGATCTCATCACCAGCTGGGGAGAAACATTGGTGTAGGAAGCTCTCGTATCCAGCCACCAGAATAAAGACCTTGTGGTAAATAATGCTAGGCATATGTTCGCAAGGGGCCATAACCAGGATGCCGAAGAGCGCCAGTAAAAGAGCAAACAGCTCAGAAGCACCTACATTAAAATCAGAGCCAATAGGAAAAAAAATCCAGCAGGGAACATGTAACTTGTTCATTTTTGAGAAGCAGGCTAGGCTTTTATACACCTACATGACCACTCAACCCACACAGCTTATGGAGCCTACTGGCCACATTCTCCCCCCATCCTCTCACTGGGGATGACCAGCAAGACTCATCAAGGAATGAGCATCAGAAGGCCAGTGAAGAGATCTTCCCAGAAAGCCAGGATCTATTCAAGACTCGGATCCCTGATGTTGGCCAGGTAGAAGGCGAGCCCAATTCTTGCCCTGCAGTAACCTACCCCAATTCCCAGGCAGCAACTCAGACTGGGATTGAGGAGGCTGATTCTATGAGGGGAACCTCAGAATGTAAGTTTGGATGTACAGCTGCACAGTTTCAGGGCTGAGATTCAACATAAGAGCAACAGGCATCTGTGAAAATACTGCCCCAGCATTTTGTGTTAGACACCTTGCTGGCTACTCAAACAACTGAGCAAGCCCCTGCATCTCTGCCTCCCACCCATCACTAAGGCTTCTCCCTTACACTCACCAATATGGTGCAAAATACAACACAATACTATAATCTTTGGGATTTTTTTTTCTGATGCTTTCAACCTATTCCACAAAGAGAGCCATCTCCCTTTCAAATGGCCAGATGCATACTCCTCCACTGTCACTCTGCAACTACTGAGGCAGAAATTAAACAGTTCCTTCCTTCTGTCCACGCAGCCTGTGAATGACTTCATTAACCAGGAAAACAGAGGATAAACCAGGTCTCGCAGGATAACTGGAACAATTTCCACATTATTCATGTTCATAGTATTCCTGGGGGCAAACAGTCCTTTCTCCTTTAATTTAAAAAGAGCTAAGATCCAAAAGATCCTGGCATTGTGGACCCTTCCAGACCACCCAGCATTTATGTCCGCAAAATCTGCCACAGTGGTTGACAAACCCTTGGAGCACCACGGAGAAATTATGAACCCTGATTTGGGGGCAAAAATAGCAGGGCACACATGCCTCAATACAGTTTGGAAATTTCATGTGTGCAAAGCCATCAAGCTCCTGAGCATTACCAGGCTTTACGACCTGATGCAATAGCACTTTTTCCATGGCAAAACACACTGGCATGACTGTGGCCCCATCAGTTGATCTACCCAGGCCAATATAGTTCAGTATGGACTGACTGCATTTGAGGTGGCCAGTTTCCATTTGGCATTTGTGACCCACATTTCCATGGGTATGGGGCACTGCATGTTGGTATGCTGCCACTGTAGCTCTGGGGTTAGTTCAGCACATATCTCCAAAAAGGTTGTCTTTCCCATTCTGATATTTTCTCACCACTGCTGATGATTCCTGGTCTGCAGAACAATCCTTTCCCATCAATTGCTGCCCGTTTCCTAAGCCCAGAAATGGTATTGCAGGCTGTGAAGCTGCTCCACTAACTGATTTTCTACTATCGGTTGCTCAGTGTCTTCCTCTTCCTCCTCTGTGTCCCAGTTGCACCACTGCTGAAGACCCTCCTGCTTCTGGAGGAGCTCCTGCTGCTGCCACATCATCTGCTCAGGCACAGTTCCAAGCCAAATTCCATCTGGCTTTGAGTGCTGAAAGCAGCCTCTGCATATTTGAGGTTGCCAGCCTAGTGGTGCGGAGCATTACTGAGTCCATGCAGGCTGGCAGCATTTCAAAAATGATACTAGCCCAGTCATTAATGAAGTATTCAGGGGAGGAGGAGAGTCAGATTAATCATGGAATTTTTAAAAAATTTGAACTAGCCTGACTTCTGCTCTGCATCCTACAATGCACAGTGAGAAAAATCCCAGAATGAGCACAGTTCAGCAATGCAGCCAAGGAGCATAGGATACCTTCCAAGAACACTTCACACTCAGTTTGTAGCAAACTCCCAGCATATGTACACAATGAAGTATCCTGACAGTGAGCACACCACCCCATGTGCATGCTATTACTGCGGCTTGCATTATGCGTGTTAGCTGATGTGCACCAAAAAGCTGCGAATTAAAGCCCTTGTGTAGACAAACTCTAAGAATCTTGAATTCTGTTTTTATTGTCTGTTTGTTCATTCATTTTTAACTGATAATTATGAGAGAGAGTGTCAGGATCTTTGGCTCTGTTTTATTTTTGTATTTTCAGTATTCTATATAAAAGCAGTGTTGCTCAATTACAAGAAAAAAGTCACATACTAACCTAAACTGACTGAAAGGGCCAATCCAAGCCTGGCATGATTACTACAAGTATAACTAATGATATGGTGGGTTGTAATCATGAATTGATTTAACACTTAAAGTTATGGCATAGACAAGATATTAAGGTCCAAATCTTACGGTTCTCAATCAAAACCAGCTTTTTTCTTTCTCCTCCCCACAGTTGCCTCACTTGGAGGAAATGAGTGACTGAGAATCAGCATTATCACTTACACAGTGCTAGAGATATAAATTTCACTTTATACAACTAAATAAAGATCCTTTCCTTGAATACAGAATAAAGAGAGGAACTGGAGAAAGAGGGTTAGATTTCAGTATGTAGTTCAGTGTGATACCTGGAGCTCATGAATGCATGTGGTGTCCAAGCTGCTACCAAACCAACACTGAGCTCTATGCATGCCCGTAAAGACCCCTACCTACCATTTCCAGTTGGCTATGAAACTCAATCATAATGGACAATGAGCTTGCCTCAGTTACACATACTTTGAGTTACTTCCCAGCTGGACAACAAACCTAGATAAAAACTATCAGCCCTTCTGAATTAGTTGGCGTTTCCTAATATGGCAACGCACCTCCTCAGCAACATAAATTACCGAGAGCACATCAAACCTGTCCTCCACTCACTACACAAACTCCCCCTAGAATAATCAAGCCAAGTTCAAGGTCTTGGTGTTTATCTTCAAGGCACTGAATGGCCTGGGCTCTGAATATCAAAAAGATCACCTAAAGGGCCAAGGAAGAGGATTGTGGTGGACAACTCTGCTCCTTGGTCACAGTGGAACTTTTTACCTCTAGGTTAAAGTTTGTCTGTGCAGAAGACAGAGCTTTCTCAGATGTTGGTTCCAGAATTAGAACAAACTCCCACAGAAACTAAAAACTATCACAGACTTACACTTTCTTCAACCTTGCCTTCACTAATATAAACACATAGCTGTATGCACATTTTTAAAAAGCTACCAAAATACTACACTGCACACCAAATCTGCCCACTGGGAAAAGAACAATAGGGAAAATGAGCCATATGTGACCTTCATTAACCACGTTGTTTAATGCACTATTGGCAGATGCCCAGATACTACAGTGATGAGGGCAGTACAACAACCTATATAGAACAGAATATGCTGCCTACTGATCATATTACTTATTTCTAATGAAACACTAAAGATTTTTTCAATTTAAAAGTCATACATCACAAGGAATAAAATATATGTAAAATTAAATATTAAAACAATTTTTGCTATATAGAAAGGACCACATCAATATGCCCATTTTTGGACAGTCTTCTTCCTTTTGGTTTCTCTATGCAAAAGGAGAGTGTCGTTTATTAGAAACACATTATTTAAAAAAAAATATTTTCACTATTTTCACATAAATAGGAAAAAGTGGAGAAAAATTTATTTTTATTGAAGTATAGGCAAGTAGAAAAGACACAGTATATGCAATAGGCCCATTATCTACAGTGTGGCAAGGTTGGGGCAGGGGGGGGGTAAGGTACTCCGCCCTCGTGGGTCTTGCGCTCTGCCGGCCTGGTCAGTGGTGCAGCTGGGGAAGGATCGGGGGGGGGGGGTAGCCAGGGCCCGCTCTGCCCCTGGGTTCTGCTACCTTCCCTCTGGGGTAGCCCGTAGACCGCTCCCTGCGTCTCCAGCCAGGTATTCTGCCCTTCGGGGCTGCGGTAACAGCTGTGGAAGCTGCAAGCCTCTGTAGGCTGCCGGCCACAGGCTGCAGCCTGCCAGCTCCAAGCCGCCAACTCCAACTGCAGGCTTTCGAGCTGCAAACCTCCAAAGCTGTAAACTGTAACTGACTCCAAACTATAACTAACTCCAACTGTAACTCAAACCTCCATCCTCCACACCTCCTCTCTCCAGACTCCACAACCCACGACTGCCTGCCTGCCCTGCAGGCTTTTAAGTGTTTGGGGCGGGGCTTCCTGATTGGACCCAGCTGGCCTGATTGGTTAAGCAGCCTCAGGTGGCCTAACTGCCTAATCAGCCCCCAGCTGAGTCACCCAGGGAACAGGGCTTTGTTGAGCCTGGGGCTGATATATCTGCCTTCCCACACTCTGGCAAAGCCGTCAGGCCTGGCCCTGTCACAACAGCTAACATATGATAGTTTACAATACGCAGGCATGACTCATCAGCTTGTGCATAAGCAACCACACGAACCTACCACTGTTACCATTCTCCACTCCCACTTCTCCCTCACACCTTTTAAGTCCATGCTGTCTAGTCTTATAATTAGATTGTAAATTCTCAGGACAAAGACCATGGCTGGGTCTACACTGACAGGAGCAAATTCGCCGCCGTCAATTCCATGTCTCTGGATCGACTGAGCGATCTGTAGACCCACTTAGTCGATCCAGAAATCGACGTAGGAAAACCACCCCAGTAAGTGGCGTAGCGCTACATCGACAGAACGCTGTTCCCACCGGCTCAGCGTAGTGTGGACAGCACACAGAAGAGACACAGAGAAGTTGACGGCAGATACGCAAGAGATTTATGTCACTTGCATATCTCCCATCGACTGCCGCCGAATCCGGAAGGTAAGTGTAGACCGGGCCCATATCTCACTACATTTTTACATTTGTTTTGAGGCAAAACTACCTGTTTCACTACAGGAGTATCTGAGATGAAGCAAATTCTGCATAGTTCCATAACAAATCTTGTAATATACTTTCAGTATTACAACAGCTTTTCCTCATGATACTGCATTAATGTTGCAATGATGATGTTTTAATTTTTCTTGTTTAGAGGAAAATTATGTCTTCTCAGTTTTCAAAAATATTGGACTACCTCTAAAAATACATTCTTCTTAAGTCTATTTTTCTAACACTAACTACAGTTATAAAACAGCAAAAGAAAAATATTTTATAATAAAGCATACAAATAAAAAAGGGGATTTGGGAAGGGGTGCATTTTTGGCTTAGTTTGCCATTTGCCTTTTATATTTCAGAACTATTTTAGTATTTACCAATTTACCCAGATGTATCTATTTACCAAAACTAGGATACTTCATTAGCATCTAAAACCAGCAAATTGATATTAATTTAAAGGTGCCATAAGAAAGAATCCATGTACCAGAACACTTTTTGTGCTTGTTGGAGGACCTCACTAGCATCAAAAACTAATAAAAAATTCAGAAAATGTTCTAAAACGGTTAAGTGTTCTTAAAACAAACAGGAGTCCAAAGCTCTTATGTAATAAGTATGACTAATAGTACAAAAAACTTTGTGAGCCAATCATGCTGCTGGCTCAGTTACTCCCACCTTTTTCCACCAATACCCTGGGCTTTTCAGATTCCCAGATTGTGGCACTCTAAAGACTCTGTGTACTTTACATGAGTAAATTTTAAAAAACCAACATACCAAATACACTATTTTAAGATGCTCTGACGTACTGAATTAAAATATGCTTTTAAAAGTTACTTCAAGGCCACAGTGTCATTATGTACTATTTCTGCTAAACAGTTTTAGGGCTTTTAGTAAAATTAACTCAGAAAACTGCTAGCTCAGTCAGTTACCCTCCTAAAATAGCTGAAGATAACCAAAAGAGATTAGAAAATTCTTCTAATTCAATACTCTGGGAATTATTCACTAGACAATGTCTTTGTTAAAAAGCATCCTAAATCTATCTTTCTCTTGCATAGCATTGCACATGGCCTTGTTTCAAATGAGGCAAATTGGAAGTGTTTTTCTGCAGGGATATAACTGTCTTAGTGCCACAAATGATGAAAATTGGTATAAGCTGAACACAAGTGTTTTTACTATCATACAAAACAGTGCTAAAAATGCTGATATGCCATCCACATTACAAATTCCGCTCACATTTTTACTTTCAGACCTCATGAGCACTGCACTCAGTCTCTTGGCAAGGGTTTCCACGTGCACTGAATTTTACAGAATTATTTCAATGCTGGTCTAAGCACCAATGCAGTTCTGCCTCCAGCATTTTTACCACCGTGTTTATACTAGTGTTATGGCTGGAACAGTGCCAGTACTAGATCAATACTGAGAAAAGAATACAGAGATTTTTAGAGGAAAAGGCCTATAAAAAGGTGAAAACTCCTCAAAGCTACAAATTCACTCTGAAAGATGCTATTAGTGGTTGCCCAAAAGCAGATTAAGCTACATTTTTTGTTGTTTTTCATTTTATTTGTTACAGTTTTAATGTTTATAGGATAAACATATTGCACACTTCCAATTTGTCTCATTTGAAACAACAGATATGTACTGATGGTCAACAGTTTAATTTTATAGGGGAAAAAACTGAAAATAAGATGAGTCTCAACAAGTAAAGGAAAACTGTACATGACGTAAGTTTTTTACTGGTACAGTTTTCTACTATTTCGTAGAAGACAACTGAATATCCTATACAAGGATTGAATTGATAAAAATATCATTTCCATGTATTTAATTCTAATAAGATACAATTATTAGAATAATACCTACTGCTCATCTTCAAAGTATACACTAGAGTTAACTAGTCAACCCAACATCACTGTGAAGTTGTTAAGTAAATATTCCAATTTTAAATATGGAGTAACTGAGGTAGAGCTTCCCAAAGGGCTGCTATGGCTGGGGTGAGATTGGGATAAGCTCCCAACACATATAGAATGCCTATTAAAGGCCAGTATCTACAATAGCCTTTAACAGGCAAACTCCCCATCACTTGCCTTCACATAGCAGAGGTGTTTTTACTAAAAGCAGGGATCTGAAAGGCAGGTATCTGGCACCTTTAAAATAACCAGATAGGTAGGGCCCTGTAGCTGGGTTACCAGATAGCAAGTGTGAAAAATCAGAACAAGGGGTGGGGGATAATAGGCACTTATATAAGAAAAAGCCCCAAATATGGGGAACATCCCTAAAAATTAGGACATCTGGTACCCTACCTTTAGCTCAGGAGGGCAGCCTACCTAAGAGAAGGAAAATTCTGATCTCAAATCTCCATCCATGGGTTAAATGAGCCTGATGCTGGGCAACAACGACATCAGTACTTCCTTTTGGCAGCCTTTGGGTCTATGGCAACAAGGTGGAAAGAAAATGGACATTGTACTTCGTCTAACTAAAGAAAGACTCTCTCACTCTGGTGTATGTCAAGGACCCCTACCAATACACTATAGTTCTTATTGGTGAAAGATGACTATGTCCATGCAAGCAGTTTTCTTCTTTTTGTGGCTTGTTATCAAAGGGCAATAGTAGATACCAGTTATATGGAGGAGTGAGACTGGCCTGTTCACTTCTACACTAGAGACTACTGCTAAAAGTGGGAGGGCATTTCTGCCCTATGCCAGAAGTTCTCCTGCCTCATACCTACCGGCCCTGGCCAACAGAATTTCTGGCAGACAGCATCTGGACCGTCCTTTACAACATTAAGGGTACTAGCAGTCAGAGCAAAGAGTCAGATGAAAGGCAGTGACCTGCACAGCCAAAAGAAGCCCCATATCATGAAGCAGCAACACTGAAGGTATCCAGTTTGACAGGGAAAAGATATGGAAGAAGCTGATATGACAGAATGGAAAGGTATCAATGTTCTGTAGCTACAGGAAATATGTTGGACAGGTAACTTCATGAAGGAGTTGGGATTAGATTTCAAACACTTCTATAGGGGGGCCAAAAAGGGGCATGACGGCGTTGGGATGGTAGTAAGAGGAGAGTTGAGTAAAACAGTGTTTGAAGTTATCTGAGTAAGTGGCAGACTGACAGTTGTATGAGTCCAGGTTAAAGAATGTGTCATGTTTACATCAGCACATCTGCCTCAACAGGAATGTGATGAAAAAAAGAGAAGGAGAATTTCCACCAACAATTGCAGACACAGCAGCCCCTCAGGAGCTGCTTTTGGTGCTGGGTGATCTGAATACCAACATAGACAAAAATAGAAGGAAATACGAAATGTGTTTAGGAAAATGCAGCCTAGGCACTAAAAAAGAGGAAAGGAAAGCATTATTCATCAAGTATATTGTCAACAATGGATGAACTATGGTTCTAAAAGAGGTTGAGTCATTTGGTTACAGTGGACACTAAAGTCAGATTGATATGATGTTGGTGAAGAAATCTCAGTAGAGTAGAGTAGAGTAGAGTCAAATTATGGACTTGACTCAGTAGAGTAGAGTCAAGTTATGGACTGCAAAGTGATACCTAGAGAGATGGTTGCCATGCAACACAAACTTTTTGTGGCAAAGATTGTGGTAGATTGTTGGATAAGGATGGAGCTAAATTAAAAAAAAATAACATTCAAGAATGGAAAGTTAAGGAGAAGTGTGGCAGAGAATTTTGTGCAAGCAGTATGGGGTAAGTGTCCAGAAACATATTTGGCACTGACTGAAGAGGAGTGGAACCATGTAGAAAAATAAGAACTCTGGTGGTGGA
Organism: Mesoclemmys tuberculata; assembly: GCA_007922155.1. Classification (NCBI taxonomy): domain Eukaryota; kingdom Metazoa; phylum Chordata; order Testudines; family Chelidae; genus Mesoclemmys; species Mesoclemmys tuberculata. Next base: position 52,177,901 of record ML675604.1, read on the forward strand.
AGAGGTTTCTGCACAAAGCAAATGCAGAAAATGAAGGTAAAAAGAGGAGTGGTGGTAGTGTAAGTAGCAATCCTAAATAAGAAAATGGCATGTAAAGAAAAAAAAATGATCCCATCGAGTGTAAATGAAAATGAATAAAAAGAAGCAAAGCAAGCTGCCAAGCAGGAAGTGAAGAAAGCCAAAGAGAGTACTTTAGACGACTTGCACGCTGAAAGCTTGTAAAAACTGGCTGGCAAAAAGATCTATAGCATTGAAAAAATGAGACTCAAAGGAAAAGAGGATGGTATTGTAACATTTGTAAATGATGGGCAAGGAGACTGCTAATAACACCTGGACAAGTGAAAGAGAAATGGAAATAATACTTTGAGTCTCTCAAATGAGGCAAACCCCTTTAGGGAGGAGCTGCCAACAAGATGTCCTAATGTGGTACCTGAGTCTGATATAACAGAGGAAGTGATGAGAAATGCAGTCCAGAAAATAAAGAATGGTAAGGCAGTGAAACCTAATGAAGTGACCAGGTGAAAGTCTCGGACAAGAAAGGCATAAAATGAATGAACAGAGTGGTTAAAGCCATATGGCGAGACAAGAGAATTTGTGAAGATTGGTGCAAATCTATCCTGCTCCCAATACATAATACAAATTGACCAGTTCAAGTAGCTTAACAGCTGAGTCACAGAAGGCAGCGAGCTTGAACGTGAGAAACAGTTCAGACTGAGGAGTGCTGGAAAAGTGTGGAAAACATCTCAGGGGTTGTGTACAACAAACATGCCACTGAAATTAAAAGCCCAACTGTATAGAACAATGCTATCTCTTACAGCGCTGTATGGCGAAGAAACACAGGTGAAGAACAGATGGCAAGTTGAATGCCTACAGGTGTTTGAGATGAGAAGTCTTTACACCATAAAAGGAATTACACAAAGGGACAGATTTTGAAATTAAAGTATTAGAATGGAAGTAAAATCCATGATAGGGATGACAAGATCCAGGAAGTGTGACTTTGCTGGTTTGGACACATGCAGAGGATGAATGAAGGGGACCTGGTGAAGACAGCATGGATGGAAAGGGTGGCAAGAAAGAGATCCCAAGGAAAGTCGAAGAAACAATGGATGGACTGCATCAAAGACAATGATAAGCAGGTGGACCTTACTGTAGAGCCACCTTGGACAGACGAAGAAGGGGATGCTTGCACAACAACCCAACCCCAGGGATATGGGGTGGTATTAGTAGTAACTTAGTACAGAGGATAAGTGACTTGGTCAAGACCACGGAGAAGTTCATTGTTGGAGCTGGGAGTTTCTTGCCCCCAATTAATTAAAATGATGAATTGATTTAAACACATATACAAACACGCACAGAGGTGGCCATTCTAAAACAACAATGCAACTTCTTAAAACAAATGTGAAAGCTTACTTGTGAGAAAATGGATTTATATCTGGCAGTATTCCTAAAAAGATTCCTGATTTCCCAGAACACAAAAAATCTAAACGTCAGAAAACTTCTGTTTGTACAATCTCACCATGACTATGTAGATTTATGAAACGTAAGAGAAAGACATAGGGCTTTCTCTACCTAAATATATATTTAGCCTTCAGATGAATATAAGTCTAAAAAGCCTGCATAAGGTTGCTACATAGTAGGTGCACGTATTGATGGGACAGCTGGCACACTGCAAAATAAAGAGTTCAAGATTAGAGTAGATAAAGCTATTCAACTCATGTAAGCGTGATCATACTGTCAATGCACTACAACTCTTTATAACCTGGTCTAATGCTCCCTGAAGTTAGCTGCTGACTTTAATAGGTGTTAGGTTGAGCCTTATATCAGGCCCCATTGTGTAGTGTTCATGGGATTTATTAAAGGTACAGAGGTAAAATAATCCACAGGTATAGCTTTACTGAGAGTCCAATGGAAAAAAAAAAGAAAGGTTATTTTTGTTATACAAGAACAGTTAGGGGCTCCTGTTCCAAACTGCTAAAAAAGCAGTGTCCGGTACAGGGGTGGGTAAAACTCTTGAGTACAACAGATCCCTCTTTTCTTCCTAACTAAGCTACATTACAGAGCTCAACCAAGCTCTGTCTTGACGTCTTTTCTATTGCTAAACTAACTCAGTTGAACTAACACAAATGAAAAGTCTTCTTAATGCTCAGTAAGAGAGAGACTAGTAAGTGTGAACAGGGGTATAGCTACAGGTGAGCCTGGGTGGGCCACAGCCCACTGATTTTGAAAGCAGGCCCACCAAATCAGTTGCTTCTGCTGCGAACACTCTGCTTCAGCTACCCTGGAGCACAGGGTCAGGCAGCTTTCAGCTGATCACTTCCCAAACTTCCTGCTTCCAGTCACGTGACCAGAAGCAGGACGTGACCCAGGCCCACCCAAGTCAATTACAGGCCCTGCCACAAAATCACATCTGGCTACGCCCCTGAGTGTGAAGCTACATTAGTTGGCCATGATGCAGCATAGGCTCCAAGCCACAACATAGCAGTCAATGCTTCAATTGTTTTAACACTAAGCTAGGGGGAATGGTAGATACCCTGGAAGGTAAGGATAGGATTCGGAGTGACCTAGACAAATTGGAGGATTGGGCCAAAAGAAATCTAATCAGGTTCAACACGGAAAAGTGCAGAGTTCTCCACTTAGGACGGAAGAATCCCATGCACAGCTACAGACTGGGGATCGACGAGCTAGGCAGCAGGTCTGCAGAAAAGGACTTGGGGGTGACAGTGGATAAGAAGCTGGATATGAGTCAGCAGTATGCCCTGGTTGCCAAGAAGGCTAATAGCATATTGGGCTGCATTAGTAGGAGCATTGACAGCAGATCAAGGGACGTAATTATTCCCTTCAAATTCAGTATTGGTGAGACCGCATTTGGAGTACTGTGTCCAGTTTTGGGCCCCCCTCTACAAAAAGGATGTGGACAAGTTGGAGAGAGTCCAGTGGAGAGCAACAAAAAATGATTAGGGAGCTGGAGCACAAGAATTATGAGGAGAGGCTGAGGGAACTAGGCATGTTTAGTCTGCCAAAGAGAAGAATGAGGGGGGATTTGATAGAAGCTTTTAACTACCTGAACGGGGGTTCCAGGGAGGATGGCGCTAAGCTGTTCTCAATGGTCGTAGATGACAGTGTGACCCGTCCCTGCCTAGGGTAGCCACCTGAAAATGCCAAGGTCAGGGCAGGTTGTAAAAGGAGAGCAGATTCTCCCTGCACTGGTGGATGACACTGAAGTCAGACTTTCCAACCAGCCACAAACAGTACTTCTGATTCCCCACACTGGTTATCAAGAGCCAAAACAAAATATACACAGCCCCCTTTACTGCATTCCATTCTCTGGCTCCCAATTGGCCACTAGGTCAAGTAAAGAGACCAGTTATTTAAACTCTATGCTCTTTACCAAAAAGGTTTCCCCTGACCCCAAAGGGTCAGCCACAGTACCAGATCAATAAGTACCAAAATACCACGCTGCCAGCCAATTCTTTAGTAACTATAACTAAATGTTTATTATAAAAGGAAAGAAACAAACTATAAGAGAAATGTTAATGGATTAAAGCAATCAGAAAAATACAATTGATTTGAAAATCCATATATATCAGGTTTCTAATAGAATTGTGGAGTCTGCAAGCTTGTAAAGTCCCTCTGGTATACATCCAGTACCTGGATGGTCTCAATCCTTTGTTTCGCAGCTTCAGTTCCATTGTAGCTAAGTTGATTCAGAGATTGACAGAAGACCAAAGACAAAATGGATGTGGGGCAGCTGTCTTTTATTTCCTTTGGCCTTTGCCATGCTGCTTGTGGAAATTTACAGGAATAAGATGGAGTCCAGAGTCACATGAGTAAATCCTGGGGACTCATCAGGTATATCCCTGGCTTCTCCCTCTGGGCCCCTTGTACCTGTGAATTTCCTTAATGGGCCATTAAGCAGGCTATTGTTATAGCCATCCTGTCTGAGGAGCGGCCTAGAAACAGCCCAATTTGAAATAAAGATGTATCAACCATATCCATAACTTCCATTACACATATAACACATGGATATAAACATTATCATCTTACTTAGCACATTATAGACTTTTTAACAGAACCTGACATGGCATATATCACATGAATTAATATGATTCTGATGTATTGATGTTAAAAAATATAATAAAAACATACAGAGCCCCTGAGAAAAATGCATTTGGTGTAGCTAGATCTGCATTTCCCTCTGAAGGATGTTTCAGTGCCAGGAGCAAGGCCAGCCTTATGGGTGGACGACCGCCGGTAAAAGGCTGCTGTGCTCAAAAGATCAGGTCAGAGGGGCACTGTGAACAAGAGGCAAGGAGCTGGGTGGGTAAGGGTGCGAGGTTGCAAAAGGGAGCTCAGGGCAATGGGGGGGAGGCAGTGGGACCCTGGGGCGATGGGTGGGAAGCCCAGGGAAGCAGAAGGGATGCCAAAATATAAGTTCGCTCAGGGTGCCATTTTCCCTTAGGCTGGCTCTGGCCAGGAGCACTGCCAGGGCATTCCTATGGCCCAGTTATCAGACCTGCAGCTACTAGAACATCCCATGAGCACTGCTGCAGCCCTCAGGGCTGCTCTCATCTGTGTTTGAAACTGAACTAATCCTCCAGCAAACACAGGATAATGGAAATGCAATGGCCTGCACCCAGACCTAGGCACTGATCTCCACTGTGGCTTGGTCTACATTTAAAACATAGGCATGTGCAGCACATTTCATTAGGGTGTGCACATTTCATTAGAGTGTGTACATTTCATTAGGGTGTGCACCCAGAGAATTTAAAAAAAAAATAATGTTTTTTTTAAAAGGTGAGTGGGACTTGCAGCAGAGAGTAACAGGCCTTTTACTCTCTGCCATGAAATCCCATGGCAAACTGAAATTCGGCGGCAGAGTAGGACTCACGGCGGAGAGTAACACCGCGAGATCTCGCGGAATTTTACTGTCTGTCGTGAGTCCTACTCTGCCACCAAATCTCGAGGTTTCACAGCAGCATGCGCAGCAGCCACGGGCCGGACCAAAAAGGTTTGCGAGTCACATCTGGCCCACAGGCTGCATGTTTGCCACCCCTGCATTAGGGTATGCCTGGGCACACCCGGCACACCCCGTGCGCACGCCTATGATTTAAAAGCATTATCAACATGTAAAAAGAAACCCATTCCCTGACCAACGTAGCTAAGGAGATAAAACTCCCAGAATAGATACAGCTATTTCAATGAAATAAGCGCTTCTGTCAATTTAGTTAACGTCATTTGGGGAGGTAGATCTCCTATACCGACAGAAAAACTCCTTCTGGCAACATAGGCTGCATCTACACTTTGGGGCTATGTCAGCATAGGTTTCATAGTGTAGTTAAAGCCTCAGATACAGCGATGAATTTGGCCCTGATGATTTCACCCTACATACCTGGCAGGCTCAAGAAACTAAGAAATACTGAGGTATACATTATGGAGAAGTTACTGCTGGGAAGTTCCTCTCAGAATAGGGACCCAAACATATGCAGTAAGAAAGAGAAATCCATTGCTAATACATTTTTTGGAATACAGTTTGGGGTGGAAATGTCAATTAAGTGCATTAATTAAATACCCTTTAGATTACAAGCCGAGGGACAGACTTTAGTGTGACAAACAATACCTATAGCCATATCAAGACAATTAAATACTCCTTTTTTATTACTACAATTTGGCTCTGAGCCATTTCCAATTATACTGACTATACCTTAAAATAAAAAATAAAAACTTTACCAGATAGGGTTTCACATCAAAAACTGGTGCAGCATGCTGTTACAGCAATTTATATTTCAAATCAAATCAAATTCAACTTTCTTTCATGTGTCAGATTCAATTCATTCACCCAAATGTCAAATTTTCCTAATTAACCTAACTACTCTTGTACTTAAGATAGATTCAGACAGCCCTTTACAACAGTTTATTAAGTGTTATTCTGTTCTAATGGATTCTTGACAAAACCTTAACATAAACCTCCTGTGGTGCATACCAATTAACTACACACCGGAAGTAACATGCCCCTTGTAACCTAAAGTAACCCTATCTAACTGATAACTTACTGTACAATCCAGTAAAAATTACCTAAAATAAAGGTAATAATTTATCAGTAAAGAAAGCAGTTTAATACTCCTTATAATATAAAGTATTAGACCAATCATTTTGTTAAACTAATCAAGACAAGAATTTGACTTAATAAGTTACTTTTCTTAAATAATAGTTAAAAAACAGTCTCCACTCAAAAAGCCATGACTGAAACAGCAGGGGTGTTTCAGTTCAGGAGTTAGGCTCATTGGCAAAAACTACACAGAGAAGTTTGCACAGTGCCACCCAGCACTGACCTTGGCTCAAGGCAATGCTGCTATTTCCTACCTGCAGCCATCCCTTGCTCTCAAGTGAAGAGTGAGGCCACTGCACCTCACTACAGACAGACAGCAAGTAACAGTCTATAGGGGAAACTCAGGTCCTCTGGGTTGGGCACAGCCACAAACACGCTTTAGCTCAAAGCTGCTTGGCTAGGGCAGACAGCAATAAACAGTCTATGGGGGAGTAGGCCACTGCGCCAGCTGTGGGGTTGGCAGCTGGGTGTAGGGGGACCCAGGCCCACCCTTCTCCACCAGGTCCCAGCCCAGGGCCCTAACAGTGGTAGATGGATCCGCCACTAGATCAGCGGGGATCCATCCGAGACACACTGACTCACTCTCTGGCAGCAAAACCATAAGAAAGTCTGGTTCACCTGGGCTACTTCCTACCACAGTCTGGGTGTAGGGCTCCATAGTCCAAAGGTCCTCTGTCTCCTTGGGGTACTCAGCTGCTGGCAGTCCCCATAGCTCCTAAGGGCATCTGTCTGACAGTGGTACTGGCAGCTACTCGAGGTACGCATCTGTCTCCACTGACCACAGGGCACAGCTCCACTCAGGGGCTAAAATGGGATCCTAGAGAGATCTCGGCTTCTCGGAAGAGATGTCTGCTCCCTCCGATACTCCAGCACCAACTGAGCTCCAGTGCTCTCCTTTTATACTGCCTGTCATCCTGTCCTGCCCTGGGACTTCCGGTGCCAGGTCAGATTCAGCTCCACCCACCACAGGGAGTGTAGTGGTCCCTCACTCTCCAGTTCAGAGAAGGCCACTCCATCTCACTACACTCCCTTTCAAAAGCATTCAATTCACTCAAATTCAAGAGGAAAGTTAGAGTGCCAGCAGCCATTACTAAAAGAAAACCAACAATGAAATTGAAGGGTTTAAACAAATAGTTATATATGAAAAACTTTACTATTCTTAAATATGAAAAATTATGAAATATAGAACTGAAGAAGGGCAGAAAAGCAAAAAGCATCCAACTGTAGAAATAAAGATTCAGAACAACAGAGTAGTAAGAATCTTCTCTTTCCCTGGAGAGTTGTGGCTAAACAGAGTGACTAAAAAGTGATATGCTTCCACTCTGCTGACATTACTAACTTTACAAGTCTTAGAGCTAGTGTTATTTAAATATTAGATCAACTTCATTACTTTGCTTGGGCTTTGAAAAATTTTGCACAGCGAGAACCATGGTCTGGATGACCTAACAACACCCTGTATATAGGCAATGACTATAGGAAAGCGTCTGACATAGATCCCAGGCTGTGACCTACTCTGAAACAAACAGGTGACACTTCCTGTTCAGTTGAGTAGCATCCCCCAAGTCTGAAAGATGGATCTTGCTATGTCCATTTGAGAGGTCATTCATGATTCTTGCTGAGTTATCTGTTTAGATGATCCGCCAAGTAGTTCTGAATACCTAGTAGGTGTGAAGCTTTGAGTGAAACTGCATTTTTGATGCAACAATCCCAGAGATCTATAGCCCCCTGGCAAAGGTGATATGACCTGGCACCCCCAAACCTATTCAAGTAGAACATAGCACCATCATCCATGAGGGCCCATATCATACATCCCTTGATATGCAGAAGGAAGACCTGACACGCCAAGTGAATTGCTCAGAGTTCCTGAACATTTATGTGGAGAAAGATCTTGATCAGACCAAAGCCCAAGTCTAGAGGTATCCCAGGGGAGGGGGACAGGGCCTCCAAAACCCAGGATAAGGCATCCACAACCAGAGCCACTGAAAGCAGAGCTGGAGAAAAAGAGACCCCTTCACATACATTGGCACAGTCCATCCACCAATCTTGGGAAGTCAAGACATTTCCAGGCACGTAAGTCAGCATGTTCACCTGATGATGAGATGAACAATAAGCAGACTTCAACTACCCCGGCATACTCTTGAGGTGAAGTCTGACACCTGCCTTTCTGAGATGGGCTTTCATCACTGCCATGCACTTTGTAAAGACTCAAAGGGCTGAAGACAGATCAAAGAGGAGGACTTTGAACTGATAATGAACATTGGCTACAACGAACCTTAGAAGCTTTCTGTGCCCCTGGTGGATGGCCACAGGGACGTAAGCTTCCTTTAGGTCAAGGACAGCATACCAGTCATCAGGATCTAGAGATGAGATAAAAGAAGCTATGTGACCATGTGAAAATTTATCTTTATTTATGCATTTGTTTAGGCTTTGAAGGTCTGATACCTCCCTTGGATTTTGGGCTGGGAATAGAATTCCTTTCCAAGATGTTGAGGTGGCACCTCTTCGATAGCCCCAATTCTAAGAGAAACTTACTTCTTGAATAAGAGCAGTCTTGTGAAATTATTCCCTGAAAAGGTATGAGGCAAGAGGGTGAACAGGGAGAAATTGCAATATATATCCTAGTTTCACAATGCTTTCTGTTTTCCCTAAAAAAAACACAACAAGGACCCTCAAAAAAGGATACTCAATTGTCAGCTGTACCTCTGCTGGCATCCAAGAAAACTGCAGCCATGAAGAGTACTGCATCATGATCCCAGATACCATCACTCTAGCTGCAGAGTCAGCACCTCCAACGCTGCCACTTGTTAATCATAGTTAGGTATTCCTATTTAACATCTTCTGGCAGTTTGTCTATAAATTGTGAAATGACATCTAACAAAAATAATTGGTGATTTGCAATCCTAGACTGTCACTCTGACATTGAATAAATGTTTCTTCCAAAAGGATCTAGTTTTTTTAAATCTTTATCTTTAGGGGTGGATTTGAAGCATCCCATGCATGACTTCTTGATGACTGTAGTCACCAACATGCATGCAGTAGGGTGAAAACAGAAATGTTCATGACCCTGGGATGGCACTTGGTACTTTCTCCTCTCTGTTCTCTTAGTGTTGGGTGGCAAACATCAGCTTCTCTTCCACAACATTTTTGTAAAATCCAAGATGGCTTTTTTAATTGGTAGAGCTGCTCTAACAGGTTCTGAGATATGCAAGATATCCACCAATTAAGTGGATTCTCCTGGACCATGTCAAGAGAGATATACCCAGAGAATTAGCCACTGTAATAATTCTTGGTACTTCTTATAAACAGCCTGAATTAAAGATGATGATTGTAACAATCACCTCATCAGGAGAGAACACATATTCAGGGGTGACTGTATAGGAACATCCTGAACTGGTGGCTGCAATGAGACTGAAGCACCTGGGTCTGGATCTGGCTATAAAACCTCTGGAACTCTGTTAGTAATGGGATCTGCAACTGGCATGTTTCCTGTCTTGAAGGTGACTTAGCTGAACAATGTATCAGGGAAGCAAAGGAAGCTAGTGACATCCCTGATGGGTTACAAAATGGCTACTGATAAAGTACTTGGCCCCAGTTAAAAGTATCCTATGACCCCCCACCTTGTCTCTAGACCTGCTCCCAGAATATCAGTACCAAGCCCTAGATCTTCATGAGGAAGATGGTGAATTACGTGACCTCCTATAATAAGACTGGGATGTGTAAGATTCCACCTCAGATTCCAGAGAAGAGCAGAAATAGTCAGAGGGCCATGAAAGTGCAGTACAAGGCAACATAAGAGAGATCAGACATCAAGATCTGTATGCAGACATGTGAGTACGAGGGGAAGGATCAGAGGCTGACCCAGGGAGGGTACTGAACATTTAGTGTTGCAGCTGCATAGAGGCCTTCCTCATCAAAGCTAGAGTTGAGTGATACAGCACAGAGGATGTAGATGGTGCCAGAGCTTGCAAAGACATAAACAGTGCCAATAGCTCTACCTTTTGTATAATCAGCAAGTTTGGTATCAAAAGGCAAAGCAAATCTTTAGCCACTACATATTCTACCAAGAGTACTTTATGCACAGCTGCCTGCTGGAGTGACAACATTGCAGATGGTGCCGGAAAATAAGTCAGTCTGAATGTGCCCACCTCAGTGATTTTGAGCAGCTGAGGAGGTATGCTCTTATTGGGAACTGTTTAGCTGGTTCACAAACTTTATTACTCCCGAAAGGTCACACAGGGGACCAAGATCTCCTAGATGAGGTTGATCTCTTAGATTTAATAGCAAGTGGGTCATCTGATTTCTTCTGTCTCTTGCATGGTAACAGGGAGGGAGAATAATGCTTCCTTTCTGAATCCCTCCCAAGTGGGGAAACAGCAATATCTGGAAGTGTACTCCATGATGGAGAAGAGGTCATGGGAACCAAGTTCTGAGAGATGATTCAAGGCAGCTTCCATCAGTCTATGATCAAGCTTCACTTCTCAAGATATTTTGGTCTTAATCTTGAACCCCATGCAGACGAGGCACCTAGCCCAAATGTGCACCTCACTGAAACACTTCAGGCAACAGGAGTGAGTATCATTGAATAGCATTGACTTCTTAGAGCCAGAAAAGTGCTTAAAGCCCAGGGACTGAGGCATCCCCCAATACCAAGCATCAACAATGCTAAGTACAAGTCCAAAAATCAAAATAAAAAATGTAAGAAACAAGTGCCACTATCTAAACTAATGCTAAAAGAAGTAATCTAACTAACTATTTACCCAGTTTTATGAGGATTTCTGTAAGAGAAAGGAAAAAGAAGATTTGTGTAAGTACGCACACCCACTCCAACCACCAACCAAGGGTGGTGGGAAGGAAATGAGGGACAGTTGGAGCAACTCCACTCTTTATAATATTAGCAAGCATAACAATCATGTGGAAGGCACGTACACCACCCTGACAGGTACTGCTATGAGAAAAAGATCTCTGGCTTCATGCATGTGTCTATTCGTGAAGCCAAATGGCCACCCGTCATCACACCAAGAACACAGAGCTATCCTTCACACATTATAACATTATTGTGAAAACACTTTGAAAGGAAGAGATCATGTGATCTGTGGTCCCAAACTGTTATGTGATGCATGCAGGGCTTCATGCAAATGCAGGAGTCCACCCACATGAATCTAGTTACAGAACTGGTGCTTAAATTAAACTCGTTAGGCAACCACCACTTTGTAGCTGTCAAATACAAATAGGAAGATGGCCAGGCTTCTTTTCATATTTCAAGTAGTTAGTGGAACACTTTTCAGATTGCCTAGAAATTTGTTTCAGAATGGCTCAATTGGATGGAAATCTGTGAAGAGTATACATAGGATGTTGACTCTGTTTGCCAAAAATTAACTAATATTTGCCTGAAGAGATTAGTTGAGGAATCCCTCCAAATACTGAAGTTGGTAACGATGACACTTTATCCTTTCTATACGAATTCATGTTCAATTGTTGAAGCTATTATATGAGAAAGATTGAAAGTCTTTTTACTGAACAAATGTATGTGTTCTGAAAGTGTTATGCTTACACTTTTAAACCAAGGGGTTCTGCCCCAGAGCCCTGCCATTGGGTTGGCTACCTGGCCCCTGTGTGGCTCGGGTCTCTGCAGCTCCCTGGTGTAATTAAACTTCCAAAGCTGGGCTGTCTCTGAGGATAATCATCCCCTGAGTGTCCCTGAGGCAGCAGCGCCCTCCACACCTGAGCAGCCTTGTGTCTACTGGTGTCACAAGGAGCTTGCTCCTACGTTTTTAACATGACAGCATGTGAAGGTGAGGGGCAGATCATGATGAAAACTGCACCATCTTCAGACTAAGCACAGAGCCTGCTGAGAGCTTGCTTCCACCAGCTGAGCATGTTTGTTTCAAGATTGAAAAAGTGCTGCAGAGGCTCCCAGCCCTGCTATTGGTTCTGTCACATACTACATTCTTATTGACTTAGCAAAGACTAGGCGAGTGAGGGGAGGGGGGAAGAGAAGAAAGCAACATCATTGCTCCAAGTCCTGGCCAGTGAGGGAAGGGAAGGGGGGAAGAAGAGCTGAGCAAGCAACGTTGCTCCCAGCTGCTAGGAAAATCAGGGTGAGGCAAAAGCCTGCCCATGCCCCACTTAAATGGCACCCCTATGCCCAGCCTGGGGCAGAGGGGCTGGGAGGATGCTTGCTTCCCCCACAGCGGGAGCCCTCGGCAGCCAAGCAGGGATGTCAAAGCCCAGTCCCTGGCCACCTGCAACAGCTGGGGGGGCAGCTCCTCCAAGGACAGCCTGAATGGCACTCCCCCAGGCCAGTGCCTGGGGGCCTGGACCCCTGCTCCCGCTCGATACACCACTGAGTGCTTTAAAGGAGGATACTGACTCCCTTCTGAACGGGGATGAGTGGTATGGGGAGAAAGCTCCTCCTTGCATGACATGTTTGTCATTGCTGGAGAGTGGAGTGGTGATGGGCGAGATTGATAGCTGTGATGCCTGTTGCTCAGGTGGTATATCAGTCCCCAAGAGAAGTGAATGACATGGTGGCATATCCTCTCGTGCGCAGTGACATGGCTGTTGCTGCAGTGCCATCAGTACCAAGATGATCTTTTCAGTCAGCATGTTGGTCGGTACCATGGATTTAATTTTTACCTTCTTCAGTGCCAAGGTTGGTGACAGTGCCAATGATGGTGGCATCCGTGCCATGGTGCTTTTCAGCGTTGTCTTGGCTGATATCAAGGATGCCATGACAGACTCTGTTTGTGGCCTGGTACCAATGTCTTCTTGGTTCTGATGGTGCCATAGGTGCTCAGGGCATCAACTGTGCTCGCCCATGATGTTGTCAGCAAGGGGATCAAAGACCTGGTCGGAGACTGCTTTCTTTTTGATGCATCTCTGTTGGGCAAGGTCAGGGCTCTTTTCTTCTCCTCGGTAGAGGTTTAAGCCACGTCCGTGTCCTTTTTCCTGGTATTGGATTTGGAGGCGGGTTGGAGGGATTTCTCCATAAGAATAAGTTTCAGGTGGAGATCTCTGTCTAGCCTGGCTCTTGCTTTAAGGTTAGTGCAGTGGGTGCACTTGGCTGGGATATGTCCTTCTCTGAGGCACCTGACACAGAGAGAGTGTCCATCAGAGACCGGGAATGCATCTCTGCATGACTCACTTTTTTTTAATCCTGGTGATCCAGGCATTTTGTGTTCTCTAACGAGGAACAACCTTTCCCCTTCTCCCCCATATCTATGCCTTATCTTAACTAACTTATCCTATGACTAAACCTATGACTAAAACTATCTTTAAAACTAACTATATTTGGTTTTATTCTCAGGCACGGAGAGTGTTGTGAAGTTGAGGATGGTTGAGAAGAAACTGAGGGGGTTGAGCTGCGTGAGCAACGATTGAAGCACCAACAGCACTGCAAGAAATCCATCACACATGCGCAGCCTGGACAGGCACTGCTGCATAAATCTATGATCACCGGCGCTGGGATGTACTGACACCTAAAGTGGAGCACCCTCAGGGACAAAACTCGAAGGGAACTTTTATCTCCAAAGTTATCCAGAAGACAAGATGGAAATACCTGGGACATGTGTTAAAAATTAAGCCAGAGCATCTGCCATAGCAGGTGTACCAGTAGATAGCTGAAGGAATATGTAGAAGGGGCTGACTAAAAGTATCTCTCTGCTGAACAGTATTCAGAGGGAAGACTCAACAGAAACTAACAAAACAGAGGACATACAGAGTGAACCAAGATAGTCAGGGAGGGCAGAATTTGTTCATGCCCTAAGTGACATTTAATAGCACAGGAAGGATTCAGAATGAAACTCTAAACAACTTTTTCATTGTTAACAATTAAGTAATTTTGTTTCATAGTGACAAATTGTTTTAAATATGAAAGAGAATTGCTTTGAATAACAACACAATGGTAGGCCCTGACCCTGCACGCTTATACACATGCATAGGTAGGTGCTGGAACTAGGGGTGCTGGGAATGCTGCTGCACTCCCTGGCTTGAAGTGGTTTCCATTATATACAGGATTTAGGATTTGGTTCAATGGCTCTTAGCATCCCCACTATAAAAACTGTTCCAGCAGCCCTGCATGCATTAACTTTAAGCCCATGAGTATTCCAAACAAACTTTAATTCCACTGAGGTCGATGAGTACAGTTACTCCCATGCTAGCATGGCTGCAGGACCAGGACCTTAATTTTCAATATTTTGTTCTTCTCCTACAGTCTTTTTAAAAAATTCAAGTAAGATAACCTACGTCTAGAATAAGTATCAACAGTTTACATTATAAATTTTAATTTAATATTGCAATAGCATAAATTTCAGATTAGGTTGAGGCTTTGTAAAACTAATTTAAATCATTTAAATTGCTTTGATATACAAAACTGCTCCATCCTGCCTCCAAGACACTGAATACATTTAATAAAAGCAGGGGGGAAAGATCTTACAAACTTTGCATTGTATAATTAAATTCTTATAATGGGATAATGCAAAGGTCATAGATAGGGATGTTTCATGCTGATTAAGGAAAGACACAGGGTATTCATGGTGGAAACAGCAAAAGCCATGGGTATGCAATAAAGAGTAAAGTGTCATAGGCATTTTATATCCCAAATAACTTATTTTCCCAGAAAACTGCCTCCTCCCTTCTTCTCCTCCAGAACATCTACATACTCTGGACCTTTCTGGCCACCATGCCTTGAAAAGATACTCTGTATTCTTAAAATCAAGGCAGCATCAGAACCAGTTCTATGAACAGTTGAACCTCAACAAAATGAGTTGAAAGTTGATTAATCCAAATACCTTTCCAGGCCTGTAGTAAAATGGATACCTTTAGTTATTGTTATAGGCCTCAGTGAAACCTGTACATGCTCTACACCAGTTGGAAGACTGGCTTTCCCCTAGACCTAAGAGGGATCTTGTGTGCTGAAACACTGCAGATATTTTCCTGTCACATACCACTTCTATTTAAAATAAGCCTTTTACAAACTAAGACCTGCAAATGAGCAGGGCCACCATTGAAGTCCCAAAATAAGAAATAATCCCATCTACAGATTCTACACCAAATCAACCACAAAACCTAGAACAGTTTAAGATGTAAGAGGCAGGACAAAGAGGGAAGTGCTTCTTCAGAACTAAAAAAGGTGCCACAAGCAAAGAATTTAGGGCAGACTGCAGGAGTTGGGCAAAGATGTGATTCCACTCCCCTCTGAACTCTACCATTGGGGCTGGTCAAAAGGGGCCTACATGATCTTAATTACCCAATTTAATTTGACATGTATATTAGATCAATCTTATGATGTGATATAAATCCAAAACAATACAAATTATTATTTATATTACTATATTATGAACAATTTTCAACTATATAGGCCAACAATATTCCTTATTCATGTTGTTTTATTTGTGACGGGGTCAGGCCGGACGGCTATGAAAAAGTACTAGAAGGCATGTATATTAGCCCCAGGCTCAACAAAGCCCTATTCCCTGGGTAATTCAGCTGGGGCTGATTAGGCAATTAGGCCACCTGGGGCTGCTTAACTAATTAGACCACCTGGGGCACTTTAGGCAATTAGGACACCTGGGGCCAATTAAGGAGCCCCACCCCAAACACTTAAAAGCCTGCAGGGGCAGGTAGGCAGTGTGGGTTGTGGAGTTTGGAGTGAGGAGGTGTGGAGTTGAGAGTTAGGAGTTTACAGGTTACAGTTTTGGAGTTGAGAGTTTGCAGTTTAAAAAGCCTGCAGCTTGGTGCTGGCAGCCTGGAGCTAGGAGACTGCAGCCTGGCAGCCTGCAGTCTGCAGAAACTTGGGAGCTGCCACAGTTCCTGCCACAGCACTGGAGGCAGGCCACCAGCTGGGGTAGCAGGAAGTGGTCCACATACTACCCCAAGGGAAGGTAGCAGTACTCAGGGGCAGAGCGGGCCCCATCACCTCCCTAAACCTTCCCCCAGCTGCCCCACCGGCCAGGCCGGAAGAGCGCAAGACCCACGAGGGCGGAGTACATCTGTTCCTCCCCCCCCCCTACTCTGTTACAATTCTATAAAACAAGTATTGTGGCTAATGGAAAGAAATCAACGGTAAGTCAGAACATTGCTCCCTATGTATACAGAAATCACAGTTGCACAGCTGAAATAACTGTTCTTTCTTCAAGTTTGTGTCAGTGTGGATCCCACTATAGGTGACTGGTAAGTAGTACCCCCTCTGGACTGTGGGATGAGGAGTATCAGCTGCATTGATCAAATAGGAATTGTAGCATTGCTCTCCCAAAGATGGCATCTGGTTGGCAGTTAACTCCAATGCATAGTGCATGACAAAAAATCAGTGGGTTAATCCACATCACTGCCTTGCAAATCTCTGACTCTGGCACATTTCTGAAGCAGGCAGAAGCCCAAAGCATGTTTCTGAAGCAGGCATTTTTGAGCCCTGATAGAATGAGCCATAATAGTCAGTGGGAGAGATACATTAGCTGACTGGTAACACAGCAAGATACATTTTTAATCCACTTAGATATCCTTTGTGAAGAGATGGGCTGAATTACTGGCTACAGCCAGAAACAAATAGGGAGACAGTCTGAACAGCTTGGTTTTGTACATATAGTAAAGTAAGGCTCTGGAAATATCCAGTGTGTGTAACTTCTCTCCCAAAGCAGATGGGATTTTGGGAAGAAGACAGGCAGGATAATTAACTGCTTCAGGTTAAATTTCAAGGCCTCTTGGGAATGAACCTGGGATGAGGTTTTACCACCACATTCTCCCTCTAAAGCATCATGAAGAGATGGTCAAGCATAATGCTTGGAGTTTGCTCACTCCTCTGGCCAAAGTGACTGCAACTAGGAAAACCATCTTCAGAGTGAGATGAAGTAAGGAGCAGTCTGAAAGGAGCCTGAAGGGAGGCCATGAGTCTCAAGGATGATGTTGAGTTCCCAGGCTGGAGCAGCTTCTCTGACCATTGGGTAAGGTTGTAACAGACCCTTAAGGGACTTAAAAACTGTTGGGTCAGATAACACCAAGAGCAACTATACAAGCAGATAGCAAGCAGAGATTGCTGTGAGGTGAAACTAAACAAAAAGGCTAGAAGGTTGTAAATGCAGCAAGTAGTCAAGGATCTGCAGTACTTAAGCCTGCACAGGATCCAGGCCCTGTCAATTGAGAAACTCTTCCATTTTGACAAATTAGTCCTTCTGGATGTTTTCCGACTCTGTATCAGGATCTCCTGATCTTGTCTAGATCAGACCCTGTCCATGGTACTTAAGTCAGCCAACATCCAACCCAGTATCTGACCATGGTGCTGCGAGATCAGGTCTGGACAGTCTGCTGAATGGACACCTGAAGTAGGTATGTCAGCCAGAACAGTTTCAGTCAATGTGGAGCTATGAGAATGACAATGGCTTTCTCTCTTGGAAGACTTCTGAGAAGTCAAGAGAATTGGTAGAAAGGAAACCTGAATTCTACTACAGAAGAAATGTGTTTGGCACAGAGTTTAACACTCTGTTCACGCACCCTCTGGAACAGAAATGCTGACAGTTGGCATCCTTGGTTGCAAAGAGATCTATCATTGGAAACCTCCCCTCCACCCCAATGATGGAATATTGGGTCTAAGACAGAACTCCACCGGGACCACTTGGGTTAGCTATGGGTTGTCTGCTCAGTAAATCCACCAGTTCACTGCTAACTCCCAGGAGGTGAAGATGAACCAAAATTATCCATTGTTGATGGCAACATAACCAGAGATTGATGACCTCAAGACAGGTGCAGGTGAGACAAGCGTAAGCCTCTTTGCTTTATGATGTAGTGCATCACAGAGATATTGTCTGTCAGGATCTGCACTGTAGAGTT
This sequence comes from Mesoclemmys tuberculata, assembly GCA_007922155.1. Taxonomy (NCBI): domain Eukaryota; kingdom Metazoa; phylum Chordata; order Testudines; family Chelidae; genus Mesoclemmys; species Mesoclemmys tuberculata. The sequence continues at coordinate 52,195,827 of ML675604.1, forward strand.
TTGAAGAACATATCAGAAGGCCATGCAGATTAGCCTTAAAGTGGTGCTCCAAGTCATCCAGGAAACAGGTCTCTTGCATCTATAGATAATTCAGGTTGGCTATCCCTGATGCACCTGTGATTGAATCCTTGTCAGGGAAGGAGTAAAGAACAAAACCTCTTTACACACTTTTTTTATTTCTTCCATCATCTCAGTTCTGCGATGACATGAGGCAGAACCATGACTTTCTTGTTCATCTGAGGTTTTGCTGGGGAACAGACAAACATGAACCAGAGTTGGACTGGCCATAGGTGACCTCTGGCAAGCAGCATCATGTATGCTCATGCCAACATATGGCCTAGCAGTTCCAGGCATCTCCATACGAACACAGTGAGGTTTGTTTCTATCCCAAGTAGCAGCAATTGCTTCAACCAGAATCTGTCTTTGGGAAGGTATGCTCTCGTGGATCTGGAGTCAGTCAAGTGTCCTATGAATTCTATCATGTGATGGAATAAAAAGCCATTTTTTTTAATTCACCAAAAGGCCTAGCTGAGAGAACAGGGAGAAAGCAATTCCAGACTTGCATTTGTAGTCATTTCCTGGGATCTACCCTTGATCAGACAATCGTTGAGGTAAGGGTAGATGTGAATGCCCTCCCTTCCGAGATGTTCCTCAACTAGCACTAGGCACTCTCTGAAGACTCTTAGTGCCATGGACAGTCCAAATGGCAGTACATTGTATTGGTAATTACTGGGTCCCACTGTGAATATTAGGTACTTCCTGTGGGACAGTTAGTTGACTATGTGGAAGCATGTATCCTGTAAGTCAAGAGCCACAAACCAGTCTTGAACCTGAAAAGATGAGATGATGGAAGCAGTGTTACCATCCTGAATCTGAGATGAAGTATGTATTTTTTCAGTCTCTTCAGATCTGGAATAGGACAAAGAACCCCTTCTTTTTCAGGATAAGGAGACAACAGGAGTAGAAACTTCCTCCTCTGGACTCTATAGGTACCTCTTTTATGGCTCCCAGATAAAGAAACGAGACCATTTTTGTTTGTAATAGGATCTCATGAGAAGGATCCCAAAAAAGGGATGTGAAACAGGGATGGATAAGAAAGCCTGATGCTAGCGAAAAGGAGTACACTTATGATGGAGTATCTCTCATTAAGCAGTGGTGCCATATAGTGATATGGAACCAGGGCCAGTTCTGGTGCTGATAATCTCTTAGGCACAGAAAACATCTCTGAAAGTGGTTCGGATTTTTTCAGGGTTTATCTTGGTCCATTGCTGGCTTCCATCAGAGATACCAGTACAAGATCAGTGTTGGGTCTCTCGTTCCCTATGCTGTTCCAGATCTGGTCAAGGACTCAGATGCTCTGTTCTTTGAGGAGTAATATTTTGTGCTTTCTTTCTGGAGCTTCCCGTTCTAAACTCCCATCAACATGTATTCCAATGGAAATGTGAACTATATTTGAGTCCCATCTGGTTCAATGATTGATGGTATTCTTTATGTTCTGGCATGGTATGACAATGTATGATTAAAATGTGACATAGTATGATTAAAATATGACCATGCATATCATTTTTGCTACCACTGTTATATAATTGCAACAAACCATACACAAAGTATGTCATGTAAAGTATCAACAGAAAAGTTATGATTTGCTGAGTATGATTATTCTATTTATATGCATGTACCATCATTGTATCTGAAGTTAAAAATATGACTTTCCATCTGGATTTTAAATGTGTCTACTCCTGGGATAACACGTTTGTGAATGAACAATGCCAGTTGATGGTCTATCAAAGGATACTTTGCTTTCACAATGGGCCATAAAAGGAGCTTGACCCCCTCTGGAGAGTTTCCTGTGGATGTTTCAGCTAGAATGTGGGCAATGGCTGGTCCTATCACTCAACAAAACATGCAAGAACATGTAACTTGCTTATGTGATCTTGGACTCCATCTTGTTTCTGTGAATTTCCAAAAGCTAAAATACAGAGCATTCACCACATGGCAGAAAGTATATAAGGCAGCTTCATCGTCTCTATTTTGCCTTCATTTCCTGCTTCATTTCTCTGGGCTGTATTTTTGACAAGGAAGCTCTAAACAAGGATTGATGACCCCAAAGCTATTTGGGTAATTTCCAGAGACTTTTGCAACTCAGCAAACATCTCTACTTTGAACTGACCTATGAGTTTTATTATTTTCATCTGTGTGTATATGAACTTTTAACCAACATTCTCTCTTTATTTTTTTTATAAATATTAGTTTGGTTAACACACATTAGCTTTAAGCATGTATTTCGGTAACATCTGAAATATTCATTGACATGGTTGGTAATGTCAATGAATTACCTTTGGGATTGGTAGAACTTTTTACGTATAATGGGCAAAGATTTTCAATCATATCCATCATATGTGACTTGGATGTCTGAGTACATACCAGAGGGCTGGATGGCTTTAAGGAAACTGTGGTTTTGTCCTCTGAATAACCAGTGAGGTGATCAGAAGCCGTTTGTTGCTGGCTTGGTATATCTTATGGAAGAATAACCACCAGTATTTGTGGTTTGCTGGACCCATTCTTTGCAGTTTTGTCCTGTTGTAGCTATCTCACCCTGTCTCCCCTAGAAGCCAAGGTCACACATGGGCATTGGTTTCTCTGCCTAGGGTGTCGATGCCAGAATGGCCAATGCAGCCTCTGGGGCTGTCAGTGCTGAGGTTTCTCGTGCCAGGGACTTTGCCAATATTGAAGTGGCTGGCTTTGATATGAATTATGCTGGCTCTGCCAGTACTCTCTTCACCTTCTTTCCAGTGTTCAACCTCAGGGATATGAGGTGTGCTTGAATGAGGACTCATCCAGCATTTCTTTAGTAGACACAGTCACCTCTGGGTCCGAAGCAACCCACATGGACTCTCTAGTAGGCTGTCCCTGGATTTCTGACCATAGATTAAAAAGGTTTGCATACAGAGCACCTGTCCAGGATGTGGGTCTCCCCTAGGTAGATGAGGCATTGACCATGTCCATCCTTGATAGGGATCAGTCCATCACAGGATGGGCAGGATTTGAACCCTGAAGGTTTGGAGTCTGCATTGAGGTGTGACAGTGGGCACAAAGTGAGCATACTGGGAGGTCTCTATTGACTCTATTTCTTTTTCTTTCTCTTTGGAAGATGTGAAGATGAGATTTCTTCAAAAATTTTATGAACAGAAATGGTATTAAAAGATTCTAAGAAGAGTAGCAGGTCAGATAATCATGAGGTTTTGTATCGCTATAAGAAGGAACTGAGGGAGGGTCACAGCTGCTCTGCCCTTTATGCCCTCACACAAGAGCATGAAGAGATGTATGTGCAGTCCTAATGAACAGTTATTCAAAACACTGTGACCTCACATGTGTGAGCACATGCTTATCGACAGTGGGATCAACTCTGACACACTTGAAGAGGAAAGTCCAATTGTTATGGAAAGGTTGGTAGTGTTTCCAAAGACATTTATCTCCAAAATCTCCAAATTTGGCACAATAACTTCAGAGGACAATTTTGTTTTTTATATCATTTTAAAATAAAATATTTACTACTTTTTGCAGAAGAAACATTTTAAATCTCTTCCTTTTAGAAATGTTGCCCTATTTTCTCACATTTTGGGGGTTCCTCTAGTAAAACAATCAGAAAGCCTACAAACTCCAAACATCTCTTTCACTCATGAACAGTGAATTTCTTAAAGGCCATTTCTGAACTTTCCAAATTGGAGTGGAGATGAGAGCTGTGGGTTTTTGGAAGGGAGGTAGATGAGGCTGAGAATGAGTATAGATGAATGAAGCATGGATGGGTTGCTTAATGAATGAACTGCTTATTTCCTTAATTTTTAGTTTGCTACTTTGGGTAGCATATCAACACAAACAATTCAAAATTAATCAAGTTTTTTGTATGGGACTAGAAATACAAATATATGACTGAAAAGTTCCAGAGGGGTAGCTGGGTTAGTCTGTATTCAGCAAAAACAACAAGAGTCCTGTAGCACCTTGAAGACTAACAAATTTCTGCAGGCACAGCACTTGGCCTCTCCATTGTTATGTTTCTTACCCTTGGATGTATATATATACCTCCTCTCTGTGATTTCCATTTCATGCATCCAATGAAGTGGGTTTCAGACCACAAAACTTTATGCCCGCAGAAATTTGTAAATATATGACTGACAGTTCTCAGAGTACCCAGGACTGTTACCCCCTACCTTTAGTGAAAGGGAGTCCTTGTAGTAGCTAGTACCACCAGCTCTCTGGCACCACCAGCCTTTCAGTCAATCAAGAACTCTCCTTTGGGCTATGACAGCCCTAACTTCGCCTTTCAGTATAACAATAGGTGCATCCCAGTCTCCAAGTCCCTTTGAAATATTCCCCTGTGATATCCAGCCCAGCAGTGGCTAGTCATATACATTCCAAAACCTCTGCACCGAACAGGCACAGCATACCCATTTTACCTTCAACCACTGCTCCTGTAAACCACACAGCACTTGTGAGCACTTACCCTAAGACACAAGAAGGTTATTTGAGAAAGAATAAGGATTTAACTAGAAACAAGAGAATAGTGGAAATAAACGGTTACAACACAATACAAAATCATAGAACTGGACGGGACCTTGAGAGGTCTTCTACTTCAGTCTCCTGCACTCAAGGCAGGACTAAGCATGATCTAGACCATCCTTGACAGGTGATTATCTAACCTGCTCTTAAAAACCTCCAGTGAAGGAGATTCCACAACCTCCCTAGGCAATTTATTCCAGTGCTTAACTACCGTGATAGTTAGGAAATTTTTCCCAATGTTCCTAAACCTCCTGTGCTGCAATTCAAACATCTTGCTTCTTGTCCTATCCTCAGAGGTTAACGAGAATCATTTTTATCCCTCCTCTTTGTAACAATCTTTTATGTACTTGAAAACTGTTATGTCCCCTCTCAGTCTTCTCTTCTTCAGACTAAACAAACCCAATTTTTTCAATCTTTCCTCATAGGTCATGTTTTCTAGACCTTTAATCATTTTGTTGTTTTTTTCTGAACTTTTTCAATTTGTCCACAGCTTTCCTGAAATGTGGCTCCCGGAACTGGATTCAATACTCCACTTGAGGTCATATCAATGCAGAGTACAGTGGAAGAATTACTTCTAGTGTCTTACTTACAAAACTCCTGTTACTATATCCCAAAATGATGATTACTTTTTTTGCAACAGTGTTACACTGTTGATTCATATTTAGCTTGTGATCCTTATGGCCCTCAGATCCCCTTCCGTAGAACTCCTTCCTAGGTAGTCATTTCCCATTTTCTATTTGTGCAATTGCTTGTTCCTCCCTAAATGGAGTGCTTTGCATTTGTCCTTATTGAATTTCTTCTTATTTACTTCAGACCATTTCTCCAGTTTCTCCAGTTTATTTTGAATTTTAATCCTTTCATGCAAAGAACTTCCAACCACTCCCAGCTTGATATCCTCTGCAAACCCTAAAAATGTATTCTCTATGCCATTATTTAAATCATTGATGAAGATATCAAACACAACTGGACCCAGGACCAATCCCTGATGACCCCACTTGATATGCCCTTCCAGTCTGAGTGTGAACCACTGATAACAGTTATGCATCTACCTAATAGTAGCCCCCTCTAAACTATATTTCCCTAATTTCTTTTTGAGGTCATGTGAGACAGCATCAAAAACCCTACTAAAGTCAAGATATACCACATCTATCACTTCTCCCCATCCATATGGCTTGTTACCCAGTCAAAGAAAACTATTAGGTTGATTTGACATGATTATTTTCTAGGTGTTTGCAAACTGATTGTGTAATTATTTGCTCCATTATCTTTCCAGGTATTGAAGTTAAGGTGATTGGTCTGTAATTGTTAGGTCAAATTAGGTCAAATTTCAGAGGATGAATATAAGCAAATGCAACATGCATGTACAGATAAAATTTAAAATGTCAAGGCACAAAATGGGACATAAAGGGTAACAAGAAAAAATTCTACACATATATTAGAAGCAAGAGGAAGACCAGGGTAGGCCCGTTACTCAATGGGGGTGAGGTGTAAGTAATAACAGAAAATGTGGAAATGGCAGACGTGCTAAATGACTTTTTTTTTTAGTTTTCACCAAAAAATTTAGTAGCGATTGGATGTCTAACATACTGAATGCCAGTGAAAATGAGGTAGGATCTGAGGCTAAATAGGGAAAGAACAAATTAAAAATTACTGAGAGAAGTTAGATGTCTTCAAGTCATCTGTGCCCTGCTGTATTATTTTCCTAATTGATGTTTGGATAGTTGAAATGCCGATCACCACAAAGTCCTATGCTCTGGGTGATTTTGTAATAGGGAGCAGGAGGCTAAGAGTTCAAATGGCAAGTTCATTAAGGCAGAGAGCATCAGGTTTTGATCCCAAGCCAGTGCTGGCATGGACACTGGTGGGAATGTTCTCACAATTCCTTTCAAACACTGTATTGTTATGACATGTGAAAACTGAACATTTTCCACTGGGGCATTAAAAGCTGCTAAATGTACACACAGCGAACTGAGTGAGAAGCCCAAAGATTTCAATGAGAGGAGATAGCCTAGGATAGAGGGAATTCCGGCCTCCTCTGGAAGCAATTGACATTCATGGCACTAAAGGGAACAATGCTTCTATTTGACAGCATAACACTTCAGACTGTCAAATGCAGGGATCCCAAGTCGGGATGTTTGGTCCTGCCCCCATTCTGTGACAGGAGATTCAGAAACATCCATAGGTGAATACATGGACAGGATGCCATCTGCCATTGTGAACCAGAACTGCCTTGGCCACCAAGGAGTTAAGATTACTGTTGCCTTGTTCACCTTTATTTTCTTGGGGATGTGTGATTGGAGAGGTATGGGAAAGAAGGGATACATCAACAGGTCTGACCATCGCACAAAGAAGGCCCATCCCCTCTGAAGCAGTGCCCCTACGTGTTCCGAGAGCAGTAAACTGGGTACTTCTTGTTCGCTGAGTGACAAAGAAGTCCCAAGATGGGAAGCTCTGTTGATGACATATCTACTGAATCACTGATGAATGGAGCTCCCATTCATGATTCTCATGAAAATGCCTGCTGAAGCTGTCTGCTAGGGATTTCATTACTCTGGTAGATGCATTACAGAGAAGATGATCTGATGTTAGATCCACTAATTTCAGAGCTGTACCACCTCCCTGTAAAAAGGTGAGGACCTTGCTCCCCTGTTTGTTAAGTAACAGTAGTCATATTTTTCTGACTGGACCTGGATACCAGTGGATCGCATGAAAGGCAAAAATAGCTTACATGCTTGTATACTGCTGGAAGCTTGAGGAGTTTCATGTGGAGCATGGACTCTTGTAGAGTCCAGGAACCCTGGGCTACATGGTCATCCAGGTGTGCACCCCAGCCTAGAAGAGAAGTTTCCATGACAAACGTTCTTGTGGGTGGGGTGGGAATAAAGAGAATCTCCACACAAACATTGTCTCTCTTCTCCCACCACATGAGAGATGCCTGAATGCTGGCAGTAAGTGAGACTCTTGTCCAAGGAGTCCCTGTTAGAATGTAGTCCTTCCTCAGCCAGCTCTGGAGGCCAAGATGGTAAATCCTGGTGAAGAGGGTCACATGTGCACAACATCATGTGGCCCAGGAGGGTCAAGCAGGTCCTAAATGTCATCTGCAAGCTGAATCAAGGCTGGATACTGAGGCGTTTCATGATAAGGAATCTATCCTGTGGCAAGTAGGCCCTGCATGCAATCAAGTCCAGGACTGTCCCTATAAATTCTATAGTTGTTGTGGGTATTAAAGTGGACTTTCCTGAGTTTACTTGAAGACTTAAGGAATGGCAAAACTACAGCAGGACAAGAAAGAGCGGGGAGCTTCACATCAAAATATCCCTTAGCTCAGTGATTAGGGCACTCACCTGAGAAGTGGCAGATCCCAGTTTAAATCCCTTCTGCCCCTCAGGTGGAGAAGGGACATAAACCAAGGGTCTCATACTTCCCAGGATTGAACCCTAACCACTGGACTAAAGTTGCAGATACACTTGTCTATAGTGGTCCAACCCACTAAGTGAGGTCTGAGCATGTTTACCAGACTGGGCCACACAAATGAGGTAGATGAAAGAATGCCCATCTTCCCCTGGTTCATACATCACACTGGCATCCAGATGCCTGATATGGGGCTGCACTGCACATAGGCAGAAACATAGGTGCCTTGAGATCTTTTACTTCAAAAACTGAGGTAGTGAATGATTTTAGGTGCTTATAGGGTTTGAGAAGGCTGAGCAGGGTTTTGAGAATCCCAGTGAGGCCTGATTCTGGGATTTAAGCACCCAAGTCCTTTTGTGAATCTAGCTCTTACAGTAACTTTCTAAGGCAATATTCTATTATTTATGTGTCCATCTGGGCCTTTTAATGTACAATGGAAGAGTCTGCTTTGGCAAATCTAGCCTGAAAGTATACAGTAAAAAGCCTTTGCAACTAATTTGTAAAAATGTCTCAATAACCAACACTAGTCTTTGGAATCAAAAGGATGGTCATATGAAGATAATGCTAAAATTTCAATGAAACTCATGTAGGAAGAGATGCATCTTTAATAGATATGGAGTAGTCAGTTCATGTTTGGAGTTGTTAAAACTAATTCTCTTCTCCCTAGTATAAGAATTCAACATGTGCTGTTAAAAGAAATCTGCTGTGCACAGAGATTCTATTTAATATGTCTCATTATAAAAACAGGATTCAATCTCCACCTTGTGTAAATTGTCTTAACTCAGCTGAAGTTAATGGAGCTATGACTATTTGCACCAGTTTAAATCTGGACCTAAATTGATAACAAAACCCTCCTGACACACATTAAATGTCAACAGAAAGCTGTTCTCTTTCAAGTCTCAACACTTACATGAGAAACCCCATATATTTAGAGAAATGAAGAAGTGTCTTGAATTTGGTCACTTTAGGTAAAGAGTTCTAAAAGCCTGATCCCCCTCTCTACCACACTCCCATGACTGCAGATGGATTTAAAGAAGCATGTGACACCAATCAAAGGCCAAATGCATGGTTCATATACTACAATAGCATTTAATTAAGTTAACCAACAAGTTGAGCAATGCAATGTTTCATTTCTCTTATTTTTACTAGAGGACTCCTTGTAGGTGTTCAGTGTGAATTGTAAGCTCCGTCCGCCATTTAATTGAAGAGATAGAAATGTTACATTTCCTTCAAAAAGTTCTCTTTTCTCCAAAATTTCTTTCAGGCAATTGAGTTAAGTATATAGAAGACAAAAAGAAAATGAATTCTACCTAATCAGAATAAAAATCATCAATCAAAATCTCTCTTTCCATGGTGTCTGGTGTCGGAAGCCTGCTAATTTTCATTTATTCTTATTGGAGTAGATGGACAGCAGGTCTGCTCCAGTAAAGCAATTCCTATATTTCTTGTTTTTCCTGGATATACAAAATAAACTAGACTTGAATTTTTAAGATAAAAACAACTTTTCAGGACATCTGTACATACCACAAAGAAGCAAACAAGAGCATAAGCCCAATTTTTAAAGCAGATTTCTTTTAAGAGGACTTCTGCACACACAAGCACTAAAGGATAAGGAAAATAGTTTGCTTTTTTATGTCACTGGTGTGATAAAAGTGTGCTGTTCGGGCATACAATTACCTCCTAGCTTTGAATGTACTTTGGATGCTGATTGACAAAATAGAATTCAGATTGTCTGGGTCCTCTTAAATGTACATTTCTATACTTTCAGATCATCAGCTGCCACCTTAATTTTCAGGCTTTCAAATGTCTGGGGTTTTTAAATCATATTCCTTTAGAAAAAATATTTCCCTAAGTTCTTGATATGTATTTTCAACTAAATCTAGATTAATGAGTTGTATATATGCAAATGTAAGTAGTTTTTAAATGTATTTTGCAATGCTTTAGAAATTTAGAAATGGCTTATATTCTGTTCTTGACATGTATAGCAGCAATAAATTGAAACAATAAAGTTGAATCAGGGAAATATTTGCAATTGAGTTATGGCATAAACTGTGAGCATCCTAAGGTACACATGGATAAGGACATTATGAAGTCTGCAACTTGTGTCTACAAGCAAAATATTGCACATACCACTCCAAATGTTCCAATATTTAATTTAGGAAGCTTGCAGCTGTGAGCATTCTCAGGCACATGTGAGAAACTTGCACACCTTTTGGACCTCATGAAGCTGCCACAGCTAACAAGTTTAAAATACAGCCAAAGTGTCCAAAACTAGCCAAAGGCACCAGTTTTCATTGAAAACAGAATAAAGCAAATGTGGAGTTTGAAACCCAAACTGTTTAAGGTATGTGAAACCATGAAAGGTTGGGAAAATTCCATATGTAACATAATGTCCCTGGGAAAGCTATCTGTGCCTCTGGATTCTAAAAGCATGAGCTAAAAGACCCAGGTCTGACAGAACCATACTGTACACAGAAATGAAATATATCTCAGTATGGATTCTTATTCCACAAATGTCATCCTCAAACTGTCCAAAAATATTCTATATTGGTTTGTGTTCATGCATGTAAAATTTAAGTGAGGAATGGTGTAATTTGGGTAAGTTAGAATGGAGAAAGTAGTGTCTCAATACATGGATTCCACGGTTGCACTATAACTGTTGTAATGAGAACAAAATTTGAAGGCTCGTGGCATTCATTCATCTATTATTAGACTTTTTGGAACAGACCACTAGTTTTGACAGTTCTACAACCTTACAGAACTAATTTCTATAAAAACTAAGATCTCCAGATCAAATCAGAGCAATTATCCAAAGATTAGTGCCCAGTAATTTATTTATCCTCTTCAGTGAGCAGAAATAATGGGGATTAAGTTGCTTTGACTTTTTTCATAATTCATGCTCAGTTGCTATCAGATGCTTGCAGTCATCACAATGAATTAGAGTAGGAAGATATACAAATTGGATTAAATGTTACTTGTACCTTATTTTCTTTCTGGTTGAAATGGATAACAATTTGCCTCTCTTAATTAAAGCATTTTAAAAATACATATTGTAATCAGAATAATGGAAAAACTACTCAGATGATAATATTAAGGGGGGGCGGCCTTTCATGATGTGCAATGGGGGGTGGTACAGGAGTGGGAGCGGGACCAGCCACCCCTCAACCTCCTTTGTCCCATGGCCAGGTACCCCGCACTTACCCACCACTCCAGCCCCGCAGCCCAGTCAATTTTAAAACAAATTAATTTCAGGTATTACCTCTGCCCAAGTCACCCTGACAGCATTCATGGAAATTGGAAACCACCTTTGTCAAGAATTTTGGGTGAGGGCAGAGGTAAACATTATTAAGGAAAACTATATAAGAAGATTCTGAAATAAAAGCCTCTCTACTCACCCACTCTCCTTGCTGAGGTTACCACAATCAGAAACACCACTTTTATAGAGAGGTGAAGTAGGGAGCAAGTTGCAAGAAGATTCAAAGAGAAGCTCCATTAAATTTTGTTAGCATGAGGTTGAGATCCCATGGGGAAACAGGGTATAATCTACCTAATCCTTTTAGAAATCTGATAGTTATGGGGTTGGGAAAGGACTGATCTGTTACCCATTGGAGGGTAGAATGATGAAATCGCTGCCACGTGTATTTTAATAGAACTGTCAGCCCTTGATGTTTTAGGTGCAAAAGATAATCCAAAACATGCTTAATGGAAGCCTGCACTGGAGAGAGACTTTTCTGTTGAGATCAGACCAAAAAAGTTTTCCATGTAGCCAGGTAAGTATATCTAGTTAGAGGTTTTCTGCTATTCGGAAGTACCACCATAATGTCTTGCAAGCAAGACATTTGCACTGGTGTTAATCATGAAGCATCCCTGCTGTCAAGTGCAGGACCTGTGGTTTGGGATGGAGCAGACTGCCATGGTCCTGAGGAATCATGTCTGAGACCAATGGGAGAGGTAGAGGAGGCCTGACTAACAATGCTAGCAGGGTCAAGAACCAAAGTTCGCAAGGCCACACTGGGGGTGCTATTAGTATAAGGCAAGCATGCCCTTGCTTGGCTTTGAACAGGACTCTGGACAGTAATGGTACTGGAGGAAAGACACACAGTGGGGAATTTATCCATGATAGCAAGAACGCATCCATCAAAAACCCTGGTTTACAACCCCCTCGGGAACAGAACTGATGGCACTTTTTGTTGGCCTTTGTTGCAAACAGATTCACTTGGGTAGTTCCCTACAGCTGGAAGACGTACCTGGTCACATCCAGACACAGAGACCATTCGTGGTAATCAGGGAAGGACCTGCTTACACAATCTGCCAATGTTTTCCACTCTTCTGGGAGGTAAGCAGCTTTTGAGATGCAACTGGTTATGCAGAAGTGTCTACTGGCACAGCTGGGAGAAACATGCCCTCCTGTCAGATTTACATAAAACAGTCGCTGTGCTGTCCATTAACACAAGCAGATTTTTTCCCAGAATATGTGAATGGAAGGAAGAGTAGGCTATACAGCTATCATGTAGTTCTCTGACATTTATATAGGTCCTCAGATCCTGAGAGGACCACAACCCTTGAGTTTGCAGGGTTCCAAAGTATGCCCTCCAACCCAGGAATAAGGTATCTGTGACCAACATGAGTAGTGGTTGAGGAGAAACTTAAGTGGTTGAGGAGAAACTCCTGCCCAAATGTTCTTAGAGTGCATCAACCAGACCAGAAGGGACAAAATTACCTCTAGAATGCAAATCACTCTGTCCAAACAATGTCAACATACATCACCACTAGCCATCCCTGAATCCTAAGACATAGATGGCATGCTATACTACATAGGTGCATGATGCCATGTGCTCCAGAAATCTGAGGCAAGTGTGCACTGTGGTGATGGGATGTGCTTTTAGATCCAATTCCAGATTTCAAAGCTTTTGGAATCTTGTTGGGAGCAGAAACGTTGTGGCATCCAGAAATGCCCTGATACACTCTATTCTTTGCACAGGTTTTATAATTGATTTGTCCAGATTGAGTAAAAGCCCCAGTGCATTAAAAGTAGATTGAATGATGGCCATGCTGGACAGTACTTGAGACTGGCCTCACCCTACCAGATAGCTGGTTGGTGAAACACATGGACTCTCAAACTCCTCAGATATGTAGCTACTGGCACCATGCACTTTGTGAAAATGCAAGGGACTGCTGATAAGCCAAATTGAAGTACTGTGAATTGGTAGTGTTTTCCATTCACTATGAACCTAAGAAACTTGTGGTGGTCTGGACAGATCACTATATGGAAATAAGCATCTTTTAAGTCAAAGGACAGTAAAGGAATAATGAAAGCTAGGCTGACCATGCAGAATTTTATTTTCTTCAGGTACTTTTTTAAACTCTCTTAGACCTAAAATAGGTCTGAGACTGCCTTTTGCTGTGGGAATAAGAAAACAGTGGGAATAAAAACCTCTCCCTCTGAGGTGCAGAGGAACTTCCTCTATGGCTCCTGCTAGGAGGAGAGATTGGATATCCCACCGAAGAATGGTTGTGATAGTGGTCCCTGAAGAGGGAAGGGGGGATAGAAACAACTGAAGGCAATATCCCAGATCCACTGTGCTTAAGACCCAGCTATCTGATGTGATTGAGTCCAAGCATGAAGTGGGATAAAATGATTGGCACAGATACAGGTAGGAACAGATTGGTCTATAAGTTCCTGGTATGTAGCCCTTGACAAACCCATCAAAATGCGTGTCTAGACTGGAATGCTGGTCAAGAGGAACCTCCTGCTGGAAATGAAGGGGCTGGTGGTCACCTCCTGTAATTCCTTCCCTTTTCTCTCAGCAGGTCTTGGGGCTGATGAAAAAAGCTCTGATATCTGTGAGCCTGCTGGGGCTGGAAACGCTTCCTCTTTGTGGCTGCTGTGTAGATTCCAAGCGATTTCAGTGTTGCCCTTGAATTTTTTAGACTATGCAGTCTAACATCAATCTTTTCTGAAAAGCAGGACAGACCCTCAACTAGCAAATCCTGGATGGTCTGCCGTACTTCAGGAGGGAGACCAGAAGACTGCAGCCATGAACACTTCCACAGAGATATGGCAGATACCAGCATAAAGCTGCTGAATCAGTCACATTCAAGATGCCCTGAAGAGCCATCCTTGCCACCAGCATCCCCATTAGAGCGAACTCCAGTCTGGAGTCCAACAGCAATCTAATAACCTAAGAATGATCTGACCCAGTATGGCCAATGGTCCATCTAGCCAAGTATCCTGTCTTCCAACAGTGGCCAATGTCAAATGATTCAGAAGGAATTAACAGAACAGGGCATTCATTGAATGAGACATCCCATCATCCACCCACAGCTTCTGGCAGTTAGAGGCCCAGAACATCCAGAGCACGGGGTTGCATCCCTGACCATCTTGGCTAATAGCCATTGATGCACTTATCCTCTGTAAACTTATCTAATTCCCTTTTGAACCCAGTTATACTTTTGACCTTCATAACATCCCTCGGCAAAGAGTTACAATGATTCACTCTGCATTGTGTGTAGTAGTATTTCCTTTTGTTTGTTTTCCTCCTGCTGCCTCTTAAATTCCTTGGGTGACCTCTGGTTCTTGTGTTTTGTGATGGGGTAAATAACACTTCCCTATTCACTTTCTCAACACCATTCATGATTTTATAGCTCTCTATTATATCCCCCATTAGTCATCTCTTTTCCAAGCTGAAAATTCCAGTCTTCTTAATCTCTCCTCAGATGGAAGCTGTTCCATACACTTACTTTTGTTGTCCTTCTCTATACATTTTCCAATTCTAATGTATCTTTTTGGAGATGGGGTGATCAGAACTGTGTGCAGTATTCAAGGTGCAGGAGCACCACAGATTTTTAAATAGCATTATCATATTTACTGTCTTATCTATCCCTTTCTTAATGGTTCCTAACAATCTGTTTGCTTTTTTGATTGTCACTGTACATTGAACAGATGTTCTTAGAGAACTATCCACAATGACACCAAGATCTCTTTCTTGTGTGGTAACAGCTAATTGAGTACGTATAGTTGGGATTATGTTTTCCAATATGTATTACTTTGCATTTATTAACATTGGAATTCATCTGCCATTTTCTTGCCCAATCACCCACTTTTGTGAGATCCCTTTGTAACTCTCAGCACTCTGCTTTGGACTTACCTATCTTAAGTAGTTTTGTATCATCTGCAAACTTTGCCACCACACTGTTTACCCCTTTTCCATATCATTTATGAATATGTTGAACAGAACTGGTCCCAGTACAGATCCCTGAGGGACACCACTATACCTCTCTCCATTCTCAGAACTGGACGTTTATTCCTACCCTTAGTTTCCTGTCTTTTAATGAGTTACTGATCCAGGAAAGGTCCTTCCCTTTTACCCCATGACCGCTTACTTCACTTAAGAGCTTCTGGTCAGGGACCTTGTCAAAGGCTTTCAGAAAATTCAGGTACACTAGATCCACTGTGTCCATGTTTGTTGAACCCTTCAAAGAATCCTAATAGAGTGATGAGGCATGATTTCCCTTTACAAAAGCCATGTTGACTTTACCCAATAAATTGTGTTCATCTATGTGTCTAATAATTCTGTTCTTTACTATTGTTTCAACCAATTTGCCTGGTACTGAAATTAGGTTTACCAACCTGTGATTGCCAGGATTGCCTCTGGAGCCTTTTAAAAATTGGTGTCACATTAGCTACCCTTTAGTCATCTGGTACAGAAGTTGATTTAAGTGACAGGTTATATACCACACTTAGTAGATCTGCAATTTCATATTTGTGTTCTTTCAGAACTCTTGGGTGAATACCATCTGGTTCTGGTGATTTATTACTGTTTAGTTTATCAATTTTTTCCAAAAACTCCTTTATTGACACCTTAATCAAGGACAGTTCCTCAGCTCTGTCACCTAAAAAAAATGGCACAGGTTTGGCAATCTCCCTTACATCCTGGGCAGTGAAGATCAATACAAAGAATTCATTTAGCTTCTCATCAACGACCTTATCTTCCTGGAGTGCCCCTTTAGGACCTCGAACATCTAATTGCCCCACTGATTGTTTGGCAGGCTTTCTGCTTCTGATGTACTTAAAAAATTCTTCACTGTTAGTTTTTGAGTCTTTTGTTAGTTGCTCTTTTTTGGCCTGCCTAATTAGACTTTTACACTTGACTTGTCAGAGTTTATGTTCATTTCTATTGTCCTTTTCACCTCTAACTGCTGCTTTTACTTTGTTGTTTGGCTATGGAGGCATTTTTTAATTAGGTTTTTTAATTTGGGGTATATATTTAATTTGAGCCTTTATTATGGTGTTTTTAAAGTTTCCATGAATCTTGCAGGCATTTCACTTTTGTGACTGTCCCTTTTAATTTCCATTTAACTAGCTTCCTGATTTTTGTGGAGCTCCCCTTTCTGAAATTAAATGCTACTGTGGTGGGCTTCTTTTGTATTTCTCACACTCCCTCCCCATGGAATTTAGATTTAATTTTATTATGGTCATTATTATGAGCAATTCAGCTACCTTTACCTCTTGGAGTAGGTCCTGTACTCCACTTAAGACTGAATCAAGAATGCCTCTCCCCTTGTGAGTTCCAGGACTGGCTGCTCCAAGAAGCAGTCATTAATGACTATACTGAGCCAATACAGAGATAGTTGAAATTCCCCATTATTATTGACTTTTCTAATTTTTATAGCCCTTCTCATCTCCCAGAGCATTTCACAACCTCCATCACCATCCTGGTCAGGTGGTCCATAGGACAGTCCTACTGCTATGTTCTTATTATTCAAGCACATGATTTCTATCCATAGAGATTCTATGGTACAGGTTGATTCATTGAAGATGTTTTACTATATTTGACACTATGCTTTCTTTCACATGCTGTTCCATTTCCCCACTAACACAATTGACTCTGTCATTCCTAACAATTTTGTACCTGGTATTACTTTGTCCCACAGAGTATCATTGTTCTATCAAGTTTTTGTGATGCCTATTATATAAATATCCTCATGTAACACCAGGAATTCACATTTACTCATCTGTAGACTTTAGCATTTGTATACAAGCATTTATAAAATTTGTCACTTTTTAGTTATCTGCCTTCATGTGATGTAATTGAATGGGACCCTTTCATTTGACTGTTTTTCTTCCTGTATTTTATCAACTTCTATCCTCTCCTCTTAACTTGGATATAGAGTGTCCCTGTTAATAGATCCTCTCCTATGGGATGTCGCTGTCTCTGTAAGATGTCACTGTCTTCTTAATTTTACATGCGAGCAGTCTGATAGAGAATCCACCACAACCCTTGGTAAATTGTTCCAACAGTTACTCTCACCATTAAAAATTTATACCTCATTTCCAGTCTGAGTTTGTTTAGCTTCAACTTCAAGCCATTGAATCACATTATGCCGTTCCATGCTAAAGGTAAAGATGCAGTATATTTTAACCATTCTATTGTCTAAAGACTCTAAACATGTTTAGATCAGATCTAGATGACACAGTGGTAAAACACTGATGGGCTGCCTGTGATCTATCTGCATTAAGACTCCCACCTTGGATATACTTGTATCAGTATTCCCATTTTACAGACAGGGATACTAGTTACATGTCTCATGAGAGTGTAGTGAGGCTGAATATTTGTAAAGTTCTCTGACCATGATGAATGCTATATAAAGGGTTTATTACCAGTTTAGAGCTTGTGTGTAGGTTTATTAACTAGACTGGCCATTGCTAAATTTCTAATCTGGAACAAACCAGTGTGTTCAGTCTAGTCCACTAGTCTAATAGTAGCCAAGCGTAGATATGTTCCATTTTTATAAAGCCTTCTATCCAAGTCCCTTTGGGAACTTGGACTCAAGTGCCTATATGGACAGCAATGAATGAATAAAGAACAGCTGACCAACAGTTAATGGAGTCTTAGTTAGAGTAGCTATTTAAATATCTAAGCCTTTGCAAAGTGGCTGTTTATTAGATGCATCTTTATAGGGCCCGACTTTATTCCTAACTTGGCTTCCAATATGCACTTGCAAAATACTGTTGCACTGACATAGCACTAGATATTATACAGCATGTATGTGTTTTACCACATAAAAATTACAATATGAATCTCAAGCACTATGAGGTTATCAATTACACATCAAAAAGACATGCAAAGACCCAGTATAATTCACCTCCAGTATAATTCATATAAACCACCTGTGCATTTCTATGAGGATAGTTTTCCTACTCTCAAGATTCTTCTAGAAGCAAGGGATTACATCTTTGAAATTAAGTTTTATTTGTAAACCAGTATTTACTTCAGTGTACTTTGATATTGTACTGAAAGTATGTTAAGCTAAAGGGCTTTAAGAATAAGCAAATTATTCCTTCTCTTCTAATGATTTTTCTAGGGTTTTTTTAATGTAATAACTAGGGTGTATATTATAGAACTACATATAGTATAGGAAATGCATTTCAACTGCACAGTATAAGAATCAGATAAAGATCAAAGAACAGCTATGATCACTAACATGCATAAAGAACAGAAGAAACTGAAGTCATGAATGATGGTCTAGTGGAAGAACAGTACCAGACTTTGAGCATGGTCCCAGGCCAGCAAGGATGGGATCTCTATGGAGGACCTGTGCAAAGTTTACAAGCAGCATTAGCACTGATCATTCCTGCTACCTTGGTATCTGTGGCTTCCTCAGTATTGCACTATAGCATCAGCTTGGCAAATGAGCTGAAGTCCTGGGGTACAAGCCGAGTTGACACAGTAACTTGCACCCATCTTCCTCTGATAAAGTCTATCAACATGTTTCTTTTTATTAAAAAAAATGTAAAGATTTCAATAAAAATGCATTAAGACATTCTTAAAAGCCAAGTCAAATGTTAGTTTGCTCTAACACAGTTCTTACCTACTACAGTCCAAATGTGAAATATTACACATATGACACACGTCTTATGACATATGTCTTACACATATGACAAGGAACATAAGAATGGCCATAGCGGGTCAGACCAATGGCCACTCTAGCCCAGTATCCTGTCTTCCAACAGTGGCCAATGTCAGGTACTTCAGAGGGAATGAACAGAACAGGTAATCATCAGTGATCCATTCAGTGCCCGTTCCCAGCCTCTACCAAACAGCAATCCCTACCTATCCCGAGTAATAGCCATTGATGGATCTATCCTCCATTAACTTATTGAATTATTTTTTGAACACTATTATAGTCTTAGCCTTCACAACATCTTTTGGCAAGGAGTTCTTCACACAATGCACAGTCAACCTCTAGAAATTTGTTCATTTTAAATCTGCTGCCTATTAAGTGCATTTATGGACCCCTACTTTTTGTGTTATGAGACGGAGTAAATAACACTTCCTTTTTACTTTCTCCACACCAGTCATGATTTTATAGACCTCTATCATATCTCTCCTTAGTTGCCTCTTTTCCAAGATGAAAAGGTCCAATTTCATTAATCTCGCCTCATAGGGAAGCTTTTCCATACCCCTAATCGTTGTTGCCCTTTTACCTTTTCCAATTCCAATGTATCTTTTTGAGATGGAGACCAGATCTGCACATAGTAATCAAGATGTGGGTGTACAATGGATTTATAAAAAAGCAATACAATTATTATCTATCCCTTTCCCAATGATTCTCAACTTTTTTTTTAGCTTTTTTGATTGCTGCTGCACACTGAGTGGATGTTTTCAGAGACCCATCCATCATGATTCCAAAATCTCTTTCTGGTAACAGCTAATTTAGACCCCATCATTTTATATGTATAGTTTGGATTATGTTTTCCAAGGTGCATTATTTTGCATTTATGAATATGTTGAATAGTACTGGTCCCAGTACAGACCCCCGGCAGACCCCACTATTTACCTCAATCTATTCTGGAAATGGACTATTTAGCCCTACCCTTTGTTTCCTATCTTTTAACCAGTTATTAATCCAGGAGAGAACCTTCTCTCTTTTACCATGACCACTTTCTTTGCTTAATAGTCTTTTGTGATGGACCTTGCCAAAGGCATTCTGAAAATCAAAGTACACTAGATCCACTGGACCTCCCTTGTCCTCATGCTTTTTGACCCCCTCAAAGAGTTCTAATAAATTGACGAGGCAAAATTTCCCTTTACAAAAACCATGTTGACTCTTTCCCAACACAAAAAAGTTATTCATGCAGAAAACTCACATTGATGGGCGCTTCATTCCTTCAGTGTAAATAACTATTTCTTTAAAATCTTGTTTCTGTTGCAAATAATTTTAAGAGATGAAAAGTCAAGGACAACAAGTTTGTGCAGAATATTGGTAATTTGGGGAATAAGATGAATGACACCTCCTGAAATGTCCCTCATTTCAAGGGATATGTATAAACACATTTCCTGGAAAATATTTTAAAATAAGCAAATTTATTTTGCATCTAAGGAGGTGCAAAAAAATTATTTTGCACCTAAACACCAGAGCAAAGGCATACTGAATAAGACTGTCCGTGGATGCATAGGCTACCACTGCCCTTATCAGTCTTCTATACAACCACCTAACCCTCCCTTCTCACTACAGCTAGCTGACTCGGCCCCCCTTTTTAAGGGCCAGCTATTTGATTGCATGAAAGCTAAGAGGTTCATTAAACTGCTGTACTTTGACTATGAGATTTTAAAAAGCATAGAGGTATAAAGTTGTTAGCAACCTGCACTTCAATTTATGAGAATTAGGGTTGTTCTGATAGGATTAGAACACACATAGCAGGGTTATACATTTTATTCAAGCCTCTAGAAAACACAGCAGTTACAGAAATTATAAATCTGGAGGTTTAATTTCTTTTAACTTTGCTGTTCAGTGTTGTTTCCACTAAGCCTTTAAAGCTCAAATTTATATAAACAATTTTAATAGAAACTGCTTTGGGAATAAGAGTATCTTATTTTAGATTAACTTCTATAGTCTGAAAAAAAGGTTTCCCTTGCAAGTATTCTGAATACCTTCAGGTTTGCTCTCAAAAATAGGTATCCCCATGAGTGTAAACTGAAAAATAAAAAGTATCAGGGGCCAAAGCCAACCAACAAAAAAAGTCCAACATGAAATAGAGAACCCAAGCTTCATTATTTGGATTTTATATCCATGAGTTGGAAGAAACAATATTTTCAAAAATTTAAGAGACACATTCAGCAACTCCTCCCCCCAGGCCAAGTATGATATCACTTCAAATTGTTCCACAAGAAATTTTAAAAACTCTCCATCATAGCTTTTCATTACTGGCCTGCCAAAATATATACTGCAGCTATATTTAGTTTATTGGAACTAATACTATTTGTTTTGAAAAAAACTGATAAACACCTCCAATGAAATTAGGCGAAGGCTGTTAACTTGAGTGCCCCATATCTTCCCCTCCACACACCTCTCAAATATATACATAATAATGTGTGTTGGCCTCATGAACCAGCTCAAACTGCTCTGAACTTAACCATTTGTTACATCACTAGCACAGCGTACTTGCACTCTGGACTGGAAAAGTATTTAGGTATTTATCCTTTTGGCCCCTATCTACACCACAATTACAAACACAGCTGTACCCTATGATATAATAGGCTGTTCCCATCTACACATGCAAAATCAAATTATAACATGAGTTACAACTGTGTTCTTTGGCATTTCTTATTGTAGCATAGAAAGGTTCACAAATATTAAGTGCCTTCTCTCAGTGTCTATCAATTACAGTTCAACAATTTTACACCTCTACATTTGTAACATCTCTTGAATCACTGGGAATTGTGAGAGCTCAACACCTCCAACACAGTTAATAGGAGTTGCAGATACTGTACATGGCCCCTCATTTCAGAGATGGCTATCAGGGCTCATAGGATCACGTTTTAGTGAGTTTGTACCAGTCAATGCATGTATGTTATTTATATGGTTTGGACCATTAACATTCAATGTAACACATTAAGTATTAATATGAAATTCATTTACCTTTTATTACAGTTAAACCTTAATGATTTGCTTATAAAAGATAAGGATGTTCATGCACAAGCTTTTTTCCTCAAAGTCTGAGATAAGCAATATTTTACAGTCATTATTTAGTGAGTCTGTGTACAGCAGTTTTTAATTCTTTCTTCACTACACCACAGAAAAGTTTCAGGACCTCAAGGTGTTTTGAGTATTCTATTGATGTCAATATTTTATCCTGAGCTAAAGCATACCTCTATGGGATCATACAGGTGGCCAAGGTGATCAGCAAATAACATGAAAGACTATTATCTGTGGAATGTGATGTATTGATATGCTGCTTTACAGAGATGTTAGCATAGACAGTGATTTACAACAGTGCTAAGGCACTGAAACTAATAGAGGCAGCTTGGTTGTGTGGTTAGAATCAGGATAACAAGAAAGCACTGAGTCAAAACTCCCCATTTTTCCAATTATTTGCTACAATATGTGAGGTCTGACAAGTTGTTAGTTCTCTCTCTGCTCCACTTTCCACACTCCAACTCAATTTGGAAAAAGGGAGATAGTTATTAGGGCTCCTAAGCACTATGGTAATACAAATAGTTGGTAAATGCAAGGTCAGTTACATAGGAGGAAAACATTTTAACTACTCATAAGGTTACAATGTTCTAAATTCGTTATCAACTCATAAAATAGATCTAGGCCTCACTGTATACAGCTCAGTGAAGACCTCTGCCCAATGTGACAAAAAAAGCAAGCAAGATATTAGGATGCATAATGAATGCAATGGAGACAAATATGCCATTAGCTAAATAAATTATGCAACATCACATGGAATACTGTGAACAATACTGATCACCTCATATCTAAAAGAATATTGCAGAATTAGAGGGGACTCAGAAAATGTTAAGAAAAATGATTATCTAACACTCCCCCATTCTCATCTTCAAACTTCATCAGTGATGATTTTAAGTATTCTTGTGGGTCATAGATAAAAATGGTAAATAGCATAGAGCCAAGAACTGATCCCTACAGGGCCCCAATAGAAACACACTCGTTCAGTGATGATTCCCCATTTACAATGATATTTTGTGACATATCAGCCAGTTTTTAATTCATTTAATTTTTTTTAAATCAAAATGTTATGCGGTACCAAGTCAAACACCAGATAGAAGTCTAAATATATTAGGTCACTGCTATTACCTTTATCAGCCAATGCTGTAATCTCATAAAAAAAATAAAGTTACTTTGATAGGACTTATTTTCCATGAACCCATGGTGGTTTGCATTAAGTAATATTACCCCTTCTTTAGTGCTTTATTAATTGAGTCCCGTATCAGCCACTCCATTACCTTACCAGAGATCAATGTCAGACTGACAGATTTTTATGTATTTAATAAATGGTTAAAAAGTTTTTATGGAGGTTGTTCGCATAAAGTTACACGAGCCTACTCTTGTTTCAAACACTGAACCATAATGTTTTAACAGTGAAACAATGGTTCCAACACACTTAAACCCTTCTACAGAACACACATCAGGGGGTATGGACCTCACCAAGGCAGCTAAATAGCTAACATCTACTTTAGCATTTTATGCTATTAAATATATTTTCTCATGTAAGCTTTGACCTCATGAAATAGGAGGATTTTTTTTTTTAAATAATATTTTATGCATTTACAGTTTTGGTTGAAGGAGGTTACAGATTAGTGAAAAAACTGTGTCTTTAAAAGGAAAAAGGATGTGTCTTGTACAATTAAGAGATAAATAAGGCCAAATCCATTTTAACATGCAGGCCAGCTACAATAACCAACTATATTCTGTTTTATGGGCTACTAAGGCATGAAATTCATGTCCCGCTTACAGGCAGGAATGGAGTGTTGGAAAGATATGGTGAACATGGTGCAGTTCAGTAAGAGCTTCTATTGTCCTGTATCACAGCCCTGTGCCAAAGACACTGTCCATACTGAACAGGTACAAGGACCTATGAATGGGTTAGCTGACCAAACTGCCTTTGATGTTGCATGTTGACATTGCACTCCCTTGTAAGTCCACAGTGGAGTTCCTGCAGCCCTGTAGTGCTGGATCATGATATATGGAGTCCATAATGGAGTCTCAATTCTCCTGTCTAGGTCAGCCATGTCATTCAAGAGATGGTTGAATTTTCATCCTTGAACTTAAATTCTGTCAGCCCCTTTTCACATCCCTCTGAAGGCTGAGGAATAGATCTTCCCTTGGCTATTTCCTTGTCCTTTGATTTGTCAAAAACTCTGTCACTTGAGCTCTCAAGTCCTTCAGTGTAACATGCCAGCATTTCCCAATTATACCCTTGTTGCAGAAGTGGTCTCTGAAAAGACAAAAAAAGTAAAAGAATATTGGATTATTTATGACAGCCTTTGGAATACCAAGAAATGTAATAATATAATTTACAATCAAATTTCAATGCCTTATTACAAGACGTTCTATCTTGCAATTTAAAATGGTAAAGAAGTCTCCAAAGTGTGTATGTGCGCGCACGGGGCAGGGAGGGGGGAGTAGGGAGAAGGACGACAAAAAAAAAAAAAGCCCACTGGGTGATACTAGTTCCAACAGAGAAAGGGAGAGATCCATTCAAGGAAGCAAATGACAGCTCACAAATCTGCAGACTAATTACTTTCAATGATTACTGCAGAGGCTGTGCTCCAGAGCTGGAGGCACACAAATTTATTTGTGAGCACAGGTCAGAGTTACCATTACACTCTAATCTGTTTGACAAGATACTGCACATGTTTAACCAAACATTTTTTTGAGATTAGTACAGATGGCTGGGAAAAAAGTTATCCCAAGATAAACAATTATCTTTACTAGATTGCTCCCCTGCATTTGCTGGTTGGGCATAGCTATGATTCTACCCAATTCCTGTGGTAAACAAACTATTTTACTCATATATATGTGCATGCCTTTGTTTCATATATTAAACAGAAAGGCAGAATTAAAACATCATGTCAGTAAGATAAAAGCAGATAATTATATAGGTGCACTAGTCTGCCCTATTAGTTCAACATATACGATGTAATGTACATGCTCAGACTGTATGCAAATTTCATAGCCTATTATAACATAATTCTCCTGCTTTGACATTTTCTATATTCTGGCATCTAACTTTTTTTTAAAAAAGAAAAGATTTCCCCCCCACTTGGTCACCATATAAGACTGGCTAGATGGAATTGCTTGGCTATCTACAGTGCACAGTTTGCCAGAGATTTCCACCCTCACTTGGAACTAGGGCCCATGGAGTCAAAGGTGAAAGGGTGTTGCATAAGAGATTATTTTAAGCAGGAGCTGCAGAAATAGGTGGGTGTGAAAGAAGAAGGAATTGCTCCTTGCACTTGTGGCACTGAAGCCAAGTTTTATTGGAGTGGAGACTTCCTGTCTTAATTAGATTCCAAAAAATTGTTCCCCTCACATTCAAAAGCAATCCTAATCAGTGAAATAAAGTTACCTTGTGTAGATGTCTCCTTGTCTCCATGGTCATTGTCCTCTCCAGCCTGCAAGTCTGTTCTCGTCCCAAAACCTCTTCAGATTATCAGGTAACTCTGGGCCCCAGTTCAGAGAGGGCAATGGAAACAGAGTTCTCCTTCCCATCTTGCTGGTCCCTCAACAGCCCATTTGCAAGTGTCTGGATGTTGTCCAACATTATCTCAGCCTTCATAGGTATGCAATTGTTCACACACAAAGCCATACACCAGGATGTTACAGTTTACAGAGCCAGCCTAACGCAGTTATTTACAAGCACCTGGATCATTGCCTTAGGCCAGCTAGTAGCATGATTATACAATGCTGTCTTCTGAGGTGGACTTGTTAACACACAGCAGACACACAGAATACTGTTCATAAATAGAGCACATTAAGATCTAGAGTGTGCAGAATTATTTGTACAAATGAAGGGTTTCAGAAAAATCTTGCCCTTAGACCAGAAGATGAACAAGTTGAGCTACATAAGCATTGCCTTCTTCACTGTGCATGGCAGTAGAAGGACTAATTACATCAGTGAAACTTTTGTGCCAGTGACTACTGAAGCTGCCAGTGCAGGCTGGCATGGTGGCAGATGTCATTGTTGCTGGTCTTTTCAGGGCAAGTATCCCACATCCGTGCAGATAAACCGTGTGTTTCAGGTTCCAGTAAATGGTTAGAATGTCAAATTTCACAAATGTAGACAAAACCTAGATGTGACTGGGTAATTCTCCTTGCAAATCACTCTATGATTAATGTTAGCAAGGGTACTAAACAGTGTTCTTTTATAATGCAACATCGACTGGTACCCTGCACTTCTTTGATTTATGTCAAGTAACAACCATCAGATAATTGCTTTGTCACTACGCACCTGCAAAATATCTGAACTAGAGACCAAGCATTAAAAGCCTCCATACCCCATTATTATTCCCCTTTTCCATTACACATGCAGATAATAAAGATAAGATAGAGTTTCCAAGAATAAAAGGATTTATTTTAAAGGATGTTTTAAAGAATGTTATTTACATTTTTTGAATGGATTGATTTTATTTTTATTTTTTAAAAGAAAATGTATAATGTTTTTCTGCTTCTCTGCTGATGTTTATCAAGAATATTTGTACAGAAAGAGGAAAATGACTGACTATACAAGAGAAACAAAAAACTGCTGTATGCAAAGCACTGCATACTTAAAAAAAAGTCCCAAAGATTTTCACCAGTATCTTTCAATCATAGTAATACTGGGTACTAAATATTGGGTATTACTTAAAAGTATATGAGGTACACAATTTTCAATCAGAAGTGTGAACTTTAACTTGATATCCCTTTCAGAAAGTTTCTTGATCCCTATAAGCAGGGCCATGTAATCTGTAATTTGTGGCACAATGGAACAAAATTCTGTAGATAAAACTCCTAAATTCTAGGGGAATGTTAATCTCTTCATCTTTTTACATCCTCAAGCCTCACCTGATGCTGTAGTCTCTAGACAGCCTAGCTAACCAGCCTGCACTTTTTCCTCTTCCCAGGCTGCAATGTGAATTTCAGCTCTTACTCCTTGGCACGTACACCATCCAACCACCTCTGCCTGGTTCTATAAACAGTGAAGGTAGCATGTACTATAATCTATTTAATTCCCCTTTTGGGGAAAGGTGCAG
Source organism: Mesoclemmys tuberculata (assembly GCA_007922155.1). NCBI lineage: Eukaryota > Metazoa > Chordata > Testudines > Chelidae > Mesoclemmys > Mesoclemmys tuberculata. Next base: position 52,222,835 of record ML675604.1, read on the forward strand.
AGCAAGGAGCAGCTGTTGGCGTGTCCCAGAAGGGCAGGGAGACAAAATAAAATGTTGGGTGCCCAGCAGCAGCAAAAATGCTGAATTCTGTGGTGTTATCTTGAAAAAATGCTAAATTTCACAGCGACAAAATCAGAGTCTGTGAGGTTCCAAATAAAGTTATTTGGGATGTTCATATCTCTCAGAACCATTTCTTCAGTTTAATTGCAGACTCAGACAGGCAATGGTTTACACACTTCATATTCTTAACGTTACCTTTAGAACCATTTCTTTTTTTAAAAATGAGACTTGAGATTTTGGAGAACAGTTCTGTGGTAAGGGCTGAATTTCATCCAAATTCCAGTCTTAGAATTCACAAGGACCTGCCTATAAACTCAGCTTTTAAATGTTACCTTAGAATTAAAGTGACTCTAGATACAAGAGACTAAACAGATTAGATACTGTACTCACTTCCATGGTCTCTGAGCATCCTACATTTTCTCTCTTTAAAAGAGCAACTTTTTTTTATTTTTTGGTTACCCTTCCCCAAGATGTCTTTTAAATGTAGCCCGCCTTTCCTGACCTCAATTCCCTTCTATAGCAATCTGGATGCTGCATCAGCAATGGTTAGTTTGTGCTGACTTCCTCTGTGGCCTGGTCTGCACTTATGTTAGGTCAACATAGCTATGTCATTATCAGCTGAGGGGAAGAAAAAACCCCACACCCCTGACCAATCTAGTTATGCTGATCTAACTCCCAGTGTAGACACAGCTACACTGAAGGAAGAATGCTTCTGTTGATATAGCATCATTAGGAGAATTGGTGTTCCTACACCAAAAGAAAAAACCCTTTCATCAGCAGAGACTGTACCTACACTGCAAATAAAGGCCCATGGGCTGTCCTGTGCCAGCTGACTTGGGCTCACAGGACTCAGGCTGCAGGGCTATTTAGGCTTGGGCTGGAGCCCAGACTCTAGGACCCTGCAAAGTAGAAGTGTCCCAGAGCCCAGACTGCAGCCCAAGCCCAAATGTCTACATCGCAATTAACAGCCCCACAGCCTGAGTCCTTGGAGCCTGCGCCAGCTGGCACAGGCCAGCAGCAGGTGTCTAATTGCAGTGTAGACATACCCTAGGGGTTATGCCAGTATAGTCTCTATTATGTAATCATACCTTCGTATTCAGAAGTCTTCCCACTCTCACACCGTACTACCGCTGGCCTCATAGAAATAGGAGGCTAGGCTTCAATGCTAAAAATTAACATTTCACTGCTGGCACTTTTCTAATTGGACTTCCCTGCTCATTTCAGGCTATACTCATTTGCCTCAATTTCCTACTTCAGCACAAAGCTTTCTTGTTTTAAATGCTTAAGTCAGGAAGGAAAAAAAAAGAAAGGAGGGTAAATAAACTTCTCTCTTCCTCCATCCCAGTTTTGGGGCTAATTAATCCTGAAGTCAAGTGAGCCAAACAACTGCCAATTCTCTCAACCAGCGATCCATGTGGCCTCTCTACACAGCAAGAATATTCTGAAGGGTTTGCTCCTCAGTGGGACTCTTACTACATTAAGTAAAATTTATTTTAATAAAACAGGGTAACAATAAGAGTCAGTGATCTCTCTTTTTAAAATTACATTCCAAAAACAACTACAGATTTCATTACAATGAGACTAGAAAACTGCATGTGTTCAGCTTGTAATGTCATAGCATTAGGATTCCTAAGGAAGAATCTCAACATTTATTTGATGCATTTATTCTTGCAAGTACTTTTTAAAGTGCATATTATATGTAGAGTATTTCAGATTAGTAAGAACAAACTTTAGAAAGAATTTGATTGGGGGTGTCCAGCACAAACATTTCTTTGGCGTTTACTAAAATTAAGTATGTGTTCAGGATCTTAGGAATACTGACTGTATGACAGTAAGCCTTCATATAAAAATCCTGTGTGCCTCGGAGTCCAGTATCAGTTATATGATGTGAATTAAAAAAAAATTATTTGCAACTTCTGAGGCCTGGTCTACACACTGAAAAATTTAGGTTGACATATCTACAACACTCAGGGGTATGACACAGCTAGGTCAATGAAAGTATGTTTATCTATTTAACTATCATTTCTTGGGGAAGAGCTGTTCCTACACTGATTAAAAGAAAATCTCCCCATGCAGCTATAGTACCTGTAGTGTAGATGTGGCCTAAACCTATCCTCAAATATTTAAAACACTGTTATATTCTGTTTTGGATTCATTTAGCCACTGCTAGATCAACAAGGGTGAGAGAAATTATAACATGCACCAAGCACAATTTGAAATAGATTTTTTCCTAAAGCACAATCTCCAATAAACATAGAGACAGGTATCTAGATTGTGATACTACACCTTCCCCCAGGATTTTTCTCCTTGCTACCTCACAAACACACTCACTTATAGGGCGAGGACCGAAGTTACAATCGCTCTCCCTCTGAGGGTGGAAGATTTTGCTCTGTACTGTTTGGAGGGAAGAATAGTTTTGGATATTCCAACTGTCCAAATTACACACCCCAACCCCACCCCGCATGTCTAGGGTACTCAACGTGTGTTGCTTGTACCAGCTAACGTTATAACATCCTAGCGTAGACAGGGCAAGCTGCACTTTTACCTTATCCTGCCTACACTAGGTTTTTACAACACGTTTAAAAAAAACCCGAGAGAAGCTGCTTTTGTTTTTAAACACCGTAGACAAGCCCTAGGCACCCTCGGCTCCTGAGTCTCAGACCGACGGTCACGAACAATCCCACACCCTGGGACTGCCAGAAACACACACACACGGGGCGGGGGGCTTCCCCTCTCACCTGTTTTGAACACCAGCTGCTTGTCGTCCTGCGAGCCGAACTCGCTCAGCATGGAAACGAAGAGGACGCCGCACGAGTTCTGGATCCCGAACACGGCGCCGTTGCACCACATGGCGGCCAGCATCACCAGCCAGCCCCAGCCGCCCTCAGGGGGCTCGGCCTCCCGCGGCTGCTGCCCCCCAGGAGGACCCGCCGCCGCCAGCTGCAGGGAGGACTGGCCGCCTGGACAAAACTCGCCGTTGTCCCGCCTCGGCTCCCCGGCCGCCGCCGCCTGGGCGCCTTGCTGCTCCCCCAGCGCCGGGCAGGGCAGGAGGGGAGCGGAAGGCTCGGGACCGTGCAGCTCCTCACTGAGCGTCATCCCCGCGGGCTCCCTCGGCCGCACGCAGCCGGGGTGAGGGGCAGGAGCCCGCCCCCTCCCCAGGCGACGGGGCTGCGGCGGTGTCTCGCCCGCTGCCTGTCTCGGGGGCTGCTGCGCTACCGCTAGCCCAGCAGCGCGCCTCGGCTCTCTACGCAGGGAATCCCGCGGAGCCCGGGGGGGAGCCCCTTGCCCTGCAGCCCCGGCCAAGGGGGGGGTAGGAAGCCTCTCCCCGCCCTGACTCGCCCGTTCACACACGCCGACCCCGCGCTAGATGAACGCGGCGCCCCTCGCCAGGTTATTTTAAATGGGCACCTCTCGCGGAGAGGGGGGGTGTCTGACAGCAGGATATCCCCCCCCACCGCGGCTCCGATTGGCTGGGAGGTAGAGCCAGGCCACACCCCCTCAGGGGGCGGGGCCTCTGCGTGTCACAGTACAGGCTTCGGCAGCCCCCCGCGGAATGGCCGGGGCAGGAGGAGGCGCGCGGGGGGAGTTGACAGTTAACGGCCGCAACTGGCGCTCACAGCTGGAGCCCAGCGAGGCCCGCCCCTCCCCCCGCCAGTCCCGTGAGTGAGCGAGGAGGAGGAGAAGCTGGTGGACTCTCCGCCCCACCCCCCAGGCTCGGAGGGGGAAATCAGGCCGGGCAGGGGGGCCGCGTGCTCAGTCCCCCCCCGGTAAGCTCCCCTGGGGAGTTCCTGCGGGGTCCGCCCCTGGGCCGGGAGCGTCACAGCACCAGCGCCCCGGGCACCGCCCGCCTAGCGCTCAACCAGCCACGCCCCTCGGAAAATAATTGCTCAGGAAGTGGCGCCGCGGCCGCCTGTGTGACCGTGCACGTGCTTCGCTCCCCCCCGCCCCCGTCCTTGTCGACGAGTTACAGCCTCGGCCTGCCGTGCCGCTTCCCCTCCTCCGTCCGCCTGCCCCGGCCTGGCCGCCCAGATTCCCGCCTTCGCCACGGCACGGGGCGGGCGGCAAAGAAGGCAGCCTCTTCGTATTTACCGCCTCCCCCCCCCGGGCTGGCCGGGCTATGGTGCTTCCCCAGCGCCCCCGCTGTCAGCCACGCGACAGGCACTGCCACGCGAGAGCGTGGCTGCAGGGTGCAATGCCACCTGCTGCCGCCCCACGAGGAGCTACAGGAACTGCTCGCGCTGCTTCACCCCCCGGCCTTGGCAGCTGCTGCGACTTCCCTGACCTACAGTGACAGCTGGCATCTGTCCCTGGCCTCGGGCTGGCCGCAGCAAGGCCATCTACCCGTTCTTATGTAAAGTGTTGTGACACTTCATGGGTGGCACGTGACCTTTGTCCTGACTGCAAACCTTTCACTATTGCCTACAGGGAATCTTCCCTAACCCCCCTTCCCTCACCCGCCTTCCTTCTATCAAGAGGTGAGAGAGAAAACAGTAGAAACCTGCACCTCACAAGGAGGTGGCAGGGTGTAAGAGCCCCTGTGGAGGGGGTCAGGAGAGCTAGGGAGTCCTGGAGAGAGTTTGGGCTGGAGAGGATGTGAAGTTGCTTAGAGGGGGTTGAAGGATTGAACCTGGGGAGCGTTTCTTCTGGGAGGTTAAAAGAACACAGAGCCACTTCCCTCGCTTATGCCCTATCCCTTTCTGTTTCTCCTCAATACCCTCTGCTGCCAGTCCTGCTCCCCCCACTTCTGTCCACAGCAAGTTAATGCTTAAATCACTGCATTGGTGCCACTGTAGTGCTTAAACGAATTTGCTCTCCTATCGGTGTAGTAAATCCACCTCCATAAGAGGGGGTAGCTATGTCAACTGGAGAAGCTCTCCTGCCAACATAGCGCTGTCTACAGCTGGGTTAGGTTGGTATAACTACCTCACTCAGGGATAGGGATTTCACCCACCCGTGAGCAACACAGTTAAACCAATTTAAGTCTGTAGTACAGACCCTATAGTATAGACCCTAGTCTTTATCTTCCATCATCTGCCACATCTGCTTAACCCAGTCTCTCTCCCACCCTACTCCTGGCCTTGGAGCTCCTCTCACTAACCTCCTTTCACTAATCTCCCTTGCTGGTTGGAGCAGCTGGCTGCAGATCCCTCTGTCAATAGCTGAATAAAGAGCTGATAATGGAAGCCATTTGCCATTTTATCGGTCCTACAACACCCAAGAACTATTGTATCTACGGTATTCTTGAGCACCAACTACTAACATCTAAACTATTTATGTATCTACAGATATGGAGCGCTCCTGCAGCAGCCTGCAGTGCCTCTTTTCAACTGCTGCATGCTGGCTTGGGTTCAGTAGGGGGAGCAGCACCAGTGGAAGAAGAGGCATTTTGCTGCCTGCAGTTCCTCTGGCCCACAGAAAAAACTGCTGAAAATTCTATAGTGTGACATTTGAGGGGGTCTGGCATGAAATGACTAGGCTGCTAAATGCATAGTTTCATGCAAGGTGTGAGATAATTGGCAGGCCTGAAGCCCTCAGGAGGCCTAGCAGTAAGTAGGGTGCTGCCAGCAAAGGGGGCAAGTGCAGAGCAGGATATAGAGGCTTCTGTGGTGGTAATTCAAATTAGCCCCTTCAAGACAGATTATAAGGTACCCTTCAATATATCCAGCTTCATCCATCCTGTCTGTGTCTGCTACCTCTGCTCCTTGTTCTTTAGCAAAAACATGAGTGGGAGGAAGAGAAGTGACTCAGCTGCAGGAGGTTTGGTGAGAGTAAGTGGGGTCAAGGTGTGAAAGAAGGGTTTTAAACGTGACTTTGGAAAGAGGTATCAGGAGATTTTGGACTGTAAAGACAGGGGATTCAGGTGAAAGAGAAAGGTTCTGATCCTGAGAAAAGATTTTCCCAACTTCAAGGTTGGGTCAAAGCAGGAAGGGTTCTGAGCCTGTAGGGGGTTATCTGGTCAAAAGCAAGTGGTTTTGGGGGACTTTTGATCCAGAAGAGGTAAGATTGGGTTGGCAGGGTTGTGTGTGAAGGGAGGGAATTGAGGTAGTGATAAATCAAGGTATGTGGGTATGGAGAAAATAGAGAAGTGACTGAGACTGACAAAGAACAATAAAGAAATCCTAGAAAGGTAGGCACTATTTTCTCCTAACCTGTCCTTTACAGTAAAATGCCCTAATTTTTCCATTTTGAAAAGGATGAGAATGGTTGACAGAAAGAGTGCTTTTCTTTGTCACCTTCATGCCAACTTATCTCATCCCCCACCAAACCCTATGGGCATTGACAGTAGACAGCATGGGAGCCCCACTTATGTCCTGGTTTTTAAAATTTGAAGAACTGAACAATATGTAGCAAAAAGGGTTGGAACAAATTTCAAGTTTCTACTGAAAAAAACTATTGCAGGCTTAAAACCGTTCAAGATAGTTCATAACAATTCTTTTCAGAATACAAAAGGGGCATCCTCATTAAGTCTTTGTATACAAGCTGTTGAACAACTTCCCTTCTTAAAAAGAAATCATTCAGGCATAACACATAACTTGGCTCTGAATAGATGAGGCAGGGACAAGTAGGGCATTTTGAAATCCTCTTTTTGGATCAAATTATATCCCCATATCCCCCATTTATTTGAATTCAGTTTTGGATTGCACAGGATTGAGGACAGAATTCTAGATTGGCCTATAAACTGGCTGATTACATAGGCTCAGGTGAATTCTACAAAGCATTTAAACATATGGGTAATCAGATTGCCCATGTAATTTAAGTGTTTTGCTGAACTAGGGCTATGAACTGCATTGTCTGTGTTCAGTTTAGTTTGGGACAAGGACCATCATAACACATTCTTCTATTTTTGGACAGTGCTCAGATAAAATAATTCCTTTTCCAAGCTTTCTTCACATGAATATCCAACACATTTGTCTGGTTACTTTTTGGTGTTTCCTTTTTCTATTACCTTAAACATTGTCATTGTGTACACCCACTTTTTCTAAAAAGAAATAATCAATATTTTCCATACTATGCCTTCTAAAACCATTTTCTTTGGCTAGTTATTTTAATAGCTATATTTTCTAAGTGGTTAGGTATTGTTGCTCCTCTTATCAGTATCAAATAACTTGCTTTCACTTCCTCACTGTATTATGGTAGTTATCCAATTTTATTTTCCAAAAGCAAGATTAAGTTAACCAATAAAGAGCTGCTGAATTTAACAGTGTAGCATCAGTATTTTAGAAGACTATGTATTACAAGCTTAATCATCAAGTTTCTAAAAATATACCTTTCTAATGATTTGTTTTGTTCAACCCTGCACTCCTCTTTATACCTGATAAGCCTGCTGCTATTTGTCTTATTCTTAAATACTGTATAATTTATATTGTCAGAAGTTAGAAGTTTAGGCCCTTCCTTAACATCTGACACAAAGTCATTCTAGAATTAGTAATTTGATCTATGTGGCAGCTTCATTACTGTGCTACTATCAAATAACTAAGTCATCTTCCTTCCAAGTCTTTGGGGTCTCAGCTTTTTCTCTTGCAGTCCCAAGCTCGTGAAAGTGGTCCTCTCTTTGCTCTACACGATTCTCAGTTACCAACTGCAGCTGCAAATTTAATTTGCAGGCTGAGTTTTGACAGGTTTGATCCCATCCACCTCAGCCTCCCACTCAGGGTCTCAGAGATGCACCAGCAGGCCCAAGGAGGACTTTTGAGGGTACACCTGAGGACACTGTATTGGTCACTGTCTCTGATCCACTCCCCCTTTTATTTTTGGACTGTCTGTAAAGCTTCAGCCCAGCATGGGCATCCATAACATCAGACTGTTGGGTCCTGAGTACAGTGACAGTTGGATATATCCTTCAGTTTCTATCCACACCTCCCTCCCCATCCCTCTTCAAGGACCCTTCTCATGTGCAACTCCTCATCCAGGAGGCGCAATCTCTCCTCTGTGTGGGGGCTGTGAAGGAGGTTCTTCAAGACTTGAGAGGGAATCACAGAATTGCAGGACAGGAAGGGACCTTGAGAGGTCATCTAGTCCAGTCCCATGCACTTATTACTGGATCAAGAATTATCGAGACCATCCCTGACAGGAAGTTTGTCCTAATGTCTAACCTAAATCTCCCTTGCTGCCCATTCATGGGACTGGAAGGGAGAAGAAGTACTTTGCTGTTTGGAAGAACTTCAGTGTCAAGGGACTGTCAGACCACTGGTACCGCGGCCGCTTCCAGGAGCAGGCAGAGGGCCCTGCACTGGACTCAATGCCCTATGTGGAGTAGGTGGTGCCATCGTTGGCTTGAGAGAAGAAGAGTGGCCCAACACAGGCCTCCCTGTCGTGGCCTCTCCCTATTTGTCCCTCTTCTGCACCGGTGTGACCCGTCGGTGCCTATGGAAGCCGCTTGAAAATGCCAAGGTTAGGGCAGGCTGTAAAAGGAGAGCAGATTCTCCCTGCACTGGTGGGTGACACTGAAGTCAGACTTCCCAACCAGCCACAAACAGTGCTTCTGATTCCCCAAACTAGTTATCAAGAAGCCAAACTAAAAATATACACAGCCCCCTTTACTGCATTCCAGTCTATGGCTCCCAATCAGCCACTAGATCCAGTAAAGAGACCAGTTATTTAAAACTTTATGCTCTTAACCAAAAAGGTTCTCCTGACCCCAAAGGGTCAGCCACAGTACCAGATCAATATAAGTTTAGATCTTACCCAAAATACTATGCTGCCAGTCAATCCTTTAGTAACTAAAACTAAAGGTTTATTATAAAAAGAAAGAAGCAAACTATAAGAAATATTAAAGGAGTAAAGCAATCAGATACTACAAATGATTTGAAAGTCCATATAGATCAGGTTGCTAGAAGGATTGTGGAGTTTGCAGGCTTATATGGTCCCTCTGGTATACATCCAGTACCTGGATGGGTCTCAGTCCTTTGTTTCACAGCTTCAGTTCAGTTCTAAATGAGTTGATCCAGAGGTAGACGACAGACTAAAGACTGAAAGACAAAATGCGTCTCGGGCAGCTGCCTTTTATGTCCTTTGGTCTTTGCCATGCTACTTGTGGAATTTTACAGGAACCAAAATGGAGTCCAGAGTCACATGAGTAAGTCCTGGTGATTCATCAGGTATATCCCTGGCTTCTCCCCCTGGGCCCGTACCTGTGAATTTCTTAATGGGCCATTAAACAAGCTATTGCTGCAGCCACCCTGTCTGGGGTGTGGCCCAGACACAGCACAATTTGAAATACAGATATATCAAACATATCCATAACTTCCATTACACATATAACACATGAACATAAACATCATCATCTTACTTAGCACATTTTAGCCTAACAGTACCTGACACGGCATATCTCTCATGAATTACTAGGATTTTGACATATTGATGTTAAACAACATCCAATCCAGCCAGCATGACAACTGATGAGCACCCTTTCTTGGTATGCTGGTTTTTATGCTTCTTCCTCAGCTCTAGAGATGGTGAGTGATGCAGGGAAGAGCCGGTGCCGGAGGAGTGTTCCACATGGATGCTAAAGTGCTTGGCACTGATTTGGAGCAGCTTGGCTCCAAGACTGGTCTGAGGGCTGCCTCCATGAGAATGGCCTTCAGCTGAATGTCCCTGTCCTTTTTAGTGCAAGGTCTGAAGTCCCTGCAGATCTGGCACTTATTTTTAACATGAGTTTCCCCCAGACACTAATTAGAGGTTCTCAAACTTTTTTTCTGGGACCCCCTTTGAAAATATTTCAGGCTGTGACAATCCCCCCTACACCCCCTCAAAAAAAAAAAAGTCATGACTCTCTGTAGCTAGAATGTGTGGCCTCCCTCAGAGGTTGACGGCGAGAGAGAGCCAAACTCTCTGTGTGGGGCGTAGCCTGGGAGGACAACCCCATCTGACCAGAAGGGCAGGAAGTACAAAAGGCAGGCCTTCCAATTCAGTAAGGGGAAGATGGCTGAGGGAGAAGGATCTCTCTCCCTTGGGGCCAGGGCATTACTTGGAGGAGCTACCAACTGTCTGGGGCTCTGGGACCTGGAGAAGCTACCTGAGCCTGGTGAGCCAGAGGAGACCCCTGGACCCTGCAGCCTGGAGGAGCTACCTGAGTTGCCAGCCCCCCATGAGCCAGAGGAGACCCCAGGACCCTGTGATTTACAGGAGCTGCCTTCCATGGATGGCTCTGAAGAGTTCCTGGACCTGCCATCGAGCGATGAGGCTGAAGGATTCTGGAACTTCCCTTGGGCAGAGTACCCCGAGGAAACGGGAAGCAACTCGAGGGACCAGGTACTCTAGGGAAAGGGGGAAAGAAGAAGACCAGGGGAGCCAGACATCCATCTGGCTGTGTTATGGCTTGTAGCTGAGTCAGTGCGTTTCAGCTGGAGCCCTGCAGACGAGACAACCTGTCGCTGCTAGGGTCCTGGGCTGGGATGCATTGGAGTCAGATCGGCCTGTGTCCCCCTTCCCACCCTGACCTAGGGGTGATCACCCGCTAAGGGCCAGAGCCTAAGGGCTGGGCTTTGGGCTGTTGCCTTGCCTGTCCGTGGGCTAGAGACTGCTTTCCCCACCACCTGCCCTGCCCTGCCCTGTCTAAGGGCCAGGGCTTTGGGACTGCTCTCTTGCCCTTCTGGCAGCTAGAGACTGTTTCTCTGCTGCCTGCCTCATCCTGCCTAAGGGCCAGGGCCTTGGACTATTACTAGAAATTACTTCCCCATTTGCTTGGCCTGCCCTATGAAAGGGCTGGGGCCTGGAATTGGGACTCATCCTACTAAGGGCTAGACACTGACCCCTTTTGTTAGGACTCCCCACAGGGCGCAGGTGCTGGGAGGTGCGGTCTCCCTCAGAGATTGATGATGAGGAAGAGCCGCTGGCTCCGTCCACAAGAGGGGACCATTACACTTTCCCATGCCACACTTAACGGCATGTGCGAGGGCTGACAGCTCACAACCCCCTGAGGGGTCACGACCCCCAGTTTGAGAATCCTGTAGGTCACTCACTGGTGTTGGTTTGCCACAAGAGGCACAGCTTGTCAAGTCAGCCAATGCAACCCTTGTTTAGGTCTGTTGAGTTTTGGTACTTTGCCCAGCTGACCTTTCACACCTCAGTGAGTCTAAAACAAGGAGCTACTAGCATTAATCGCTTAGGTTGATGCTACCTAAGTGACAGATCAGCAATAAATTAAGACACAATCATCAGTGGTGTTTTTCTATGGCTTGTTGGGAATATCTAATTTCTCTCTAAAATTAAACTAACTTTATTTTAATTGTGTATTAGTTCCTCCTTTGTCATTTTGCAAGTTGGTTCTATTGTAAGTTGAAATCAAGGGCTATGCAGATGTTAGTGGGCTCATTTCACTAGATAAAATTTGCAGCAGCAGCAGCACTTTTACTAAGTGGATAAACATAAGTGCATATCTAAATGAGGCAATCCAAATATTAAAACTGTTAATAGTCTTCCATGTGGAAATTGTGCTAGCATCTACGAACTAGATATTAGACAGATTTTGTATTTGTTTAAAAAAAGACTAAACATATTTTTTGAAAAACACAAGCAATTTAAAAAAATAATGATAATAAATATATCAACCAACACCTCAAGATTGTACATGGACATAACATTCATATCTAACTTAAAGTATATGTATTACAAACTTGTGTATGTAATATATAGTCTTGATGCTGGTATGAGTTTCATACCATTAATCTACTCTAAAAATATATTTATAGTTATATAGAAGAAGTGTGAGAAGGGTGGTCCTTGTCCATTAATTTAGGAAGTCTAGCTCTAAGCCTTTTTTTTTTTTTTTTCCCGGCTGTAACCCTGAAATATTGATTTAAAATGTGACCTGACCTCACAGGAGGAAATCCAAATTTATGCTAAATCAGTTTAAAAAAATAATCTGAAAATGATTTTGTGGTCCAACTAAGTTTACCCCTCAAACTTCACTATTTTTATTGGAAAATCTGAACTCCTTGACATAGCCTTATTTTCACAATGGTTCGATTATTTTACAACCATGTCATCCCACCTCAGCTACTTAAAAGAGTTTATATGTATTAGCAAAGAGCACATGGAGATGCTTCATTCTGTTTGTAACTACCATGATATGATTGTAATAACCGAGACTTGGTGGGGTAACTCACATGACTGGAGCATTGTCATGGATGGGTTCAGGAAGGACAGGCAGGGGCAAAAGGGTGGAGGAGTTGCACTGTATATAAAAGAGCACTATGGCCCGGTCTACACTTACCTTTGGGATTTGGCAGCAGTCGACTTTGTGGTGTCTCTTCCACGCGCTGTCCACACTGCGCTGCAGGGCCACTTACCGGGGTGGTTTCCCTGCGTCGCTTGCTGGATCGACTGAGCGGGTCTACACAGACCGCTCAGTCGATCCAGAGCAATCGATCTGACAGCGGTGAATTTGTCGCTGTCAGTGTAGACCCAGCCTATGATTGCTCTGAGCTCCAGTGTGAAACTGGAGATACGCCAGTTGAGAGTCTCTGGGTTAAGCTTAGAAGCAAGAACAATAAGGGTGATGGCGTGGCGGATGCCTGTAATAGACCACTAGACCAGGAGGACGAGGTAGATGAAGCTTTTTTCAGTCAATTAGGGAAAGTTTCCAGTTCACAGGATCTGGTTCTCATGGGGGACTTCAATCAGCCTGACATCTGCTGGAAGAGCAATACAGCAGAGCACAAACAACCCAGGAAGGTTTTTGAGAGTGTTGCGCCAACTTCCTGGTACAAGTGCTGGAGCAACCAACTAGGGGCCATGCTGCTCTTGACCTGCTGGTCACAAACAGGGAAGATTTGGTAGGGGAAGTAGAAGTGGGTGACAACCTAGGCAGCAGTGACCATGGGATGGTCGAGTTCAGGATCCTGATGAAAGAAAGGAGAACAGCAGGATATGAACCATGGACTTCAGAAAAGTAGACTGTGACTCCCTCAGGGAGCTGATGGGCAGGATCCCCTGGGAGGCTAATATGAGGGAGAAAGGAATCCAAGAGAGCTGGCTGTATTTTAAAGAAACCTTATTAAAGGTGCAGGAACAAACCATCCCGATATGCGGAAAGAATAGCAAATATGGTAGGCACTCAGCTTGGCTTAACAAAGAAGTTTTTGTGTTTAAGTTCACCAAAGAAGCAGTTTACAAGAAGTGGAAGCTTGGCCAGATGACTAGGGAGGATTATAAAAATACTGTCGAACATGCAGGAATGAAATCAGGAAGGCCAAAGCGCAACTGGAGTTACAGCTAGCAAGGGGCATGAAAGGAACAAGAAGGGTTTCTACAGGTATGTTACCAACAAGAGGAAGCTTAGGGAAAGTGTGGGCCCCTCACAGAATGGGGGAGGCAACCTAGTGACAGAGGATGTGAAGAAAGCTGAGGTACTCAATGCCTTTTTTGCCTCTGTCTTCACAGACCAGGTCAGCTCCCAGACTATTGCACTGGGCAGCACAGAACAGGGAGGAGGTGAACATCCATCAGTGCTGAAGGAACAGGTTCAGGACTATTTAGAAAGATTGGACATACACAACTCCATTGTGCCAGATGCAATGCATCCAAGGGTACTGAGGGAGTTGGCTGATGTGATTTCAGAGCCATTGGCTATTTTCTTTGAAAGCTCATGGCAATTGGGGGAGGTCCCTGATGATTGGAAAAAAGGCAAATATAGTGTCCATCTTCAAGAAAAAGGATCCAGGAAACTATAGACCAGTCAGCCTCACCTCAATCCCTGGAAAAATCATGGAGCAGGTCCTCAAGGAATCCATTTTAAGGCATTTGGAAGAGAGGAAGATCATCAGGAACAGTCAACATGGATTCACCAAGGGCAAATCCTCCCTGACCAATCTGACTGCCTTCTATGAAGAGGTGACTGGCTTTGTGGATGTGGGAAAGCAGTGGACGTAATATACCTTGACTTTAGCAAAGCTTTTGATACAGAATTCTTATCAGCAAGTTAAAGTAGTATGGGTTAGATGAATGGACTATAAAATGGATAGAGAGCTGGCTAGATCATAGGGCTCAATGGGTAGTGATCAATGTCTCCATGTCTAGCTGGCAGCCAGTCACAAGTGGAGTGTCCCAGGGGTCGGTCCTGGGGCTGGTTTTGTTCAACATCTTCATTAATGATCTGGAAGAGGGGGTAGATTGCACCCTCAGCAAGTTTGCAGATAACACTAAGCTAGAGGGAGTGGCAGATACCCTGGAAGGTAAAGATAGGATACAGAGTGACCAAGACAAATTGGAGGATTGGGCCAAAAGAAATCTTTGAGATTCAACAAGGGCAAGTGCAAACTCCTGCACTTAGGATGGAAGAATCCCATGCACAGCTACAGACTGGAGACCAATGGGCAAGGAAGCAGTTCTGCAGAAAAGGACCTGGGGGTTACAGTGGATACGAAGCTGGATACGAGTCAGCAGTGTGCCCTGGTTGCCAAGAAAGCTAATAGCATATTGGGCTGCATTAGTAGGAGCATTGCCAGCAGATTGCGGGAAGTGATTATTCCCCTCTATTTGGCATTGGCGAGGCCACATTTGGAGTATTGTGTCCAATTTTGGGCCCCCCACTACAAAAAGCATGTGGACAAGGTGGAGAACTCTTATGAATTCACCATGATCTAGCAGGGTTTAAATACCTTTTATAATTTCATATTTAAAGTCTATTAGCCATTCTTCTGGGTAATCCTCTGCACAGATTATCATCCACAGATGAAAAGCTGTGTGGTCAAATTGTGACAAATGAAACAGCCATATACACTAAATCAAAGCCACTTAATCTTTATGAATGATCCTTAAGTCGGACACGTGTGCCCTATCCTGGATAAGCAAATGATTCATAGGTTTTTAATTCCACTTTTCTAAATTTTTAATGTAGATTACTACTGTATGGCAAGCCATTTGTTATATTTACATTACTATGTACTGTAAAGCTAATGGTTGAAGGCAAAAAGGCTGTGTAGAGAGAATAGCAGGTTCCTATTCATTACAAGGCCATTTCTCACTCCTAGCTCAAGATCCAATTGCACCCACTATGTTAATGATAATAAAATAAATTCACCATTGATTTAGGCAGATGAAGCGACTAAAAATCAATGGAATCACACCCGCAGTGGTGTATTTGGCCCATTACACTGGACAACTAAGATTTTGCTTCCTGAATACTTCTAGGTGTATCTTATGGATTTTGGGCTCCTGATTACAAAAATCACCATGAAATTTCCCTATCATGTACCGTTTTTTTTTTTTTAAATCGCCTATATTTGTTTTTCAGTTCATAATTTAAGTCTATTAAAATGTTGCCCACAATGTAAGCTGAAAAGTTTTCTATCTTGTGTCCAAGCATGCCTGGGCATGTAGTGACACAGCACCTAGTGCAGGCCACACATCATGCAGTGGGAATGCTAAGGCTTAGACAGGACGGATGGTGGCAGGACAGGTTTTAGAAAGGCTATAAAAGCATTTCACACACACTGTTCTATGCATTGCATTTATATCACTTTGCATTCATGTTGTTGCACATGCTCTATGCACATAGCATATTGTGTGTACTCACAATAATAAAGCAACTGTATTTTCAGGAGGATTCATGATAGCAAAACGTCTCCCCAATGTTGCAACAGCTGTGATACGTTCTGTTACATTTCTGGCAAATATACACTTAAACCTCAAAGACGGAGCATGACTGCACGTATTAAGAAAGCGTATGAGCTCTACTTTGGCTGTATAATTGGTGATTAGGACAAAACTTGGGCTCCCCACATTTCGTGTGCAACATGCACTGTTGATCTTAGAGCTTGTCTCAGAGGTACTCGGAAGTCAATGCTGTTCGCTGTTCCGATGATATGGCGAGGGCAGAAGGATCATGTGACAGACTGTTGCCTCTGTCTGACCAATGTGTCTGGGTTCTCTGCTAAAAACAAGAAATCCACTGAATACCCCAATCTCCCTTCAGCCATGAGACCGGTGCTGCATGACAACAGTCTTCCAGTACCAAAACCACCAGTGACATGGAGCCTAGAGGAGGCAGATGAAGATACCATGATGCACGAGCCAGGAATGGAAAACGAAACTGATCCAGATTTTGAACCATTTATATTGAGTGAGCCTCATCTGATAAGGGACTTGGGTTTGTCAAAGGCAAAAGCAGAGTTACTGGGTTCAAGACTCCAAGGATGGGGTCTGCTGTCACCAGGTATGAAAATTTATGTCTTTTGCAGCCACTAAGAAGATTTGACCAAATTCTTTGGTCAGGTTGATAATCTGTGTTTCTGCACTGACATTGATGGGCTGTTCACTGCTTTGGGTTGCCAGCAAGACCCATAACAATGGCATCATTTTATTGATTTGTCAGTGTTAAGCCTGAAAGCTGTGTTGTTACACAACGGCAATGTCCACCCTTCAATACCAATCGCCTGTGCAATACACATGAAAGAAACCTATGGAACTATGGAAGTTTTTGTTGAAACACATACAGTACAGCAACTACAACTGGAACATCTGGGGTGATCTGAAAGTAGTCGCGCTGCTATTAGGAAAACGGCTCAGATACACCAAGTACTGTTGTTTCATTTGCGAATGGGACAGCCATGCTAAAGAGACTCATTACATTAAAAAGGACTGGCCACTCTGTAAGCAGTTGGTTCCAGGGCAGAAAAGTGTGGCACATAAACCACTTGTAGACCCAACAAAGATATTTTTGCCTCCTCTTCACATAAAACTCAGACTGATGAAAAATTTTGTGAAAGCGATGAACAAGAAGGTGAAGGATTTCGATTGTTGAGACAAATGTTTCCCAGAATAACTGATGCCAAGATTAAGGAAGGCATTTTTGTTGGTCCACAAATCAAACAGGTCATCAATGACAAGCAGTTGGAAGAACTTCTAGTAGGGCCGGAGAAAATCGCATGGAAGACATTCAAGGATGTTGTTGAAAATTTTCTTGGCAATTACAGAGCACCAGACTGCAGCTGGTTGATAACATGCTTCAAGCATACAAAACCATGAAGTGCAACATGTCACTAAAGATTCATTTTCTGCATTCACATTTAGACTTCTTTCCTGCAAATCTTGTTGCAGTCAGTGATGAGCATGGTGAAAGGTTTCACCAGGACATTGCAATCATGGAAAAACGGTATCAGGGCAACTGGAATCCATCAATGCTGGCTGATTATTGTTGGACACTTAAGCGAGTAGCCTCAGACACTGAGTACAAATGAAAATCATCAACAAAACATTTTTAGCTCAGTTGAACTATTGCAAAGTGTCAGCACCATTATGCAATTAAATGCATTACATTCAATAAAAGTCAATTTCTTGTTTCTCCAAATTCCTATGTGATACGAGTAGTCTGAAATTATATTTGTGTTCAGCTTCAAGCAGTCTAGCATAATCAAAAAAAAATTCTTAGGAAGCAACACTTTCAAAAAAAATTGTTTTCCAGTGTTATGTATAATGGCAGGTCTATATTGGGAGATAATGATTTTACAGTAATATCTTTAATCTCAAAGCCCTTTGCA
Source organism: Mesoclemmys tuberculata (assembly GCA_007922155.1). NCBI lineage: Eukaryota > Metazoa > Chordata > Testudines > Chelidae > Mesoclemmys > Mesoclemmys tuberculata. The sequence continues at coordinate 52,240,375 of ML675604.1, forward strand.
AACTATACCCATGCAACATCATGGAGATGCAGTCACCAGGAGGAGGAGGGCGGTCGCAAAATGGCTAACTGAGATTGAGGGAGTGAGAGAACACATCTTGGGCCACTACACTACGGGTATGTCTGTACTGACGGCGGCAAAGATGCTGCTGTCGGGTCAGTCTTTCTAGATCGATTGAGCAGTAAATGTAGACCCGCTCAATCGATCAGGAAGTTGACGCAGTAAATCCACCCCCTCAAGTGGCACGGTGCTGTGTCAACCGGAACGGGGTTCTCGTCACCGCAGGGAAGATGGCGTGCAGAAAGGAAGCACAGCAGTTGACAGAGTTATGCAAGCTACTCTGTGTAGCTTGTGTAACTCCTGTAGACTGCTGCTGAATTTCCGGGTAAGTGCAGATCAGGGCTATGACAAACCCCTACTCTTAGGAAATATATATTATAGAAAGAGTGGACACGATTTCACTTTACAAAATTAGTCCTACTTTGTAGAGTGACTTAGGACTTCTCTACACCTGGAGTTATTCTGGAATGACTATTCCAGAAGAACTACATGCAGGACACTCTGAACTCAGAACTAAAGTGCCTTTTTCTAAATTAGTTTAATCCATTTTGGAAGTGGATTGAGCAAAATCAGACAATGGCACTCTGATTCCAAAATAAGAGTGTCCACACAGTTATTCCAGAATACCTATTCACAACCTACATTATTCATTTTTATATAGTAATTTGCACCAGCGTAACTAGATCCTTATCATAGTGTAAACCCTTAATTGGGAAGTACTGTACTGCACTGACCTAAAGCAGGGCTTCTGTTGGTGCAGTTCATTGGATTAAGTTGAACCAGTGAAAACCCTTCGTTACCTCATACAGCATATTTACATTCTGGCTTGTATTGGGGTAGCTATAATGATGTTGGTGCCAGTTTCTCAAATGTAGACAGTGTCTAAGCAAAAGTAGGACCCTCTTAAGGTATGTCTCCACTGCAACTGGGAGCGTGCCTCCCAGCCCAGGTAGATAGATTCACGCTAGTTCTGCTGAAGGAAATGCACTAAAAATAGATGTGTGGACATTGTGGCACTGGCAGCTCAGCCTGGGTCTAAGGTTGGATAGCTAGCCCTTGCTGCTGCCCATGCTGCAACATCCATACTGCTATTTCCAGCATACTAGCCTGAGCAGAGAGAGTGCGAGTCTATCTGTGATGGGAGGCATGCTCACCCATCGCTGCACTATACTCATAGCCTTTAGGGTCAGGAAGGACAAATATGATCATCTAGTCTGATCTCCTGCCCAATACAGGCCACAGCATCTCACCCATCCCTTCCTGTAATAGACCCCTAACCTATGACTAAGTTATTGAAGTTCTCAGATCAAGCTACAGAGGATTCACCAGCAAGTAACCCATGCTACAGAGGAAGGTGAAAAACGCCCAGGGCCTCTGCCATACCGTTACTCAACAGATCTGCTCCCATGCATATAATCAGTCTCCTTTATGCTTTAAGGGCTAAAATACATTTTAAAATCACTTTGGCTTATGTTAGCATTGCTGATTCATTCTGATTCATGTATCATTAACAGAATTGTTACCCATGTTCTGATTACAGAATCTTTATTGTGGGTGAGGTATGAGCCAAGGCAGCCTGGCTTTCAGTTTCCAGAGTTTGCAAGGCTGGCAGTTAGAAAAACAACTTTTCCTCTTATGAAATGAGCAGATTTGCTATAGAATCAGTGAGATACAAATATGTAACTCCACAATCTAGCTTTCAGTCAACATTCAGAGTAAAACTGATCCTTTGCAGGTTACCCGGGAAGTATTTTTTAAAACTTTGTTCTTTTTTATATATATCGTGAACATAAGGACAACCTGACCGGGTTGATTTTTTTTTTCTTTTATAAAAATCCATTATTTGCTTAGCAACATCAGGACATGTCAATTCTGGTTTTGTTGTGGGACCTCAAGGATGTCTCTTGTGAGCTCCAGCTGTTACAACCTGGCCGAGTCCTGCGCTCTGCTTAGACTCCAGTCTGTTGTAACTGAATCCAACCACTGCATCCCACCTGCTCTTAAGCCCCTGCGGTCTGGATAGTAATTGATCATTGTTCCTAGCCCCCGGGTATTTCAAAACCAGCCCACTTGAGTCCTCAGTTGCTTAGTGTAGGAGGTCTGGTTTCCTAGTTACATTTTTCAGGGACAAAGTTGCAGTAAAGTAAGGGATCTAGGCTTAACACGTTACTCAAAGCCCAAGTGAGCTACAGATCTATGAAAAACAAACTCCTGAAGACAATCCTCTGAGCTGATCTCACTAGCCCTGAGAGTCCTGGATTTGGTCTCAGTCCTTAGGGCAGGCAGCTCTTCCAGCCTTGTTGGCCTCGCCCCATTGCTTCTGGCAGTGGAATGATGTCCCCTTAGAGAAGCACCCATTTTAAAACGAACTATCATCTGTTTCCCCCTATGCTACAAGATTTGGGGAAGGTTTAGGCTCTCTACACAAGCCCCACCCTCCACTCCACTCTACTGACATATGACACATTGAAAGTCAATGGTCCCACTGATAGAAAACCCATTGTTCCAGTAGGGAAGAGTCCTTCAATGTTGATGGCCCTTGATTCAGAAAAAGTTTCTCAGACATAGTATCCTTTGATACCTGGGTACCAAGCCTCTCCTACAAAAAGCTCTAATCCACAGTGAAGGTTACCAAAATAAATGACATTCACAAAACAAAATGGAACTCGTAAGTGGGATCATGTTCTCAAGTCTGGAATTAGTTTTCTCATTAAATTTTGTTCTAATTACTTTGCTCATATTGATGTGAGGGGAATGCAAAACAATATTTTAAGCAGTTTGGGAGATTCATCTAATTGCAAAATACTGTCCTTTTGGAAGGACTCCACATTCCTATCTCCACTATTTTTCTTTCTTTACTCTCTCCACCCTTCAGTCTGATATCAGGGCAACTAAACTTCCAGCCAAGCAAAGCAAGATTAATTTTGCTTCCAATCCTACGCATGCCTCTCAAATCAGAAGAGTTACCAGAGCGTGATGCAAGGAGCTTTTCACCTCGATGTACCCATCTGCTACTATACTCTCAGGCCCAGCCAGCATGAGGGCTAAAGAGTGAGTTATAGTTCCAGATTTGGACTTCAGCAATACATAGGGGAATCTATCACTAAGCCATCAAGCAAGCATGAATTTAAGAATATTATTAAATTCTAGAGGTTGTTAGTCCATAATGCAGACAAGGCACCTTTTTTTTCTATTTTAAAATATTTTAGTTAGAAACTTTAAAGTGGATCCCTTGCATGCTTAATTTTCATTAGTTATTTCCACATTATGGAGCAAGTAATGATAAAATCTTATTGAATTCAACAAAATTGTGCACATTTTCACAACTACATAAATTATATGTTGTGTTCTTAATATACATTCACAGTATTCCTTTATCACCATTATTGCCATACACTCTAAACAGCAACTCCAGTGCAAGAACCATTTAAAAATATAGGCTGAAAAAAGAAATTGTCTCATTATACCCTCCCTTTTGTGGTTAACCTCATTCCCACTTTACTGCTTTTTCACTACATCCTTGAATCATTCTCATTCAACAACAAGTCTAGCTCTCTCTGGAACATGCATTTTGGCTGTCTTCTCTGGCAATCTATTCAATATATTTACTACAAATAGTGTAATACAGCTTTGCTTGAGTGATGTGTTTATTTCTGGAGTTAAAGTCTGCCCTCTAAATGAGTTAAGTCAATGAAACACATGCACGCACACCCATGAGTTGAATTTTTATCTTGATTTCAGGTATTTTTGTTTAAGACTATGCCAGGACCCTTCAAGGAGACATTGGAGATGTACAATGTCTCCACTAATACATTCTGTAAACACTGTGGCATTGTGATGGTGTGAGGAAGCAAAGCAGGAATTACAACATAGTCAGTGTGTTCTAGGCAGTACTACAGCAGAACAATGTGTGTTAAAGACGAGTGAAAGTCTCAATCATGGCCTTGTAACCTTGTTATAACAATTTTAACATCGTTTTCTTTAATGAATAGCGATATTTATTTCAAAGCCTCAGCCACTCTCATATCTCAGCTATTAGGAGAATGATAGGGAAGCTGAATTCAATTCTCAGAAGTGGTTTACCTAAAAGCAAAATAAATGATTCTCATGTACTTCTTTTTCCTACACTTAAACTTTGTCTATACAAATCTTTCCTTTTCATAACGTTGGATAATAAGAGCAACAACTGCCATCTGCTGGGAGATCTGGGAGTTGTTTGACTCAGATTGCTTTGTTTCTTGTATCTAATCTGACTGGTTAAATTTAGATGATGACAACTTCAGCCTAGGGAATAAGTAATTCTTTAGGAAATTTTAAATTCTTCTTTATCCCGGGTACAATACAGAGGCAAGACAGTGGAACTCGGAGCAACTGAACCACCAGCACTGAAGAAGGTAAGTTGGCCAGTTCTGCTCTGGAAGTGGGCAAAAGAAGTGGAGAGGAGGAAAATAATTTCTGCGATCTGTGGTTTTTGTTATTCATAGGAATATCCCATAGTTATCCCATAGGAAACTGATTGGGCTTTGCTCTTCTGGAATTTAACTTTTGTACTTTTGAAAAAAAACAGTAATACTAGGTAGAAGCAGGAGGAAACTTGTTTCACCTGCAACCTAAGTTATGTTTGAACCCAAGTCTCCAGGTGTGTAAGAGTTACTATATACATCCTTTGCATCAGTTAGAAAACTTATTGTGTTTACAGGATACAGGTTAGCTGACATGATGGTAAATACAACTTGTTCTTGTCTAAAGGGACTGCAAAAGATCATCATGCCAATTAACTGGAATGTTCTCAGTTGTGTTTAAACACAGTTTTCTAATGTAGTCTTTGCTTCCACTAACAGGGTTTTAACCTATAGGTAGCCTAAATATGTTGACTAAGGATCCAAAAATGGCCTGAGCTTTAAATTTCCCAATTTAAGCTGCAGTTTACTGTTAACAATGCAGTCCTCAGCAATGCAAAGTTGCAAAGATTTAGAGCGGTTCTTTTCATTAAGACGCTTAAGAGAAAGTTTCTGCACAAACAATACAAACAGTGGCAACTATCAAATGTTGAAAATTCTTTATTTAAACTGAGTAGAGAAAGAAATGTTATTAGATGATACACAAAAGGGATTTGTTCAAAGCTACAAAAACTGCTTTTTTCTAAGATAAAAAAATAAATAATAATCTGGAACCATCAAATGTCTGCATACCAAAGCAACGCCATGATTTTATTGTTTTAACTCTTGTTCTAACTCCCCTTTTGTCCACAGCTGTCTATAGCTACAGCTCACATCCTGTTTCAACATAAATCATAAATTTTTCAAAACAGAGAATGTATCTTATAGGTTTGTGAAGCACATTTATGGTGCTACAAAAATATCACCATAGACTGTTTCAATGAAAAGAAGCATGCTTTTAATTTTGTTGTCATAGTCCAAAAATCAATGTAATAGCACATAGTTTTAGATTTTTCATCCCCTCTACAGAAGAGATACTGTATTGTGTATAGAATTCCAGAAAAATTTTAAATATTCTAATCCATGTGTGAATGCATGCATATATTCACACATGCACAAAACCTGAATTAATGTTGCTGGACTGGATAGCCCAACTACAGACACCAAAAGAAGGGAAAGAAATCAGCAGTTTAATTATTCAAATACCCCTACCTCATCTGCTCTTCAGCACCCATTTTCAACCTCAGCCATGTCCCCAAAACCACTCTCAGTCCACGTCTCCACTTTCAATCTGAACAACCAACAGGCATCTTTGAACTCTGGCCTTTTTATTAGCTATCTACTTGTGTGTTAAGGGTTAATATAGGGTTGTTGTAACTCTCAGAAGTTACACCATACAAGGCCATGTATGTAGTTTCGAACTGGTGAAAGGCATATGGTGGTCAGACTGCAAATGATGGCTATGAAATATGTTTTTTCTATAATGTTCAGGAAAACTTATGTGAAAGGATGGTCTTTGTTATTGTTCAAGATTTGAAACTCGTTTGTCAAAATTCCAGAATTTAAATTTGCACATGTGCACCATGCTGGTGTATGTGTAAGATTAGAGCTAAGGCTGTACATTGGCTTTTCAGTATGATAGAGATGTGGGCTGTGTAAGTAGATGAGGCTGAGAATGAGATGACTGGTTTAGGTGGAGGCTCCCCAGCAAATGCTGAATCCCCTTCTTCTCAGCCTCTCTCAACCTCTGTATTCCCTTCCATCTCCTCTCACTTCTTCCCCTGTCCCAACCCCAAAACTCTTTCTATGCCCTCCAGAGTTTTCTCTCTTCCCTACGCCACCCAATATCCCCTGTCGGCCACCCTGGCTCCCCAAAGTTTTGCCTGCTCTGATCAGTACAGAATCAAGACAGGCTGGGTGGGACTGTCAAAGAACACAAGCAGGGACTGAATTTTACTATGTTTGAACACAGAGAACAGTAATGGACCTGTTGGCTAGACTTGGCAAAACTCAGGCAACAGGAGAATAAGGGGCATAACTCAATCTGTGTGTGTGTTTAAATTTAAAAGTTCAGCAGTAGCCTAGGTCCAAGATATCGCAGTGTGAGACTGTGTCTACACTACATTGGCATGGTTGCAGTTACGCCACTGTAGCACTGTTGTGTAGACCATTCCTACATCAATGGAAGGGTTTTTTTTGTCAATAGCTAATTATTTCTGAGAGGCAACAGCTAGGTTGCCAAAAGAATTCTTCGATTGTCCTAGCTGCATCTGCACTTAGGGTTAGGTCAACCTAATCATGCTGTTTAGGGTGCAACATTTTTTCATAGCCCTGAGGAAGATAGCTAGGTTGATCTAATTTTAAGTGTAAGCCAAGCATGAGTCAGATGTGTAGGAACTATGGCTACTGCGTCAACAAAACTCAAAGATACAGGGAGACAAGACAGTTTTTTTAATTGAGCATTTTAATTTTTTTCCACTGCAAAAGTCAGTAAATATTTTAGAAATTAGATAGAAAATTTAACTGTCCTCTGAAGAGTTATGGTGCAAAATGTTGAGATTATAGTCATTAAAATGTGAAAGAGATTTTAGTCTTGCTTCAGGGTACAAATCTCTTTATGCCTTAGTTGTGGAGTTTCTGCCAATGCCTCTATAATAGATGTGACACAAATATGCTGTCTTGGTCACCAATAGTGGATGATATAGTTCCAGCTTCCAAGCTTTGAAACATTTCTGATGGGTGTTTGATATCAATTAAAAAAATAAAGTGGTTGCAACATGAGGAACACTGAAGGATTTTAGCTGAGAAGTGATCAAAGCATAGCTGCCACTAAACAGCACTAAGAGCAGCTTATTCAGCTTGCAGAGTTTCAGATAAGGCCATCTGAGAGTTAAGGTATTAGTGGCTGAATAGTTCCAGTTAAAAGAACTAATATGACTGGCAATGAGCACAGATTAAAATGATAGTGTTTACCATCTCTGCTGGGGAAGCCAGATAAGTTTAGTTCTTCTTTCCTCACTCCTCTATCACACTCAGCCTTAGATTGTATTGTGGAGATATTCACTAGCATTTTTAAAAATTCACTGACTTCCCATCCCAGTCTTTCTTTCCTTATAAAAATGCGTGGATACGGGTTTACATTTTTTGAATAAAAATCAAAAGTTCCAGAGTGGCCTTGGGCATTTGCTCTTAAAAGACAATTTCAATCAAGATTGTGTCCACAAACATCCGTATAC
>ML675604.1:52248119-52304296 GCA_007922155.1 Mesoclemmys tuberculata
TTAAAAGACAATTTCAATCAAGATTGTGTCCACAAACATCCGTATACACCATAGTAGAGAGAGACAGACAGAAAATGATCAGAGGAATTTATTTGTTTAACAGAAAAATCCCAAAAAGTTAAATATAGAAAGCCAAATATTCTTTTTATCAAAAGCAAAGCATTAAACAGCTCTGATCAGCGACTGTGAGACAATAGTGCAAGAGTGTTAAACCTACTAGTGGTTCCCAACTTTTTTGAGTGAAAACCCCACTAGTTAATACTAGGTTAAACATGCGCCTCCTTGACCCTACTGGCCATAAACACATATAACCCTATAAACACATATAATGATAACACTAAATTACATAATAATAAATTACTCTTACCTGACTAAGAAGCTAAGCCTGCCGTGGTGTAGCCACCACCACACATCCCTCATGGATTGAGGGTAATGGAGGCAGGCTCTGGCCGGTTGGTCAGGGCTGCTCTTCTCCAGCCATGTGCTGGGCCAGTGCGGGGCTGGAGGCAGCTGTTCCTCCACTCCAGCTGGAGCAGAGTTTGGGCCTGCTGCTCCACTCTGGCTGGCATGGAGCTCAGGGGGCTAAATCACCTCAATATTACTGAAGCCTCTTGGACCCCCTGTAATCTTTGGTGTCCCCCAAGGGGGTTCTGCCCCCCAGGCTGGGAACCACTGTACTAGATGGTAGTTCATAGCTCCCTCAGTGGTGGAACCCCATAAAATCCTGCACTTAGCCTCATGAGATTGCCTCTGGGTGCAGATCTGTGGGCACATATAACTACTATGTATTTTAGATGCCATCTTATACTAGTTACATATGTTAAATTGTGTCAAGTAAGCTGAGGCAATCATTTAATAAAATTAAAGTCAAAGGTAGTCTTGGCCCCTGGAAGGTTCATGTGACAATAGATACAGCCCTTTGGGAAACCAGGCAAGAATCCTAGGCCAGAGATTTTCAAACTGTGGGACATGCCCCCTTCCTCCTCCCGCTCACCTGGGGGGGGCACAGAGGAACCTTCAGTGGGTGCAGGGAGGGAGCACCACCTTCACCCCCTAACTCACTTCACCGGGCCACCCAGCCTATGGGTCAGCGTCAATGCCTTCACACCTAGTACTGGCTTTGCCCCCAGAAACCTTTGTGTGCACCTTCCCCCACCATGGAAGTAAGGAGGGGCAGGTATGGGGGGAGCAACCAAAAATTGTAACTCAAAGGGGAGGCTCAGCTCAAAAGGTTTGAAAACTGCTGCACTAGACAATTGAGTTGTTTTCAAATTGTGGTGTGTGAATCACAGCTGGTCTGCAGAGCTGCTTCTGCCACGATGGTGACTCAGTCAGCCTCAAACAGTGTTATCTAGAGCTGGTCAACACTGCATTTTCAACAGAAAACTGTTTGAAATTTTTTGCTTGCAGGAAAGTGTCAATTTTGATAACATTTTCAATGGGAAAGAGGCCAAATTTTTAATTTCAACTTCATCATTTTCATTAGTTTTATTTTGACTCCTAGCAAAATATTAAAATTAATTTTATATATTTTGATACCAAAATGAAATGTTCTGATGGTCCCAAAAGTTTTTCTGAATTTTCATTGCATGGGAAATTTCAGCTTTTCAGTTAAATTCAGAGTGAAACAAATGTTCAAAATGTTGGAATTGCCTCTGCAGGACAAAAATTGGACTTTCTGACCAGCTCGTTTCATTGTAAGCCAATTGCTAACTGTCTGGGATTATGTCCTTAGGAAGAAATTTTATATCACTTATGAATGATTATCCTATCTAATGCAACTGCAGATATTCTTATTCATATAAATATCTATTTTGAATCCTACTAAGCCTCAGGAATAAGCCTATTGAAGCAGAAAGCTTCATTGGATTCTCTGGATCTAAATTTTTTCACACCTGAACCATAACTCTGAACCAACCAGCCGCTTTGTCACATGAACACTTCATAGTGGAGATTCAGACTACGTTAAGTAAACAGGAACAATGATTCCACAAACAAAGAAACTAGAACACTTGCTTTCATTAAGAGCTTCACTGGGATTTGAATCTGCAGGGGCAAGAAAGACATTTTACTAGAACAAGCTGCATTCCAAAATTCAGCAGAAACATTCTTCTGTAAGATACTATGGCAAGCAAACAGGAACACACAAAAGTTAAAAGTGCAACAAAGCTTGCGGTGAACCAGACCTCATCTGGGACATGAAATTTTTGCTGCATGCAAGTTCATTAGGTAACATAATGTGTCAAGTAAATAGGGGTAGTTGTTTTATAGACATTCAAAGTCTCCTGGCAGGGCCCAAGATCTTTATACCCGGGATAGGAATAACATGCCTAAGACAGTATTGCTATAAGGATTTTTGTAGCATGGACCACTTCTTAAAGGTGACCAGCAAACGGAGGGCAGGGCAGCTGTGCCCTTCTTTTTGTATTGCATATGATGTATGGACAAGGTGTACAAGGCCTATTCTAAGAACGTTCTTGTTTATTTGCTTGCTTATTTTGTTTTTTGAAGCTGTGCTCTATGCAGAACACTGGTAACAACAGGGATGCTTTTCACTTCCTATATGTAGCACCTTTTTAAGACCCTAAAGTGCTTTGCAAAGATAATTATCATCCCCGTTTCAAAGATGGTGAAAATGTATCAGAAAAGTGAGGTGTCTTTTTCAAAGTCACACTGGCAGAATCAGGAATGGAACCCAAACCTCCTGAGTTACAGGTCCTTGTTTTAACACCACGCTCACCCTCCGCAAGTCACAGATTAACAGTTTGTGTGGCCTTCCGTAGCACTCAGATTTGTTTTCTTGATTGAATCAGACACATGGAAACTAGCTTTTCTACCACAAGGTTGAAAAGTTCATCTTGTTCCACTTTTTCATAGAACAACAAAACCTTCCTTTAAGTTTAGCTCCTGGAATCCATTATAAGTCTGGTGTAGCTGGCTCTGACCAACTTCTGGTGTAGTTTTATACAGTATGAAGTTTGATAAAAAGCTTTTCTCCTTATATACCAGCCTTTAACATACCGTCTTCCCAAAACTTACTATTTGCTAATATAATCCCCCCCACACCAGTGTACGTTCCTTTAACAGAGCTATGTTTACCCTACATAGAGTTTCATCTATAAGGCCATCTTTAGGAACAATATTCAGTATTTAAGATAGTTCTTTTATTCCTTTTGCAGTCCACATGCATATCACTTTCACCCTTTCCTATCATTAAAAATATTCTTCTTTTAGCAGGTATGGGTTAGTTTATTTGAACCTACTGCTCAATAGTTTTCTTTTAAGCCACATAACAGCTTTTTCATTCAGAAATGAAAAGCAACAAAATAATGAGAAACCTGAACAACCATTACTCCCTTAAAATAACACATTTATATTGAATGAAAAAAATACAGTATTATTCAGAACTGGAGAAAGCACAAATCTTTGTTCAGAAGACTTAAGAATTCCTTTAAGCTACAATGCTACCTTTCCAAACATAACACATCACACCCGGATTCTAAATACAATCAGTACCATCTGATCATACTCAGTCTATAATAAGCACAGCTTAATATTTTATTCAAGTTCATTAAACAAGAACATTCAATTCAGCTTGTAAAGCCTTATTCACAATCTCTGTATGTGTCCCTTTTGTAAACCTACAGCAGCAGAAAAAACAGTCCATTCAAATAGCTTCATAAGAGAAAAGTTCATTCCAATTACAACATAAGCCACAAGAAAAGGATTGCCAAATGGAAACTGGAATAATTTCAAAAGTTGTACCACTATAAAATGTCTGAGTTCTACTATGTCTAACATAAAATTCAAAATTTATATCATGCCTATCCTGAATTAACACATTCCAAAGACAGAAATGTACAAATATTGCTAGAGTTCTCTAAGAAAGTCATTTTTAAAACAGTAAGACAAAGACTTACATGTAATAGAAGGTTCTGTTCTTCCTGAAGCCACATAATGGGCATGGCAGGGGAGAAAAAAGCTTATCTTTGGGGCCTGTGAAGCCTCTGGCCATGGGTTCTCCATGCATTTCTACATCCCAAAAATCAATGTAGAATCTCAGCTTTCATATTTTAGAAAGTTTCCAGGACTTTATTTTTCAGTTTGCCTTGAAAATATAAACCAATGTAAAGTGATCACTGGGGACTAAACACAAGTCTTCCTAAAGATTACATAAGTTAATCATTGTCTCCTTAATTGCCAGCCAAGGCTGCATTTAGGGGTCTATGAAAATTATGTCCATAGGTCCTAAGATTTCTGGGGCACTTACAGATCATAGCACTACAATAGACAGCTGTGCTGCTACAAACTCCCTCCTCAGAAGGTGTGCTGGCAGTTTAGACAGCTTCTCTGTTGCATAGCCAGTGTAGCTCTGGCTGCAAAGAGGTGCAGTTCAATAGTATGAAAGTCCACTTGACTATGCTGACTAAGCACAGGCTTGAGAACAGGCAACTCCTACATTCCAGTTTTGGGTCTGACATAAATTCCCTCTATGGCCTTGGTCAAATTACTGAACCTTTGCCTTCACTATCCCATTTGTAAAATGGGGATTATAGTCATCTGCCTCACAAAGGTGGTGCTTATTAGCTCTTTAGCTTATCTCTACTACATTTAACCAGAAGGGACCCAAGAATTGATAGTAACCCCCAGACCCATATTCCACCCCACTCTTATGTAAAAATAAATGTTTCCCTACAAAGGACAGAGGGGAAGTGTCCTTTTAGTTTATTCCCGACAGTCAGAGAAGGCTTGAAAGGTTTTATTTTAAAAAGTGTTTATTCTATGCTTACTTTTACTGTAGAAATATGAAGAACATTATAGCTGGGACAGTCACTGGTTTTGCAGAGGACTCCTTGGAGTCTCAGGTGTGGGGGGAGATTTTCAAAGGCACTGATGGCAGTTAGGCACCTCCCTGACATTGAAAGTCAAAGATGCCTAATTGCCATGTGCAGCTGAAAGTCTCCCCCAGGAGTTTTTTAGTCCTTAACTGAAGAAGTAGCTGCTTTGAATGTTTAACAGAAACAGCCCTCTCTCCAATAGTTTATCCCCACTATAGAAGCATGTCTCTCACACCTGGTGTTTCTCCGGCATTTGAATTAAACAGATTTGATAAAACATGCTCCCTCCTCCTTCCTTCCCCTCCCAAAAAAGTTTTAAACAAGCATGAAAAAAGGTCATTCTCTTCTCCCTTAATCAGATTTCTCTACTGTTCTAAGCCTACTGGCTCTCCAACTATCCCTTGTATTGTCAGAAAAAGCCAAGTAGGCAGAGCCTGAATTTCCAGTGTCAGAAACAAGTAGGAATAAACCTTGCAGGTCTTCTTTAAAACATAAAGAAACCAACCCCCAACACACCACAAACCCATTTTGTCCCCCTTTACATGTCACAAAGAATTAAAAGCCCTCCTAGCATTTCACTCAAGTAGCCCTAATCACTGGAGAATTATTACTGTATGAAAAGCGAGCTAGGAGGAAGCTCATTATTGTTTTTCGGCATACTTTCTGCCTGTGCTTTTATCAGAATGTTTCGGGCGTTCTTTATATTAAGTCAATTTTTAAAAAACTAACATTGGGAAGATGGGCTCTGGAGAATACTTCATGGCAGAAAGGGAGAGATTTTTACTATGCTGTTCTTATATAGGAACATACAGGAGCAGAGTTGCTGATATAAGAGCATAACAGCGCAAGTCTTGCCCTACAAAGCACTGAGCACTCTCAGCTCCCCTAGATTCTCATGAGAAGTTAAACTAACCAGCAGCATATTGCAGGATTAAGCCTCAAGGTGCGGGGGCTGTTTCCCTTACTAGTTGTAATTCCTTGTTGCACTGGGAATTGTGTTGTACCTGAAAACATGATACAGATCGCATAGAAGAGATACTTAACTAGCCCCCTTTTTCCTCTAAGTCACTGCACATTCTCTTCCCATCTGTTCCCGGAGAAGAAAGGGCTTTATTCCCTTACTTAAGGAAGAAAGTGAATAACCCAGCTCAAGTAAAATAGACAGTCATACTCATTTAATCCTTTTTTCTCCTTATGAAAGCAGAAACATTGCCTGATAGAACAAGAATAGTAACAGCTTCTACCACTTCAGTCTGAGCTAAAGAAAGAGAATAAAAGTCTATCATCAATTACCTCCTGATCACTGCTGTCATTAGGCTTCACAGGTCCAATGTAATATAAGATGTCTCAGGTGCAGCAATAATCAATCAGCATGAAGCACAGGATATTATTTTGCTGTAAAACCAACAAAAAGGGCTGCAATAGCAACCTATGATTTACTTCAGGAAGGAGATTCAAGGAGATAGGATGGTAGAAATAACATCCAAGAAAAAGTATAGCACCTGAAGTAATGTTATAATTTAATATTTAACCTAGAGATCCCAGTCAGAATTGTAGACCCACTGAACTAAGTCTGTGCAAATGTATAGGTCATGGTCCCTGCCTCAAAGAGTTGATAACCTAAGAAGTCAGAGTACATGAAGGGTGGGGAGAGGGAGATAATACATATATGCACTTTATTTACACTAGATATTTTGTATTTTGTTTGATTTGTAATTATAACTAAATACAGACTGCCCATCAGCCTAGCTGTTGTACATTGTCTGATTCTTTGTAGGTATCATGGCAAAAATGAGAACTGAATGAAGATCTGGAAGGAGAAGGTTGTAGTATTACCAATCTCTCGAAGGAGGACATTCGATAAATAAGGGAACATGTGAAAGACACTAAAAGACATGTGTGAAGTACTCAATCCAGGCTGCACAAAGTGGAAGAAGAGGAGCAATGTAATAAGTAAGGAGGGGCAGACATGTTAAGAGCATTGAAGTGTAGAGGTGATGCGTTTAGAGTGGTGGCTGAATGTGATCTTTGGTATAGATAGGAGATGGATGATGTGGAAGTTAGGGAGATTACAGATGAAAAGATTGCAGAAATCAAGACGAGATGATGAGGCCCTATACAAGGAAGAAACAGCAAGATTTGAACATATCCTAGGTGAGTGGTGTAAGAGAGAGGGAGTCATCAAATGCAACTCCCAGGTTATAGGATTGATTGATGAGGAGGATGGTGATTGTATAAGCAGTGATAGAGAGTGCGGAGACTGGAGAGTGTACTCTGTTTTGGGAAAATTATAATAAACCATAATTTTTTTGTTTTCTGTTAAATTCTGGTCAGGATTTTACCTCCACTTTCTGAGTTGTTACTTTGCAAATCTATTCAAGAGGTAGATTGGCTGGTGGAAAAGTAATGAAATCGATGTTCAAAGGCTGACGGAATGTCACTGAAAGTTTAAAAAAAAAAAAAAACCAAAAAAACCCCCAGAAGTGAACAAAGAATGGTTGATGTACTAATTTCTTCATCAGCCTGGAGCCGTTCTACAATGCTCAGTGCTTGCTCTAATTAGACAGTTCCCAACTTATTGACTCCAGGGATTCCTTAATAATCTTCTCCAAAATACACATCCAATTCAAAAGGTTCCAACCACACACACCCCTTCAGTCTTGCTTAGGCTGTTCCAAGGGCTATTTTCAGTGGTGGAGTAGCTGATGCAAAGTAGGCCAGGACAAAATATCTCTAGACTTTTTATACAAACCCTCTCCTCTTCAGAAATAGCTTTGGGATTCAGGGGTAAATCAGCATTGGCTGAGACATTTAGCAATATCTGAAGATGGAGATAAGTTGCATTGGAGACAGGGTAATTACACACTATATATTATGCACATATATACAAGCACATATTAATATGTATTTTGTATTATATGTCTAATGCTTTCCAGTCATCTCTATTTAATCATGTTTGAAATGCTAATTTATTAGATCTTTGCTTTACCTTTCCAACACTCTACTTTTTCCTTTCTGTTCTCTAGATTGTAGCATCTGGTGCATTTGAATGAATGTGCCAAGGGCACATTGCCTTTAAAGCTATGAAATGCAACCAAAGCCCTCATACAGAAGTGCCTGTTTCCCCTGGGCTAGCTACAGCTAGCACTCTATCCAAGGTGCCTTTCATAGTCACTTTCAATTGCACTAGCTCCTCTCTAGCCTCACCTACCTGCAACCTAGCTAGAAGGGGAGAGGAAACCATACATTTCAAACACAGAAACACTTAGTGAAAACAAACTAAGGTTGCTAAGGAACAATAAAGGCAAACTCAAAACCACAATATCCTGGAAATATAGAACAAAGTCACATACTACTTTTTCTTCCACATATACCATCCATTCCCCTCGCACAGGGGTCGGCAACCTATGGCACAGGTGCCAAACATGGCATGCAAAATGATTTTGGGTGGCATGCATCATGGAGAGGGTTGGGCGAGAGGGGCGGGAGAAGGGGCAGGGCTGGGAAAGGGAAGCGACCACCACCTGCTGCTGCTTGGGGCTGGGGCAGCTCCTGGCCAGGACCTGTGGTGTACTGAGGGGGGGAAGCATGCCCCCAGGCACTAACCTGTGGGGGGAGGGCGGGGGCCCACCAGCTAGGTCCTCAGAGGACAAGCTGCCCCCCGCTGACATCCCCAGTGGCTGTGCCAACCCCACCTGTAAGTCTGAGTCCTTGTTTTTGACTAAGCTTAGGCTTTGTTCTTAGGCAGAGCAGTAGCAGGCGTATCAGGAGCGGCAGCAGCCATAAGCTAAGTGGCCTGTGGTCACATCTTCACAGTCCTGAAACTGCTTCCAAACAATGTAATATCAGGCTGCCAAGAAGGTGCCACTGTCTTAATAGTACTTACCCCAAGGTAAAAAATGGATCTAGCTGCTTAAAGAAAACTTTGCTTGCTAGCATTCTGTCTGGAAAGGAATCAGTGATCAACAGTTGTGGCTGTAAAATCTACACTTCTTGCTTTATCTTCATGGCACCCAATTCTCTATTGTTTAGCTGAATTATTTCTGTCTCATTCTTTAATTGTGTGTCTGTTGCATAATTAAAATAACTAAGTGTGATCAATTAAGGTGGTCAGGTATGATTGGTTAAAGAGTTATTTTGCAATATGTTAGGATTGGTCAAAAGAATTATTTTGTAAACTGACTGGACAAGGGATAGTTAAGCAGGACTCAAGTTTCACTTTAGAAACTAGGGTCCCAGAGAGGCCAGCTGGTAAAAGAAGAAAAGGGGAACAAGATGAATAAAGAGAGACCTGAAAAAAGAAGGATCTGCCTCCAAGACACTGCCCAAGATCAAAACTGCTAAGATCCTCTGCACGATCCTGACGTGCAGCAACCAGAATCCAGATGAGACGGACCTTGCCTGGCCACCAAGGGAAGTCTGCCTGCACCTGCCTGACCAGGACTGGTGAACACGCCTTGTATGCTTAGCACGGGCACTGTGCTTGGTTAAGGTTATACTGCATAAGACTCAATGGTGAAAGATCCTGCAAACCCACAGCAGCAAACACTTGGAGCCCTATGAGTTTAGGAGAGGGTGTAGGTACTTCTATTAACCAGGTTAGTTTCACCGACAGCCCTGGGGACTAGGAATGGGTGACCCTGAGCCCTAAAGTGTGAATTGAATAAGGGTAGGTGCCTTCTTCCCCTGGAGCCCTACAGATTGGGAAAGGGTGGAGGGGTGCCTTTGAGCCTTAAAGTGTGAATTAGTAAAGGGTGGGAGTGCCTAATTTAGCTGGGTTATGCCTTGAGCCCTATGGATTGGGGTAAAGGTGGGGTGCCCTAGTGTGTGGGTAACACCCCTCAGCCTCCCATCCTCCTGACCCCTCCCTGCTCCTCTACACTGGGCACAACGAGGAACCCTGGGTGTACAGGGGCGAGGAAGCCTTCCCTCTCCCCCTCCACTGCCAGGCAGCCCCTCACACCGGTGCAGCCTCTCCGGTGGGGAGCAGCTACTAGAGATACCAGCGGGGGGCAGCTCCTCAGAGGAAGGCCCAGTTGGCACACCCCCCAAGCCAGCATGCACGGGCATGGTCCCCTTGGTACACCACTACTGCTGCAGCCACCACCAGGTACCGCTGCCAGGACATTAAACAAACTGTCACCGCCAGCCCCAAGTTGGAGGCCACCCTTTTGAGCAGCTCCTGGTGTGCCCCAACATCATCCAGGGGCACTGAGTGACCCTGGGAGACTGCTTCATAAGGGGAGGAGTAAGACTGGAGGAGTGCACCGGGAGATGGCACCCCTTCTCGCCAACAAGAGGTCCCCACAGAAGTCCCTTCCTGTGGATCCAAATTGTCCTCTGAGAGCAACTGATGGCCCTTCTCCAGCACCAGTGGCATTGACTGGACACCCGAGGACTTGGACTGGGGTCCCGGCCCCACTGGAAATCCTGAGGGCCCCCAATATGACCATTGGTGAGACCACTGTACTTGAGGCTATCTGGGGGTTATTTGCACCGGGGGCTCTGGCACCTTCTGATGGTGTCTCGCCTGGCGACTGCCCCCAGGAGGACTCCAAGGCACTATCCTAAGATCACAGTGGGGCAGTCTCAGAGGCTCCTGCTGTGCACTATCAAGCCAGGAGGTGAGTGGGGGAGGAGAAGAGGGAAGCAATGTCCCGATCCACGGGTGCTCCACCACCCCAGAGTGTCCTCTCAACATCAACGATCTGAATGACGATGAGATCCGGCGTCAGCACCGCAACTGCTGCCGGTGCACAGAATTGTGCTCCGATGAACTGGAACAACCGGAGCACCGTCTAGGTCCTGAGGATTTGCGGCACTGTTTGCCTCTCGGTGCCGAGTCTGTCTCTGGTGACCAGGTTCGGCGCTGCCTCGGTACAGGCGAACTCTTCGGTGACAGGGAGCAGGAACGGAGCTGAGTTCCATCTGGGGAATGGTACCCCACAGGCGACACCAACAGGTGCTGCCTCCTGGGGTGAACTTCTTTTGGTGCCAGAGATCATGACCGACGCTGGGAGGGTGACTTCATCCCCCGCCTCGATTTGAGGCGCTCCGGCAACCACGACCTGCTCCACCCTAGGTGACCAACCTGACGGAGATCTTCCTTCCTGCACCAGGGATCTCCGAAGCCACTCAGGGGAGCCCAGCACGGACTTCTCCTGCGACACCAGCCCCTTCTCTCTTGGTGGAGGTTGAGATGTGGGCAGCATGGGCAAGGCCAGCAAGGCTCTTGCTTCCTGAAAGGCCTCCAGTGTCAATGGCGCTGGTATGTGCAGAGGCCCCCCCATTCCCAGGACTCAGGAGTGGCTCCCTGGCTGGAGATGCTGGCTCTGGCAAGAGGGTCTCTGCAGTTCAGCTTTGGTGCGGTCTGGTGCTTAACCCTGCCTGCTTAGACAGGGTGGGAGAGCTGCTTCCGTCTTCTGTACCAGAGGTGTGGCTTGGTGCCAAGGCGGGGCCAGTAGCAACAGTGCACTCTGCACGAATGCCACGTTGGTACCGAGGGGGAGTGGGCTGGCTCGGAGGCTTGTCAAAGCACTGCCTCCCTGACCAAGGCTTTCAGACAGATTTCTGTTTCTCGGAGCCCAAGGCCTAAAAGCTTGCAGATTTTGCACGTCTCTTTACGATGGGCTTCCCCCAGGCACTTCAGGCAGCTATTGTGGGGGTCACTTAGCAGGAAGGCCTTTCCACTGGACTCACACACTTTGAAGCCCAGTGACCAGGGCATATCCTGCTCCCAACATAGTCCCAGCCAGGACTGCCCTAAGTGCCTAACTACCAGTATCAACAGTACTTAACCTAATTAACACCAAAAAACAATTAGAGTTGAAAACACTGGGAACTGAGCACTTGCGATGCGAGCAAAGGCAGTTCCAACAACTGTCACAGGCGGAAAGAAGGAATTGAGGGAATGTAGGGCTGGCAGCACCTCTATATTGCGGAATGTGTGTGGGAGCCCAGGGGTGCCAAAGGCAGCCCCACACGGTCTGCTAAGGGAAAAATGTTCCAGTAACCATGCACAGAGATGTGCACATACCTATAATGGAATGGACAGGAGAAAGCAGTCGAAGAACAATGTATGCATCATACTAGTCTTTAAAATAGTCTTCCCGTGTTATATCCGAAACTCTTCTGTTTTGTTCAGTTCTCAATAGATTTCATTAGCTTACTATATGAACACTGCTGGGCATAACTCCAGTGCAAGACCATCTTTTAAACTTTGCTTTCATAAAAGAAAATTGTCCAAATCAGGAAAGAAAAGTCAAGGTTTTGCTTCTTTAGTACTCTCTATGGCATTCAAATATAGTGAAGAGCATGGTATAAATACCTAGATTAAAAAGTACAGTAGACAATGTCAGTTTTGTCCCTTCCACTACATATGGAAATCGAGCATAAAAGATTCTGTGCTTAAGAGACTGAAAAGGTCTCATTTGTACACATGGTGAGTAGCAGGTGCTCAGATACCATGGTGATGAATGTAGTATAAACACCTTGACAGATCATTCCTAATTCTATGGAGTGTAAATAATGCTAAAAGCACTAATTGCAAAGAGGACACAGTTCATCAGCACATACTAATATTTGATACAGTTTCTCTTTTTGTAATGTATAGTTAATAAAATAGGCCAAAGTTTATTAAGTTAGAGATGAGTATTCACAGTTATGTAACTGTCCAAATAGAGTTAACATTAGCTGAAAACAAATCAATGACAGCATTTACACAGTAACATTCAGTTCCCAGAAAGAGTTTTATGACAAGCCTAGTCTAACAAAAGTACCCAGCATAAAAACCCCAGATGACCATTTGGTAAACTATTAGATAAATGGCTTTACTTGAATTATTTGTTCTAATGATTTCCCCCAAATAAGCATATCCAGCTTCAGATAACTGAGGATTCATGTCATGTTACAGCCCACCATCAAAGTTCTCTTTTGTAGGACTATACATCAAAAAAATTACAGGACTACAGCATTTTTTAAAAATGGCAGCTGACTGGTCCATGTCTGCCATTTATTTTGTGAGAAATACAGCGAAAGCTAAAGTTATCAAGAGTCCAAAGCTTCATCCTATCAGATGGATTTTGATTTCTTTGGACTAATCCCTTTATCTTCTTCAGTCATCTTTTCTGCACGCCTCCTCTTTAACCCTTTCATCTTCCTGGTCTGTAATTTACTGAGATCCTGTTTCTGCATGTGGATTCGACCATATGATGTACCAAAGACGTCATGAGAGATATTCTTCTTCTTCTTCGGCTGTAAAAGAAGAACAACATTAGCATTTCTGTGCACAGAATACCAGTCAGTCACTTAGTGACTGTAGGCAACTGTCTCTGCCAACACAAGTCCCCATATTTACCAGAAATTAAACTTCCATTGCAATTTAAGGTAACTGCCCCTAAAAGTGGAATTGCACAGATAAAATTCAGAGCTTAGAGACCAATTTTCTTGTCCTTATATGCCTCCAGATCAGTTCATTATCCTGCCTCACCCCCATGTGTCCCTCTACATGTCATGCAAGAACATCAATTAGCTTAGCAAAAAGACCTGATCATTGCAAAGAGAGTGTGCAATAACGAAAACCTTCATCCCTTGGTCTTTTGCATGATTTTAAAATTGGTTCTGTGTATTAAAGATTATGTATGATAAAGAGCAAACATTTTTGTATAAAATACAAGGTTTAAGTACCTTGAGAGCTTTAGGTTGTTTTAGAGATAACTTATAGAGGTCTTCTGAAGCCAAATGTGTTCTCCTCATCACCAGATCTAATGAAGGGCCCATCTCTTCCAGTTCAATCCTTGGTATTCTACAGCCTGACTTCTTCAGCAACACTCTAGAGAAAAGAGGAAAAATACCAACACTGTCCACCTTTGGTGCATTTTGTACTTATGTTTCTAATTATTTTTTGGACCACAGGACAGAAGTTGGCCTTTAAAAAACACATGTGCTACTGTTGAATTTGTTTGGTTCAGAAAACTTAGAACCAGGTGCCAGAGTCTGATCTTGAATGTGTGTGCAACTCCCACTGATTGCAATACAGTTGCGTGAGCACAGAACCATGGGCTGAATTTGGTCCTGGATGAGAACAAAATGTAAGTATGTGAAAAAAGAAACTTACTTGTAGCTTCGCATATAAATTTTTCCATCCATAGCTGTGAAATGTAGAACGTATTCTAACCCTGCCAGGCGAACAGTGGGCACAGTAGGACCACGGAAGAAATCTGAAAGAATATTTTAAGATAGTAAAATGTGTCAGGTTTCTCTTTTTAATAAAGAGGCTTTAAAAAATGGACTGGAATCAAAAATCTTGCTTATTAGATAACAGATGTTTTATAGTGGATGAATCTCAGATTAATTTGACAAATGGTTTCTGACCACGTCCAGCAAAGCAAAACGAAAAACTTTTGGCATTTCTAGAGGCAGCCGTGCTACAATTTAACGTGCTCCCTTTCTAGCCCACATGAAGGAATATTTACTACTTAAAGCCCCAATCCTGCCAAGGCTGTACATGCTTAACGTTATATACAAGAGTAGTTCCCACTGAGCCTAACTCACATATGCAAACTTAAGCAGGTGCAGAAATTGGTAGGAGAGCAAAACAGACATCTGCTCTTCAGAAATAATTTGGTAGCAGTACAAGCTCCAGATTCTATTTTAAACATCAACCCCATACCACCCCACCCCAAAAAATACATTATCATTGCTTCAATAGCAACAGTAACTTTACTTTTGTGAAATAAGCTAAAATAAGTATTGCTTTTTGTATTATCCACTCATCTAAACTTTGAGCTATGAGTCTAGAAAAACAAAAATGCATCCCATATGTTTAGGCCAGTTCATGTTTAGCTAAGCATACTTTAGTATGGAAATGTAACATTTAGCTAGATTAAGAATTTTTTGGACTCATAGGTCAGAAGGGACCAATATGATCATCTAGGCTGACCTCCCGCACAAGGCAGGCCACAAAACCCTACCCATACACATTTATAACAACCCCGTACCCATGACTGAGTTATTGAAATCCTCAAAAATGAGATTTGAAGACCTCAAGCTGCAGGGAATCCACCAGCAAGCGACCCATGCCCCATGCTGCAGAGGAAGGCGAAAAACCTCCGTGGCCCCTGCCAATCCGCCCCGGAGGAAAATTCCTTCCCAACCCCAAATATGGCGATCAGCTAAACCCTGAGCATGTGGGCAAGACTCACCAGCCAGCACCCAAAAAAGATTTCTCTGCAGTAACTCAGTTCCCATCCCATCCAGCATTCCCACAGACCATTGAGCAGACTTATCTGCAGATAATCCAAAATCAATTGCTCAAATTAAACTATCCCATCATAACATCCCCTCCATATACTTATCAAGCTTAGTCTTAAAGCCAGATAAGTCATTTGCCCCCACTACTTCCCTCGGAAGGCTATTCCAGAACTTCACTCCCCTAATGGTTAGAAACCTTCGTCTAATTTCTAGTCTAAATTTCCTAATATCCAATTTGTACCCATTCGTCCTCGTGCCTATAATAGTACTAAACTTAAACAATTCCTCTCCCTCCCTAACGTTAATCCCCCTGATATATTTATATAAAGCAAGCATATCCCCCCGGAGCCTTCTTTTGGCCAGGCTAAACAAGCCAAGCTCTTTGAGTCTCCTTTCATAAGGCAGATTTTCCATTCCTCGGATCATCCTAGTAGCCCGTCTCTGAACCTGTTCCAGTTTGAATTCATCCTTCTTAAACATGGGACACCAGAACTGCACACAATATTCCAGGTGGGGTCTCACCAGCGCCGTATATAACGGCACTAACACCTCCTTCTCCTTGCTGGAAATACCTCGCCTGATGCATCCTAAAACCGCATTTGCTTTTTTAACAGCCATATCACGTTGGCGGCTCATAGTCATCCTGCTATCAACCAATACCCCAAGGTCCTTCTCCTCCTCCGTCGTTTCCAACTGATGCATCCCCAACGTATACGTAAAATTCTTATTATTAATCCCTAAGTGCATGACCTTGCACTTTTCACTATTATATTTCATCCGATTACTATTGCTCCAGCGTACAAGGTGGTCCAGATCTTCCTGAATAGCATCCCGGTCCTTCTCCGTGTTAGCAATACCCCCCAGCTTCGTGTCATCCGCAAACTTTATTAACACATTCCCGCTCTTTGTGCCAAGATCAGTTATAAAAAGGTTAAATAAGGTCGGTCCAAGAACCGATCCTTGAGGGACTCCGCTAGTAACCTCCTTCCATCCTGACAGTTCACCCTTCAGCACGACCCGCTGAAGTGGACAAAGTGATGGATTGAAAGTCTCCAGTATCAAAGTCAGCAGTTAGGCTAGATATAAATAAGTGACTGAGATCAATACAAGAGAAAAATATACAAAGTAAGAAGGAGATACTGTTTAGTGTTATCTTTATTGTTTTTACTCCCCTTTGTTTATAATACCATCTTGGAAACTTGACACCATCATTGCTTTATATAGCAGTTTTGTCTGTGGTCAAACTGAAGCACATTCTCTCTTTTTTAAATGAGCTAGTATTTGCTTTTGCTGCAATAAATGTTTTTACTATTGTCTATATATACACATTTAGCAGAAATATGGAACACAGTCAGTTATATACAGAAAGAAGCCTACAGTTTGTGCTTACAGTTTTACAGGGAGCAAATTCAGATGCCAGTTACCTATCAGAGTTAATTGTCTTAAACATAGTTCTCATACCAGGGCCATGAAAATAGTGTGTGACCAAAGAGCATACAACCATGCAAATCTGTCAACCCTTTGCAGAGGGTGGAGGAAAGACATGACCTTCTCCTAGGGAACAGAGTATGTTAATAAAAACTAAAAGCGTAACTGCTGAACAGAGTGCAGAACATAAACATGTCAAGGCTCACTTCCTTTCAGTTTCATTTTCAGATTCTTCAGCCATTTTTTCCTCAGCCCGGCTAGGCCCAATAAGCCCGCACTAAGTGACTGTGGTCCCTGATTGGACAGATGGGCCCACAGGGCCATATTTAAGCCTTGGGGCAAGAGCAGCACAGCAGCTGCTCAATGCATTCCTTGCCCACAGCTGTGCTAGGCATGCTCCCTGCTGCCTTTCTCCACCCCGTGGCTGCTCTGTTCCAGCCCTACACCCTGCCTGCCTCTGAACCCCACTTCCGAACCCATGCCTGGCCTCTTGACCATGCCTCCACTTGGCCACTGGCTCTGCTCTGACCAGTGGGCCGCACCACCTATATCTTGGTGTGTGACACCTGCCCCACTAGTGAGGGCTGGATAAGTGACACCTCCCGAAGTGTTAGCGGAGACAGAGGGTGTGAATGGCTGGGTCGGTGAGATCCCTTTGCTGTGCTGAGGTATAATCGAGACAACACCCCCCATCCTTTTCCCAACCCCAGGCCCCCTGCCCTGGTGGGGAACTGAGAACTGGGTCTCCACGGCCCATTCCATCCCTGGCCATTTGCTATCAGCCAATGAGGAAGTCAATTAGGGTCCCTCCACATTCCATGAGTCGCCCATCCAGTATCTCCACCTCCGTGCGCCTGCCGCGCCCAAGCTCCTGCCCGTCTCCTGCGTGTTCTCCATCTGTGAAGCACATAGAAAGTGCCAGGATTGTACGTACAGCTGGGCGGGGAACGGACAGTGTTTGGTGGCCGATTCTGAGATTTCAAAATGGGGATTTTTCTCCCCCAACCTGGGCTGAATGCCCCCAAATTCCAAAATCCTCCATGGAAGAAAATTCCAGTGGGGTGGGGGGTTAACTGTTTGTGGACCGATGGAAATGCAAATGGGGCCCCCCAGGGTCAGCAACCCTTTTTCCAGGAGCATCAGTATTGAAGCTATGTTTAAAACAAAATCTTACTGGTGGATATTACCTGGAGTTTAGCCAGGAAATACTGTTGGTCACTTAATATGGTCTCCCTCCTCCTTTGTTGGGTTACTGGATTTGTATCTAAAGGAAAAGCCATCGGTACAATATTTTCTTCTATTTTAATGCCTATTTTCCCAGACTGTAGCTAAGACTCTGTCTCTTCTGGCATGTGAACTTGTATCTACATTGCTTTTATTGGCAGATTATCCTTTATGATGTTCTTGTGATATAGCTTTCCACTCACAGGATGATCTTTATATTCAAATATAGGTGGTCAGGAATTTTAGTTTCTATGATGTCCACCAGCTGTAGACAGTTTTTCTCCTTTCTGGAAGTTTAGGGATTTGAAAATTTTATTCATAGTTTAAGACAGTTTACTCTGGTTGGATTAGAGATCTTGTTTTCCTTATCTTTTTAATTCCTGCCACTAATTTACCCCTGGTTTTTCTCCATGTGCTTCATGTGTTTCAACGCCTTTTGCCTTAGTAACTGCAGTCAAGAGCTTTTGAGAACGTTCATTTTGTCTAACTATTTGGCATGTGTGTTCCAAAGTAATTTATAATTGTGTCACTTATTAGGAAGTTGCAACAGTTCTTATCTGAACAGCACAAATGCTGCTGGACCTTTCATCTTTGATGGAGCAGGAGTTGGAACAGTAGTTTTGTCACTGTCTCCTGCACCACTTCTTCCTCTATCTTTCAAGAGAATCTATATTACCCCTTCATATCTATGTATTGGACTCCAAATAATTTGTACAAACATGGTGATAGGATGAAGGAGAAACTTAAGTTCCATCCCAAAACATACAGGTCTTTTCCTTTCAGTCCAAACCTGCATTTTAAGAAGAGCAACGCAACATATGGCAATTTGTAATATACAAGTGGGGCCAATAAAGGAATGAGTGGTGAAGTGTTTCACAAATATGTACCAAGGAAGCTAACAGAACCAGGGATTCAGCAACTACAACCCACAGGGACACAGAAGATCAACAGATTCTTAATACCAGGATCAGAAACAAAAGGGAATAAAACTAGTATTACAGTTTTAAGACAATGTTTATATGGAAACAGAAGGGGGGAAGAAAGTGACAAATCTTTGTCTGCATGGTCTATGTACAAGGGTAAAGGGCAGCTATTTACATACCCAAACCATTATTTATGCCCTCAATTTTTTTAAAATGGATTTAAAAGGTTTAGTTTAATTTGTTTACTATAAAGCACGTGAGTTCATCCCCTACCCACAGTGATTTCTAGAACATGGGACTGCTGCCATATGACTTCCCAAAAATGTACAAAATGTCTTTATGGACCACAAGTCTATGAAAACTCGGTTGTTTACCACTAACATTAACAACGTCACACAGCTCTGGTAACAAGGAGTCATTAGATAACTGGTATTTCATCCCAGTTCTCGGCAGTAGTGCTTTAGTAACAAGTTCTTTACAACAACAACAGTTGCAGTTTCATAAATTTCTTGGCAACAAAGTGGTGGATTATATATGCTAGCTTTCTCAGGAATGGAAAGAGAGTTCTTATCATATAACAGCAATTTCATGTTGAATCAAATTGCAAACCTAAACTATCTGATGGTATCAGCATCTCATTAAATCCTTAATATGCTAAACCCCTTTCTTTCACCTACTGTTTTGTCTTTAGACATTTTACTGAAGTCAAGAGAACATCAAGACATTTGGTGTGTATTTTGCTTATGTTCAGCAGCAAAAAATGGATGCATATTTGACTGAGTACATCTAGTACATTTGGCTGTAAACAAGCTTAAGGCAAACTAATGGGATAGGGAAATGTTACTCAGAAGGGCAACAAAATAAATTAAAAGGGCTAAACTTTCAATTCATCTACCAGATATCTGCCAACAATTGGCAATACCTTCCATTTCAGGAGTAAACATGCACTTCAGAAAAACCTATGTACACGCATTTCAATCCATCACATCAACAATGTGAAAATATGCCTACAGGGATGTACAACAGAACAAGAATGTGTGTGGTTACTGGTGCATAACCATTCTCTCCCAGAACTCTGGGCTAAGTGGCATAACCTGATCTTTTACTGTTTGCATCCTATATCATCTGAACAGTGATGTAATAATTTAATCATTCACAGGTTCCAATCATCAATGACTGCAATGATAGCCCTAGGACTGAAAAATAGCTTTGCCACAAAATTCATCCTGTTGGCTGCTATACCTCTGAAAAATACACTGACCAGCTCTCAAGAACAGCAGCAATGAATTTAGTAATGAAGTAAATAGTCATAGAAAGTCTTTAGCATCTCCAATAGTAGTTTAGAAAGATCCTGCAGCTATAAAGCCAAAGGCAGTGGCAGTTTTTAAATTAATATAAGCAAAAATGGTTCTTTGGGATTTAACAATGGATAAACCTTACAAGTCTGAATCTCATCTGAATCTCCATGCCTCCATCCATCTTTTCGTTCCCTGCTCATGACTCACCAACATTGGCATCTACACCACTTCACAGTACAGATCTTCCACCAGAAATCCCATTCTAGGTTAAGCACCATCCCTTTCTTTTAATTACGTCTCAATGCAGGGAGAGAAGTGCGGGAGAAGAGGGGAGCAGATCCCTAGTCATTCTGCCTTCTAGTTTCATTCCCTAAAGCTTACTTCCCAAGAATTCTCACATCGTGACTAATGCCACGATACTGTCTCACTTTTAAGCTCCAAATAGAACAAGTTAAAACTATTTTAGTACAAAATATCTGGTCTACAAAGTACACCCATTTTTGTAGTTGCTCTCAGCACTCCCAGTTAAAATCCATAATACCTGGTTTATCATCTGCACATTCTCTTATTCCATTGCCTCCCACCTTTGATGTGCAAGTTTGTACATCTGTTTTTTGCAAATCTCTGCCTAGCTTTAAATTAACATTAACATTTATTTGTATACGTTTCTGCCTTAATAACTACTTCTCATTTTCACTGCACATGTTGAACACCAAAATTCAACCCAATGAAGCCCTGATTAGAACTGGTCAAAAGTTCTCTGATGGAATAGTTTATAATTGGAAAACGCAGTATTGACAAGATTGTTTCAGTATTTCCAAAAAGTGCTTTGGGGGTGAATTTTTGTTTCACAGGAAATTGACATTTTATTCAGATTCAGGACTAAATCAATTTTTGAAGTGTCAGTTTTCCCACTTCAATCAGCTCTAATCTTCATGGCTTTCCCAGGTGGACCTATTTTCTTCCATCTGTGGAAATAGACTTTATAATTACCAGTTTAACGATATGCTGTAAATCCTAATTCCACTTTCTTAATGTTATCTTGCACTCTTGAACATGGACAAACTAACAGGCAAACCAACATTTCTCAACATATAGCATTGCCACAGCTTTATGAAGTCCTACTGCTCACAAAGTCTTAATTCAAAACACTCACCAATGAGAAGGCTTTTCAATCTTCTATATTCTTCATTTAAGTCAAACGTGTCACCAGCAAATATCAACATGGGCTTTGTTCCTTCAGGACATTTGCTATTCTACTGGACAAATATCAAACTATGTCATACAACATGTTATTTATGCAAGGGACCAGGCACATTCCATTGTGAGCTGTCCTGGTCTCTGATAAACAAGAATAGGTAGGCATTTTTAAAAAATAAATCAATACATGTCACTTGTATTTGGAAGGGTTTGGGTTTTGAGGTTTGTTTGTTTTTTTTAAATAATAGGTGAGTGTTGTTCTGATTTAGATTAAATAACAAAAAGCTTCCTCACAGTAAGATGTGTTAAGACTGTGGAAAAGACCCTACAATGGAAGTGGTGGAAATTCATTTGTATGGGACTATTTAGAACTAGAGTTAATGAAACACAAGCAAGCATACTGTATTTCTTGCATTGGGAAGGAGATGCAAGACTTACAAAATTATTCAGTCCATCTTGAAATTCTGATTTTGATACACCTTTCTATAGTCAACTGACAACTCCCTACTGTTGAAACACTTGTGAAAAACATCAAACTTCAGGGGAAGGGGGTCACATTTCAAAATTTAGTTTCTTGCTACCTAACTGATCTTTTTCATCTGTTACTTGTTTTGAAGTGAGAACTAAGCCATTGCAATCTGTTTCGCTACACAGAGTACACTACAAGAGTGCACCAACAGATGTCACTAGACCCTGCACTGTTAAAGGCATCTTACCTTAATATCTTTTAGTGATACAAATTTCTCAATGCCTAGCTCAATCATATCCAGGACATGATAATCAAACATACGACCTATGAAAGAAAAGAAAATCTTGCTTTAGACATTCATTCTCAAAAGGAATTTCTTCCACCCAATTTAAAAAAAAGAAAGATATTTTACCTATTATTAGATTGTTAGGCCGCTTCTTATTATGTGAACCAAACAGAAACAAAGAACAATCCGACTTCTTAGAAAAAAATTCCTATAAAATTTAAAAAATTCCACAAACATGTTAAAAATTTGGTGATAGTTAATGTCACAGTTACATCAGTTTAATAGCTACAAGTTAAAGATTTGTATTTAGAAGAAGAGATTTAAATGTCTCCAGGCATCAGGAAGCTAGAATTAACTGTTCACTTCCAATTTCAAGTTGTAACCCATTCCCCCTTGGGAGGTTAATCCACTGTTTTATATCCATACCAGAGAGTTTTTTTCTGGCATTTGAGCTAAACCTGTGATAGTCAGACTTCAGTGGTTCAGGAGCCAAAATTACCGATCAACATCACACTACTGTGGTTCTTGAGTAAATTTATTGTTTCATTTACTATAGCACTAGCCATATTTAAATAGCATGACAGGGGAAATGTTAATATTATTACACACACAATTCTCACAGCAAATAAGTTAATAACTTAGTGTAAGTTGATAACTTAATTGGTTAATAACCTAGTAAAAGCATGCTGACTGGATTAAAATCACATAGTGTTTTAACATCATGTGCGGCAAAGAGCTCCAGGAAACTATTAAAGAGCCACTTGGGGCTCATGACTTGTAGTCTGAGGCCCAATCTACACTTACCTTTGCGATTCGGCGGCAGTCGATGGGAGATACGCAAGTGACGTAAATCACTTGTGTGTGTATCTCCCGTCGACACTGCGGCATCTCCTCCACACAGCGTCTCCACTGCACTGCGTCACTTACTGGGGTGGTTTTCCTGCGTCGCTTGCTGGATCAACTGAGCGGATCTACACAGACCGCTCAGTCGATCCAGAGCAATCGATCTGACGGCGACGAATTTGCCACCATCAGTGTAGACCCAGCCTGAGTATCACTCAATGCAACATTCCATTTCCTAATTGTGTCCCATTACTTCTTGTTCTTTACATTTTTGCTCCAGCCACCCTGAATTTCTCTCCAGCCCTCTTTGATGCAACATCCTGTTAAATACTCGTAAACAGTTATATTTCCTCATTTAGGGTATGTCTGCACTGCAGTCACACTTTGGATTGCAAAACATATAGACATACCTGCACTCGGATGTCTAAAAAGAGCAGTGTAGGCATGGCAGCACAGGCTAGAAACAGAAGTGCATATCAAGGATCCCTAGCATGCTAGCCCATGACACTGCATTTATACTGCTATTTTTAGCCATACTAGTGTTGGTATGTAAATTTGAAATTTAATCAGTTTTGGAATCTACCTCATCATTTATTAATGCTTTAGGAGGCAAGAGTAGCAATACAACAATTTTTAGTCTAAATGTTCCCAACAGCACTGTTGGAAAATGCTGTGAACATTTCACAGGATAAAGGACATTTGTCTGCAAGTAAATTTCAAAAGCATGGAGCACAGGACAGGGGCTAGTCCCCTGCTCCCATTTAACTGACTGCTCTATCCTGCAGTTCACTGACACCCATCTGTCACGCGGGCTGCATTAGGAGGGGGGGGCATTTGTGTTATGTGACCTTAATATGTCAAAATCATAATGATTCATGTAAGACATACCATGTCAGGTACTGTTAGAAAGGTTATGCTATGCTGAATAAGATGACAATATTTGTGTTCATGTGTAATATGTGTAAGGAAAGTTATGGAGATCTTTGATATCCCTGTATTTCAAACTGTGCTGTAAAAGACACCTCAGACAGAGAGGCCACAGGACAATAGCCTGCTTAATGGCCCATCAAGACCTTAACAAAAGCCAAAGGCCTAGGAAGAAACTAAAAGCATACCTGAAGAGTTACCAGGATTGGCCCATGTGACTATGGACTCCATTTTGGTTCCTGTAAAGTTCCACAAGCCACATGGCCAGTAACAGAGGGTATATAAGATCAAACCACAGAAACCATTTTGTCTTCGTCTTGGTCTTTGCCTTGTGTCCTTGTTCCTATCCAGCTGCGGACACACCTCTGGATTAACACACTTTGCAACTGAACTAAAGGACTTAGACCCATCCAGGTACTGGATGTACACCAGAGGAACTATACAAGCCTGCAACTCCACAATTGTTCTAGAAACCTGATGTATATGGACTTTTAAATCATCTGTATGTATCTGATTGCTTTAAGCTTTTAACACTTCTCTTGTTGTTTGTTTTTCTTTTATTAATAAACCTTTAGTTTTAGTTACTAAAGGATTGGCTGGCAGCGTGGTATTTTGGGTAAGATCCAAACTTATAGTGAACTGGTACTGTGGCTGATCCTTTGGGATCAGAGGGAATCTTTTAGTAAAGAGCATAGAGTTAAAGCAACTGGTCTCTTTACTGGACCTAGTGTCAGTTTGGGAGCCTGAGACTGAAATGCAGTAAAGGGGGCTGTGTGTATTTGCACAGTGGCTTCTTGATAACCAGTGTGGGGGAATCAGAAGCACTGTTTTTGGCTGGTTGGGAAGTCTGACTGTGGTGTCACCCACCAGTGCTGGGAGAATTTGCTCTCCTTTTGCAGCCTGCCCTGACCCTGGCATTATCAGTGGGCTACCCTGGGCACAGACGGGTTACACCATCTTCCTCTGGATTCCCACCCCTAGCTCCCAAAAGGAAAACAATTTAGTGCTGCAATTAACTCAAAAGTTGGATATTCATCAAAATACTCTGGTTTCCCTAAAAACAAGAGTTGGAAGAAAATCCATGAAATAGAAATTTGGAGGCCAAAGAGAAATCCTCTAATGGACACATTCCAAAGTAAGCTCAGTAGACTTGCTAGCAATCTGGTAGAAGAAAAGATGCATGGCCTAGCATGCTATTCTATTTAAATGATATGCAGATATTGAGTCCCTGCCAACAGAACATATTCATTTGATATATGGATGAACTGAACCTTTCACTTTGAGCCTCCTCCAGTGTTAGTGGATAAGGATGCACAATTCTCCATTAAGATAAAACTAAGTACAAAACAGATAAGCCTTAGTGAGGATGATGCAAAATAAAATTTCAGTTATATGGGTCTTCTGATCTTCAAAGCATTTTAAATATTACATGAAGCCTACGATTACATAAGAACAGGCATACTGGGTCAGACCAATGGTCCATCTAGCCTAGTATCCTGTTTTACAACAGTGGCCAATGCCAGATACTTCAGAGGGAATGAACAAAACACGTAATCATCAAATGATCCATCCAGTCACCCATTCCCAGCTTCTGGCAAACAGCAATCCCTGCCATCGGGCTAGTAGCCATTGATGGACCTATCCTCCATGAATTTATCAAGTCTATTATACTCTTGGCCTTCACAACATTCTCTGGCAAGGAATTCCTCAGGCTGACCATGTTTTATGTGAAGAAATACTTCCTTTTAAACAGACTGCCTATTAATTTCACTTGCTGACCCCTAGTTCATGTGTTACGATAAGGAATAAAGAACACTTATTTACTTTCTCCACACCAGTTGTGATTTACATACCTCTATCATGTCCCCTCTGAGTCATCTTTTTCCAAGTTGAAAAATCAAAGTCTTATTAACCTCTCATCATATGGAAGCATTTCCGTACCCTCAATAATTTTTGTTGCCCTTTTCTGTACCTTTTCCAATTACATCATCTTTTTTGAGATGGGGAGACCAGATCTGCACGCAGTGTGGGCATACTATGGATTTATAAAGAAGCAATATGATATTTTCTGTCTTATCTATCCCTTTCCTAATGGCTCCTAACATTCTGTTAGCTTTTTTGACTGCCACTGCAAATTGAGTGTATGTTTTCAGAGAACTATCCATAATGACTCTTTCTTGAGTGGTAACAGCTAATTTAGACCCCATCATTTTATATGTACAGTTTGGATTATGTTTTCCAATATGCATTACTTTG
Organism: Mesoclemmys tuberculata; assembly: GCA_007922155.1. Lineage (NCBI taxonomy): Eukaryota > Metazoa > Chordata > Testudines > Chelidae > Mesoclemmys > Mesoclemmys tuberculata. The sequence goes on from ML675604.1 coordinate 52,274,063, forward strand.
CATTTATCTACACTGAATTTAATTTGCCATTTTGTTGCCCAGTCATCCAGTTTTGTAAGATCCCTTTGAAACTTCACTGTCTGCTTTGGACTGAACGATCTTGAGTAGTTTTTGTATCATCTGCAAATTTTGCAACCTCAGTTTTCTTCTTTTTCCAGATCATTTAGGAATATGTTGAACAGTACTGGTCCCAATACAGACCCCTGGGGGACACCACTATTTACCTCTCTCCATTCTGAAAACTGACCATTTATTCCTACCTTTTGTTTCCTATCTTTTAATCAGTTATTGATCCAGGAGAGGACCTCCCCTTTTATCCCATGACCGCTCACTTTGCTTTAGAGCCTTTGGTGAGGGACCTTGTCAAAGGCATTCTGAACATTTAAGTTCACTATACCCACTGCATCACCCTTGTCCACATGCTTGTTGACTCCCCTCAAAGGATTCTAGTACATGATTTCCTTCTACAAAAACCGCGTTGACTCCTCTCCAACAAATCATGTTCATCTATGTGTCTGATAATTCTGTTCTTTCCTATAATTTGAAACAATTTGCCTGGTACTGAAGTTAGATTTACCAGCCTGTAATTGCTAGGATTGCTTCTGGAGCCTTTTTTAAAAATTGGCATCATATTAGCTATCCTCCAATCATCTGGTACAGATACTGATTTAAATAATAGGTTATATACCACAGTTAGTAGTTCTGCAATTTCAATTTGAGTTCCTTCAGAACTCTTGGGTGAATACCATCTGGTCCTGATGACTTATTAAATTTATCAATTTGTTCCAAAACCATGTCCAACACCTCAATCTGGAACAGTTCTTCAGATTTATTACCTAAAAAGAATGGCTCAGGTGTGGGAATCTCCCTCACATCGTCAGCTATGAAGAGGAATACAAAGAATTCATTTAGTTTCTCCACAATAGCCTTATCTTTCTTGAGTGCCCCTTTAGCATCTTGATTACCCCCAGTTTGTTTAGCAGGCTTCCTGCTTCTGATATACTTCTTTTTGCTGTTACTTTTTTAGTCTTTGCTGAGTGTTCAAATTCTTTTGTGGGCTTCCTAATTATATTTTTATGCTTCACTTGCTAGAGTTGATGTTCCTTTCTATTTTCCTCAATAGGATTTAACTTCCATTTTTAATGGATGCTTTTTTGCCTCTAACTGCTTCTTTCACTTTGTTGTTTAGCAATGGTAGCACTTTTTCGGTCCTCTTGCTAAGTTTCTTAAGGTATTAAGCCTCTACTATGGCGTCTTTAAAAAGTTTCCATGCAGCTTGCAGGAATTTCACTTTTGGCACTGTACCTTTTAATTTCTGTTTAACTATCTTCATTTTTGTGTAGTTCCACTTTCTGAAATTAAATGCTACCATGGCAGGCAAATAGATTTGTAAATTTGTAAACAGATTTGTAAATCTGTTCCCTAACTGATGCCTTGTACAAAGTAATGGACCATAATATTTAAATGTCAGCATATTTTTCCCCCACAGGAACTAAGCCAGTTATAAAACAAAAAACAAACCAAAAAACCACAAGAGTCCTGTAGCACCTTAAAGACTAATAAATTTCTGCAGGTATAAGCTTTCGTGGGCTGCAACCCACTTCGTCAGATGCATGAAGCGGAAATCACAGATAGGAGGTATATCACTTATTACACACACACACACCCCCAATGGGGAGGGCAAGTGCTAACAAAGTCAATTCAGTTAGAGTAGATGAGGCCTACTCACAACCATTGATCAGAAGGTGAGAATGTGTGAACAGTGACAATTACTTCTTGCAATGAGATAACCATTCCAAATCCCTCTTCAGACCCACTCTGATTGTGTCAAGTTTGTATGAGTTCCAGCTCTGCAGTTTCTCACTGAAGGCTGTTTTTGAAGGGTTTTTTTTGGTAGAAGTATGGCAACTTTCAAGTCAGTTACAGAGTGTCCTGGGAGACTGCAGAGCTCTTCTACTGGGGTTATGGATGTTCCCATTTTTAATGTCTGATTTGTGTCCATTTATTCTTTTGAGTAGTGACAATCCGGTTTGACCAATGTACATTGCAGAAAGGCACTACTGGCACACGATGGCATATATTACATTAGTAAACATGCAGGTGAATGAGCTCCTGATGGTGTGGCTGATGTAGTTAGGACCTGTGATGGTGTCACTAGAGTTGATGTGTGGGCAGAATTGGCAACAGGGATAGGTTCCTGGATTAATGTTCTTGTTGTACGGTTGCTGGTGAGTATTTGCTTCAGGTTGGGAGCCTGTCTGTAAGCACAGACGGGCCTGCCTCCTACGGCTTGAGCGAGTGAGGGATCATCTGCTAGGATAGGTTGTAGATCCCTAATGATGTGTTGGAGAGATTTTAGGTGGGGGCTGTAGGTGATGGTCAGTGGTGTTCTGTTGTTGTCTTTGTTGGGTCTGTCCTGTAATAGGACACTTCTGGGTATCCATCTGGCTCTGTCAATTTGTTTCTTCACCTCCCCAGGTGGGTATTTTAGTTTTAAGAATGTTTTATGAAGGCCAATACCAGGCTTGGGAGGCCCCACCTTCAATAGGTGCGAGCCATGATCCCAGCACAGGAATAGTTTAAAAGGAGACTGCTAGTCAAGCAGAATGGGAGAAATGAGCTGTATGCAGCACCAAGAAGCAAGGCTGATGCTGACAGCTGTGCCAAGGATGACAACAGCTTTGTGAAGCCTGCTCTAGCAGCAGGATTTGGATTTGTTCTCGTCCACACACACTTCTTTGGGAGTTGAAAGCCCTAAAAGAGCCTGAGCAACTGAACAGAATACTGAGAGACAGAGGAGATTCTAAGCCAGTGGTCCCCAAACTTTTTAGGCTGCACCCCCCCTCTTATCCATGTCCACGCCGCATCCTCCCCTCCTTGGAAGCAAGGGCCAGGAGCAGAACCACAGTCAGGGCCAGAGCTGTGGCTGGGGCAACAGCTAGGAGTGAGGGCTGGGCTGGAGCTGGGAGCCACTGCTGCATTGAGAGCAGGACCAGAAGCAGAACTGCAGCCAAGCCACAGCTGGGTGTGGGGATGGGAACCAGGGGCCACAGTCGAGGCCATGGCTGGGTGGCAGGGCCAGAGCCACACACCATGGGCGCTGGCCTAGGCCCCACTGTGCCCCCTTGAATGTTCCTCCATGCCCCCAGGGGGACATGCTCCAGTTTGTGGATCTTGGATCTAAATCAAGCCAGCAACCATGCTCCAAAATGAGGATTTCCAGACTGGCAAGAAGTGACCTGAAGGAAACAATCAGGTATTTCAATAACTGGGCTGGACACTTTGACAAACCCTTAAGGACTTGGGTCAAATGGGTCCGGGTCCTCCTCCTCCTTTGTAATGTCTGAACTCTTGGGGGAACTAATGAAGCATGGGGTGGGCAGGAGAGGATTGAGATTGTCCTAGAGGGGGCACTAGCTACAACTAGCCCAGCAGAAGCCATAAGGCCACAAGCTGACCACTAGGCCAGCTGGTCACAGATCTTCCTGCTACAGTCATATATCCTTCATTTGTCTTGCCATTTTAAAAGTTGCTTTATAAGCATACTAGCCATTCATTTTGTTAAGGGTTAAAGCACTGAGGTAGCTTCATCATCTCAACAAATCCCTTTTCAATATTGTTTAGGAGCAAAATTGTACTCTGATCTCAATATATTTCTAGAGTAAAATGCTCTCTCTCATGCTCTAGAACATTTACAGAGAGCAATCATTTAAACACAGTGTTCTTTTATTATGCTGTGAGCATTTCTAGAGACTCATAACTCATCAAAAAGGATGAAAGTGTTCTGTACAGAACTGGGTGGTTCCTCCATTTTCTCACAATTGCTATAATAATCGGCTTTATTGGACAACTGGCAGTGTAATAAAAATAAATGCAAAGAAGGTAGCAGTAAAGTAAATGAATTGTTTATCAAAAAGTTTGTATTATTTTATAATGTAGTCATTGAGAAATATAAAGACATTTACATTCACCACATACATTTTAACACATTAAAAAAACAAGGAAGGCCCTCATATTTGATTTGTACCTCAGGGAGCAAAGGTCTGATTAGATCTGAGTCAGTTTCAAGAAGAACCCATCTCAATTCAACCTAGATGAAGCTACTATAAGTGGTTGCATAACTGGCTGGAAAACCATTCCCAGAGAATATTTTATCAGTGGTTCACAGTCAAGCTGGAAGGGCATATTGAGTGGTGTCCCGCAGGAGTGCGGCTCTGTTCAATATCTTCATCAATGATTTAGATAATGGCATAGAATACACACTTATAAAGTTCGTGAGCAAGATGGGAGTGGCTGCAAGTACTTTGGAAGGTAGGATTACAATTCAAAATGATCTGGACAAACTGGAGAAATGGCCTGAAGCAAATAGGAAGAAATTCAATAAGGATAAATGAAAAGTACTTCACTTAAGAAGGAACAATCAGATTCACACATACAAAATGGGAAATGACTGCTTAGGAAGAAATGGCCTGGAAAGATGGAAAGGGCCTGCGGGACATAGTGGATCACAAGCTAAATGAGAATCAACAGTGCAACACTGCTGCAAAAAAGCAAACATAATTCTGGGATATATTTGCAGGAATGTTGTAAGCAAGACACAGGAAGTAATTCTTCCGCTCTACTCTGCGCTGATTAGGCCTCAACTCAAGTATTGTGTTTTGTTATAAGCAACACATTTCAGGAAAGATTTGGACAAATTGGAGAAAGTCCAGAGAAGAGCAACAAAAATGTTTAAAGGTCTAGAAAATATGATCTATCAGTGAAGAAGGGGGAAAAAATGGATTTAGTCTGGAGAAGAGAAGACAGAGGGGACAGGATAACAGTTTTCAATTACATAAAAGGTCGTTACAAGCAGGAGAGAGAAAAATTGTGCTCCTTAACCTCTTAGGATAGGACAAGAAGCAATGGGCTTAAATTGCAGGAAGAGTGGTTTAGGTTGGACATAAGGAAATACTTCATAACTGCCAGGGAGTTAAGCAATGGAATAAATTGTCTATGGAGGTTATGGAATCTCCAGTGACAAACACCTGTCAGGGGTGGTCTAAAAAATATTTAGTCCTGCCTTGTTTGCCAGAACCTGGACTGGAAGACCCACTGGACTTCCAGTCCTATGCTTCGATGATTACACAGATATTCAACTTATTCCAAATTGTGCAATAATTTCCTAAAACTTAGTTTCTGAGGTATAACTCCATTGAACCTTGGAGAACTATTTTCCATCACAGCACTGCACCACTGACAGTATCCTGAACATGTCTTTTGTTCCATAACAAGCTAAATAAAATGTGGTTTATACTTACCAATGATGTTTGATCTTCAAAAGGTCTGGTAATATTTTTTCTGAAGAAAAAAAGGTAAGATTTGGGTTTTTTGTATGACTTCATGCTAGTTCTCATGGTGCAATTAGGTTATTGTGCTCTTCTAAGAAAATGATTTCAGCTTTAGAAGTCAAGTTCCATCTCAGATCCAAAGCAATATTAATTTGGTTAGTCTTTCCTTAGGTGTTCCCTATGTTAAAGTCTTTTTGTCATTAGATACACTCTTCTCCACATTTCCTCTCTATTATGATGGTGCATAAATTCCACCACAGAAACAGTACTCCAGAAATGCAGTAAACTGTCCTCCACAAAAGGAAGATTTGTCTTCTAAGTATCACAATTAATCTTACAATTGTCTTTACCTTTTCATCCATGCCCCACTTAATACTCCTAGATTTTCATGAGCTAGTACAACCAAGCACTTGCATTACAACTTTCCAGATACTGGCTCCCCGTTTTGTATAAACGTATTTGATTACAACTGTATTTCCTATTGAAACTACTTGCACCTTTACCTTTGATAAATCCAAAGAGTAACATTAAATCTATCTTTGCCCAACTGAACTGCTGCCATATCTCATTAGCTATTCATGCAGATTTGGGTCATCTGTGAAGTTGATTAGTAACTTATTCCTCTTGCAAAGTTGTTACTTTATGTATTGTGATAAATAGGACAGGATTCAGACATTTAAACACATTGGGCTTTTTCCCAGGTTGTCGTCATCATTTAGGATCACCCCCAGATTATCATGTGTCAATATTTTTTTTTAAATCCACTTTATTAGCCTGTATACCACCTTTCTAGTTCTTTCTGGAAATATTAAGCCCAACCTTATCAAACAATTTTAAAACGGCAAAATGTAACTTACTTTTTGTACAAGACAGCAAAGGGCTTTTTCAGAGCGTACTGTAAAATAAAGAATTTGAAGTTAAAGAGAAAGTATTGTTAACACACTGAAATACCAAGCATTGTCCTCCTATCAAAAATTCTACATGAAAACAGCATAAAAGAGATAGATGAATTACTGGAGACTTAAACAGTGGCCATCAGTTGCAATCTAACCCAGGAAAAAAAACAGCTCTGTAGATACACTCACAAAAGAGGCAAGAAAATAGAGACCCAAGATTGGCATTATTAAATGTTAAAGAGGAGCAGTTTACAGACATCAAAAACTACTTAAAACATCAGAAAAGGACAGAGGAACACCTCCCCCACCCACTCACAATACTCAATGTTTGTACCAAGATTTTAAATTTCAAAGCCAACTACACCATTTTTAAATTTTATTAAACTGTTTATAAAAATTGAGGGGAACTCTTGCCTTGCAATTAGAGCACTGGAAGAGAAGTGGCAGGTTATATTCATACGGTCCTGACACACTGACTGAATAATGCCTAGCACAATAGTGACTTAGTCCATAACTAGGGGTACATCTACACTGTAATGTAAGCACATGGTTTGAACTCAGGCACAAGCGTAGGCCCCTTTTCATCTTCACACAAATCCTGCTATCCCAGGGCTCAGACCCCAGATCCTGGGGAGGGTCCAAGCCGGAGTTAGCCAGGATCCACGGTTCAAGCCCTAGTGCTTTGCAGTGTAGACACAGCCCCACTGGACTTGTGCTCTAGGAGTCTGCCAAAAGTATTCCACAATCTCATGGGCTGACTCTTTGGTCTCTTGTTGAAATTATTAATATTACTATGGAAAATGTTAACCATAAATTCCTTTATTAAATCCAAAAGTACTTTATGCAATTGCTTTAAACATACCTACAGCCTAAAAATAAGCAATCACTACATCCAATACTGTAATCAAGTATTCATAAGTATTTAATAAAGATACTTACAAATGGGCTACATTGAGTGCTTATATCCATAATGTTCAGCTCCAATGTGGTCAGGCAGGTATTAGCAATGAACCTTTTAAGACTTTATTTTTTATACACTTTAACACCAAGACCCAATTATTGACTTCAGCTGAAAACCAATTGGAGACAGTTCACCCTTATTTCCAGTCTTAATCCAGATAAGATTTACAACCATCTTTCTTTGCAAGGCCTTTCCTCCCATCCTCATTGCTACTCCAACAGCTTTCCCATAGCATGCAGATTCACATCGGCTTTAACACTAGCGTGTGGGTTGGAGAACAGCCATGGTGGTTCATTTTAAGACAGATTCTCTTTGTTTTATTTAAAACCACATGCACTCACCCCAGTCAGTCAGAGGCCTTCTTTTGAGAAACTTCTCTTTAACTCATTCGTTATTCTTGAACCAGACATGCTCCCGACTTATTCCTTTATCTTTTTCACTTATTCTGAGGCCCTGACTAGCAAATAGGAGGACAGCCTCTTCTTTTACAACAAATACGTATTTCCTTAACCAAACTTAAGCTAAATTAGTTTTTTAATTTTATACTTATCCTACACCTCTGAACAGTCAAATCCAGCTTTCCCTCAGAGATACTGCAGTTCTGGTCTGATGTTCAATAGGTTACGTCTACACTACAGACCACAGGTGGCAGTGTGGAAGAGCATGTGTAGCTACATACTGCAGTGAAAAGCAGGCTATAGCCACACTCCAGTACACAGCTACACTCATCATTGAAAGCTCCAGCAGAGGAGAAACAGCAGGGAAAAGCTCCAGCAGCTCCCTGCTGAAGTCTCTCTCTGTGGCTAAGCATGACTCCAGCAACAGGAAGGCAGCAGGACACTACAATGAGTGCTCCTGCAAGTAGTGTGCATACCTGGGTATACCACATGTCCGTACTCTACTTGCCTAAGCAGTGCCTCACCATCTACAGCGCTATTTATACCCATGCTAAGTGGACATGTAGTGCATGCACTCTACACGCCACTGAAAGGAGTGTGAAGTGCAGATGTTCTTTCAGACTGGCAGTGTTCCAGATCTCAATTTTATTTAGAGAAAAACAATTTGGACCCCCTGCTGGAGCTCGTCTCACAATGTTTTGAGAAATTCCTGCTGTCATACAAATTTCAGTCCTGCTTGTGGGGGTAGGAGGGGTCTGACCCCTCTGATTGTCTGCTTTTCCCTGGTGGCAGGTAAATAGGGAAAGCTGCCTATCAGGCAGGCAGCGCTCAGCCTGTCCCCCCCCAGCCCCCTAATCCCTCAGGAACTGAGAGAAGTTTTTGGATAGGGGAAGAGGGAACAGCAGATACCATTCTCACAGGAGGGGAGGAGGAAGTAGGAAGAGCCCAGCTGTTCAGAGAAGTTCTGCTCCCTGTTCCCCTTCTTCTCCTAAGAAAAGTGGGTTGCCTCCTCCTAATCTCTGCAACACCAGCCTGGGAAGGGGGGGAGGTGAATAACCCTTGGGAGGAGGGAGTATATGTAGGGTGCATAATGAACAGGCTATGGAGACAGATTTCATTATTCTTTTGCGGGTTGGGGAGAAGCTGAAAGCTCTGTACCATCAGGCAGCATTTTATACAAAAAAGTCTTTGTAATTTGATATCAGTGAGGTCCTCCAGCAGTAAGCAAAACCACCTTACTCTCCACATTTGGTAGAGGCGACAACACTGACATACTGGCAGAGAACAGGAAGAATTAAAAAGAATCAAGACCAACCGACACCCCCCCACACACACAATAATTTTTTATGCATCATGAGTTTTTTAGGGTTCAACTCATTTTTGAAAATTTGGGATTGGAAATATTGGCTTTGGAGTAGATAACATGTAACACAATTTATTTAAAAATAAGGTGTGAAATTACTCCTGATACACAGCCCATGTTAAAACTTATTTCAGGACTTGTATTTCTAACAAACATACTTACAATGTCTTTAAGTGCTTCAGTCACTGTTAAGTTTGCATTTCCACCTTTTATGAGGATGGCATTTTTTGTATTTTCAGTGAGCTTGGGTTCTCTCTTCTCAAGAAACCTTTTGGCCCTCTTAGTTTTAGGCTTTCTACAATAAGAAATTACAAAATTAATTTGCACAAAACATATTAGACCATGCTTGAAATAGCCCCAAAGGAGTTAACAAAAATGCTTTTCTTGATTTGTACACACACACACACTTCTGCCCACCCAAAACAACAAATAAAACTACTGAAGTTGAAGATAAAGTCTTGACCTTAAGTTTTAATTTCCTGAATTCTGATGACTTGAAGTTTAAGGTGTGGCAATATTTTGACATCCTTGCTGAAGTCCTGATGGTTTCCCTTCACACCAAAGCTCTGCATCATGGCCCCACACACTCTGGCTCATGCGGACAACAAGAGATCCCCTTAAGAGCCCATCAATGGCACCCTAAATGTGAACTAAAAAACCTAAATTATGCTTGGCTCTTCTCTGCTACTTCATGGTGTATCACACACACAGGCACAGTTAAAAGGAAAATTCCTAAGCAACAATTGCTACTGTGACCAACTTCAATTTGTGTCCTTAGAAAGCAGTTTACCATACCACCCTCTATTCAGATGGACATTCCATTTCAGTTACACTAGTGGCCACTACACCACCTTTCTGGATTATCTGTGAATTTTTGCCCGCATCTAGAGAAGAACAACAACAAGTCTGAAGACTTTGTTCCTGAAATGCTAAACAGAACCAGAAATTAGAGACATACCTTTAGAGCAGTGATACTCAGACTTCGACAGTTAAGGAGCCAAATTAGCAATCAACATTTTTATCATAAAAAGAGCCATAGCAGTGCAAGTTCATTGTTTCGTGTATAATAATACGTATTATTCTCAAAGCAAAATGATTGATCAACTATTCTACAATTGGTTAACAACAGTAAAAACATCCTGATCTGTTGCTAATGTAGATTGGTCAATAATTAAAATCACTCCGTGTTTTAATATCACATGCTGCAAAGAGCAGCACGAGACACATTAAAGAGCCACTTATGGCTCCCAAGGTTCAGACTGCAAGGTATCGCTGCTGTAGGATAGTCTCTACCTACTCTAGTGTTCCATCAATGCTAAGAAACAATTTAAAAAACATGGCTTGTGTGGTGATAAATCACCAGACAAAATAGTTTTAAAACAATGCTAGAAAATTTTCTAGGGCAAGCAGAGACTAAACCAGCAGAATTAACACTGCAAGTGCTCCCCTTGCTGTACTAGGTTGTGGCACAGGTCAGGGAAGTTCAACTGAGTTGCAGTGTGAATCATTAAGTGCCTTCATGTAGATAATACACTATTTAATAACTGTAATAATAATAGTTTGGTGATTTTGCATTGAATTTAATTAAATAACCTTCACAATTCTCCTCTTCCCTCTCTTAATATTAACTTTTCCAAGAAACGTCTTTTACTTGAGACTCACCAGGACCTTCCTTTTACTTTAACCATCTACTCCAAGGACCCTGTATGGTAAAATATGCTACCACATCCACTGCTTTGGTGGCTATTAGAGATACTTATCCCCAATAACACAGAAAGGGAACCATCAGAAATCGGTGCCCAAGCTAATCTGTATTCCTACCGTGCCACAGCTCTCCCTGTTAGTCCAGTTCCTGTTTCTGTTCATTCCTCTGCTCTCTCCTCCAAGCATTAAAGAAATTAAGAGATTAAACCAGGCAATTGTTCTCTACCCTGGCACCTCTCTTCAGCTAGAAGTTACTGCGGTCAGCCACTCTCTCCAGTTATCCTTTTACAAAACGCCTGCCATGCTATGCTGAAGACTCTGCATCCGCACCCTTTTCTGTCAAACGGCGTTTGCACTAAGCCACACGTCTACACACGATGGCAAGCGGGGCGGCAGTCCCGACGATATTTATCTCAAAAACGAATCCAGCTCGAGCGCGAGGGCTGCGGTTGCAGTGGGGTTACTCCCGAGAGGACGCCCTGAGGCAAGTAAATCCCCTACGGCGACCCCGCGGCCACAGGGCCCTGCCTCGGGCAGCACCCGACAGAGCGGTGCCCCCCCCCGTCCCCTCGCTCCGCAGGGCGGCCGGGCGCGCGCAGGGCCGGGGAGACCCTGGTGTTAGGGGGGAGGCGCAGAGTCGGAGCCCCCCTGGGGGGGGCGCGCTGCGCTTCTCTGTCCCGCGCCGGCTCTGAAGCCAGGCTCCTAGGCAGCGCCGCGTGCGGGCAGCAACGGCTCGGGGCGGGGCGGGAGACGGCGACTCGCTACCGCGCGGGCACCTGTCGGACCCTCACAGCCCCTCCCCCATCGCGGGGCGCTACTTACACCACCCGGTCCAACGCCTCCATCTCCGCCGGCAAGACGCACGTGCGTTTCCGCCCCCAACCCGGAACTAAGCCCTTCATCGTATCGTCACCATGACATCACATCCGCCACCAAAAAACCTCAACGCGGACGGAGCCTGCGCGCCTTTTCTGTTACTGAGCATGCGCAGTACTAACTGCGGCTGTCGCCGCGCTCTAGGTTCTAAGGACCCTGATTCAAACGCGGGTAAAAGGCGCGACGGTGCAGAGATGGGTATGGAGACTCAGTAAGGACAAAACTATCAAAAAGCGAGAGGCGGAAAGGAGCGTTGCGTTCCTGGCTGGCTGGCGCATCTCCACAGCGCCCCCTCGCCAGGGAAGTGGCGTTACAGGCAGAATCTAGTCCAAGCTCTTGCACGATTCGTCTCTTCCCGGTGAAAAAAAGTGTAAGCATTTGCCCCCTGCCTTTGATTCACTGACTGATGCACACAACACTTATCTCACAGAGACAAGGTGGCCGAGGTAATATTGTTTATTGGCCCAATGGCTGGTGGTGAAAGAAACAAGTTTCTGCATTACAAGGAGCTCTTCTTCAGGTCTGCGTGGCTCTAAAGTGTCTCTTTCACCACCAGAAGTTAGTCCAATAAAAGATGTTACCTCACCCACCTTGTCTCACATATCCTGAGACCAACACAGCTATAGCAATGCTGCAGACACACATATCTCAACATTTCTGGACTATATCCAGTAGCTATTATCAGCAGCAAAGCATAACTCAGAAAAGCAAGGAGACATTCTTTCTGCTGGAAGATTTTCTTGGCTGGCTGCTGTACAGCTCTCTCAGCTGCTCCATTTACTTGTGGGGAATGTGGGTTGCTAGTAATGTAATCAAACTAATAATTCATTCAGAATTATTTAAATTCTGCTGCGGTTAATTGTGGTCCCTTGTCTGTCACTAGACGGTTTGGAATATTAAAATGAGCAAAAGCGCTTCAATTTCTTGCTCACACTTTGACATATTATGTCTTTAAAAACAACAAGAGTCCTATAGCACCTTAAAGACTAATACATTTCTGTGGGCATAAACTTTCATGGGCTGCAACCCACTTCGTCAGATGCATCTTGTCATCACTTGCAGCTGACGAAGTGAATTTAGAAATTCTTGAAGTTTTCTGTCAAGTTTGCTTGTTGTTGCTCCTGAAGTCCTTTTCATCATCTTTGAGGTCATGCGTAGCTGAGTGAGATGCTGGGCTCTGTGGCAGAATGTCTGCAACTACCAGATTTTTTCCAGGAACATGTTTAGCAATTGAGTTAAATCGCATCTCAGCAGTGTTTGATCAAGTTCTTTTTGGCTGATGCAGGTTGCAAGCATTTTATGGTCTATTATCAGTGTAAATGAATCCAGTCCACACAGTTGTATGTAAAAGTTCTCATGTGCCCATACGTTTACCAGGCACTCCTTTTCAGTTGGTGGTATCATTTTTCTCCTCCTGTGAGTGTGTGAGAGCAAAATGCAATTGGCTTCCTCTCAGATCAATGTTGTTGCAATACTATACCACCTTGGCCAGAGCTGCTTGCATCCAAAATGACTATTGTGTGTTCTCATCATAATTCTTGAGAACAGAAACTACTGATATTATTTCTATCATCTTTTTTAAGGCAATTTCTTGATTTGGCCCTCATAGCCGAGAGGTGTTGGACTTTAGTTAGTTTATTCAATGGTTTTGAGTTTGACATTGTAGAAAGGTCTTGTAGCTGTTGATCAAGGTAATCTACCATTCCCAGTCTGCATGTTAATTCTTGTACATTTATTGGTGCATTCAATTCTCAAATTGCTTTTACTTTCTCAGGGCTAGAGTTTATTCCATCTTTGTTTATTGTGACCCAAAAACTTGATATGGGGTAGGCAGAAAATACACTCGTCCTTGTTTAGCTTCAGTCCAGACTGACTTATTAGGCTTAGACCTTCTTTGAGGGTTGGGTTGTTCTCTTCCATTAAAGATTCATATATCACAATACATCCATGAAAACTAAGCTCCATTTGTGTACATTAACGGTTCTGCCATCTTTCTTTGGAAAATTTCAGGTGCACTGGTAATCTCAAATGATAATCTGTGAAAGCAAAATCTCCCAAAAGGTATGCTTAAATGTAGTCAATTTAGAACTCTCTTTGTGTAAAGGAGTTTGCTAGAATCCACTCAAGATATCCAGCTTTGTGAATATTGTAGCTCTTTTCACTTTGCTTTAGGGATGAAGTAATACAGTTTGGATGGGTCTATGTTTTTTCTCACTACTGCTTCATTACATTTTTTAAGACCCACACAGATTTGTATTTTTCCATCTTCTCTACAACCGGCACCGGCAATATCAAAAAAATCTCTGAGCCAATCTGTTCCATTCCCTTAAATTTAGTTTCCACTTCATGAAGCAACAGGATAAGAATCCTGCAAGGTGTAGGCACACAGTATGGTTCAGCACTGTATCTGAAGGTTATTTGTACTGGAACTCCTTTCAAAAGTCCAATATCACCAAATACTCAACTGAGTTTTTCCACTTTTCTTCCTTGGTTCATCATGGCCACCATGCTGCAGCTGAGAAGGTTGTTGGTCTTTGATCCTATAGATTCTGAATGCAAAGCTTTTGTCTTTGTATATTGTTTTTGTGGTATATTTTGTATCTGTGGTGAAATGGCCCATTCAATTCAGAATATCTCCAGGGTTAGTCAGAGCTGTATGAGCTGATTTCAGATCTGAGTGAGATTGAAGATGATTGTAAATCCCTTCTGAGATGACAGTCACCTCTGTTCCTGAGTCAGATTTAAACAAAGTAGTCTTCCCAAGTTTCCTTCTCCAGTCAGGAGCTGTCTCATCATGTGATAGATACCAGAAACAATTGCTCTTGACTATAATCATAGTCAGCTCCCTGATTGCCTTAGTATGGCAAACAGCTGCAAAAGTCGGTATTGTGTGTATGCATTTCATATTTCACCTTTAGCTGGACACACTGCTTGAGCTATGGAATTTCCTATGTCTTGTGCAATTAGTCTAAAACGCTTTGTAGTTAGCCTGGGATTCGCTCATAAACTGAGGGCTTTTATGGTAATGATTTTTAGCACTTATGCAGTGTCTGTTTACAGTTTGTGAGCTAGTTTCAGGTTTTTCAAGGTGCTCTGCTTTTTGTTCTGCTGTTTGACTAGTTCAGATGGTCACGCTGTCTGGAATGGCTCACAACTGAGTGCTGACTTCAGGACAGACTGTCAAAAACAGGGTAGACACCCCAAATGTTGGTGTATTCCATAATTAGATTTCACCAAGCCAGTAGCAAATGTGAACTCCTGGATCACTATAACAGTTTTACAATAGAGTCACAGAAAGTCTGCTTAGACTCTCTTGCCACCCAGCCATAAATGGTCACTTACACAAAAATCACAAAATATGCAGGTTGCTTTCAGTCCCAAGAGACCAATCACTTATCCCAGATCAGCTGGTACCTTAGACACAAAGACAATGCCTGTAGCCAATCCTGTAAAAAAAAAACAAAACTATCTAAAGGTTTATAAACTAGGAAAAATAAATGAGAATTATTTACAGGTGAAAGCAAGCAAACATAGACACACAAATGAGTTAGCATCTAAATCCTAAAAGTGACAGAGTTGTAGTGATCTGTCAGTTCAAAGTGTCTTTCAGGGCAGTTCCAAGAGACAGCCCCAGGGGGATCTCTGGCTTCTTAGAGTATCTGGCCCTTCAGACATCAGTAAAAAAGATGAAGTTTTTCTATGGCTGTGTTTTATTTCCTTCGTTCAGCTTCCAAGCCCACAGGATGAGTTTCCTTGCACTTAGCATTTTCTAGGTGCGATAGGGCCATTAACCAGTCCTTTGTATCGTGGTGTTCCATGATGGACCATCTGATTTTGATAGACCTTCTGAATAGGGGGAGGGGAACAATTCCTGTGCCTGAGTTCATAAATCAGAACAAACATTTTCAAAGTTATCAAGCAAAATTTACATATTTTCTTATAGCATGGAATACTGGCATTACAAATGAGATTAATGCATGCAGCAATTTACAAGCATTTCATAGTATCTAAACTCTAAATAGATTCTTATAAGACTAATACCTATTTTGAGCAAAACTAACATACAGGTGAACTGGTCTGGTCTCCAGCTATAAGTTTGTCTGTTCTTAGCTAATCTCTACAGCCTAGACGAGAGCTGGCATCTGGGCTTCCAGCATCACACAGACTATTTTGCTACATGGACAGCTGTGAATAAATTTAAGTCTGTCTTTAACTATAGTTGCTGTGAGAGGCTGTCTGTCTGTTAACCCGATAACAATCCTCCTATCTGTTATTTTCATGTTTTGCAATCCCAAAATCAGTTTTCAGCCAAAGCCTGCAGAGTTCTTATAAAAGAGCTGATATAAAGAGCCCTTATTTTCTCATAGTTCTTGAATTCACTGGTAAAAACATGCTTTTTCATTAATCAAATTTTTCTAGGTATAAAGCATACATTAAACAGCCAGAACCATTTCATAGTCCTCTTAAAGGCAAAAGATTTAAAGATATGCTCTGCCTGCTTCCCCATGGCATAGATTAAAGAAAATACCCAAATATCTCCAGTTTCCTGGTGCATTTTGGTACCAATGCAAAATCTTTGAAATACTGCTTCCAATCTGTGCATTCTGAAGGTCTATCAAAGATGAAGTTCCCAGGAGCACTGAAGAATGGCATGTTGATGAGAATAATCCTGCAACCTTTTTGCTTTGTTCCTTCTGTCTGCAACCTTTTATTGCTGTTTTCTTTCTGCTGCTGCTCTCCTCTGGCACCAGTTAGGCTGCTTTAACTTCTGATACCATGTATTGTACTCCTTGTACATGGTAGATTGCAGAACTGCTATTAGTAGCTTAGGCTTCTGTATGAGATATGACTGGCTACAGAGTTTCCTTCACAGACATACACCAGATGTGTGCTATAAGATACTTTATTGCACAGCCACTGCTGCGAGATATAACTGTTGTACGCTCAAGTAAGATACGATACATATAAACTGCATCATACAGTTCAGCCTAATATTCCATTCCATTTGCCTACATGTTTGGGTGGTTAAAACAATTGCCTGTCAATTTAGGGAAAACAACAAAAAACAAAATCCCAAATCAATAGCCTATCGACAGCAGAGTGGAGGATCTCGTAACAACATTCTGTCTGTGTGTGAGAATGTGTGTGAGCACAAATGCACTCCCCCCTCTAGAGCCCTCTAAAAGATTAGTCAATTTGCCAAGATTAACAAAAACATTTAGGTCTCAGTCCTTCAAGAGAAGGAATGTGGATCTCCTTGGCTAGATTGGACCCTAAATGTTTTGGTCCATGTAATCTGACTATTTATTTGTGACTGTTCTAGCTATATATAGATGCATGATCCATAAAATTCAGATTTTTATTTCAGCCATTTTGCATCAGGAAAGCCTTTATTATTTAAAAATAAGACTGTTAACAATCGCATAACTTCTTAATGGTTTTCAAAGTATGTCAAATGTGACCCGAAAATAACAGATTTCACAAGTTAGTATATAATCACCTTTTCCTTCTCATCAGTATTTAATTTGAGTCAAGTGGATTGATTTAAAATCACCAACTGAAAAGCCTCAGTTTAAATAATGGATTTTAATCAATGTATCCATTTGTTTACCAATTATTTTCTAAAGAAAGGTGCCTTCTCTTTGGTTGATACAACCGTTAAAACATATTGATTTACAACAAGCGCCTTTACATTAGAATTAATATGTATTTTTGTTACCTAGGTTGGTATACAGGGCATGCACAACGCCAGCAATAATTGGCGGGGTACAGAACTCCTCGGGCTCCAGGGCCACGGTGTGGAGGCAGACAGCTCCTCTGGCCCTGGAGCCAGGGCAGACCAGAATGTGCCCCTCCAAAAGCAGTCAATTTTTACTCCTGCATCTGCTGCTGATGGTATACTATAGCTATATACATTTATATGTAAGCAATTATAGAGCTTAATAGTTTGATTCTTATTACTTGTACATTTTTAATATGTTAGAAAATGGTGAATGATGTATTGGGTATTCACTAGCTATTTAACATTTTGCTCATGATTTGGGTCAAGCCATATCAGGATGGTAACTGGAATTTAAACACAACAGCATATAAAATTTATAATTATTATTAAACAAAACAATCTTTGGATACATAAACTTCTTTTATCAAAACATGTTTCACTTACAATTAAATGATTTATTAAATGGTGGGATTAACTGCAGGCAGTGAATTAAACAGATTATTTCAGATTAGCTTGGCAAAATTTTCAAATATGCATAAGTAAAAGTGATTGGAGCTTAAGTTCCTACTTGTCTTAGAATATAACAACACTAGAAATATTACAGGAGCACAGCTGCAGCTGCACCATTGTAGCATAGATATTTAAAAGGTTCGTCCATTACTGTAGTTGTTCCACCTCTCTGAGACACAGTAGCTAGATCAATGGAAGAGTTCTTCCACTGACATAGCAGTGTCTAATCAGGGGCTTAGGTCATCTTGACTATGCTTTTCTCACAGGCCTGAGTGATATAGTTAAGCCTACCTAACTAGGTAGTGTAGACCAGCCCTAGGTCTCTTGAAAATGAGACAGTGTCCTAAATTATGCTGTCCTTCAAACTTTTAAAACAAGTAGATCTTATCCCCACCCTCCTCAGTTTTATTCATAGACTAGGAGAGATAAAATTTCCTGTTTTTTCAACTCCCAGTTGATGTCTCAACTTTGAATGAATCATCTAAAACATTTGAATGATGTGATTTGAATGAATCATCTAACACAAAACCTTAATGAAAACCTCTGGAAGTTTAATTTAGAATAACATCAAATGTAAGTTCTGTGACAGCTAGATGTACCTGTTATGTGATACAATAGAATATTAATTCAGAATTAAAATTTTGGAACATAGGGACTGTTGATGAAGAATGTGGTTATATAAATCAGTGTTCTCAAGCAGGGGGTACATCAACTCATCTTTATATTTGCCTAGTTTTACAAAAGGCTACATAAAAAGCACCAACAAAGTCAACGCAAACTAAAATTTCATGCAATGATTTGTTTATATTGCTCTGTATAGTATACACTGAAATGTAAGTACAATATTTATATTCCATGATTTATTTATAATTATTTGGTAAAAATGAGAAAGTAAGCAATTTTTTCAGTAACAGTGTGCTGTGACACTTTTGTAGTTGTCTGATTTTGTAAGGGAGTCGTTCTTAAAAGAGGTGAAACTTGGGTTACGCAAGACAGATCACACTCTGGAAAAGGGTTCTACTTCGTAGTCTGGAAAGATTGAGAACCACTGACATAAAATTCCTTTTTTCTTGGGGGGGGGGAGGGAGGAGGGCCTGAATGATGTTTGCCTTGTTATATTCTAAATACCTGAAAAGCTGCTACAAGTAATATACAGATAGATTCAACACAAGTGTTCTCTAAAAAATAGAGTGGTATTAATATTACCTAGCACTATGTATCCTTTTTGTAATATATCCAGTCTTTGTGATAAAACAATGTTAAATTAAAAGGAAAATACTGTCTTATTCTTCCTACTATTGAATACATTGTTTATTAACCATCTAAATCTTTAATTTTGGTTTTATAAAAAATACATTTATTTATTTGAGTTAGTAGCACCTATTAGCCTCTGATAATTAATATCTCTTACCTTTAATATTTCAGATATTTGTAACTTTTGTTACACATCAATTCTTTTTTAAAGATCAGTGTTTAGGTGCAGCTAAGGATGTTCAATCATTGTTCTTTCACTCATTCAATTACTTTCAAAATAATATGTAACTGCAAATAATACTTAACGTTCGCAGTAACCAACCTGCATCCAAGTTTCCCAACGCCATATTTACTTTTTGTTGTTTACTCAACCTTCAACCAATTAAGCATATAAATAGTTCCATACTCACATGTAAATTTATGGGGTGGGTTGTTTTTTTGCAGTTCTACCTTTGGCCCCAATCCTCCAAGACTTATGCACAGGTTCATAGATTTTTATTTAAAAGCCATAAGGGAACATTATGATCGTGACCTCCTGCATAACACAGACCAAAAAACATCATCCAGCAATTTCTGTATCAAACCCGTAACGTCTGGTAACCTACCTTGCCAGAAGAGACTCAAGGAGCTTGGCTTGTTTAGCCTAACCACACAAAGGCTGATAGGAGATACGATTGCTCTCTCTAAATACATCAGAGGGATAAATACCAGGGAGGGAGTGGAGTGATTTAAGTTAAGTGCCAATGTTGACACAAGAACAAATGGATATAAAAGGGACATCAACAAGTTTAGGCTTGAAATGAGATGATTTCTGGAATAGCCTGGAGTTCTAGAACAGCCTTCCAAGGGGAGCAGTGGGGGCCAAAAACCTAACTGGCTTCAAGACTGAGCTTGATAGGTTTATGCAGCAGTGGTATGACGACATTGCTTACAATGGCATGTGGCCCATCTGCAATTGCTAGCAGCAAAAATCCCCAATGGCTGGAGACGGACACTAGATGAGGAGGGCTCTGAGTTACCACAGAGAATTCTTTCCCATTTGGCTGGTGTGTCTTGTGTATCAGGGTTCAACTGATCACTGTATTTGGGGTCAGGAAGTAATTTCCCTCCAGGTCACGTTATTTTTCACCTTCCTCACAGCATTGGGCATGGATCACTAGCTGATTTAAACTAGAGTAAATGATGGATTATCTGTAACTTGAGGTTTTTAAACTCACTATATGAGGTCTTCAATAACTCAGCCATAGATTATGGGTCTATTACAGACAGTGGAGGTAATGTTCTGGAGCCTGCCAGGTGCAGGAGATCAGAGTAGAGGATCCTTTCTGGCCATAAAGTTTATCAGTTAGAACATATCTTTTAGGCAGACATCCAGTCTTGAGTTAAAGTAGAATTCATCATGTCCCTACGTAAATTGTTCCAATGATTAGTTACCCTCACTATTGAAGTTATTTACCTTATTTTGTCTGAACGTGTCTAGCTTTAGCTTCCAAGCACTAAATTGCCTTATGCCTTTTTCTGCTAAATTAAAAAGCTGTCTCTTATCGGAAATCTTTTCTTCATGTAGGTAGTTGTAACCATGATTAAGTTACTTCGTAACTGTCTGTGTGATAAGTTACATACTAGATTAAGCTTCTTTAGTCTTTCACTAGAAGGCAGATTTTGGAGATCTTGAATAACTCGTGTAGTTCTTTGATACTTTGTAACCTTTTTTTTTTTTTTTTTTTTTTGACAGTAGGACAGGACACAGTATTTCACTAATGGTCTCTGTTATATGCAGTTGTAATAACACCTTCTTACTTCGACTCAATATTCCTCAGCTTCTACATCCAAGGAAAATATATATCCAAGTACTTAAATTCTCACACAACAAATAGGCCCCAGTCAATGGCAAACAGCACTGAGTTTTCACAGCTCAAGAAAAACTGCCATAGGCCTGTACTCATGCAGAAACAGGGGGATGGATACCATGGAATACCATGATAAGGCTAGGGAACAGTGTAATTTCACACAGCTAAATATTTCAGAGTTTATTGATTAATCTGTAAGTGATTATGACATGTATTTAAGGGTACATCATAATCATATCAAGCACAAGTTTAAGACATATTAAGACATTTATGCTTGAAATAAAAAATGGTTTAGCATATTCTGTAAAATGAATTTGAAATGTCATTACATTTTCAAGGTAATATGTGATACAGGAAGTAGGTGCATGTCTCTGGAAGGAACCAGACAGAATGATTTATGGCTTGTCTCCACAAAAACACTTTGCTGGCAGCAAGCTAGGGTATAAATCTATCCCACACTTACCTGCTGTACATTAAATGTCCGTGTGGATCCTGTTGTCATGTACTAACAATTCCCTGTTGCACTTCGATCTACTCCGCTTTGAAACTGGAAATCAAAGTGTATTAGGAAGCAGTTAGTGAGTTGCAACAGGGTCCACACAGACGCTTAGGGTATGTCTACACTATAATAAAAGACTCGGGGCACTGAGTCTCAGAGCAGCTCAGGCTTCAAGGCTAAAAACTGCGGAGTAGACCTTCAGGCTTAGGGTGAAGCCCAGGATCTAAGATTCTTCCACCCTCACAGGGTCTCAGAGTCTGAGCTCAAGCTTGAGCCCAGACAACTACGCAGCAATTTTATAGCCCTGCAGCGTGAGCCTAAGGCAGCTGACCCAAGCCAGCTCTGCCTGTGTGGTGGTTTTGTTTTTTTTTAAAGCAGTGTAGACATACCCTTAGTGCATGAGAGGCTAGTATGGTGTAGATAACACCCCAGTTTGCAGCCAACTAAATGTTTATGTAGACAAGCCTTAGACATTGAGTACAGCCGCAACAGAGTATTTAATAAAAATGAGTAGTTAAAATTGTAGGTAAAGAAAGTACCCAATCTTGAAATT
This sequence comes from Mesoclemmys tuberculata, assembly GCA_007922155.1. NCBI lineage: Eukaryota > Metazoa > Chordata > Testudines > Chelidae > Mesoclemmys > Mesoclemmys tuberculata. The sequence goes on from ML675604.1 coordinate 52,295,979, forward strand.
TAATAAATGTTATAAGGTTAAAGGTGGAAAAATAAAAATGCTTATGGTAATAAGATTAACAAATTAATTCAAATAGATCATATTTGCTAAATTATTTCCACACTTCTGAAATAAAAAGGAGGGATGAGGAAAAGAAGCCAATTCTGACAGGGTCAATCTTGAGCATGGGAAGAAAGAGCATCTTTTAATGAGGAACCAAAAAATGACACATACGGTTAGATTTTGCTGCCAGTAAAAATATGACAGACATTTTCTGATGCTACTGGAACATTCCTACTGATTAAGTTTGTGGAAGTGCTGCTTTAGTTTTAATGAGAGCAGGTAGAGCCGTGCTTACTATCATATCTATAGCACATCAACTAGGTCTCCATGGAAAGAGATGCAGCCATCATTTTGAATCGGTGCAAATCTGCTAGCTACCCCATTGCAACAGTGACTGCTGAGAACAGGTAATACATCAGACAGAAATTAGGTTGACATAATGCTTTTCAAAGAAGCTTATACATTTTTTGGATCTGCATCCAGAGATAGCCCAGAGCAGAGGAGTAACAGCTTCCCCCTAAAGACCAGTCTGCTAGCATTTCAACTGCAGACCTCTGTCCATAAAGTGAAAGGAATTAAAAAAAAAAGAAATAAAAACCACTGAGACCTAATTGTTAACTCCCCCCCCCCCCAAAGAATGGACAGTGGGGTTGAGGATAAGGAAATAAGGTCCTGTTTACGACAACTGGCTATAGCAGCCTCTGGACTGTACTTAGAATATTGGAGAGGAATTCCCCAATGAACATTTATTACTACATAGTTGTGCTGGTGTTAGAAATAAGTATTTCTTTCCTTGGTAAATGTAATGTATTTGACATACATCATTGTCTGCATAACATAGGAACTATAGCATAATTTTATTAAGAAAGTGTTTAAAGAATACATGGGGGAAGAAATAGTTGAAAACCTTGACTCATATTTTTTTATATCAGACACATTTATATATAATCAAAAACATTTGCTAACAGACCATAAAAATGTGTTTATACTAAAGCTGAGAACAAAAGAAAGTACAGGATACTATGTCAGGATGCTACCATTGAAACAGGTTATCTTAAATACAAGCAAAAAGTTAATATATTTCTATCATGAGCCAGGTTACTCAGGAACAAGATGAACTGTTCTTTCCTTTTACATTTTCCCATGTAGCCAAAAGCTTCATTGTTAACTCTGATTTCCATCTGAATTTGTCCTTAAATACTTCATGTGTAGTGATCACTAGACCAAATTATGTTTGTTTATTTTAAAAGAGCTACTAATCTGTGCTTTCTGGTTCTCACATCAGAAGGACGGTATCATAAAGCTTGCCTAACACTAAGAAATATTGCACTGTTTCTCAACAGTGGAAGCTGTAGTGTAGAAAGAGAAAAGTTCTTTTTCTATCACTGGTGGAAATTTAAAGCTGGTCTACAAATGGATGTTAACTAAAGATGTGATTTTATACTTTGTTAAACCAGTGCCATTTGTTTGGATGTTCATAGCCATTTAAACCTCACTTGCATCATTTACCTTGTGTTGGCAAGTATACAATTGCAAGCTAAACCAATAACTTGTTTTAAATATATATAAAAGTCTCCACATACAAAAGTTACATTGTGCTGGTTAAACTAATGCAAGCTAAATCAGGGCAATGTGTGCATTTCAACAGTCTCTTGGAGATCCAAATTTTCCCAGTGCAAGTACTCTGGGAAGAGATATCATGTATGTCTACATTAGCGTTTGGGATCCTACTGTAATTTAAGTTACCTAGCAATCAATTGAAGTTTGTAAATGCTAATCTAGAAATGCCACAAAAATGTTTAAGACATTTTTGTGATTTACTGTAGGCTGCGATGGATGAAGTCAATGGAGCTACTCCAGTTACACCAGACACTGTTACTTTACACAGTGAAAATGACAGAAAAGGTGAGTACAGTGGGGTAGTGGAAAACAGAGGACACCACAAATGCCACATTGCTTTACTCTACTCCACAGAGCACACACACTATTTTAGAGAAAAAGCTAATATCAACTTGGGGGTCAGGGAGAGGGGGAAAAAAAAGTCACAATTTTTGAAAATTTTGTACTTACTGTAGTGAAAAACATCTAAGATTACTATGACTGAAACAAGTTGGCAAAAAAAAAAGTTTACTTTGTACATAACCTGCTATCAAATGTCAGTTTCAGTTTCCCCACAAACAGTAAGCAAGGGAAAGACGGATTATAGTGGTTAGTCAAACAGGGAAAGCAAAAAAATCCTGAAAGTGTTAAACAACTTTAAACCATATTTTGAATATTTTTGAATTTTCAACTTTGATATTTTGAAACTGACTGGTGTCCCTTTAGCAATACCATATTCAAAGTTCAGTATATATCAATGAATGACAGATGCAAGCTGGACAAAACAGGGTTACATGAGGTTCTGGTAAAAATCAGTGGGATACTACAATAAATAAAGTAAGGAATGTACGCCATTTGCCTTTTTTTGACAGAACAAAAACTACACCCCTAGATCACTCACAGACTAACTGCTGCCTGAAACATTCTGACCAGAAGTGGTCTCCTATGGGGACTATATGGAGTGGGAGAGGGAAGAACAAGACTACCAAAAAGAACTCAGATGTTTTGCATGGTGGCTACCAATCTTACCAAATAGGCCACTTGTAAAGCATTTCCTGAAAGGAACGTCCACAAGGGTAAGGACATGAAACCCCAAACTGAAAATGTCAAGACTTTATTTTATAACAGATATTCTAAAAAGAGATTTACTTTTGATGTTCATGGATGTGCAAGGTATAAGTTTTTCTATGGTGTTTCCTTCAACTCAGAGGTAAAGATGCTAGTTGGAAATGCACATATATTTAACACAAACACAGATACTAAAATTATCACATTTCAAGACCTAAAAATGGCTTCCAAATTTGTGGGTGCAGTTCTGTACTCACTATTAATTGCTCACATAAATTAGAGGTAAGGTTGAGGTCACTTTAAAAATGTTGTTCATAGCATAACTAACTTCATTAATCATCACTTCCAGATGCTAAGGACTTGACATCACCTAGGATCATCATCTAAGGTAATGTCCTGAGCACTTCCTGAAGGAGAGTTCTCTGCTTCAGAGGCAGGGCTATCAAGGAGAGGGACAGGGTCCTCCATTTCCATGCTATGCTGCTTCTCCAGTTCGTAACTCAGGTCACAGTTCCCTTTGTCACCAACCTCTCCCTCCAATTTGTCTGCCAGTTTCTCCTGGGCCTCAGCTGCCTCCTCAGAATCTTCCTTTTGGTGCAGAAAACTACAAATCATATTAGGTCTGCTGTATGAGAAATCTTTGTCTTTGATTTGTAACCACTCCATACCACCTGCTCAAAAAAAAAAACAAACAAACAAACCAACCCTTAGTGAAAAAAGTAATAGCAAGATCATATTTTTTCTTAGTTTCACGAGTTTGTTGTTTTGGCCTTGAACAATAATTAGAAATATGCAACAAACAGAGTAATATTATGGTTGAGGCAAACCACCGTTACATATGAGGTGGTGTGTGCCATAAGCTTCTGCCACAAAATCTTGATGAGGGAAGGAAAGGAAACTACCTGTAACTCATTCTCCAAACTGGAGGCATTAAAATCCCTTCTTATTGTCCATACTTCCTTCTGCTGTGTAAGACAGACTTTTCTTCATTATGACCCTCATATGCTGAGCTGAGAAGAGAAATTCTTAAGGTATGCCTTCACTGCCAGCTCCACAGTGATTGATTCAGCAGGATCAACTGAGTGGGTAGTGGAGACCTGCTCATTTGATCCCAGATGGATTACTGGCATTGACCAGAGAGCCTAACGCCCCAAATGAACTAGAGGGCATCTTCCGTCGATGCAGTTCTGTGGAAGTGCCACGGTACAGCAACGTAAGTACGTCAATGGGAGATAGGCAAGTTATGTAATGTAGCTTACATATCTCCTGTTGACAGCAGTGTAGATCAGACCTTAGTTAAGACAAATAGCAGCTTAAGTTTCATTGTGCTGAAGCATTACAGCATAAAACTGAGGGTTGGAAGGTTTGTTTGCTTGCTTACTTATACGGGCTCATGTCTCCGATAAAAAGTTTTTTCTAAGAATTGAGGGAAGAGGGGTCTTCAGAATCCCAGTCAGATAGATAATTGGTAATAAGCCGTTTTCATTTGCTTTGCACTTGAGAGCTACTTATCAGAATGTTGTCCTTAGCTGATCAGTGCTACTAATGAGTTTTTAGCGCTCCTGCTTCTTCAAAACAACCAGTGCTTGCTATTATATGACAACACGTCCCCTCCAACACACAACCTACTAATGCTGACTCCTGAGGTTTTTTCAACCCAGGAAAGGACCAAGAATCAAGATATAGTCTTCCATGTGCTGTATAAAACAGAACTATTAGACCACCAGCCAAGCCCATTGTTTTTAAAAAGTGGTATGTGGCAAACAGCCGGCTTCTCCCTAGTGGGCTCGCATTTCTGCCTCTTGTAGTGGGCCAAGATGTCGCTGGTCACCCCGTCTTCCCAGGGAGTGGGTAGGGACTTGGGCCCGCCCGCTCCTCCGGGTTCCAGCCCAGGGGCCCTCTGAGTAGCAGCTATGTGCTGCTGGCACCTTACTTGCAGCTGCAGGCTTTTCCCCTGGGCTACTCTCCCCCCCCGTCTTTCTGGCTTCTTGAGCCCAGTACCTTCCTCAGGACTCCACCTCTCACCCACACACCACTGTACTCCGTTCTGTTCTCCTTCACAACTCCACACACCACTGTACCCCATTCTGTTCTCCTCCACTTCACACACTCCTCTGCTCACCACACACCTACTTCAACTCCACATTGTCTCTCAGGAGTAGAAGGTTTTTATAGGCACCTGGCTGGGGCCTTAATTGGTGTCAGCTGACACTAATTACCTTCTAGTAACTCTGGCTAGTCTATAGGGAATAAAGCCTGGATCATTCTAGCACTTATATAGCACCCTTCCAGAACTTTCCTACTGCCCTCGCTATACCACACATCCTGCCCGCCCCCCCCACGCCTCCCCGCTCAACACCACAGGATTGGGCTACTTGGGACGTGAGGCAGTGTTGGCACGAAAGGGTGTCAGCGCTGCCATGTTGGCTGCACCCGGAAGTGAAAAGCTGTAGGGAGAGGAACCATCGGGTCATTCTGGCATTCTTCTCCTTGTTAGTGTGCATCCATTGGAGCAAGGCATGGTCTGTCACCAGGGTGAATTTCCTCCCCAGTAGATAGTATTGGAGGGTTTCCATGGCCCATTTAACTGCCAGGCACTCTTTTTCAACAACTGCGTACCTCTGCTCTCTAGGGAGGAGTTTCCTGCTGAGATACAGGATGGGATGCTCCTCGCCACCTATTATCTGTGCCAGGACAGCACTTAGCTCTGTCTCCGAAGCATCCGTTTGGAGGATGAACTCCTTCTCCAAATCTGGGGCTATAAGCACTGGGTGGCTACACAGAGCTGATCTTAAATCCATGAATGCTTTCTCAGCCATCTCAGTCCACTTCACCATATCTGGGCCCCGAGCTTTTATCAGGTCAGTCAAGGGCCCTGCTCTAGTGGCAAAGTGGGGGATGAATCTTCTGTAATAGCCCATGATCCCTAAGAATGCACTGACCTGTTTCTTGCAGACTGGTTGGGGCCAGGCCTGGATGGCCTCTACCTTGTTGCACTGGGGCTTTACTAGACCTCTCCCTATCACATATCCCAGATATTTGGCCTCGGCTAGCCCTATTGCACACTTCGAGGGGTTTGCAGTGAGGCCAGCTTTCCGGAAGGTGTCAAGCACTGCCTCTACTTTCTCCAGGTGCGTTTCCCAGTCAGGGCTATGGATAACCACATCATCCAGATAGGCAGCAGCCTACTTGGTGTGGGGTCTCAATAATTTGTCCATCAGTCGTTGGAATGTTGCAGGGGTCCCATGAAGTCTGAAGGGGAAGATGGTATACTGAAACAGACTGTCAGGTGTGGAAAAAGGCAGTCTTCTCCTTGGCATCCTTGGCTAGGGGGATTTGCCAATAACCCTTGGTCAGGTCCAAGGTGGTCAGATATCGGGCCTTACCCAAGTGGTCCACTAGCTTGTCGATACGTAGGATTGGGTAGGCATCAAATTTAGATATTTCATTCAGCTTTCTGAAATTGTTACAGAACCTGAGGGTGCGGTCAGGCTTGGGAACTAAGACGATCGGGCTTGACCACTGGCTATGGAACTCTTCCATAACCCCAAGTTCCAGCATCCTCCTTACTTCTGTTCTAATCTCTTCCCTTTTGGCCTCTGGTATCCAATATGGCTTTATCGTTATTTGCGCTCCAGGATTGGTGGTGATGTGGTGCTGGACCACCGTTGTACAACTGGGCTGCTTTGAGAACACGTCCTGGTTTCTCTGGATCACGTCAATGACTTCTGTCCTTTGCTCTGGGGTCAGTTCAGAGGATATTCTCACCTCTCCTTGTTGGACATTTGTCTGGGGGGGGGGTGCTTCTCGGGTGGTCAGGTACAGTTCTCGGTTTCGCCCGGGTTTCAACAGGTTAATGTGGTATAATTGCACTGGTTTTTGGTGGTCTGGTTGCCTCACCTTGTAGTTCATTTCTCCAACGGTTTCCACAACCTCGTACAGGCCTTGCCAACTGGCCAGGAGCTTGCTTTCTGCTGTTGGCACTAGCACCATTACCTACTCTCCTAGCTGAAACCTCCATGCCTTTGCCCGTTGGTTGTAGTAGGTCCGCTGGGCCTCTTGAGCTTTCTCCAGGTGTTCTCGCACTATAGGGGTCACCCGGGCTATCCGTTCCCGCATCTCTGCCACAGGCTCAATAACGTTACTTCCTGAGTTGAGCTGTTCCTCCCACTCCTCTTTCGCAATATCTAAAATACCCCGGGGATGGTGACCGTACAATAATTCGAAGGGAGAGAATCCAGTGGATGCCTGGGGGACCTCCCGTATCACGAACATCAAGTATGGTAGTAAGGCATCCCAATCCTTTCCATCCTGTGCCACTACCTTCTGTATCATACTCTTGAGGGTACGATTAAACCTCTCAACCAGGCCATCCATTTGCAGATGATACACTGAGGTCCGCAGGGCCTGGATGCGAAGCAGGGTACATAGATCCTTCATTAATTTGGACATGAAGGGGGTCCCTTGGTCTGTTAGGATTTCCTTAGGGATGTCCACTCTAGCAAAGAACTGGAGCAGTTCCTTCGCAATTGCCTTGGATGTGGGGTTTCTTAGGGGAATGGCTTCGGGGTACCTGGTGGCATAGTCCACAATGACAAGCATACTTCGATGACCACATGCTGTTCATTCTAGTGGCCCCACCAGATCCATGGTGATCCTTTCCAAGGGAACTTCAATAACGGGCAGGAGTGCTAACGGGGCTCTTAAGTGAAGCCGGAGGCTGTGCAACTGACACTCCGGGCAGGAGAGGCAGCATCGCTGGACCTCCGCCCGTATTCCTGGCCAGTAAAACCTTCTCAGAATTCAGTCCAGGGTCTTATCTGCTCCTAGGTGTCCCCCAAATAAATGACTATGGGCCAGTTCGAGAACTGCCTTTATGTGCTTCCGTGGCACCAAGAGTTGCTCTACTTCTTTCCCCCCGTATTGGGGTCACACAGTACAGCAAGTCTCGTTTCAGAATGTAATAGGGTCCCCGGGCCCTTAGTCTTTCCCTCCATGGGAACGCCATCAATCTCTGCTACGTCCTTCCTCATGTTCGTGTATAATGGGTCCATGGCCTGGCCCTGCCCAAAATTTCCCTGTAGGGGACCTAGCTGGCCTGCCTCTATAGGCCCAGCCTCATTTTCATCTCCAGGGTCACTCCTACTAGTGCTGGGAACCACCTCTGGGTCTTCACTAATTTGAGTGGTCTCCTGGCCTCCCAAACGGGTTCATCTACCAACCAGGGCAGCTTTCTGGTTCTCAGCCAGTATCTGGGTGCCTAACCTTTTATCTGCCCTCCTTTCCCGCCGGGCTTTCCCGGGGGGTGAGAATAGTTCTTGGGCAAATTCTGCAAAAACAGGGGCAGGGCTGATTGCCTGTGCCTCGGTCTTCACCTGGGTTTTGCTGCCCAGCCCGAGCTCCACGGGTGGGAGTAGGTTCTCGAACCCTGGGAAATCCCTACCAATCAAGACTGGGTAGGGGAGCCTTGGGACCACCCCTGCCATCACCTGGGTGGTATTCCCCTGAATCTCGATCTGTACTGGGATTGAGGGGTAGAGATTTACAGTCCCGTGTATACAGGTCACCTGTGCACTTGGCGGTCAGCTGGTCTCACCTTACCAATTTCC
>ML675604.1:52311808-52322882 GCA_007922155.1 Mesoclemmys tuberculata
GTCTATGGATCATAAACAGATGTAGGCAGCTTCCTGTAGCTTGGACTTAAGCACCTAACTCCATGAGGGGGTAGGGCTCAGGACACACCACTTTCCTCAGCATCTCACACTGACTAGTTTAGGCAATTCTCCACCTAGTGTGCAAGTTTTTGTGGATCCCATTCTTGGCCCCTCTGCCCCAATGCAATGTATAAGGAACCTAAGCACCTAACCCAGGGTTTGTGGATTCCACTGGGTGGCTAGGCACGCTAAAATTAGGAGTTGCAATGCCTCAGTAACTTAGGAGCCCTCACCACCTTGGTTTTGAAAGTTTCACCCTAAGTTTTGCATAACACTATATTGACAGGCAACTTTGTATATGCATTCATATCACCCACTAATGGTAATGGCTCTGCACACAGACCATGGGTGTTGATTGCCCTCAGTCTGCATATTTCTGCACTATGGGTTTGATCCAAAGCCCACTGAGTTCAATGAGGCCTTAAAATTTCTCCTTGTTCATAAGAAAAAGAATTTGCCTCTATGCTAATGTGTCATAGTCACACTCACCAAAATCTTGCATTTGTTTTCACATTTTTCTAAGAAGTCTGAATCAATAATTCCTGATAATTCCACCATGACCAGCTGTTCCTGCAAAATAAACATATAAAGCACATTCATATTATATTTAGAACACTAAATAAACTTTAACATGAACCACAAATATGTCTATTACTTTACTATTAAAACAGATCACCCTCAAAACTAGTACTATAGAACCAACCATTGACCTATATTCTGTTTGCAAAATAACACACAAAGACACTGCTATATAGAGCAAAGTTATAGTCCATCTAGTATACAATTCTGTCCATGTCACCAAACACACACCTGAATTTGATGGCTGTTTATATTCAACCTCAGATGATGTTCTGTTTATACTTTGAAAAATAAGGACTGACAGCCCTTATAATTTTATGCTAGCTAGTGTAACTGCACATATCATACTTATCCACATTTTTAATTAAATCTTACAATGCTTCAACATTTACCAATTATATGCTATAGCAATGAACTCTATATGTTAGTTATAAAGTTTAGGATTTTTTCCATCTGTTTACAGTGCATTGCCTTTCCATTTAATCGGTTCTTGTAATTCCTTACTTTGGGAGTGTGAGGAGCAGAGGAAGAGAAAATGGTGTTGACATAGCCTTGCAGATTTTTTTCTGAAGGTAAGAGATAGATGCTCAATATTCATGATCAATCTTATAATAACCATCAGTGAACACATAATGCAATTTTAAAAGTGCGGTAAAGGAAATACTAAGGTTGATTTTTCTCATGAGCCAGTATTACAGAATGTGGGGTTTGTTTGTTTTTTTTAAGGTTATGGTAAAATGTGACAGTATCAGTATTATTTTCAAAGTTATTCCTCCAATAATAAAAGTCTCTTTTCCAGTTTCAACTGATTACACGTAACAATCTGACTTTGCTATCAATCCTCTGCTATCCGTAACAAAAATAAACATCTAAAAAAACCACAACTTTTTACAATTGGAAGATTTTATAAAGATGGCACCACTGGATAAGCAATGAAGTCCAGTGAGTATCAAACAGATTTGAGTTCCACTCATCCCTCCACCTCTGACTTTCTGTGAACTTGGCCATGTCATTCCATGTCTCTGTGCCTCACTTTCCCTTTCCACTGTTGGAGTATTGGTCTACTCAGAATGTGAGCTTTCGGTGGGGAGGGACCATCTTGTCTGTTTGTACAGGGCGAATCACATTGGAGAACTGATCTCAGTTGTGTGTTCTAGGTACTACTTTAAACAAATACCACCACCAGTTCCAGTACTCTGTGTGAAATGAACTGGTGTCAGTCCACTTCCTAGCTGACTCGTGTCCACATTACCTCCATTCTGCTAGGAAATGGAAAAGGCCTGCTGCTCTACACTACAAAATGTTACCATTTGTAAACAATCATAAGTACACTTATAAAATTTGCAAATGACATCAAGCTGGGAGGGGTTACAATCATTTTGGATAATAGACCAGGATATGATAAAAATTCAAAATTACATTGACAAATTGCAGAATTCTGAGATCACTAAGATGAAATTCAGTAAAGATAAGTGCATAGTATTGCTCTTAGGAAGGAAAAAAATCAAATGCACAACAAGGGATGTAAGCAGCTAAACAACATTAATACCGTTTATTAATTAGCTTAAAAATTGCCATGAGGGAGGAGGGGAGGCACCAAGCCCAGCAGGGCTCTCTGTGAGGAAGAGCTGCCCAGCTGTGGCTCTGCATAGGCTGGGAGGAGGGGAGGGAGAGAGAGAGAGAGAAGAGGGGGAGCTGCACTGGGTTCAGCACCTCCCCACAGGCAAGAGCTGCCCAGTTGTGGTTCTGCATGCAGGGGAAGGAGGCATGCAGGGCTCATCTCCTCCCCACCAAGTGAGAGCTATCAGCGCAGCTCCCCCCCCCCCCAACGTGCAGAGCCGCCTAGGCAGCTCTCGCTCAACAGCTGAGTCCAGCATGAGAGCTGCCCAGCAGCAGCTCAGTAAGTGCATGCTTGGGGCAAGCTGCACAGCTCTCACTTGGCAGGGAGGAGCCAAGCCAAGTGCATGTCTTCCCCTCCCCACATGCATTTAAATGTCAAACATTCTATTTTTTGGACATATAAGCAGATTATTAATTAAAGGAATTTTTACATCCCTATGCACAACTACAAAACAGGGAATAATTGGGTGGGCAGTAATACTGCTGAAAAGGGTTTGGGGATTACAATGGATCACAAAGTGAATGAAAGCCAAACAACATTTTGCAGTTGCAAAAAAGGCTAATATTCTGAGGTGTATTAACAGGAGCATCACATGTAAGGCACAGGAGGTAGTTGTCCCTCTCTATTTGGCACTGGTGAGGCTTCAGCAGGAGTACTGTGTCCAGTTTTGGGTACCACACTTCAAGAAAGACATGGATAAACTAGAGACAGTCCAGAGGAAAACAACAAAAACTTAAAAGGTTTAGAAAACCTGACCTATAAGGAAAAGTTAAAAAACCAGGCCTTTTTACTCTAGAAAAAAAGATGATGGGGGAAGAGGGAACCTGGTAACAGTCTTCTAACAAGTAAAACGATTGTCACAAAGAGGACACGACTGTCTGCCATGTCCACTGAAGGTAAAATAAAAAATAATGGGGCTAATCTGCAGCAAGGGAGTTTGGTTAGACGTTAGGAAAAACTTCCTAATGACAAAGGCAGTTAAACTCTAGAATAGGCTCCTAAGGGAAGTTGTGAAAGCCTCATCATAGGTTTTTAAGACCAGGTTGGACAAACACTGGTCAGGGAAAGTGTAGATTTACTTGGTCCTACCGCAGTGCAGGGGGCTGGACTAGACCCTCTCTCAAGGCCCCTTCCAACCCTACGTTTCCATGGGTCCGTGTTTATGCATAAGGTAGCGGGTACACGGTGCCGCAGTGAGTCTGCAGCTGGCCCAACCGTGGCCAGCTTTGTGCCATTCACCCAGGAGGGCAGAGGCAGCTCCATGACACCAAAGCCATTTACTCATCTCGCTCTTGACTGGCGCACAGCAGCAGCCCCGCCTCCCTCCTCGCTGCGCCCAGTTTGGCAGGCTGGTTACCACGGCAGCGGAGACCATGCCCGGGAGCAGCGTTGGGGGCACACGCGGGCGGCTGCCGCTGTGCGGGGAAGGCGGCATCGCTGATGCCGCAGGTGTAAATACTGCGGGGAGATGGGGCTGGGGGCTCCCCCCCGCCAGAGTGTCACGGACACAACCTCCCCCGTCCACGTCCCACCCCGCTTCCCGCCACGGGCCCCGCCACACCGGCCAGGCGCCAGCCCCGCCCGCTCGTCCCGGCCGGCGGCGGCGCAGTGCAGGAGGCAGAGGGGGCGCCGGGCGCAGGCCGGCCAAGGCAAGCCCCCGTGAGCGCGCACCGCGGCCAAAGCCCGTCACCCCCGACTAACCGCTCGGCCGGCGGCAGCACAGAGCCCGCGCACAGACGCAGACAACCGGACCCTGATACCAGCACCGCGCGCCGCTGCCTGGGGCTCCCGCGCACCTGCACTTCTTCTTCTGCCTCTGCCTCTGCCACCGCCGCCTCTTCTTCCTCGGCTGCCGCCATGTTACCACCCGCCCAGCGCCTCCCTTTGGGAGCACCACGTGACTCCGCCGCCGCCATCTTACAGGCGGGCAAATTCCCGCCCAGGCTCCGGCTGCCGGCGGGGACCCAACAAGGCAGCGCGTGAGTGAGTCAGTAACGGAGCGCGCCGCCGAACATAGCTGGCGCTGCCTGCAGGCGGCGGCGTTTTCCAGCGGCAGCTGCTTGTCCCCGCCCCATCACTTCTGTGAAGGCGAGGTAACAACATCGTCGTGCCCCTCCCCCCCGGCGCACGTGACTCTCAGGCCGCTGCCTCCCAAGGGGCCGGGCTTTGAAGGCGTGAGTGACAAGCGCGCGGCGGTGGCCGGCCTGGTTGCGCCAACTGCCGCCACTAGAAGGAGGCACGCGCACAAACGGTTTTTCGCTGTGGAGAGTTTTTCTTCGTCCACCCGTTCGAGGCCCTTTGAAATTCGTTTGTCGCCTTAAAGGCCGCGTGTAAACACGGGCCGCTTCAGCCCGGTGAGCCTCTGCTGTCTCGTGCTCAAAGCCGCTCGTTAATGAGCCTTCGCTGCGGGCGTTGTGAGGAGCACGCGCTCACACGTCCTTATAATGGTTTTGGACCAAATCTCATCTCCAGGCAGAACCTGCGCTGACTTGGCGGGGCAGCTCTGCCCGAGTAAGCACTGCTGGATAAAGCCTTTCATTTTCAAAGCACTTTTCAAATAGGAGCTAATCTTCACAACCCACAGCACTCCGGTGACACCCCATTAGTACTGACCAAGTGGGTTTCTGCCCATGAAAGCTTAGGTCCAAATAAGTTTGATAGACTTCAAAGTGCCGCAGGACTCCATTGTTTTGCTAAAAACAGACTAATACGGCTACACCCCTGGAACCCATTAGTAACCGTTAGCCTCTTTTTATGGATGGGAAAACAGAAGAAGAGAAGTGTGATACCATAGAAAGGCCCCATATTTGCAGAGACAATAACACTGGTGCTCCTGTGTTTCAGTCCTGTGATCAGCTCTCCAACCCCATCTCTTGCTTTAGCTTTAGACCCCAATCCAAAAATGTACTTGCATGCTTAACTTTATGCATTGTGAGTAATTTTATTGGCTTCAATTGAATTACTGACAACATGTAAAGGTAAGCATGGGTTTAAGTCTTTGCAGGATTGGGGCCCTAGGGAGTGGAGCTTTTGGATGCATCAGGAAATTTGGGAATGTTTACATATGATCATAGGTTAGGGCAGGGGTGGGCAAACTATGGCTCCTGGGCCAGATCTGGCCACTCTACCATTTCTGTCCGGCCCGCCATGATACCCAGCAATTGAGGAAATTAATAGAATCTTCCTCCATGCAGGGGCGTAGCTACGAGTGAGCCGGGATGGGCCACCCACTTTGAAAGCAGGTCAACCCAAGCTCTGCTTAAGCTACCTTCAATTGGAGCTTTTTCGGCCGGTGGCTTCCCGAATTTCCTGCTTCCGGTCATGTGGCCAGAAGCAGGAAGTTCGGGAAGTGCTTGACCGCAAGTTGTAAGTAAAAGTTTAGCTTTTGTGTTCTTACAAATTTGACACGTGTTCACAAAATGACTTGCAATAGGAATTGCCTCCTAAGATAAGCTTTGGAGAAATGTGTATTCAGTTGCTTGTTCTTAAGTGCAATTACTTGGTTGTGGAAAGAACATAATGGGGTTTCACTGATCTAGTAGAAAGGTGCGGCCCACGGCGACTTACCAAAATTAGTGGAGTGGCCCCTCTGCAAAATTTATTGCCCACCCCTGGGTTAGGTACTTGGACTAATAATCTTAACTGTAAATAGCTCTACAATGTTGTCCTTTAAAGATTGTTCCCCTTCACCAATATTACAAGCACTAAGGAGAGACTCACTGAAATTAACCAGAAGCAAATAGAGAACAAATTATTGAATCCCACTTTTCACTTTTTCTCATTCTTTATCTCTCATTTTGTCTTCTTTGATGCTATACCTTTGCTTGTAACTCCTTCCCAATCCCACTGCACAAAGCAGCCATTCTCTTGGGCTGGGTCCACGCTGACGGCAGCAAATTCGCCACCGTCACATCGATTGCTCTGGCTCGACTGAGCGGTCTGTATAGACGCGCTCAGTCGATCCAGGAAGCAACGCAGGAAAACCACCTCGGTAAGTGGCGTAGCGCTGCGTCGAAGGGAGCACTGTTCCCTTTGACGCAGCGCAGTATGGACGCCGCGCAGAGGAGATGCTGAAAAGTCAACGGGAGATACACAAGTGATTTACGTCACTTGCGTATCTCTTGTCGACTGCCGCCGAATCGCAAAGGTAAGTGTAGACAGGGCCTTGATGTCCTCATTCACTTGTGTGAGCTCCACACACCAATCTGTCTCAGTAAAAGGCGCTTTTTATTTTAATAATGCTTGATAAGATGAAGCCTTTGTCTGGGTCCCAAACTTGTTTTGTCTGGCTAGTTAGACTACAAGAACATAGAGTGGCCAGCCATAGTGGGTCAGACCACTGGTCCATCTAGCCCAATATCTTGTCTTTTGACAGCGGCTAATGTCAGATGCTTCAGACAGAGTGAATAGAACAGGGAAATTTTGAGTATCCATCCCCGTCATCCAGCCCCAGCTTCTAGCAGTTAGAGTTTTAGGAACACCGTCTTGGTTAGTAGCCATTTACGAATGTATCTTCCATGAATTTATCTAAATCTTTTTTGAACCCAGGTATACTTTTGGCCTTCACAACATCCCATGTCAATGAATTCCATAGGCTGATTGTGCATTGGGTGAAGGAGTACTTCTTTATGTTTGTATTAAACCTGTTGCTTATTAATTTAATTGGGTGACCCCTGGTTTATGAGTTATGTGAAGGAGTAAATAGCACTTCCTTATTCATTTTCTCCACCCCATTCATCTCTTTACCAAGCTGAACAATGCATGTCTTTTTAATGTCTCCTTATATGGAAGCTGTTCCATATCTTTAGTTTTTGTTGCCGTTCTCTGTATGTTTTCCAGTTCCAATATGTCTTTTTTGAGATGGGGTGACCAGAATTGCATGTAGTAGTCAAGGTATGGGCATACCATGGATTTCTATAGAGGCATTATGATATTTTCTGTCTTTTTATCTGTCCCTTTCCTAATGGCTATTGCTGTTGCACACTGATCAGATATTCTCAGAGAACTAGTCACAATGATTACAAGATCTTCTTTTTGAGTGGTAACAGCTAATTTAGACCTCATCATTTTGTATATACATATGGTATTATCTTTTCCAATGTGCATTACTTTGCATTTATCAACATTGAATTTCATCTGCCATTTTCTTGCCCAGTCTCTCTGATTTGCGAGAGCCTTTTATAATGCTTTGCAGTCTGCTTTGGCATTAGCTATCTTGATTAATTTTATATTATAAACTCTGGTCTAGGATTGTATGTATTTATTAGTCTTGTAAAGTGCAAGGCACATGGTATTGATGCTTAATTAATAAACAAACCGATAATAGGAGGTACATTTTTAACAAAAATCAATAGACCTCACTACCCCAAGAAACGTTCTAGGGTTATATTAAGCTAGAAGGATATTCAAAATTGATGACACGATAAAACAAGTCATGCTTTAGGAAATAAACTGACTGTGTCTGGGGATTGGAAAGGAGTCCTTGCTAAAAAGGTTTATCTTGCACAACTAGCAATATGTAATAATGTAGTGTTCTAAGGTGTAATAAAACACAACAGAGTGCTCTTAAGAGACTTGTCTATTTCCTGGTCCCAGTTATCTGACAATGGGTGAGGGTTTCAAGAAGTAACCTAGCTCCAGTCCCATCACAGCAGTCTTTATCTGTTGACTCCTGCAGATATCATGGCAGAGGGAGAGTTGCCATTCCCTAAAACTATATACTACTTCTACTATCCGAATACTGGACTAGATTGGCCACTGTTTTGTTCTTTGCAGAGTCAGAATTACTTTGCTGTTGGCCTTTGAAATGTTTATATTGTAAAATTTTGTAAATTACTTAGGCTGAGTGGCATTAAAGAAGGTATAGAAATATAGGATCTTGCAAGGTGCTGAGAACTTCCCAATGACCTAAACTTCAGTGAAATCTGAGAATGCTCAACAGCATTCAGGATCAAGCCTTATTTGTTCTCAGTTTGACTTGTCCATAGTTACAGTTGTTTAAAACAAACAAGAATACAATGCTTTTAATGTATGTAGAAACAAAAGGTCATGCACAATGTCTTTTTATAATCATTCACTCAGTTTGATTTAAAATGTGCTCAGGGGACTTAAAAGTAAAATCTATTTCCTTGTTGAATTTTGTTTTGTCTTCATCATGTATGAACACTGCTTTACTTCTAAGCGCAGTGTTGACAAAAGCATCCAATTGGGCACCCCCAAAACCTGCCAAATTATTTCACTATGAAGAAAGTTAAAAATATTTACAGTAGCCAATTTATATAATAACATGTCTGTTTGCTTTAGTTCAGTGAGTTAAGGCCTAACTTGGCAGAATTTTGAAATTCCTGATAGTTCAATGTGTTCATCAGTGTTCCTGCTGACCTAAGAAAAGCAATTCTTACCTAGTGCAAAAACATGGTTACTTACCAGTAACTGTTGTTCTTCGAGATGTATTGCTCATATCCATTCCACTTAGGTGTGTGCACGCCCTCGTGCATGGTTCCCGGACAACTTTTTCCCCTAGCAGTCTCTGTAGGGGCTGGCTCCGGCACCCCCTGGAGTGCCACACTCAAACTGCGGTATTTATGGCGCTGCCGACCATGCGGACCCTCAGTCCCTTCTTTCTGCCGACTCTGACAGTGGGGACGGAGTGTGGGTGTGGAATGGTATGAGCAACACATCTCGAAGAACAACAGTTACTGGTAAGTAACCATGTTTTCTTCTTCAAGTGATTGCTCATATGCATTCCACTTAGGTGATTAACAAGCCATACCTGGAGATGGGTAGGAGTCAATGGTGAGCTGCTCCCAGCACGGCTCTGCCAACTCGCGCATCCTCCCTCTACTGCTGGATGATGGCGTAGTGCAAGGCGAAGGTATGGACCGACGACCAGGTAGCAGCCCTGCAGATGTCGTCCAGGAGGACCCGTCCCAGGAAGGCCACCAACGCAGCCTGGGCCCTCGTTGAGTGTGCCGTCACGACCCCAGGAAGCTGGATGCCTGCGTGCTTGTAGCAGAACTTGATGCAGGCGGTGATCCATCTGGAGATGCACTGTGTGGATACCGGGGATCCCTTCATCCTGTCTGCCATTGCGACGAAGAGTTGTGTGGTCCTCCGGAAAGGCCTCATCCTCTCTATGTAGAAGGCATGGGCTCTCCTCACATCCAGGGTGGGTAGTCTCCTCTCCTCCTCCAACCCATGCGGTTTAGGAAAAAACACGGGGAGGAAAATACCTTGGTTATAATGGAATTGGGGGACTACCTTAGGCAGGAAAGCTGGATGTGGTCTCAGCTGTACCTTATCCCGGAAGAACACGGTATGGGGGGCTCCGAGGTCAATGCTCTTAGCTCAGAGACCCTCCTAGCCGTGGTAATGGCCACGAGGAAGGCTACCTTCCAGGACAGCATCAGCAGGGGGCAGGTGGCCAAGGGCTCGAAGGGGGGCCCTGTCAGTCTAGCGAGGACCAGGTTGAGATCCCAGGGAGGAACTGGGTCACGGACCTGCGGGTAAGGCCCCTCAGCCCCTTTGAGGAACCTCACCGACATAGGGTGGGAGAACAGGGACCACCCCTCCAATGGCTGATGGAAAGCTGAGATGGTGGCTAGGTGCACCCTGAGGGAGGCTAGTGCTAAACCCTGGAGCCTAAGCTGCAGCAGGTACTCAAGGATGGCCTGCATGGGGGACGTACCGGGGGTTATGCCCCGCGACGCCGCCCAGCAGGTGAACTTCCTCCACTTGGCCCTGTACACCATCTGCGTGGAGGGTTTCCTTCTACCCAGCAGAACGCATTGGTAGGCTCTCTCCGCCTTCGTCAGCCAGAGAGCCTCCAGGCTGTCAGGTGCAGGGAGTCCAGGTTCGGATGCAGCAGGCGACCGTGGTCCTGGGAGAGCAGATCCGGCCTCCTCGGGAGCTAGATCGGCACGGCGACAGAGAGGTCCTGCAGAATATTGAACCAATGCTGTCTCAGCCACACCAGGGCAATCAGGATCACGTCCGCTCGGTCCCTCTTGATCTTCAAGAGGACCTTGGGCAAGAGTTGGATAAGGGGAAATGCGTACATGAGGGCCCCTGTCCATTCGATGAGGAACGCATTGGAGATGGAGCCTGGCTCGTGACCCCGGAGCGAGCAGAACCTCGGGCACTTCCTATTCCCAGACTAAGCGAACAGGTCCAGTCAGGGAACACCCCACTCGCGGAAAACTCTGGCCGCTACCTCTGGATGCAATGACCAGTCGTGTTGGGGTAGAATCAACCTGCTGAGGCGGTCCACCTTGTCGTTCCTGACTCCTGGGAGGTGAGAGGCGGTTAAACAAAAGTCATGCCTCACCATGAAGTCCCAACGTCGAAGCGCTTCCTGGCAAAGAGCCGAGGAGTGCGCCCCCCCTTGTTTGTTTATATAATACATCACTGCGGTATAGTCCGTCAGCACCTGTACCATTTTGCCCAATAAACATTGGAGGAATACCTTGCACGCTAGTCTGACTGCCCTGAGTTCTTTCATGTTGATGTGGAGGGCAGTCTCCTCCTGGGACCAGCGGCCCTGCGTGCTCAGGCCGCCGCTGATATGGGCCCCCCACCCAAGGTCCAACGCATCGGAGATCAGGTGACTGAGGGGGTCAGCTCCCTGAATGGAACCCCTTCCAGCACTGTCCCGGGGTTCCTCCACCACTGGAGCGACACCAGCACTGTGGGGGGCACTGTTACCACTCTGTCTGTGGAGTGCCTGCTGGGCAAATACACCGAGGCCAACCAACCTTGGAGAGCCCTGAGCCTGAGGCAGGCTAGCCTCACCACATACATACACGAGGCCATGTG
>ML675604.1:52322892-52395466 GCA_007922155.1 Mesoclemmys tuberculata
CAGTGGGGCACCTGTGCAATTGTGATATTATTGCTCACATGGCCTCGAACCTCGAGCATGGGAGGAAGGCTCTGGCCTGCACCGAGTCTAGGGAGGCCCCTATAAACTCTATGCGCTCTACTGGGAACAGCGTCGATTTCTGTTCATTGATGAGCAGCCCCAGACTGTTGCAGGTGGCCTGGACGAGGGAGACCACCTTGTGTACCTGAGACCTGGACTTGCCCCTTATTAACCAGTCGTCCAGGTAGGGGAATATCTGGACCCCTCTGCGCCTCAGGTAGGCCGCCACCACTGCCACACACTTGGTGAACACCTTGGGGGAGAATGAAAGGCCAAAGGGCAAGGCCATAAATCAGGTGTACAAGGTGATACTGAGATAGCACCTGTGGGCAGGAAGGATGGAGACATGAAAGTACGCGTCCTTCAGGTCAAGGGCAGCAAACCAATCTCCTGGATTCAGGACAGGGATAATGGCCGCTAGGGACACCATGCGAAACTTCAATTTCTTTATGAACCTGTTTAACCTGCGCAGGTCCAGTATAGGCCTGAGGCCTCCCTTGGCTTTGGGGATGAGGAAGCTCCTCGAGTAGAACTCCTTCCCCTCCTTGAGCGGCGGAACTGCCTCTATGGCCCCCTTGTAGAGGAGAGATTGAACCTCCTGAAGGAGTAATTGCTCGTGAGATGGGTCCCTGAAGAGGGACGGGGAAAGGGGTGAATGGGGGGGAAAGCCATCAGCTGGAGGGCGTAACCCCGACGCATGGTGTCCATGACCCAGCGGTCCGATGTGATGCCCCGCCAGAGACTGAAGTAGGGTTTTAGCCTGTCTCGGTAGGCTAGGGGCGAATCCAGGGGGAAAGTACTGGTGCCACCCTTGGGTGCACTGTCAAAACTGACACTTCCCTCTGGAGCCCTGGGAGGGTGCTTTTTGGGAAGCAGCGGACGACCCGGAGCAGTTGCGCCGTCTGAAACCCCTGCTCCTGTCCCTGCCCCTTGCGGCGGGGAGAGGCCTAGACAGTGGCCTAGGTTGCTGCTGCTGTGGTGGGTGCTGCAGCTCCTGGCAGGTCTGTCGCCTTGCTGCTTGAGGGGTATACAGTCCCAAGGAATGCAAGGTGGCCCTCGAATCTTTGAGGGCGTGCAGCTTTTTGTCTGTTTTTTCTGAAAACAGACCGGCCCCATCGAAGGGCAAGTCCTGAATGGAGTGCTGCACCTCCTGGGACAGCCCCGTGGACTGAAGCCACGCTGCGTGACGCATGGCGATGGCAGAGGCCATTGCGCTGCTGGCCATGTCTGCAGCATCCGAAGCAGTCTGTAGGGCTGCGCTGGCAACAGTCAGTCCTTCCTCCAAGACCGTGGTAAAGTCCGTGGCTTGGTTCTGGGGTAGTGACTCTGCGAACCTTCGCACTGAGTCCCAAAGTTTCAAATTGTACCTCCCTAAGAGGGCTTGGTGGTTAGCCACCCTGAACTGGAGTGCCCCATGGAATAGACCTTTCTACCGAAGAGGTCTAGTCTCCTGCCTTCTTTGTTTTTAGGAGTGGAGCTCTAGGCCTCCTGTCTCTCCTTCTGGTTGGCAGCGCCCACAACCAGAGTACCCGGGGCTGGGTGAGTAAAAAGATACTCGGTGCCCTTGGAGGTTGGGATGACCGAGGAAGGGGTTTGCCAGACCGCCTTGGCCAGGCGCAACACCCTTTCATGAAGCAGGAGGGCTACCCTGGAAGGGCCTTGGGTCCCCACACGCCCGAAGAGGGGGTCCACCTTTTCCTCCAGCACCTTGACCTCCAAGTCAAGGTTGGAAGCCACCCTTTTCAGGAGCTCCTGGTGGGCCCTGAAATCAATGAGAGGAGCCCCCTGATCCCTAAAGGCCGCCTCATCCAGTGACGAAGAAGAGGATGGGCGGCAGGGTCCTGTTGAGGGGCCCTCCCCAGGGTCCGACTTCTCTCCGAAGGAGCGGTCCCTTTCCTGCACCAATGGTGCTTGTGGGGGAGCCTGCTGAGCAACAGAGGCAGGGACCGACGTAGCTCCCTGCCCCAGCTGTGCTCCCCATGGACCCCAGTATGGCCATTGCCAAGGGGGCTGGGGCCAACCCGGTGCTGGTGCCAGGGGCTGTACCTCATCCCAGCATCGGGCCTTCCGGGAACCTGAGCCAGGGGAATGGTACCGGTGGTGCTGCCGGGGAGAGCCGCTTTGGGACCTGCTACTGGACGATCCCGAAGAGCAGCGTTGCGGTCTGGAGCGGTGCCGATGCCTTGGTGAAGTTGATGATGACAAAGAGCAGTGCTGTGGGACCGAAGACTTGCGTCGTCTTTTACCCGGTGCTGGCAAACGGTGCCAAGAGCGGGGCCTCGGTCCTGAGTCAGAGTCCAATTGGCAAGAGCAGTCGGCCGGCAACAGCGATCTGGAGTGATGCCGTCTGGGGGACTGGGTCCGGTGCCGTGAAGCGTCATCATCGAAGGAAGACGAGGAGGGAGAGGAGCTATTGAGTTCGACTCTCCGGCGCCGAGTGGTGGGCGGCCATTCTGGTGCTGACCGCGCCCACCCTTCGGGGATACCCATCACGGGTTTGCCCCGGGACACAGGCCCTGTCTCCCTTGGTCGAGGGAGGGCCAGAGGCGCGGGTAAGGCCAACAAGGCTCGAGCCGCCTCGAACGCCTCCAGCGTGGAAGGGTCCTGGACAGGTGGTCCTCCACTCCCAGGAGTCAGGGAAGGTTCCCTGTGTGCCGGTGCTAGTGCCAGAGGCTGCTTCTGCAGCTCCAGCACCTCGGGACTCGACCCCAGCTGCTCCTGCGGTGCGAGGGAGGGAGAGCGTTCCACATGCTGGCGACGCTTCTTCTTCTTCAGCACTGGAGACGCCCGGTGCCGAGGAGCCTGCAGTGCCGGCGGAATGCTCTGCACCGACGAGACTCTCGGTGCCGATGAAGTCTGGGGCGGCTCGGATGCCAGGTGCAGCGCGGACTCCATCAGAATGGCCCTAAACTGAACCTCCCTCTCCTTCTGGGTCCTCGACTTAAAGGCCTTACAGATACTGCACCGATCCCTCCAATGCTGCTCACCCAAGCACTTGAGGCAGCGATCATGAGGGTCGCTGACTGGGAAGGCCTTTCTGCAGCCAGTACACGGTTTAAATCCTGGCGAGCCTGGCATGGCTGGGTCGCTTGAGCCGTAAGGCTCTCTAACTCCTAACTAAACTATTCCTAACTCAACTTAAACTAACTGAGTTCAGGAAGAACTCTAACTAACTAAATACAATAAAAAGGGGAAGAATACTTGCGAGAGCAAGAGAGTTGTTCCAGCGACTGTCACGGGTGGAAAGTAGGAACTGAGGGTCTGCATGGCTGGTGGCACCCTATATACTGCGGCATGAGCGCAGCACTTCAGGAGGCGCCGGAGCCGGCCCCTACAGAGACTGCTAGGGGAAAAAGTTGTCCGGGAATCATGCACGAGGGCACGCACACACCTAAGTGGAATGCATATGAGTAATCACTCGAAGAAGAATACTTAATTCTGGGAACAAAAGCTATATGACTGGATTTTCCTTCTTAATACAAATGAG
This sequence comes from Mesoclemmys tuberculata, assembly GCA_007922155.1. Lineage (NCBI taxonomy): Eukaryota > Metazoa > Chordata > Testudines > Chelidae > Mesoclemmys > Mesoclemmys tuberculata. The sequence continues at coordinate 52,326,440 of ML675604.1, forward strand.
TGCTAAACTTGTGACTTTTTTTTAAAGTCACAGAAAAATGTTTTGGGATGAAGCAAAATGGAGACCTTGGTCACCAATCATTTTTAACGGTTTTGTTTGTATGTTATCTAGTGCTGATGCTTTCCCAAGTTTCATTTTCGTAATTTTCATAATAGCATGCACTACGTTCTCTCATAGGATTGATGGCTCTGACTCCATACTCTCCTTTTTATCATCCTGTACGATAGGTGTGTAACAGGGTGCTCGGAGAACCAGGCAGCCTGGTGATTGGTGCGCCTGATTTTCCAGCCTTTTGTTTCCCTAGTCAAGGTGCCTCAGTCTTTCAGGCAGTGGGATTAGGAGGACTCAGGCCCTCTTACTCCATGGGGTCCCAGCCCAGAGCCCTGTGTTAGATGACCCTGAACAGGGGGCACTCCAAGAAGGGAGTCTGCACCCACTACCTTGAGCTACTTCCTACCAGAGTCCCTTCAGTCTGGTGCATGGCCACTATAGTCCACTTTGCTGGGGTGGTTTGCCTCCTGTGGTGCCCTCTCATGGATCTTAGGTGACATCCTACTGCCAAACCCCACAATGTTTTTGGGTTGCAGTTACTCAGTTACCCCAATTGCTGGAGGCTCCAAGGTCTCCTCCAGTCTCCCTTGGCTGTGAGATAGAACGTGCTCCCTGGGCTGGCTGGCAGGCCAATGAGCCTTTCCTTCAGGTAGGGTATAACTAACTCCTGCCTCTTCACCATTCAGCCCTGAACTGGGCTCAGCTCTCACTTTTTGTCCCTCCCCCTGTTGGCCTACCATTGGCTGCAGGTATAACAGGGCAGGACTAGCTGGGCCCAAAGGCTCTTTTTAATCCCTGCTGTGCTGGCAGGCAGTTTCTTCACTTCATCACAAGGTGGCTCTGATGAGGCCTACGGATTGATACAATAATCTCTCCACTGGCATTTGATATCATCACCTTGGGTAAGGACACTGCCATCATGATCTTTTATTATGTTTGATCACAGGTGTAATGGGTCACTCACCTCTTGAGTGCCTCCTAGCAGCTGGGTGTGATACTGCAATCATTTTCTTGCATCTGGTGTCCCCTACAGGATGCCTATCACCTTTGGTGGGTCTTCTATAGATTGGCCCCCCAGCCAAGTCACAAAGTCCAAATTAACCGCTTCCAAGATAGTAAAGAATTAAATAAATGAACAGTCCCGTTACCCTCACTACAGTCTTTAGGGTTGTCCCCTTGTTGAGATTTGTGCCACCGTGACTTGCAGAGGAATCCAGACCTGCCCACTTCTCCAGGTTCCAACTCAGGGGGCCCTATAAACAGCAACTACGCCTTACTCAATTTCAGAGTGTTGCTGCTTCTTCCCTTGGCCTCTTTCTACCTGGCCCCTTTAAGGTTCACCCTTACCTCAGAGTTAAGGTTCATAAATCCTCTGGCTCCCTGAAAACCCAGCTTACACAAACTCAGCCAGAATCAAACTTGGATTATCCCTCAAGCTCCTTTGGCCAAAGAGGAGTACCCTTCCTTTCCTCTGTAGTCCTAGCCAGGATCTGATCTGCTGAGGCTGTGCAGTGCTTTTTACCTGAGTCTTCTGGGCTCTGATTGGCTACTTCTGTGAGACCTCTCTAGGCAGGCCTGGGACAGAGTGTAGTGAGACCACAGGGCCTTCTGTAGCAAGCTGCAAAGGCCAGGTATACCTTATCACAATTGACTTGTAAGAAGTCTGAGCACTATCAACATACCTTTTGTATTACTCTTTTTGTAATTCTCAAATTCCATGCATTTTGCCCTTATATATTAGCTCTTCGGTCACCTAATCATCCTTTGGATCTGCCTGCTCAATTTCTTGTACTCTCTCCCATATTCTTCAGCTGCCATATCATTGTCTTTCTCTCTGTTGCTTTTTGCCAGTTCAAACACTTCTCAATTAAAATGCAATTGGACATCACAACAGTCAAGTTGTAGAGGCAGTAGATTAATTAAATTATCTGAGATCATATATATACAACTGAAGAGGCTGTTTCAAAGAAACCAGAAGAAGATTAGGAATGGCTTGCTCAGCCATGACATTCCTTATGAATGTTTGGAAAAACTATGGCATCTTAAAATGCACAAAGTTTCAGTTGGTGAAAAGCCTAATCTTTTCCGTAGCAACTTACGGATCTGAATCATGGGAAATTAATGCAGCTGAAAATGGAAGCCTTTGAGATGTGGGCTGGCAAAGATTCTTGTGTATCTTCTGGATGTAAAAGAAGATGAATACTTAAATATGATCACAGAGAAGCAGACCCTGCTTTCAGAAACAAAAGGCATAAACTTATGAATTTTAGTCACATCAGAGATAGAGATGAAAATAATGTTGAGAAAGTTATCATGGAAGGCATGGTGGAAGGTCATCGTAGTAGGGGATGGTTACAAATCACTGCAAATCACTGGGAGATCAGGTAATGAGTGCTTGAAGCTAGTGATGGATCAAGAAGACTTCTGAAAATTCTGTATATTCAGAAAAAACAAGAAGAGTCCTATAGTACCTTCAAGACTAACAAATTTCTGTGGGCATAAGCTTTTGTGGGCTGCAACCCACTTCACCAGAAGCATGAAGTGGAAACCACAGATAGGAGCTATATATATACATCCAGTGTATGCATGTGTAGTCAGACATGAATAAATGGATTTTACTTACTTGTTTAGAAGTAATATAAAATATGACCTTTCAAGCTTCAGAGAGGCCTTAACTTTTTTCTGCTATTTTATTCCCATAATATCTTATTTTTTAAATTGTTCTAGTTAGTGTGGGGTTTGTTTTTATTTAAATTATTATCAGACATGCTTAGCCCCTCTCCCTTCAGGCACTGCATATACCTCTTTTTTATAGTTTTCTTGTTGATTATATTGTTTGCTGTTCTCTTATGTCTACCTTTTTGACAATAATATAAGAATGAAATTAAAACATTTAAATAACTTTTCATTCCTGACATTTAAAATAAACTACACTTCCTCCTGAGCAGAAGCAGAGGAGCATAATAGACTCAGTATAATCAGAGCAGGTTATGATGTGAGACTTGTAATTCCCTGCAAAGACTCCATGTCACTTATCACAACCATGATGCTTGGCAGGCATGACCTTAATTGCATTCTATCCATTAATACATCGGTCCACTGTTCCTTACATGAGAAAGACACCTAACTGAACTCTTCGAGAGTTTTGTCTATGAGGGTGTTGGATCCACTGACTCCCTGGTGGGGCCCCTTAAGAAAGCCGTTCCTGTATGCAGCCTTCTGAGTAACTGCTTAGCTCTCCAGGTTTAGTGAGTATGATATATTGTACTTAATTTTAGGCTTTGTATCTAACTAGTACATTTATAGAAAACCTTGCACGTTAAACCTTATTGATCTGCAAATCGGGCATACTGTGTCTCACAGGTATTCACACTGATCACTAAGTGTCCAGGATCAACAGAGAGGATTGCAGGATAAGGACCATTGTGGACCATCACTAAGTCTTCTTTAAGGATACTGGGAAAGTAGTTTGAAAATCTTCAGTTGTATCTGCTGCAAATCAGTTCATAGGCTTATTAACAAACATCTTGCTTCTGTTTCCAAGGACTGAAAATCCGTTCATTAGCAATGTTAACCAAAAAAAATGCTGAGGCAAGTTCATTGTCATGGTTGATTAAGTGTTTGCTTCTCTGATTCACATAATTTTTTGGTGGATATTGTAGCTGTAAAGCAATTGAGCCTTTATTTGAGACTTTTTATGCACAGATGTCTTACCCATGTTAACTCTGTTGAGATCTTTTTGTTCTTTTAATTAATTTACCCATATAGCCCTTTAAGGAGATGAATGATCGCTTCAGTGTGAGAATAATTCTGTAGGAAATCACTGTCAAATTAAGGAGATGGTAGTGTGGAAATCATACACAACAACAGGGCAGGTCCCTGCCAGAGGAAAAGCTGTGAACTTTTTTCTGTTTATTTTTATTCCCATTCATGAGAAAATAAATAAGGCATGTTTTATGCATCTATTCAATTTTCACCATCGAGTCACTGATGTGCTCTGCTACCACCTGTCCTGGGTATGTTGACATTAGAACTAGTGCTACCATTTCCTACAAATTCTTGTTTCACTTACTAATATAGCTTTTATTTTGTACTTAAAGTGCAATTATTTATTGTTTTTGTTACAGTGTGCAATGCCTAGTCTCAGTTCAGTTAGTCGAGATACCAATCAGGAGATGAATTTTTGAGAAAGAAACTCTTTCTGAAGTGTGCTTCACTGGTAGGCTATCTTGACTCCCTTCTGCATTTCCCTTCTTTTAGGTAACAGCAATTAAGCACCAAATCCAATAAACCCACAGTAATTTTTATCTTTCCAAGTTTACTTCTCTGCTTTCTAATTTACACCAAAAAAGCATCTTGAAATAAATCCTTATAGGAGAGGGAGTTTTTTTGTCTGATCTTATAAATCCAAATAAATATTCCTTTAAAAAGCCAAGGTTAAATTGTAAAAGCCCCACCTTCCTTGACCTTCCAAGGAGGCACAGCTGCTTTCCCTCAGCTCAACCAATCGAGAAAGGAAGGAACAATCTACCGTTCAGGAGCTCAACTTCAAAATTCATTTTAAAGTGACTTCTAAAGCAATCACCAGTGGCATGGAAATATCTCAACACAGTGTTTACTATTATTTAGGTTTTGCCTTTGCATGGAATTCAGAGGGGTCTGATTCTGGACTCAGGGGGTTCCTGTTTGAGCGCTGGAGGATTTGGGTAATATATCTGATGCATTTTTAGTTAGTGCACAGATTTGATGTAATGTGCACAGTACTATAACAAAAATGTTCAGAATAGCAAAGCCCAGTGGCTCAGTCTCTTCTTAATGTCATTATTTGCCTTCTCAGGAATCCTTCAGGCATACTGTTTATTTTTAGGATCATCTTTCACATCCAGCTGCAAGACAGATCGTATTATGCCTTCCAGGAAAATAATTAATTCAGGAGTTTATCTGCTGTAGTCCTCAGAACCTGAATGTTTTTCTAGATTACCTGATTTCCAAGGCAGGAATCTTGCATCATTATTCTTTAAATAGTCTTGTGTATAAAGTGACCAGTTTTACAACATGTTGTTCCACTGACTTCAATCTGATATCTACATTTTTTGTTCTTATCTGACTTCTACACGTCTTCCAGCTCTGTACTATCCTTTTTGTTTATTTTCCATCAAAGTGAGAATTCTTTTGATGGGCATCTGACTTAGAAATAATTAGCAGTATGAATCAAACTTTCATCACCATCTGAAGTGGAGGGAAAAGTTACATACAGTGAATATTAAAATAATGTATTCTCTGTGGGATGTTTTTGAAGTACACTGTTGGAAAAAGTCTAGGAGGATTTTGTTCTAGCCTTTTGGCATCTTGTCTCTGCATGGGGATTGAAAAAAATAACCTGTTCTTTGCCAGGTTTTCCCCCAGATATAGAAACATCAGCAGCTCTTTAAAATAAGGTATGAAAAGGATTAACTATTTAAGTATGTAGGAATTGTGTTCAGGTTAGGTCAGACTCCCCTTTTATACATTCTTCGGTAACTAATTTTAACTCTGCTCATTGCAGTCTTTGCCATCTGAGCAAGTAATTTGTTGTAAATCATGCTGAATAAAGTATGGAACATTTCATGATGTAAGTTACTATTCATTGAATGACGTGGCAGTTAAAAGCCACAGGACTCAGCTGGAAATGCTTCGAGTAAAGTACTAAAAATAAGATTGGTGTGAGCTACTATTTGATTAATTTGGGTTTTTACACTCTATTGAATGCTGCAAAAATTGTAATGCAAACTAATAACCTCTACCTTTAGGGGACAGGAGAAAGAAACTAGAAGAGATAGCTCCTAAGCTTAAACATCAGATTTGTGTTTGGTTCTGATTTTGCTGTTAGAACCTCCCTGATGGGCTGCATCTGATATTGCAAATTTTGGGTTTGTAACCTAAAAGTTTGGCATGGGGGTAAGAACTCCCTTAATATCGTTGAAAGGAAAGTGGAAGTGCTGTCCTCCTGTCTATTACAAATATATGTTTGTGTTATAGACTTTGGGCCAGATTTTCAGAATTATTGAGATGCCTATAAGTGCAGATAGGTACCTGGTGGGATTTTCAAAAATTGCCTAAGCACCTAACTCCCATTGTACTTAGGCACTTTTGAAAGGCTCAGTAAGTGCTTACTGAATACCTTTAAAAATCTGCCCCCGTGAAAATAAAAGTATAAGGGTGAGATTCTGTTTGGTTAGGTAGCTAAAAATACGGCCTTAATTAAGGCAGACTACTTATAGAAATAAAAGACAAACCATTGTCCCCACCCCTGCCCCCAAAAAGTGAGCACCATGAACTTGAGACTAATTAGGATTCATGAAAACTCTGAGAATGGATTTACTGGGAGGATAAAAACCAGAAAGATTGAGACATTACTAACACCCTGATCCTGGAAATGTTCACAAATGACTTTTGAACAAGTCAATGGGATACTTGTGAGTAAAGATACTCATGCATGTAAGTGTTAACAGGCTCTGGCCCAAATTGGATATTAGCTCCATATACACAAATATAATTTCTACTTCAAGTGATTGCTCATATCCATTCCAGTATAGGTGACTGCATGCCACTATGCACGGGTTCCCGGAACTTTTTTCCCCTTAGCAGACCCTGTAGAGTTGGCTCCAGCGCCCCATGGAGTACCGTGCTCATGCTGCGACACATAAGGCACCGCCAACCCTATGGCTCCTCAGTTCCTTCTTTCCACCCGTGACAGTTGCTGGAACGAGCTTGCTATCACAAGCATCTCAACCTCTTTGCGTTTTGCAGATTTGTAAGTTAGATAGTTAGATAATTATAGTGTTAGTTAGTTTGTTAGATAGGAGCCCATTAGGGCTTATCAGGGACCCAGCCATGCCTGGATCCCCCGGAGTCAAGCCTTGTCCTGGCTGCGGTAAGGTTTTTCCAGTGAGTGACCCCCATGACCGTTGCCTAAAGTGTGTGGGGGAACAAAACCATAAAGACAGATGTAAGATCTGTCAAGCCTTTAAGCCAAGGACTCAGAAGAAGCGGGACATTTGGCTAAAGGCTATCCTTATAGAAGAGGCTCTCCGTCCCACGTCTGAGCCGTCACGCTCCACATCAGCATTGAGTGTCTCCTTGGTGTGGAGCGCACCACCAGCACCAGAGTCATCGAGGCAGCAATCCCTGGTGCCGAAGACTAAGAAGAAGAAACAGTGCACGGCGCATGCTCACTCCCCCCTGCTCTTGAAACCAGTGGAGTCGAGTGTCGGGATGAAGCCCAGGCCCATCGAGCTTGCTCCGGTGCTCACATCCCCCGGCAGGGAGACTCTACTGGTGCCATCAACACCAGAGGCTTTCTGGGCAGCGAGAGCACTGATGGCCCTGCCCACACCTCTGCCTCCTCCCTCAGCTGATGGAAAAGGGGCTGCTGTCTCAGGGTAAACCCGCACTGGGTGCCCCAAGTGCCTGGTCAAGAGTCTCCTCCCAGACAGCCATCACGGGTCGACCGTGGAAGCTCCCTGTCCAGCTCCAAGGCTTCCTCATTGAGCTCATCTCTGCACTGGGAACAGTCCCCGGCACCAGAGTCCTCCGGCACCAGACGCCATTCGAGGGTCAACAGACACCAGTCTTCATCTTTGGGCTTGAGGTCTCTGACACCAACTTGTTCATCATGGCACTGTTCAGATCCTCTTCAAGAAGCCTGGCACTGGAGCGCTCCCTGGCACTGCACCGCAGATCCCAGTCGCTGGAGTCTGGCTCAGCGCCATGTGGGTCCCTTGCTGGTCAACCTTGCTGAAAGGTAAACGGCACCAAAAGTCTTCGATGCCGAGAATACATTTGTCTTCATCGGAGTGCACCTCATCCCGGCACTGCTCCTGTCGGCACCGGCGTTTGTCATTGATGAGGTCATCCAGGGATTGCTCCCCTGTGTGAGGTAGGAGGTGAGGTCAAAGCAGAGGTCGCCACTCCAGGGACCTGAGCCCCCACACAGTGAAGGGGCCTCAGGATTCCCAAAAGCCCACACAGGACACCCAATAGCTGGTACCGATGCTGGCACCGAGGTTGCCCCAACAACCATGGCAATGGCCTCACTGGGAACTGTGGGGAGCTCAAATGGGCCCGGATACTGTCTCGATCTGCTCTTCGGCTGCCTAATCAGTGCCCCCTACCGCTGAAAAGGGGCACGAGGACCATTCCTCTGAGGAGTCGGACCCAGGTGAAGGGCCCTCCTCGGCCTCGGAAAAGGGGCAGGCACCCGCAGTCCTCCCCCCCTGATGAGGCAGCCCTCCGGGACCAGAGGTCTCCGTTGAGGGACTTCAAAGCTCACCAAGAGCTACTGAAGATGGTGGCCACAAACCTCAACTTAGAAGTTAAAGAGTTATCAGAAGAGGAGGACCCCATCTTTGGGGACTGTGGTATACAAGGTCCCTTCTGGGTAGCCCTGCCGGTGCATGACAGGGTTATGAAACTGGCCAAGGCCCTGTGGCAAACACCCGCCTCAGTAGCCCTTACTTCCAAGGGCGCCAAAAAGTACTATGTGCCAGCGGAGGGGTTTGAGTTTATGCTCATATACCCAGCCCCAGGGACTCTGGTGGTAGACGCTGCCAACCAGAGAGACAGACAAGGGTCCCAAGGTAGAACGCCCAAGAACAAAGGTAACAAAAAATGGACTTGTTCAGTCACAAAGTGTACTCCACCGAGGCCCTGCAGCTGCGTATTGCCAACCATCAGGCACTGATGGAAAGGTACAACTTGAACCTCTGGAATTCTCTCCGGAGGTTTGCAGAATCCTTGCCTCATGACCAAGCAGCTGACTTCGCTATGGTCCTGGATGAGGGACGCATTGTGGTGGCAGCAGCCCTGGTGGCAGCCAGTGATGTGGCAGACATGGCCAGTAGGACCATGGCATCTGCGGTGGCCATGAGGAGGTGCTTCTGGCTGCAGTCATTGGGGCTCTCCCAGGAGATGCAGCAGTCGATCCAGGACCTGCCCTTTGATGGATCGGCTCTGTTCTTAGACAGAACTGATGAGAAGCTGCACACTCTTAAAGACTCCTTTGCCACCCTGTGTCCCCTAGGCCTGTATACACCTCAGGCCTCTAGGTGTCAGCTGTCCCAACAGCCCCACCAGCAGACTAGGCCATTGTGTAGGCCCTATCCACCCGGCAGGGGTCGAGATAGGAGTAGAGGGTATGGTAGGCGTAGCTTGCAAGTTTCCTCCTCTAGGACCCAGCAGGGATCCTCCAAAGGCCCCAATGGTAAAAAGGGCCAGTTTTGATGATGCACCTGAGGGTGGCACCTCCCCTGCTCCTCTGGATCCATCTTTCCTGGGCAGGCTGCACCCGTTCTTCAACAAATGGGCGAGTGTAACCTCACACCGCTGGGTCTTAGATATAGTGCAGAGAGGTTACACCATCCAGTTTGCGGCCTGTCCACCGAACAGCCCACCCCCCTGTCCCTCTTCAGGGACCCCTCTCATGAGCAATTACTCATACAGGAGGTCAACAACCTCCTTAGCCTGCGGGCAGTGGAAGTGGTTCCCGCATGGGAAATTATTCTATTCTTGTTACTTCCTCATCCCAAAAGCAAAAGGGGAGCTAAGATCCATTCTGGACCTGAGTGGCCTAAACAGATTCATAAAGAAATTAAAGTTCCACATGGTCTCCCTACCCACTACCATACCAGCTCTGGATCCAGGGGATTGGTTTTCCAGCATCAACCTGAAGGACTCTTACTTCCACGTATCGATTCTTCCCAGCCACAGGTGTTTCCTCTGGTTTGTGGTGTCTGGTTGCCACTGTCAGCTTACGGCCCTCCTGTTTGGCCTTTCATCTGCCCCCAGGGTGTTTACCAAATGCATGGCAGGGGTGGCTGCCCATGTCAAGCAGTGGGGATTCCAGATCTTCCCATACCTGGATGACTGGATAACAAGGGGCAGGTCCAGGGCCCATGTTCAGGACAGTGTGTCCCTGACCTGTGCCACATGCAACAGGCTAGGCCTGCTCATCAATTAGCAGAAGTCCATGCTATCTCTGGTACAGCGGCTAGAATTCATAGGGGCCTCCCTGGATGCAGTAAGAGCCAGAGCCTTCCTCCTGCATCCAGGTTCGAGGCTATGGCAGCGATTATCGCCCAGCTGCACAGGTGCCCTACGACAACCGCCAGGCATTGCCTACAACTGTTGGGTCACATGGCAGCCTGTACGTGTGTGGTGAGGCTAGCGTGCCTCAGACTCAGGCCGCTCCAGGCATGGCTGGCCTCTGTGTATGTGCACAGCAGGCACTCCTTGCATAGGGTGGTCACAGTCCCCCCTGCAGTGTTGGGCTCTCTGAATTGGTGGCGGAACCCCAGAGTGGTGTTGAAGGAAGTTCCCTTCAGGGGTCTGGTCCCGTCGGTCACCCTGATCACCGATGCCTTGGATGTGGGGTGGGGATCCACATCAGCGTCAACTTGAGCACCCAAGGCCTCTGGTCAGAGGAGAAGACTCTCCATCTCAATGTGAGGGAACTCAGGGCAGTCAAACTGGCTTGCAGAGTGTTCCCCAGGTTCCTAATGGGCAGAGTGGTACAAGTACTGACAGACAATACCGCAGCCATGTTCTATATCAACAGACAAGGGGGGGGGGGGCACAGTCTTCGGGCCTGTGCCAGGAGGCAGTTCGACTTTGGGACTTTGCAGTGAGGCATGACTTTCATTTATCTGCCTCTCACCTCCCAGGGGTCAGAAACGACAAGGCAGACCGCCTCAGCAGGTCGTTTCTACCCCGACACAACTGGTCACTGCATCCGGAGGTAGTGGCTTCCATCTTCCACAAGGGGGTGTTCCCTGACTGGACCTGTTTGCGTTCTCCTGGAACAAGTGCCTGAGGTTTTGCTCTCTCCAGGGTTGCCAGCTGGGGTCCATTTCTGATATGTTCCTCATCGAATGGATGGGGATCCTCATGTACGCGTTTCCCCCCATTCGGCTCCTGCCCAAAGTCTTCTTGAAAATCAAGAGGGACAGAGTGGACGTGATACTGATTGCCCCAGCGTGGCCAAGACAACACTGGTACAGTATGCTCCTGGACCTCTTGATTGCCGACCCTGTGGAGCTCCCAAGACAGCATGACCAGCTCTCCCAGGACCACGGCCAGCTGCTGCACCCGGACCTGGAATCCCTGCACCTGATGGCCTGGAGACACTGGCTGATGGAGGGGGAGAGAACCTGCTCAGCACAGGTCCAACAAATTTTGCTGGGCAGCAGAAAACCTTCAACACAGATCATGTACTGGGCCAAGTGGAGAAGGTTTACCTGCTGGGCTGAGTCTCGAGGATTGCTCCTGAGCTTCTCACCTATTCAGGTCATCCTGGAGTACTTGCTACAGCTAAAACTCCAAGGCCTGGCCCTAGCCTCTCTGAAGGTCCAGCTGGCAGCCATCTCGGCCTTCCATCAGCCGATAGAGGGGAGATCTCTGTTAGGTTTCTCAAGGGGGTGGAGAGGCTGTACCCACAGGTCCGCGACCTGGTGCTTCCCTGGGATCTGAACCTGGTCCTTTCCAGACTAGCAGGGCCCCCTTTGAACCTATGGTACTGTCATTGAAGGTAGCCTTCCTGGTGGCCATTACATAGGCTAGGAGGATCTCCGAGATTAGGGTGCTGACCTCAGAGCCCCCATACAGTGTTCTTTAAGGACAAGGTGCAGCTGAGACCCCACCCAGCGTTCCTGCTCAAGGTGGTCTCGCAATTTCATTGTAACCAAGATATTTTCCTCCCTGTGTTTTTTCCAAAACCACATGGTTCAGAGGAGGAGCAGAGATGACATTCCCTGGATCTCAGGCAAGCTGTGGCCTACTACATCGACTGGACGAGACCCTTCTGGAAGACGACACAGCTCTTCGTCGCCATGGCGGACCAAACGAAAGGATCCCCAGTCTCCACCCAGCGCATCTCCAAGTGGATCACCTCCTGCATCAAGTGCTGCTACGAGCTGGTGGGCGTACCACTCCCTGGAGTTGTCACAGCGCACTCTACTAGGGTACAGGCCTTGTCGATGGCCTTCCTGGAGAAAGTGCCCCTGTAGGACATCTGTAAAGCTGCCACCTGGTCATTGATGCACACCTTCACATCCTACTATGCCATTGTTCAGCAGGCGAGAGAGGATGTGGGATTCGGCAGAGCTGTGCTGAGGGCAGCTCACCAGTAACTCCTACCCACCTCCAAGGTATTGCTTTTTAATCACCTATACTGGAATGGATATGAGCAATCACTCGAAGTAGAAAACATGGTTACTTACCAGTAATGGTTGTTCTTCGAGATGTGTTGCTCATATCCATTCCACACCCACCCTCCGTCCCCGCTGTCGGAGGTGGCAGAAAGAAGGGACTGAGGAGCCGTAGGGTCAGCGGTGCCTTAATGTGCTGTGGCATGAGTGTGGTACTCCAAGGGACACTGGAGCCAACCCTATGGGGTCTGCTCAGGGGAAAAAAGTTCCCAGAACCCGTGCATGGTGGCATGCACTCACCTATACCGGAATGGATATGAGCAAGACATCTTGAAGAACAACAGTTACTGGTGAGTAACCCTGTTTTTCCCTCCATATTTGCTATCAAAAAATAATCTACCACTAGTCTCAGGACAATTCAGATTACATGTACAGGCAGAGCAGTTAAAAATACAGTTTTAAAAGCAGATAGTGTTTTGAGCAATCTGGAATATCAACAATCCCAAATTGGGATATACTCAATACTCCCTGATTGCTTAAAAAACAAAACATTTTGCAAAACTGTAACAAAAATGGTAACTTTGGAACTGTGTGTTGGTTTTGCATCCTGTCAGATAATATGTGGAATACAGAGGCTGTCGTGCTTATTTCTTGAGACACCTAAGGAGGCCAGGACTTTTCTTGATGTTAAATAAGAAGGGGGAAATATCTGGTGAAATAGAGGCATCTCAAACTGAATATGAACGGATCTTGATCCATTTTGTGTTTAATTCTTCTCTTTTTTCCCCAGATACTGGAACAAGGCCACCAAATACAATGTTGATGGGAGCCAGTGTAAGAACCTGGGTAGATAGAATCCTCTCTAATTCACCTATTATCATTATTAAAAGAGGTACTAATACTGTAGACCAGTGATACTCAGGCTGAGGCTTGTGAGCTGGAAGTGGCTTTTTAATGTCTCCTGCAGCTTTTTCTAGCACATATTAGAACACTATGTCATTCCATTATTAACCAATCGGGATGCTTTTACTATGTTTTTAACCAATTGTAGTTGATAAAATAATACTTGGTTACTCATTTTGCTCTGAGAATTATTATATATATATATCCCGTCATATTGTTTGAATATGAAAATATAGTACTATAGTAAATGAAGCAATTAATTCACACTACTGTGGTCTTCTGGGTAATGTTGATTACTAATTTGGCTCCTGAACCCCTGAGGTCTGAGCATTACTGTTGTAGGCTGTTTAAAAGAAATTAGAATGTATACATGTAAAATTTGAAGTATGATCTCAGAGCTCCACTCCAAATTAAAGCTATTGATTTGCATTAGCTCAGATGTTTTGTAATAACTGTGCTTACAGATGTAAAGAAAGGCTGAATAAGTCCAAATAAAAAGGTCTATTGATATAATTCAAAGGACCATGTTAAGATCATGCCTGGCAAACAAGAACTGTGAGACACTGAAAAATCAATTAACCGGAATTGGTGTCAGAAATTATGCCTAAATAATTATGACAAAATAATGAGGGGATGGGATATTTCACCCACCAGTCCCTTTTGGGATTCTTAAAAAAAGAGAAACTTTTGGGGGACAATATGGACAATCAGAAGGAGGTTACTGCTACTCTGGCAGTCTGAAAGAAGGGGAAGGAGCAAGCTTTGCAATCATGGCTGCCACCCCCCCATCATCTCCTGTGATCATGAACCTTCTCCATCTCAATTCTGAGAGCTGCCCTGATCAGACAGGGCCAGAGAGAGGGAGCCAGATGACATCACCAGTTCTAGCTGAATCCTGGACTCCACCTGGGATGTAAGAATATGTCTCTCCCCCACTTTCCACCAAATATATATGTCCCTTTTTCTTTCCTACCTTATTTCTTCTAATTTTTATCCCTCTCCTTTTTTCCTTCTGTCTAATGCAAATCTGACTTAACTGGCCAAGACTGAATATTTTGCAATAGTGCTGTAAGCTTGTGACCAGCAAGCAGCAACAAAAAGCAATGCCCTAAACCAGAATGGTCTATTTTTTTTATCAAGGTCCAAATTTCTTGGTCAAGCTATAGTCAAGGTCCAGACTCCAGAGAAAATAAAATACCCCCCAATGATAAGTAAATAAAAAGACTCGGGGGTACATTTAAAAGCATCTGGCAGTCCAGATTTGGCCCATGGTTTGCCTATTGACTACCCCTGCCCTAAATAGCCTGATGCTGATACAAGTTTTCCATGTCTCAGAGTGGCTGCGGCACATGCTGTGCCTGTGTTTTTCCAGCAGTGAGGTTGCAAGTGAAAGTCAACACTCGATAGAATCTGCATTCTCTCGTGCTGTTTTCTCTTCGCTTTTGTGTTTGTCTTGTTTTGTCCTTGAGGGAATGGGACTGGACTTTAACAACAGCTATAGCCCATCATAACTAACCTCTTCTCTCCTTCCCCGTTCTCCCTCAAAACGACAGTGATTTCCATCTTTGATGCCATCTAAAAGCCAATTAAACCAGGGGTTTTTTCCTTCTAAAAACTCTCCAGTTAAAGAGGACCAGTGAATGCTGTAAAAGTGAAAGCCTTATTTAATTGTTTTTCCTTCATTTCTGTATTTTTAATAAAAGATTAAAAGGAATTTTAATGGTGTGTGCACACCATGCTACTAATCAGGCTGATGCCTCTGTATACCAAACCTTGTTTCCAACTGTTTACTGTTGGATGTTGACTGGATTATGTCAAAAAACTTTGGCCCATATATTCCATCTAAATGAATATAACAGACAGTAGGCTGGGCTAGTGGTCTTTATCAATTCATTTAACTTTACTATATTTTCTCCCTTTAATTTATATATATTTAATATTCTGAAAATTTACCCCCTAAAATGTCTGAAATATATATTCTTTGATAATAACTTAGCTTCTCCTTCCATCTTGAGCACTTAGGCCAAATACAGAATATACCTATTCCAGTTTACTAAAAGCTGTTTCTTCGGCACATACAGAGGTTGCCCTTATGCTGTACAAGATCAAGTATTTGCCTGGTTGTAGATATAGGTGAATTAGAATGCTCTGTGGATAACTTTTTGGAGTTTGAATTCTCTTTGGCTCTGCTTGATTGGGCTGTATAATGTCAGGAAACAAAATACATAATCTATTGGCCAGCATTTATGCCAAAGTCTTACAGTCAATCTTGATTAACAAAAGAAGTTGAGAACTGACACAATGAGATGGTTATTCTTAAAGCTGGACAAGCACTAAGATTAGAGCTGTTTAGCTCTTGGTAGATGAATGCCCCTACAGAATGACAAATTTAAAAAAAAAAAACAGATTTTTTGTAAAACTGCATGTTGTTTCAATAGCTGGTTCTTTACTTGCTTGCTGGTGTTAGTGCGAGGAGCTGGAAAGCAAAATAGAAATCAGTGGCTCTTAAATGGTTGCCCATTAAGCCCTTCTTGATGGTCTGCATAACTTAAATATTCTGGGAACCAAGTTATCATAGGTCATAACTTTGCCTGTCCTGTAGCACTCCCACCTCACCTAGTATCAGTGCAGGCACTTTGTGCCTGTTTTTCTTCTCTCAGGGCCCCTTAAGAACTCCACCCAATGGCAGGAGACTAGATCGTAGGTGGTCAGGCCTAGTGGTTTAAGTCAGACAGCCAGAGCCAGAGGTTGAGAAAGGGCCAGAACTGGAGTCAGTCTGAATGCTGGAGTCAAGGGTCAAGCTAGAGTTAGAGTCAGGAATCAAAGCTAAGGGTCAAAACCAGATTATCAAGAGTTAGGAAAGGCAGGAACAGGGCTGGTTCTGAGCATGGTGGGGACACGGGTGGATGCAGAGCAGAATCTGGGCTGGAGCTGTGGAGAGAAAACAGGAGCAGGGCCTTGTGAGAGAGAAGCAGTCTGTGGCCTTGTGTATTTAATAGCTATCCAGGTGCTAGCATCCTCAGCCAATCCAATGGGCAGCTCGCTGGCTCATGAGGGTGGCAGGAGTACTGAGCAAGCACAGCTGAATGGCCTTACACCCTCCCATTTGGACTGTGCTAAGAGTAAGACAAATTTCCCCTAATTCATTAAATTCAAATCAACTTGAAAAAGTCTCATAGCTTGACTCAGGGGTTGGACAGCCCTCCTCTTTAGGGCCTGTGGTCTCCAGGCTCTCTTCTCCACTAATTGAGCTTTTATTTCTGTAAGCACTTCCCTGAGCTGAGATCTGATGATCTTTTAGCAGGCTCACATGCTTGTTATTTAATTAACATTCGATAGGCCCTCCCCTTCAATTAGCTTGTTGTCACTAATTGCTGGTAACCCCATGACAACTTTTAGGGAACCAGGATAATAGGAGGGTAGTCACAAAGCAGATCTTTCTCTTATACAATGCCCCCTAAAATGAGTTGGATACACAGATATAAAATGTTTGGTATCTGCATGTGAGGGAACTTAATACAGAACAGCTACAAATACCTGTCCTTCGAACATCTGGCTTTTACCTCCATCCATTGGGTTTTATACCTTTCTCTACCAGATTAAAGAGCTTTTTAGTATCCACCATTTTTTCCATGACAGTACTTACATACTGCAATCAACGTCATCTCTCAATCATCTTTCATAAACCAAACTAGAATTCTAAGTCTTTCACTGTAAAGGCATTTTTTCCAGCCCTGAAATTGTTTGGGGAGCTCTTCCGCACCATCTCCAATTGAACGTCCTTTCAAAAAAATACAAATGCCAGAGCTTTATACAGTATTCCACTATCATCAATGTTATATAGAGGTAAAAATCACCTCTCCACGCCTGTTTATACATCCAAAGAGTACATTAGCCCTTTTTGCCACTGCTCTGCACGTGGAAGCACATACATTGCTTGTCCCCTGTAACCTCTACTTTTTTTAGAGCTACTGCTTTCCAGGACCCAGTCTCCCATTCTGTAGGTATTAGGAAATGTGAAATTAAACATGGCAAGAATAGAGTAGTAAAAGTTTTCACAGATGAACATGCATGTTTCTGCAGATTAGTTTTTTCAGTATGATGTAGTTTTATCTACAAGGTTTTTGTTTGAGAAACTTCCACCCTCCACTGTTTTAATATAAAATTATGACTAGGAATTGTATGCAAAGGCAGCATTAGCATTGTTAGGGACTGCCCCAGGGCATCTCCCTCACTACACAGTGAACCTCATTGCATGGTCAATTGAGATGGTTCCCCAGTTACAAACCCACACCAAGGTGTGCATTTATTTCCCTCTTACGTAATAGCATGCAACACAGGCTTACAGCAATAACCGGTTTCCCTGCAGCTCATGCCCCAGCCCAGGCTCACCTTCTAAGCTTCCTTCCATGCTCCCTCTACTTCCTGTTTCATCTCCTTATATTCTCCAGTTACCTTAAGCCAGTGATTATCACCCAGGTGCTCACAATCCCCTCCCAGAAAGTGTGTAATTGCCCTCAGCTGAACTTGCAACCATCTCCAGTGATCAGGGTGCTGGTGATAGCACCCTAGTACAGGGAGTCATTAGATTAAATATCCTGTTCAACAGGAAAAGATTAATTGATTATAACTAAGATTAAGTGGTGCTATTAATTCTTATGGTCAGCATGGCTAAATACCTGCACACTGGGGCTGATAGCCACATATTAGAGCTATTGAACAATGCTGTGGGACAAACGTGTTTGTTGTCACATTTAATAGCATGCTGACAGTTCAGGTTATGAGGTTTGAAGGTGGTTCATATGAAGCAATCCCAAAAGCAATGTATTTTTTAGACTTTCACAGCAGAACACTGGAGGAAATAGCCCAATATTACTGAAACTAAAGGCACTGACCAGAATAAAGCTACACATCATAGGAAATGCTAGGTCATAGCTATACCTCATGGAAGGAGAAATAAACACTCCCTTTTGTAATGAGTGATATGGGAGAGTTTATACCCTGAACTATATTTACCCATTAAGATTAGTCTCCTCCACACAATATGAAGTTTAAAGTGTAACCACATTGGAATGGTCAGTGTTACCCTGCACAATTCACAGCAGCCTGATTTTGAGCAGGGAAGACTAAAAAGAACATTACTATACTTATGATCCTCTCACTCATTGACTCTCATCACGTAATGTCTCAGTGAGCACAGCTCCACTGAGCCAGAGTCCCAGTGTTCACGTTTCTATTTGATTATTACATGTAAAAACCAAGTTGCTATACAACAGCAGTAGATCATTACTAGGAAAATTTCAGGAAAAAATATGCCACAGTAAGCATTTCAGAGTCAGTGGTTAGGGAAACCCCATGGTTCACATTATTGGTTCATAGGATCTGTAAAATATGAAACTTTTGGAGCTAGATTTAAAGTTTTATGTATGACAAGATAAAACAAGTATTTATAAAATATTTAACTGGGTTAAAAAAAGTTAAGTTTATGGAAGACAGGTCCATCAATGCCTATTAGCTAAGATAGTCAGGAGCACAAGCCCATGCACTAGGTGTCCCTAAACCTCTACTAGTGATTCAAACAGGGGTTTGATAAATCCCCACAAGATTGAGGTCCCATGTAGGAGATGGAGCCTGTATTTCAGGATAAGTATTATGGATGCCCTTACGGAATCATTTGGTTGTTGCAAATGTTTTGGAAGCAAATATGGAAAACTCCTCCACCTTACCATGGAATGCTGCAGCAGCTCCAAGGTGTACCCTGACTGAGCTTGTGGAAAGCCCCTGTTTGAGTTGTAATATATAGTCCAATACCACTGGTAAAAGATGCTGTCATGATTTGTCTATTCTTGCACCATGTATTGAACTTCTTCCATTTATGTATTTCTTCTAGAATCATAGAATATTAGAGTTGAAAGGGACCTCAGGAGGTCATCTAGTCCAACCCCCTGCCCAAAGCAGGACTATCCTCAGCTAAATCATCCTGGCGAGGGTTTTGTCAAGCCTCAGTGTAAAAACCTCTAAAGATGGAGATGCCACCACCTCCCTAGGTAACCCATTCCAATGCTTCACCACTCTCCTAGTGAAAAACTTTTTCCTAATGTCCAACCTAGACCTCCCCCACTGCAACTTGAGACCGTTGCTCCTTGTTCTGTCATCTGCCACCACTGAAAACAGCCTAGCTCCATCCTCCCTGGAACCCCCTTTCAGGTAGTTAAAGGCTGCTATCAAATCCCCCCTCATTCTTCTCTTCTGCAGACTAAACAGGCCTAGTTCTTTCAGCCTTTCCTCATAAGTCTTGTGCTCCAGCCTCTTAATAATTTTTGTTGCCCTCCGCTGGATTCTCTCCAACTTCTCCACATGCTTTTTGTAGTGGGGGGCCCAAATCTGGACACAATACTCCAAATGTGGCCTCACCAATGCCAAATAAAGGGGAATAATCACGTCCCTTGATCTGCTGGCAATGCTCTTACTAATGCAGCGCAATATGCCATTAGCCTTCTTAGCAACCAGGACACACTGCTGACTCATATCCAGCTTCTTACCCACTAACCCCCAGATCTTTTCTGCAGAACTGCTGCCTAGCTCGTCAGTCCCCAGTCTGTAGCTGTGCATGGGATTCTTCCGTCCTAGGTGCAGGACTCTGCACTTGTCCTTGTTAAACCTCATCAGATTGCTTTTGGCCCAATCCTCCAATTTGTTTGGTTCTTCTGTATCCTATCCCTCCCTTCCAGGATATCTACCACTCCCCCTAGCTTAGTGTCATATGCCAACTTGTGAGGGTGCAATCTAACCCCTCTTCCAGAGCATTAATGAAGATGTTGAACAAAACCAGACCCAGGACCGACCCTGGGGCACTCCTCTTGTGACCGGCTATCAGCTAGACATGGAGCAATTGATCACTACTTGTTGAGCCCTTTGCTCTAGCCAATTCTCTATCCATTTTGTAGTCCATTCATCCAACCCATACCTTTTTAACTTGCTGATCAGAATACTGTAGGAGACAGTATCAAAAGCTTTGCTAAAGTCAAGGTATATCACGTCCACTGCTTTCCCCTCGTCCACAGAACCAGTCACCTCTTCATAGAAAGCAATCAGGTTGGTCAGGCACGACTTGCCCTTGGTGAATCCATGTTGACTGCTCCTGATCACCTGCCTCTCTTTTAAGTGCCTTAAAATGGATTCCTTGAGGACTTGCTGCATGATTTTTGCCAGGGATTGAGGTGAGGCTGACCGGCCTATAGTTCACTGGATCCTCTTTCTTCCCTTTCTTGAAGATGGGCACTAGATTTGCCTTTTTCCAGTCATCAGGGACCTCCCTGTTGCCACGAGCTTTCAAAGATAATAGCCAATGGCTCTGAAATCACATCAGCTAACTCCCTCACCACCCTCGAGTGCATTGCATCTGGCCCCGTGGACTTGTATGTTCAATCTTTCTAAGTAGTCCTGGACCTGTTCCTTCAGGACTAGGGGATGTTCACCTCCTCCCCATTCTGTGCCGCCCAGTGCAGTAGTCTGGGAGCTGACCTTGTCTGTGAAGACAGAGGCAAAAAAGGCATTGAGTACCTCAGCTTTCTCCACATCCTCTGTCACTAGGTTGCCCCCTCCCCCCCCATTCTGTAAGGAGCCCACACTTTCCTTAATCTTCCTCTTGTTGCTAACATACCTGTAGAAACCCTTCTTGTTCCCCTTCACATCCCTTGCTAGCTGCAACTCCAGTTGTGCTTTGGCCTTCCTGATTTCATTCCTGCATGTTCAAGCAGTATTTTTATAATCCTCCCTAGTCATTTGACAAAGCTTCCACTTCTTGTAAGCTTCTTTTTTGTGTTTAAGCTCACCAATGACTTCTTTGTTAAGCCAAGTGGGTCGCCTACCACACTTGCCCTTTTTTCTGCACATTGGGATGGTTTGTTCCTGTGCCCTCAATAAAGTTTCTTTAAAATACAGCCAGCCCTCTTGGATTCCTTTCCCCCTTATATTAGCCTCCCAGGGGAACCTGCCCATCAGCTCCCTGAGGGAGTCAAAGTCTGCCTTTCTGAAGTCCACGGTCCGTATCCTGTTGTTCTTTTTGTCAGGATCCTGAACTCAACCATGAGTTCCAGTTGGTCTATAGCTGTTTAATAGGATGTCTTACTATTCATTCTCTTTCAGCCATGGAGTAGCCACACCCTGAGGTGGAGTTTTTCCAAGTTGGGTGATGAACCTGTCCTGTCTTGTGAGAGGAAAAAAGATATTAGAGGAAGTTTGTGAGGTGGACACAGCCATTTTTTAGGTAGTAAGGGAACCATGTTTGTTTGAGCTACGTAGAAACTATGAAGATGATTGTTGTGTTGTCCACTCTCATCTTGTGTATGATCCGAGACAGGAAAGAGTTTGGGGGGGGGGGAGAAGAGGTATACATTAGTGGTGCATCCTATTCGGTGAGAAGGGCTTTGCCTACGAAGCAGAGGTCCCAGTCCTGCTCTGGAACAAAATTGTAGGCACTTGGTGTTTTGTAATATTGTGAAGAGATCTATAGTTGGGAACCCCCAATGTTTGAATATGTTGCGTAGAACTCCAGGTTCCATCTCCCACTTGAATCTGGGAAAATCTTCTGTTTAGTGCATCTGCTGTGGTGTTTTTACATCCCAAAAGGTAGGATACTGAGATGTCTATGGTGTGACTGATGCAGCAGTTCCAGAGCATCATGGCTTCCATGTGCAGGGAGTGTGACCGTGCCCCTCCCCCCTTGCTGGTTTATATAAAACATGCAAGCTATGTTGCAAGGATTTTTATAACTTTGTCCTTGCTAAGGGGTAGAAAATGAATGCATGCATTGTAGACTGCTTTTAGCTCCATTAAGTTTATATGTAGGCTGGATCCCTAGAGACTATTGGCCTTTGTGGTTGAGCAAATGTGCTCCCCAACCTGTTAAGGCAGCAGCTGTAGTGACTGTCATCCCTGGAGGTTTTTGTACAAAAGGGACTCCTGCACAACCATTGTTAGGCTGTGTCCACCATTTTAGGGAGTTCTCTATTTTTTTTGGCATTGTGGGGCATTCATTTACATTGTGTCTGGGTGATATACACACTGTCCAGAACCATACTTGCAGATCTCCTGTGTAGTCGAATGTGTTTAACGAACATCATTGCTGACATCTGCTCCAGTAGTTGTAGGTATGGCCTGGCTGATATTTGTGGGCTATCCCTTATTGTCATTATTAGACTGATAAGGATCATGAAGCACAGAAGAGGTAGAGAGTAGCTTTTGGGCAGTTCAGGTAGGCCCTGATGAATTCGTTTCTGAACAGATATGAGTGTTGATTTGTGCTTTTATTTGTATCCCTAAGTTTGTGAAGAGGATTATTGTGCTCCAGGTAGCATCTATCACCTCCTCTGTTGGTGCTTGATTAGACAATTGTGGAGGTGCACCGCTACCACTGCTAAAACCTTGTAAAATACCCTTGGGGCAGTCGACATTCTGCAAGGTAATACTTTGTATTGGAAGTAGTGTTTTTCCTAGGACGAACCTTATAAATCTTGTGTGAAGGGTGTATTGTTATATAGAAATATGCGTTGTTTCCAACATGAATTTGTGGGTCTCATCCCTTGACCATACAAATGTTGTCTCAAGGTGGATTGTTGGGATATCAAAGATTGGGATGAAGATTGTCAGTCGAGTCTGTTTTCATCACTGGTCATATTGACTGTGACTGGGTGTAAAGTGTCTTCTGGAATCTTTGTCTAATATCTGCCCTGTTTTTTCTTAGTTGCAGGCGTATAGATGCCAATAGATTTTAGTGTTGTCCTTGAGTCCTTCAGAGTATAAAAGGTACTTATCTTGGCTGCGAATAGTTTTTGGCCTTCAAAGGGGAGGTCCTTGACCATTGACTCAACTTCTCTTGGGAAGCCAGAGAAATAGAGTCCATGACACAATAGTGCTGTTGTGATGAAGTGTGCTCCAGGACTGTTCATAAGACAAGACTAAACAATTTTATATTTAATTGCAGCAATAAAATCAGCTGAAAAACATAGTGAACATTAGCCACCAATTCCTGCTCCTTATTTTCCATGAGAGGGACCTGTCTGCATTAAATCTAGTATGCTGTTTCTTAAGGTAAACTTTAGTCAGTAGTCTACAAAGTCAGTCTGAAATTAAGTATGAGGAACATACTATTGCAACTATTGTGATTGCTAGGGTTGATTAGGTAAAGCCAGCAAGTTCTAACAGGTATGTTTCAAGGCTTGAACTGCCTATGCTATCAGGCATATATGGACTGGATCATAGGGTAAACAGCAGAGGAGAAACTGATAAATACTTAACACATTAATGAAGTATTTGGAAAGAATAGGTTTAACCTTTGTAAGAGCAGTTTAACATCTCATTTGACTTCCTTTGGAGTACCATCACTTTAGACCACCAGTATATTCTGTTCAACACACACAATGCATATCCCCAAGTTTTTAAGCATAGAAATAAATTAAAGCTAACAAATACATTCATGAGATTCTTATTTCAATGAAACTGTACAAAACAGCATGAGAAGTGTGATCTGTAACATACTGGGTCATCACTAGAGATGTTTTATTAAGCAAACTTTTATTGAAGCATTAAGTTTTGTGGTACAGATATATTTTAAATTATCAAAGTCTAACACCATAGAGAAATTATAAAGCCATTCTTCCCCCTCTCCTGATCACCCTAGATAGTTCATTAATAATTCATTAAACAGGTTTCATTTTCTATCCAAGGCTTGTTTATATAAATTTTTCACTTTTTTTCCCAAACTTTACTCAGAAACGGATCTTCAGTCTATTTGTGTTACAGGACCTTAAGCCAACACAATGTCAAATCAGTTGGAACACCGTTCAAGAACAAAAACCACTTTAAAATATTGGTCCTCAAAACAAAGCACCAAAAAAACCCACCAGGTGCCACCTACAGAAGCAAATGGTTAACATTGGTAGCCAACTTCTTCAATGAAGTGTTCAATCAACAATATGGTTAAAATAAAAAAAAAGTCAAAATAATGTTCCAACCACTTGATTTCCAACCAAGCAGATTTTAATTTAGAAACACTAAAAAGGTGCTTCATTTATAAATACGGAAGGAACAAAAACACCATTGCGTCAATCCAGAAAGTCAAAACAATATTGCGAGGACAAGAGGAAAGTCTTAAATTTAGTTATTAACTTGGTCTCATCTGCTAAAATCCCACTGTATTTGCAGACATATCTGAAAATATGCTAACTCTTAAATGCCTGCATCTATTAGTCAGACATTAAGTGTCTGAATTACATACTTCTATTCATGTGCTATGAATAGTGTTCTACTTCACTGCGTCCAAGTGTCCCAGACAGTTTTTGTTCTATGCAGTCACTCAATGTTATCAAGTCATGGTAAAAGGAACCACCACATTAGTTAGGAGAAAAACAGGTGAAGTTACAACACCATCGAATACAGTGTAAGAGTCACATGCACATTACAGGACTTTCAGTCACAAGATAAAGGCATTGATTTTGCTTGGAATGACAAAATGAAGACACATTTAGACCAGTTTACAGCATGTTCTCAAAACTGGAAATGAAAGTTAAATTAACAGTTTATTGAGAATGATTCAAGATCATTAGCATACTTAGCCTGGTAAATTCTACTGTCTTTTTGCTAGGTCCACCTACCAACAAATTTGAGTTGCACCAGCTTTAGTAAGTTAGCCTTAAAAACATGTAGCTAGAGTTGATTAAAAAAGTGAAAAATTATAAGCAATGACAGTGACAGCTTTGCAAAGTACCAGTTCAACTATGCCAAATCACCTGTATCCTGACTTCACATTCAAAGGAGGCCCAGGAAATAAGACTACCATCATTACAGAAATTTGGTGGTTTTGGAGTATGAACAAACAAGTTGGGCAGTAAATGAGATGAGACCAAAATTGACCTAAACTAGTATTTGAACCCAAGTCTTTAGAGATGAAAGGCTAGCACATTAACACACAGTGCTACAACATATTGCCCTTTGTCTTTCTGAACAAAATCCCATGAGTTTAAAGGGCTAAAGCTATAAGTAATTTTGTAACATCTCAAATAAAACAAAAAAACACACCCCTATCTGTAGCAGTCTGTCTTGTTCTCAATCTTGCAAAATAATTTCTATCAAGTGCAAGAACTTTGATTCAACCATTGAAATGGGAATTAGAAATCAATTTCATTAGAGAGCACACAAATTTGTCAAGAAATGGTATAAAGATTGAAATTACAGCATAGATGAAAAAATCTGGCAGCAATTTAAATGAAGACCTGTCCTATATGAGAAGGCTGAGACCAATGTCTAATGAGGACGAAAGCCTTGTCTGTGGGGAATTTTTGGTGATACCTGGAGAAAAGCTATACTGTGTGAAATCCTAATTGAGTTGTTTTTACACGTGTTGTAAAGTCTCATACAGTAACATTTCTCTACATGCACTTCAATTTCACAGCAAGAGTGGCATAGAATACCTAAACACAGAAGAGAGCATTCATGCAAGATACCTAACTCCTTGATATAATGTATACAATTCAAAATGATTATACTATGATTACATCTAGGGCTTTCCGCAACTACAAGGTGGTGGTAGTGGAAAGCATGGCCCCCTGAATCATTAACTAGAAAGCAGCCACCACCTTCTATAAGGGATTTCTTTTTGCGTTTTTTCTTCATTTTTCTTAATCAACTATGCTGCTGCTGCTTCTTGGCAAAACTGGTAAAAACAAAATTGTAATCATTGAACTGAGCAATCTGGCGATCAAGACGTTTAAACCCTTCAATCTTCTGGGCAGAAGAAAACACTGTGCGACATTTAGAACTCTAGAAACAAAAAAAACTAGTGAAATTCTTATTTTTAAGCTTTTTCTTAACATTTATCAGATAGATAAAGATCAAACAAGCTTCTAAACTGTAGTTTGTAGCATGTTCTTGGGATGCAATCATCATGTGCTTCTTTCAACCATAGTGCTGTAGGAAGCCAATCAGTCTATCAAGAAGAACATTCTGTTTCCTTCCCCAGGGTCTTTCATATATTGCTTCTGTAGCAGATATGCTGGTTAGTTGACCTGATCAGCCTTTAAAAGCAGAGCTTCTAAAACTGCCAGTTGAGGCCAAGAATCAAGTTTTTCTTTAGGAATATGTACAATGCCTAACCAAAAATTTTAAGAAAATTCTAAGGCTCAATTATTCCTGTAACTTAGCAATTTCCTGAGAATTGAAAAATATTTTAGAAAGCCCTGGCTCGAAGACCAGATTGACTCTGGCATCTAAGCTTTGTGTTTCATATAAGCCAAAATTCTGAAGACTATTTGGAATCTGAAGTTTGCTTCTTCTCCTTAGCCCAAGCAGCTACTGTTCAAATTAATGTAAATTGAAATTATAGAAAATGGGGAAGGGAAATACATTTTAAAGCAATGATACTTTGTTTAGTTAGCATCTATGTCTACAATTATCTTATTTAAATAGTTGCCAGTTAATGAAAGGAAACTTACCTGATTAACAAAAAGGGTGGTAACGAATTTTCCTGGCTTGAAAACATCTACAACCTTTCTAATCAGCTCATCATAGGATGTCTGACCAATGTTTGTTTCAAAACTAACATAAGAAAATTCTGGTTCTGGAGTGATGTGAATAGTCCAATAAGTTCCCTGAGAAGACAGAAAAAGTTAATTAGAATCACCCATAGAAACCTAACAATGATTAAGGTGTCAATGCAGATTGATAGCAGGCAAAGAATAAAACTTACATCCGATTTCATCCCATTCATTGAATACCCACAAGGATTGAACATTGTAGCATCAATGACAGAACCTGGTATCAGGTCACGAATTCCACTCACCTGAAATGTAGAAGTAAAGTTACATACCTCCCACTTTATACCAATAAGCTTCTATACTTTATATTATATGAGCCTGGCTCCCAAAGGCAGAGTAAACTCCAATTTAGGACACCATGCTCAGAAGGGAAGTCAGAATTCTTGCTAGGGTGGGGATAAGAAGTTTAACTAGAGGCCCAATATACAAACACTTGGTTTGTATTCAGCCCAACCTCTGTAGGAGCACCTACCAAACAAACCACGGTGTACTAACCTGGGCCCTTTCCCTCAAATCTATAATGTAGTTTCATACCAATTCTTAGTGCCAGCTGCATGTTTCACTGAGAAGCAATTTTAGGATAGGGTGTACTTGGCAATTGTATCACTGACTGGAACAGATGAAAATGGAGTTTTATAGTTTCAGCAGCCCCAAAGTGAGTAACAAGGACTCTGTGGATTTGCTTTGAAATCTGATCATTCTTCCTTATTCATGCTCTAAAAATAGGATTCTACTTCACTGCAGGTACAGATCTCCTAGATAGTACTTGCACTGTACAATCATGCACTTAAAAGCCATCAAAATAGTGTAACATGAATCATAACATTAATTAGGAGAGAAAGTTGACAATATTGTGACATCATCTAAGTCATATGCACATCACAGGACTGTCACTCTTCATCTGAGTACAAAATTTTGTTAGGGAGGCAAGGAGCTCAAAAGATGGAGTTTATACCTAAATTTTGTTATCAGAAGGGGGAACTTCCCCAACCATCACCCCAAAAGAGGATGCCACCACTTTAGGGGAAAGTTTTATGTCATAAGTTTTAGACTGATAGCCATAGGATTCAACTAAAATTTAGCTGAATTGTCCATTCCTTCTGTCAGTCTCCATCTTTTCATTGTTACCTTCTGTTTGTTTCAGTCACTAGATTCATGTCCTCCCCCCAAAGGAAACCATATTCTTTCACCCCTTTTCCAGACCACCAATAAGAGCATCCCATCAGCAGAAGAGCTGGGAATTGCTTCCAACAGATGCTCCAATATTTTCAATGACCTGAAATAGGGACCCTAGAGGGGCAAGGTGCTCTTCTGCAAAAAACAGTTGTCTCCAGAGTTCCCAACTTGTTTTGGCTCAGAGAGTCTGAACTATTTGTCTGCCATGGCATTTTTCCTATTAATCTCTTTCCTTATGACAGTATGGGGATTATGAATCAGCAAGTGCAAGGTGAAGCTGCAATTGCTCAATTTGCAGCATCACATATAAAAATTTAAATTCCAGACTTACACGAGTGACATCATTTGCAGTAACACCATCTTTCATGTAGAACTGGTCCATAACTACTGGGTCAAGCTCGCTCATCAGAATTTCCAGTGTCTGATCTGGCTGATTGATTACCCGACTTTCTGGGAAATCCAGAGTGTACAAGTACCTGTTTAAAATACAATGGCTCTGTATTACTAGCAGAACCTCAAACTGAAATCTGTTTTCTATAGTTCAAAGTCTTAAAATATACTTACCAGCAATCAGAATTCATTCGCCCCATGCAATAAGCTGCTCCATCTATTTGGGACAGAAGGAAAATCCACTTATAATGCATCATAGCTGACTCCATTCTCAGTGAAGAAACTAACCTAATTTCCCTTCTTAACCAGGAAAACGCAATAATCATTTATGGGACATTTTAAGATGGTCTGTTACTCATTTATTTGGCACACTACACCCATTCTTGTAACCCTATAGATAAAAATACTAAAAATATGGTATCAGAGACAGCTGTGATGCTGTTAGTTTCTCTTTTCTAACAGATGGGCTTATGTGTTAGACAATCATTTATCTTTTAGGTCTTCCTTGTATAGAAGATTTCTAGTGTTTTATTCATAAGGGCAATGGGATTTAAAAACAGACCTCTGACCCATTACAATACACACAGGGTAGGTAGGTCTTTAAATAGCACGCTCACAAAGCTAACTGTTTGCTAGATAACAAAACATACCTAAAGGACACAAGCTCAGCAACAGAATACACACTTGTATTAACGTATTAAATCATTCAGGATCAATATTTTGTCTTCTAGTCTCATTTTATTTTTAAATTTAAATTACTTTCAAAGCATTTTAAATTCCGTAAACTAACTTAGTGCATCACTGTAGTTCTACTTTGAACAATGTAAACCTGGTACTTATTATGCCGATTTGCTCCCTGTGCACATTCAGAATCTCATCTAACATTAGTACAATTATACTACTTTTTGTTTGAGACCTACAGCACCAACACCACTAAGTAACAGCTACATTTTATTTGATCTTTTAGTTCAAAAGAATTGTTTACTACATTCCCCTCAATTTACAGCAAAAATGAGAGTCCTGTAGCACTTTAACAAATTTCTGCGGGCATAAGCTTTCCTTCACTCATGCCAGTGGGGTGTTACACGTTCTAACTGGGCATAATGTTACCTGCAGATACTCACCAGTGGTGACAAGCAAACAATATAGCTCCATTTTCCGATCCCAGGCAGAATTTATGATGCCAGCTATTAAACTGATTAACTAGATGTGTATGATATGGAATAGCAGAGCATGGAACCCCACAACGAAAGTTTTAGAACCACTTCAGTGCAAGACTAACCTGAATGCTTTTTATAAAAAAAGTTACTAGGACTTGAAAGTACTGCAGTAACTGCCTTCCTATGGTTATTAGCTCGGGTATCCTCAGTGGCCAGCTGCATGAAGAGCACTTATTTAACATAACTGGATTAAGCATATCAAAACCATATGAATCACAAACACAGGATTTGACGGTCATCTAGCCAAGTCCCCAGAACTGTGGCAGAACTACATATTTAGACCAATGACAGGTGTTTGTCTACCCAGTTCTTAAAAACCCTCTGACAGATTCCACAACCTCCCCTTGGTAATTTGTTCCAGTGCTTAACTACCCTTACAGTTAGAAGCTTTCCTAACATCTAACCTAAATCTCCCTTACTGCAACTTAAGCCCATTACTTTTTGTCCACAGTGACACAGCTATATCCCCAGCCAGTACAGTACCACTGTGGGTAGGCCTGCCAAGGTCTTTAATCCTCAGGTACTACCAGTTCAAAGCCTACCATGGTATACTTTTAAAATTTATTTTTGTGGCATGCAAACTCTCCCATATACACTAGTCAGAAAATTAACAGGTACTGTTTTTGGTTCAGAGGTGGAGAAGTCTAGGACTAGCTGTGAAAAGCTACAAAGTATTCTCAACAATTCTTAGAGCCACTGAGCACACAGGGGATGTCTTGACTGCCACAGGAAGCTTTAGTAATAGTTTATTGGATTTAACTAAATGCATAACTTCTGCTCTTAACACAACTAGACAATGACAATTCCATTAACTTACTTGGGAAAATTTCATTAAGGAACTCTACTTCTTCCTGGAAATTCCTATGTGGGTACTCCTGGTGGGAAGGCTTCATGAAATTCTTACGTGAGTAAAAGAAGCTCTGAAAAATAAAGTCAACTTAGATATGTGGTCTGCTTGGGTACTTTTCTCAATTTTTACATTCTAGTTGGACAGCAACTAAGAGGTAGATTTAAATGCTCACCATGACGAAACAAAATTATCAAAAAAGGTTATTTATCATGTGACATAACTGTAGTTCTTCAAGATGTGACCCCGCCCACATGGGTGCTCCACTTTAGGTGCGCTTGTGCCTCAAGCCCTTAATCGGAGATTTTTCTGCTAGCAGTACCTGTTTGGCCTGTGCACATGCCTTATGCCTCCTTGTTCCAGACAGCGGCTACATAGGGAGACATGGGCGAACCGCACCCTCCCCCCAGATGTCTCCACAGAGAACAGTCCAAAGCAGAAGGGAAGGTAGCGAGTATCCATAGGGAGCACATCTCAAAGAACTGCAGTTACGCCACAAGACAAGTTACAGCTACTTTGATTAGCATCCATATGGGTGCTCCACTTCAGGTGACTTCTGTGCAGTTACCCAAGAGGGAGGCAAGAGCCTGGAACTGAGTACAGAACTGAAGATAGTACTGCAATACCCAGAGCTGCATCAGATTTGATATCACAGATTAAAGCGCAGTATTTTGAAAATGTCTGTACTGAAGTCAATGTATCAGCCCTACATATCTCAGACACCTGTACATTCTTATGCAATGCTGTGGATGTTGCTTGTGACCTGGAAGAACGTGCTATCACCCTTTCAGAAGGATGAAGGTCTGCAGTTTCATAACTGACAATGCAACCAGATATCCATTTCAAAAGTCTGAACAGAAATTGTGGATCCCTTGGATGTGTCTGCGAAAGATCAAACAGCCTGAGTGGCCTTCATAATTGCTTGGTCCAATCCAAGTAGAAGGTCAGATCCCTTCTAACATCCTGCAGAGATTTGTGGCTTTGGAGAAAAAACCAACACTGGTATATGAATAAATTAAGGTAGAACTCAAATTTAGGTAAAAATTTAGGATGTGGGCATAAAGAAGCCTTATCCTTGAAGAATATTGTAAAGGGAGAGAATCTGCCAGTAAGGCTCCAATCTCCCCAACTCTACAGGCTGATGAGATGGCTACTAAAGAGTCTCAGATAAATGCAACCAAGATCAGGTTGCCTCAGGTTTAATGGATGTTTCATAAAGTAATTAAGCACCAGGTTGAGGTCCCCGGTCGACGTGCAGTCTAGTCTGGGTGTAGAGATTCCCCAAACCTTTTATACCTAGATAATACAGGATGAGCAAATATGGAAAACCTCTCTAACAGCCAGATGAAAAGCTTATATTGCAGCCAAATGGACTTTAGTTGAGCTAACTAATAACCCTGATTTCATTAGAGCCAGCAGGTAATCAAGGATGAGTGAAAAACACACAGACCCAGGCAGGAAGTGGCGATGATGGCATCAGTGGGAGAATTCCATTTTCAGGTATGAAGGGTTGACTTCTTTCTGCTATTTCTTAACACCTGAATAAAAATCCTCAGAGCAGGAGAATACTAACCTCACAAACAGAAATTTTGTCCAGAAGTAGAGAACCCCTAGATTTGGGTGAAACATGACCCACATGTTGCAAGAGGAGATAAGGAGTGGTCAAGGAGCTTGAGCAGTGGATGAAGCAGGTCAGGGTACCAAGCTTGTCTCAGCCAGGTTGGTAACTATAAGGATAACCCTGGACCTGTCCGATTTTGTTTATCCCCTCAGTATCAGTGGAGTTGGAAGAAAAATGCACAGAACAGACCCTTCTTCCAGGACAGAAGCAAGGTGTCCCCCAAGAAGTGGTGGCCCGGACCTGCTCTTGAACAGAAGAGGGAACCTGTTCTGGGAGATAGCAAAGAGATCCGTCTCCTACAGACCCCACCTTTGGAATATGATGTGGAGAACTTGAGAGTTTAGCTCCCATTCATAGTCCTGTAAGAAGTGTCTGCTGAGAGCATAGTTGTGGTGTTCTGAATGCCCAGGAGAGTACATACCCTCAATTTGTATTTGATAAACTATAGACTGGATCCATCGTTGTGGGTTTGATGCACAGGGGAAGGGGATCTTGCTCCTCCCTGCTTGTTGATATAGAACATGATTCTATAAAATAGAATTCATTGTCTGTTATGACACTGACTGATTTACCCTGATAGGAAATTGAAGGAGGCATTCCTGACAGCCCTGAGTTTCAACACTTGATGTTGCTGGTTTCCTGAGCTGTCCATCTACCTGAGGCATGAAAGCATTAAGATGAGCTGCCTGTCCCAACAGCAATGTGTCTATTAAAGTTAGTGACTGAGTTGAGTGACAGAAAAGAATGCCTGTACATACTCTTGAGTTCATCTTTCCACCAATTCAGGAGTTCCTTGCTTGTAGAGGAACCATCACCTGTCTGCCCAAGGTATGTCTGACTGGACAACAGGTCATTCTGAGCAAACCTTGAAAGCATTGGAGATGTATACAGCCTTGTATGATCTGTTACACAAGTGCAAGCTGCCACACGTCCACCAGATAAAGACAGTTCCTTATAGTGGTCTGAGGACTCCCCTGAATTGTCTATACCAGGGGTCCGCAACCTACCGCAGCTGAAGAGCCACATGCGGCTCCGGAGCCACGGCTCGCTGCGGCTGAAGAGCCGCATTCGGCTCAAGAGCCGCATGCGGCTCCGGAGCCGCGGGTTGCTGACCCCTGGTCTATACTAAACCTGATACGGTTCCAAGCCTATTCAAGGGAAGATAGACTGGCTGTTGACAAATCCAAGGAAGCCTCTATAAACTCTCTCTTTAATAGGACCTAACATGGATTTCTTTACATTGAACTGAAGACCCCTCTTGGAACAAACTGCTTCCTAAGAATGATGCCTTTGAGCAGCCAGTCATGGAGGTGCAGGAAGGTCAAGATCACCTCCTATTGGAGGTGAACAGACACTACTGACAGGACCTTGGAGAATGCCATTGGAGACTGAAGGGAAGCACACAATACTGGACATGATCCTAGCCTATAATGATCTTTCCTATGTGGAGATGTTTCCTGCATGGAGGGTGTATGTTATGTGGAAATAGGCATCTTGTAGGCGGAGAGCCAAAATCAAATCCCACTTCTCCAGTGACGGATTTACAGCTATCACACAGTCACCATCCTGAACTTTTGAGGCTCTAACTTGTTTGTAAGTCTTAAATCTAAGATTGGTCTCCACTCTCCATCCTCCTTTGGTATGAAGAAAAACTGAGTAAAACCTCTTGCTCCTGTGAGGGGGACTGACTTGCTGCATTGCTCCTAACTGGAGAAGAGAGATCACCTTTCAATATAAACAGTCTCTTATTTTCTAAGTGTTGATATATGCCCATGGTATGTAAAGTGGTTCTGGAGTCCTTCAGTGTATGCAAGTACTTAGATGTAGCCTCCAAGGAAAGCTTACAACCATCAAAGGTGAGGTCCTCAATGGTGTTCTGTATTTCACTTGGAAACCCCAAGAGCTAGACTCACGATGCTCCACACAACTACCACTACGAAGGTGGACCTGGCCAATAACAGGCCCGCTGAAATAGACAGAATTGCTCCCTATGTTCCTGTAGCAGGTGTCTGATAACAGCTATCAATGTATTAGTTTGTGACTTTTTTTTTTTAAAGCTATGACCACCTGGTAGTTCATGATCCTGAACTGCAGAGATGTGGACAAATAGGACTTCTGTCCAAACAGAGCCAGTCTCTTTTTGTCCTTGTCATGTGGCAATGACATGGAAAAGTTATCTGCCCCTCATTTACTGCATCCACTACTAGGGAGTTAAGTGAAGAGTGGGAGAACAAGAAATTAGAGTTCTTAGCAAAAACGAGAGTCCTGGAGCACTTTAAAGACTAACAAATTTCTGTGGGCATACGCTTTCATGGGCTTCAACCCACTTAGTCAGATTAATGAAACAGAAATCACAGATAGGAGGTATATATACACATCTAAGAGTAAGAAACAACAATGGGGAGGTAAATGTTAAAGTCCATTCAGTTAGAGTAGATGAGGCCTATTCATAACCAGTCTGGGTCTGAATAGGGACTTGGAATGGTTAACTCATTACAAGTAGTAACTGTCACTGTTCACAGTCTCACCTTCTAATCAATGGTTGTGAATAGGCCTCATCTACTCTAACTGAATGGACTATGTTAAGGGGAACATAATATTTTTTATCCTCCATTTTACATGATGGTGGAATAGTAGCAAGTGTTTGACATGCATCATGAGCTGGATCCAG
This sequence comes from Mesoclemmys tuberculata, assembly GCA_007922155.1. Taxonomy (NCBI): domain Eukaryota; kingdom Metazoa; phylum Chordata; order Testudines; family Chelidae; genus Mesoclemmys; species Mesoclemmys tuberculata. The sequence goes on from ML675604.1 coordinate 52,361,093, forward strand.
GAGCACCTTGATGGGTCAATGCCACCCTGGAGATTGTTGCTGTTTGTAGAATATCCAACATCTTGTGTTGTGAGGCCTTAGCCTCTGAGTGGAATTTGAAAAGTGTCAGGTACCCTCTTTATGAAGTCATGAAATTGTCAAATTGTTTTTGATAGGCAGTCTGGGGGGCCCATATGGAAGTGACATACAGGGTTGGTTCCACCACCCTTGATGGCAGTCAATCTTCACTGTGATGGTCAAACAATGTGTTCCTGAGGGGATACGCTGGGGAACCCTGGACTGAAACGGAAAAGATTGACTAAGTCCCATCCATCCTCTTCAACATTGTCCAGTGGAGGAGCCCCCATAAAAAGGGTGGTGAATCCTGCAGTACTGAGGTTTCAGTACCAAAAGGGATTCCAACTCATCCATTATGGACAAGTCCCTCATGTATCTGAACACCTGCAGTACTGATTAGGGAATCAGTACTGAAGCAGCAGCAGAGGACATGGTAGCCAAAGCTGATGGTACTGTCAATGGTGGGCATACTAATGTAGGTACCGATGGAGTCTAGTGCCACTGCTTGCTTGGTGCTAAGGATGCAGAACAGGTAGGTACTGACAGTGGGATGAGCTTGATGGTACTGGACAAGCATGGTGCTTAAGCTTGCCATACTTGTCCTCAGAGGATACTGAAGCCCTGTCAGAGCCATGTCTCTCCTTAGAGCTCCAGAACTTTCCTGCTCCACCAGTACCAGAGGAGGAGTCCTTCAACTCAACAGTACCAAACCAAAAAGTCAAGGTTTTGGAAATCATGTATGTCTCAGGGGACCTGGGCTTTTTTGGAACAGCATCCTTCAGATGAGAATCTGTGCTCCTCTCCTCTTTGGGAGCCCTTTTAGAATCTTGCAACAACCTCCACTTAGAGAAGCCTGCACTGGACCTGTGGGGAGCCAGATGCATGGAGGGGAGGGATCTTCACCTGACTCAGACACTGGATAAAGTGAATGCTACATCGTTAACAGTCTGAACTTTATCTCCCTGTTCTTCCTTACATTCATCTTGAGGGCTAGAGACACTGCATTTTTGGAACATGTGGGAGTCCCACAAGCAACAGACACTTAGAGCAGTTGTCACTCACAGATACAGCTTCTCAGCAAGCGAAGCAGCATTTAAATCTGGTAAGCCAGGCATGCCCTGCCAGGAAGGCAAACTTCCCCAGAAGAAGTTCTATCCTCTCACTACTAACATTTAGTAATTAACTATATAAGCACTACTATTAACAATTAACTATACTAACTAATCTTAATAAACAACTATAAGAAGAATACAAAATAACCAAGGCACACTCAAGTGGGTACACTAGAGCTTCCTTTCAGGCCAAGGTGGTAGAGGAGGAATTGAGGCAAAAATGAGCATTTCAATGAAAGACAGATTTCTGTGTTTATAAACCTTAGAGTTAAAAAAATCAAGATTAGGCTGATGGGCTCTAAGTTTTCACTTCTGCTTCCTTTTAATGTTTGAAAATTCCACTTGTTTTCTCCCCTCTCCCTTAGAAGGGGTAGAATAACATGGAATCTAGAGCTTTCTAGAACTCAGTTCAGTAAATAACATCTTCAGTCTCACTGACAACCTTACAATAAAAACCAGTGAATATACAAGGGAAAATGTTTCTTTAGGACTAAAGCAGCAATCTTATTTTAAGCTTTGAGTTATATGTGAGAAGTAAAGGACTTGATTTTTTTTTCTTTTTTTAAAAAAAAGGAATAAAGTTAAAATGTACATGCCACAGGACTTATGAATGCCACCTTGATGGTGTATGAAAGTTACAGGACAGGAGATTATACCATTAAAGGAAGCAGACTTCATGGAAGTGGTGAAAGACTGCATGTGAAACATGAATTACAGGAATTCAAAGGTCTTTAGTAGCACAATCCACTGAATTTTTGTTAGTTGTATTTCTGGCAGCTTACCTGAATTGAGTCAAACCCACTGTACTCCCTAGCAAGCTCCAACAGGGGAACCAGTGCTTGCAGTAAGAGGGTGGTACCACATGTCTTCAAAATGAAACGTCTCTTGGAGACAAACATGCTACTCTCACTGAAAAAAAGAAAATCTTACATTAAAAATGAATTGGGTGGTTTAGATCTTTGCACAGCACCCTCAAGGGTTACAGTACATGCTCAACATTTTAAAACAAACCTGGGGCAGGATTTGGAGAACAATGATTATACTTCAATTCAACCACATTAGAGTCAAGCACATCAATGCTAATGTAGATACTAAAGTGTACAAAGCCAGTTGCTGCAATAGGTCTTGCCCTTACATATGACAAATCAGACTAATATTTCAGCCAAGATTTTCAGAAGTTACTAGTGATTTTTGGATACCCAGTTTAACACTTTAAAGGTGCCCCACCATTTTCCAGTTTTGGGTGTTCAGCATTTTTTGAAAGGGCCTGATTTTTCAGAAAGGCCAGGAACACACACTGAAAATCAGATTTAAGATGTCAATTTGAACATTCAAAAGTCACTAGTCACTTTTCGAAGTCTAGTTTTGGACTGAGATGTCAACAATAAGAAATCAAGATTCTGTAGTATAGTCTGTGGAATTAGCCTCCACAGCTGTGAATAGTTAATAGGCCTTTTCTGAATAAGCATGGATCAGATAAAAGCAGAAGCTGGACAATTCAGTGTTTACTTGCTGAGACTGCATTTGAAAAAGCATTTTAAAAAACAGGCAAACATTTGTGTACAATTCAGTATTATGAGCTTTCCAAGAACTGAGGTCTTTTTACATCAGCATTATATATACACACACCAATTCTGCTTAGTAAATACAGCTATTAGAAAACTTAATGTCAGCATTCATGTAAGAAAAACTACCAATAAATCTTAGAAAGACTGTTTAATTTGAATAATCAGATCCAGAATGCCCATCTTTTTCAGCATTCGTTTCAGATTAGATTAGTTTGACCACTGTATCTAATACACCAAATTAATTTATCTTTAGTTAAAAGAAAGAAACTTTCCTTGCCTGACAATGCTATGTTCTTTAGGACACATTCTGTTTGTCTCTTCACTATTCACTATGATAGTGGGTCAGATAGCTTCTAGGCTAGCAAGACAAGCTGTATATATGGTTTCCCAGATATTAGGCAAATATCAAATTTGGACTACAGCATTCAATTATGTAGTTACTGAAATGCTTTCCCTGAAACAAGAGCAATTCCATTTTAAGACTAATGAGTTTTATAAACAGGCACTGAAGGAATGAAGTGGGCCAGAATAAAATCTTACTGCTTTTTATAAAGTCTTAGATTCCCAAGATAGAAGGGTCCATTGTGATCTAGTCTGCACAGACCATAGAACTTTCCCAAAACAATTCCTATTTGAACTGGAGCATGTATCTTTTAAAAACAACCAATCTTGATTTTAAAATTGCCACTGATAATGAAACCACCACAACCCTTGGTAAATTGTTCCAATGGTTAGTTACCCTGACTTAAAAATTTACACCTTGTTTCCAGTCTGAATTTTGTCTACTTTTATTTCCAACCATTGGATCTTCTTAAAGATCAAATATTTGTTTCCCTCTGAGGCATCTGGCACTCACCATTGTTGGAAGACAGAATACCAGACTAGGTGGACCATTGGTCAGATCCAGTATGGCCAGTCTTCTGTTTATGTTCTTATATATGAATGCCTTGTCCTCCTCATTATTTGTCACTCCACCAAACTGTCATTCACAAATTTATCAGCAGTAGTTATAATTCTTTTAAACTTCCAAATCAGTTAAAATTGTCAGACTCTGTACCAATTACTGCAGAATCTCACTATAAACACCTCAAATTCAATGATGATTTCCCTCTGATGGCTACTTTCTAAAGTCTGTAAGCAAGTTCTTACTCCATTTACTGTGAGCTTTACTGATTTATTGATTTTGAAACTGATTTAAGGTCAGAATATCGTGCAGTACTAAGTCAAACATTAGAAAAGTCAAGTATATTTCATCAACAGTTATCTTTACCAACCAAATGTATAATCTCAAAAAATGAAACCTGATTTGACAAGACTTATTTTCCATAAAGCCACATTAACTGGCATTAATTTTATTCCTATCCTTCAATTCTTTGACTGAATCCCATATCTGCTTTCTATTATTTTTGTTCAGGACTGGTGTCAGGCTAACTGGCCTTTAATTACTCTGGTCATCCTTCTTACCCTTTTTGTATATTGGCATCACTTTAAGCAATTTTCCAGTCTTTTGGAATTTCCCTGGTAATTCCAAGATGATGAAAAATTATCAGCAGACCAAAAAATCTCCTCAAGCCAGCTCTTTTAGGACTCTTGGGTGCAAGTCACATTTAAAAAGATTTATCCCTAGTTGTTAATATCCTCCTCAGTTACTGACTGTCTGCAAAGTAGTTCATCCTCATGACAGAAGTACATCATCCTACTTCTTTTCAAATACGAACAAATATTTAATTGAACATTTCTGCATCATTAAAAAAATTTACTATTTCTACTAATGGATTGCTAGGATCAATTTTGTTCCCAATAATACTTTAAAAACTCCTCATTCTCCTTAGCCCTGCTAGCCATGGCTTTTCCCTGATGACTTCTGCTTCTTTTATCAATATTCTCTACTTAGCTTCTATCAATTGCTACCTATTTCCCAAGGTAGATAGGAGGTTTGTATCTAGAGCAGTGTAAATATTTCTGTGAAGAATACAGAGATTGCACAGCCACAAAGGAGAATAGACTGTATATTATCTACAAGGTTTGCTCAAAGCTTGAGTTTCTATTTATACTCCTGTCCCCTTTAAACTGCTCTAGAAGCACAAATGGTGCCCCTTTAAGATGCCAGAGTAGTGTAAGGGGCTTTCATGTAAGTGACAATTCAGGCCCCATAAATTTCAGCTGAGAAAACAAGTTAATGAAAAATTAGATAAAGAAAGGCAGAGCAGCCTTGACAGAACTGTAACTTACTGCATCTGCCAGTAAAACAGCCAGAAGGCTATAGATTAGTCTGTCCATAGTAGTGTCTCACAATTAGAATAATTTTTTAGTTTAGTCAAAGATACACCTTTAAACTGAACCATGGGTTAAAGAAACTGAATATGAAAACTAAATTGAGTACAACAGCAGGACATTCATTTGTCACAGTGAAAGTTAACTCAAATGGCATATACTAAATGAGTAGTATCAGATATATTTATAGAAGTTTTGGTTCTTAACCTCGTCTGATTCTTTGATTTACAAGGTGAATTTAGGGTCACCCTATCTGAGACTAACTTTAGTAAGATACTTGCAGAAACTTAGCCACCCTGGACAATAAGTTGTCCTTTCAAGGTAGTTTACCAGTTTCAGAAATTGTTCTGGAGTTAAATACTATTTGGAGAAAGACTGCGTCTCAATTTAAGGCATGAGGTACATGTGCTATGTAAGAGAACACAGCCAATATCTGTGTTTAAAGCCACATGTTCATTACAACTTAGTGACTATTGATAGACATGAATTTCAGTGAAACAGATACTCAAGCACAGCAGTAGCTGAACTGGAAAATGAAGTGTATGACATGTTGGGTATGTATGTTTACTACTCCCTTCTTTTCAATGTAATGTCAGACCTGTTAAAAAAAACACATTTGTTTCCCACAGATGGTAGCTTATGGAGGATACTATTATAGATTGAAGTTTCCTTTAAGGCCCAAGTGTAGAAATTATAGTTGATGCTGTGTACACAAGTTTATAGCTGTTCTGTATTTTTGCAGACAAATTTGTAAGAGATCAAACAGCAATGAAGTATAAGCTTGTAGATGCTGGAAGTTTTCCTAAACATTTCTTCAGGAGTTTCTCACAAGCTTTATTTTTTGCTTATTTTTTGTATGAAAACTGAAATTTTTTATTCTGAAGGACTGCCTTTAAGGTGCAGTTTGTAGTCCTTATAGTGAAATGAGGGAGAGTAAAAATCTTAACTGTAATTTTCCATGTTTCCATTTGACTGAAAAAATTAAGAGTTAATCAAGAGTCATGCACAAGACAGGCAGACACGTGTGTTTTTGCCTCACACTTAATGGAATGTGGGGAAGCAGCTGAAAGAAGAGAAACTGCAGAAGATTCTTCTCCTTAGTATAAATCATTCAAGATTCATGCAGTACAGTTGCAGAAACCATGAGGGAAGAATTCCACAGCTTTCAGGAAATCTGAAGAAGATCTGTTTATGGATGTCATCAGTTCAGCAGCTATATTTACTTTCCAGAGCAATTAAGTCTGATTTCTAAGTTTCCAGTTAGTTTTTCTGAACACATTCTGAAATGCGTTTAGCTGCTGAACATAATCTTTATACATGTTTCATGAACTCAATTTGGGAGAGTTCAACTGATCAAGGCAATGCCTACTGATCAGGTAAATTCATCACAGAACTAGACAGGTATGAAGCTAGTTCCTTAATCCTTTAAGATGCAGAACAAGACTAGTAGTGGTGCAAAACACCTTTATGAAATGACTCAGTAATTGAGCACAAATGTGAAACCAGTTTAACAGTTGATAGATACTGCAAGGAAGATGTAGACAAGATGTGGATAAAAATATGGAAACTAAAACTAGGAATGATTGTACTACTTGGAAGAATAAAATTATGTATATGCTTGGGTAAAAGTACCTTATTGGAATACTGGCTTACCTGAGTACATAAGCTTCCTGCTTGTCAGTTTTTGTCACACTTATGATCAAACAATGCACATTCTCCAAAAGTTTGTCCCACTCAAACCTATAAAAGAAATAAGAGTCAAAGCTAATTTGAACACCAAGATTTTTGCCACATAATTAAATTTAATTCTATAATTAAGGGATTGTGTCATTTATAAGGTGAAGACTTAGTATTAAAAGTGGTAAGTCACCAGAAACATCACAAACATCTTACAATTTAGCGTTGTTAAATGGTAGTTTACTGCCCCAGTTTGAATTTACACATCAGCTAGCTGGTTTCCACCAGTTTTTATTTTTAAGTCATCATGGCTTAATTGACACTACATATCGATTTAAAGCAATCACAACTACTCCTTCCTCTGGTAAAGCATACAGTTACACTGGGTGGTGAGTTCATTAATTAATAGCTTCCATCCTTTGCTAGAGATATGGAAATTCCCTTACATTTTTGCAGCATGTATTCAGCTCAGCTAACCACACACTCCTACACCATCCAATGGCACATAGTTCCTAGTAATTTATCAAGACTGACCTGTAGATGACACCCTGTGACATTAGCTGGTAGTCAGGAATCCTTTTCCCACCCGCTAATTGACTATGGCAAGTCAAACTGACAAAGATTACCCATCTGTTCAATAGACAGTTTAACTATGATTGTGGATTCAAATGTTAACATTTGGACATTCTTGGAGATGAAAGGTGCTAAGTATTATTTGCCTGTGCACTGTAAAACAGTATTGACAATCCTTCCATTCCCATTTTACTAGGAAACAGGAAGTGCAACACCCAAAATGAGCCTGTAAAAATATCAGTAATCTTTTAATGTTATAAGCTATTATAGAAAATTCCATCTAGCATCACAACAGCTACTTAGCAAACCTAACTAACTTGGTTAGAGATGGACAATCTGCATTTGAGCTATCAGAAGTTTTAGTTAGAGTGCATTTCAGTCAATATTCTTTATACAAAGTTCCAGTTCCCTTGGTTGTGAACAAGTGCTATAAATGAACTTCTGAAGAACCAGTCTAGACTAGAGATTGAAAACTGCATTAATGCAGCTACTAAATAAAGCCAGCCATGTGACCTCGGGGAAATCACTTAATTTGTGCCTTAGTTTCCCATTTTACAGAAGGGTATATTTACTTTGTCTCAATTGTATGCTCTTCAGGAAAAGGACTATTGATTTACCTAGACAGTGCCTAGAACAATGGGACTGATCACTACTTCAACTGAGATTAACATCTAATTTTAGGTTATGTCTACACTAGCGATCTTACAGCAGCACAGCTATACCACTGCAGCTGTGCCACTGCAAGATCTCCCATGTAAGCTGCTCTACATGCAGATGTGACAGAGTTCTGCCATTGGCATAATTAAACTACCCTCAACAAACTGCAGTAGCTATGTCAGGGGACAGTGTCTTTTGCTAACACAGCGCTATCTACACCAGCACTTCTACTGGTAAAACTTATGCTGGTAGGGGCATTTTCTCCCCCTTGCCCTCTCCCACCACCTGACCAACAAAAGTTTTACTGACAAAAGTGCTAGTGTAGGCATCACCTTAGTGACACGATCTGTGGTCACAAGCATAGCAGGAGTAGTTGTCCAAATAACCTGTGTGTAAACAAGCCATTTGCTTTTGCATATATATATATATATTTTTTTTTTTTCCCAATAAAAGCTGATTTTTTCCCCTTTAGTCTCAACAACTTAAATCCCGAGTTGTTTGGAGCCACTTTAAGCAGCTTTCTGATGTGAACATTAATAGGCTAACCTAAATAAAATTTTCTGGGGGGAAGGATAAAAAAAGTGTAGTCCACATAGGCTAAGCCACCCCATTATAATGCCCTGGTAACCATACAGGACAATGAACTAGACAGGTTGTCTCTCCATTCCAAAACACAAATAAATTTCAATGAATAAAGTGAAACCTGGTCAATTAAGACCAAAACTTAACACATACACTATATCCTAGAGAATATTTGCTGTCTGAGCTACTTTTAAGCTTCTGCACACAAAAAACCAACCAGCAACTGGTACACATTGCTCATCTGTATAAACGAAAGGTCATGCTCTGGGAGTCTGAAGTTTCAGTGTTTCTCCTACATTTATCTAATGTGTAACTTTCATGAAAGAATGAGATTTTAAATAATGCAATCCACAAAAAGTGACAAAATCCATATCTACCACAACTTGGTAAAGCTAAACATTTGATAGAATGAAAAAACAATACACCCATATATTCAAATATCAACTTTAAGTGTTCAGTATTAACTACAGCCAGCACTAAACAACTAATTTCTTAATGAATGACAAAATATAACCATGTAATGGCCAAACCACCACAAACTAGTTATTTCACTTGACTTAAACTAGCACATTTAAAACTTGCTTTTAATGACTAGTCGGAGTCCAGGAAGTCCATTACTGTCACCAGACAGGCAGTCTAGCTGACCCAGCTTCTCCTTCCATCTCCCACTTTGCTCTAGGCTGCCAAGTCTTCTAAATATAAGTTAAAAAGCTTTCACAGAATCCATAAAGTTTCATAAAAAACAATTATTTCTTAATTCACTAATCTGAAGATATTCCTAAATCTCAGTGCATTTTGTAGCAAATTTTGAGTAGTGCATAGTAGTTGCTTGAGTAAGACATCCTCTATTAATTCATTTGTACACCTACCGTATCAGCTGTGCTTAGCATTTTTTGCTTTTACTTGTATAGTTCATGTACACTGAAAGGATAGCACAATTTCCTTCCACTTCTTATGTTTACCAAGTATTTCAGCTTTAAGTCAGTAATCTTATTCCAACATACTGCATTTGATCATAGTATGATCTATTTCAACCAATTAGCTTTTGGAAAACTTGATGCAATGAAATTCTGAGCAGAGGAATGAATAGATACCTGGGTATTAGATTCAGGAGTACATTGAAAATTGTCTTTTGCATCTTCCCTCTTGTTTAGATAAAAACAGACAAATGAAGTTGGCTTTTAAATGTGCACTCATTTTACTAAAATGAAGGATTCATTTTTCTCTTGACCCCCAAAGTAGCATATTAAAGGCATTTTTAAAGTCTAGCCAATCTAATCACTGGTGATCAGTTCCTACATTCAGATGCTAACACACACGCATTGTATGTTTTCTTGTTGGCTGAGTGAAGAGAAGTCTTACACTCAACTTGACTACATTTCTCTTTGTGGCCTGAACCTTTGAAAACTGCAACTGATCAATTCTAAAGTATCAGCAAATGTTCAGGACAAAACCCCCCTACTGATTTTACAGAAAGTCTGACAGCCAGAAAAGCCTGGTTTTCATTAAGATCACATTTGGTCACTGGTACAGGGTGAGGCAGTGACCTCAGGGTTAGGGCATCAGAGATTCCTCTGCCTGCAACACCGAATGTGCACTATGGGCCTGATTTTAGTGGAACTCAGGCTGCTGGAAGTTTCTATGGCCAGCCCTTCCCCAAGCTAACCCCTCCCTGCCCCACCTCACCATCCAAACCTGTTATTTTGGCTAAAATCAGAAAAGCCTGATTTTAGTGAAATCACTCCCCCCCCCATTTTGACAAAATCAATATAATTCTGACCAGAGAAAGCAACGAGGGGCCCCCACCTGGGTATACAACTCAGCCTGCATGAGCAACGACATGTGCAACCCTATGGTAACTTAACGCTTAAGACTACTGCTCCAAGAACAATTTATGAACCGTATATACAAGAAAGAAAACCAGGAAATAATGGATCAAACTTGTAGCTCTCATTTAAAGTTCTGGAAAACAGGCACACAAATGACTAGTAAATGAGAGGTGCCTGTTGACACCTGCCTACTTAAAATTGATTTATATACATGTTGCTGAATGCCAGGCCTGGGAACTGATGCTGATAGTTAAAGGTACACAAGGGAGAGTGCCTCTGCCTGTGGCAGCCTGAACAGTTTATAGGGAGCTGCAACCAACCCCTCTCTCTTCATTTAAGGAAAGAAGTCTAGCCCTTATGGTTGTAGAGTTTTGTTTCATATTTTTTATGTTAAATCAGTGAAGGCTGTGAGAATCTGCAGATGTATTGAAAATAGCTGTGAGGTGTCGGTTGACCCATTTATCTCAAGGCCCTGTGAACTCCATGATTCTTTGGCCAGGAGATCTGGCATTTTTCTTGGAAATGGCACTTTTACCATGGGAATCTATTTTTCTGCAGCTAGGTGTTCAATGTTATTTTTCACCTCCCTTCTTACTCTCGTTTTCCCGTTATATATTCCCTGCACATGGAGCCAAGCAGCAGAACAGCAGCAGGGTCCCAATGGTCTCGTCCCGCCACCCCCTACTCTTCTGTGGATCCATTGCTTGAAGTCTGACCTTCCTCTCTGATGAGCTCAAACCAGAGCATATCAGAATTTTAGGCTGTCTATACTGATTGCAGCAAAGTCGCCACTGTCAGATCAACCTATCTGGATTGATTGAGCTGTCAGTGAAGACCTGCTCAATTGATACCAGAAGTCGACCTACTTAAACCACCTCAAGTGACATTGGACTGCGTCGACAGGAATGCTGTTTCTATCAGCACAGTGCAGTGAAGACAGCACACAGAAGGGAAGCACAGCTGTCAACGGGAGTTACACAAGCTATGCAGAGCAGCTTGCCTAACTCCCATCTACTGCCGTTGAATTGCCAGGTAAATGTAGACCAGGCCCTTACCAGCTATCATAACACTTCAGAGCTATTGGAGTGGCCAGTAAAGCATTCTGCAGCATGCATATGGCCATTACAAGGAAAAAGAACCAAGTCACCTGGATCCAGCCACCCATCTTTACAAAATGAAGCCCTCTAAGCATTTTACTGTGTCACTGCAAACAGTCATAGCTGTCAGAAGACTCATAAGTGAGGAAATCTTAACTAGTACTTGAAACACTGGGTGCAATGTTTTGTTAGGATCTGCTGTCAAGTCAAAATAGTTTTCTTCCCAATGATGCAGGCAGTTGATGAATTTATTAAATGGCGGCAAATGTTTGGGAACAACTGTTCAGAAGAGCTACTTCAATACAAAATGAAAGACTCCAGATGAATTCCACACTATTTTTAATAACTGTCCAGTAAGAGTAGGAAGTGTCCATAAGAACAACCATATTGGTTCAGACCAATGCTCCATCTAGCTCAGTATCCTGTCTTCTGACAGTGGCCAATACCAGATATTCAGAGGGAATAAACAGAACAGGTCATCATCAAGTGACCTACCCCATCGCCTATGCCCAGCTTCCAGCAAACAGCAATTCCTGCCCATTCCGGCTAACCACCACTGATGGACCTATCCTCCATGAACTTATCTATATATATATTTTTAAATGGTTAGTCTTGACCTTCACAACGTCTTCTGGCAAAGAGTTCCACAGGTTGAATGTGTGTTGTGTGAGGAAATACTTTATTTTGTTCTTTTTAAATCTGCTGCCTATTAATTGCATTTGGTGACCCCCTAGTTTTTGTGTTATGAGTAAAAACAACTTACTTTCTCCATACTAGTCATGATTTTATAGATCTCTCGTGTCTCCCCGCTTAGCTGTCTTTTCCAAGCTGAGAAGTCCCAGTCTTATTAATCTCTCCTCATATGGAAGCTATTCCACACCCCATTATTTTTTTGCCTTTTTCTGTACTTTTTCCAATTCCAATATACTTTTATAATATGGGGTAACCAGATTGTCATGGAGTATTCAAGATGTGGATGTACCATGGATTTATAAAGAGGCACTATGATATTATGTCTTATTTTCTATCCCTCTCCTAATGATTCCCAACGTTCTTTTGGTTTTTTGGTTGTGTTTTGTTTTTTGGACTGCTGCTGCAAATTGAGTGGATGTTTTCAGAGAACTATCCACAATTACTCCAAGATTTCCTTCTTGAGTGGTTACATCTGACTTAGACCCCATCATTTTATATATAAATAGCTCAGATTATGTTTTCCTATGTGCATTATTTCACATTTATCAACTCTGAATTTAAATTTGCCATTTTGTTGCCCAGTCACCCAGTTGTTAGACCCCCTTTGTAATTCTTCACAATCTGCTTTGAACTTAACTATCTTAAGTAGTTTTGTACCATCCACAAACTTTGACACCTCTCTGTTTACCTCCCTTTTTCCAGAACATTTATGATTATATGCTGAACAGTACTGGTGCCCATACTGACATCTGGGGGGACACCACTATTTACCACTCTCTATTCTGAAAAGGGATCTTTATTCCTATCCTTTGTTTCCTACCTTTTAACTAGTTAGTTACTGATCCGGGAGAAGATCTTCCCTCTTATCCCATGTCAGCTTACTTTGCTTAAGAGCCTTTGGTGAGGGAACTTGCAAAAGGCTTTCTGAAAACTTAAGTACGCTATATCCACTGAATCATGCTTTTCCACACACTTGTTGAACCCCTTCAAAGTATTCTGGTAGATTGGTAAGTCAATTTCCCCTTGCAAAAAACATGTTGACTTTTACCCAACAAAATTGTGTTCATTTACGTGTCTGATAATTCTGCTCTTCATTACAGTTTCAACCAATTTGCCTGGTACGGAAGTTAAACTTGCTGGCCTGTAATAGCCAGGATCACCTCTGCAGCCTTTTTTTAAAAATTGGCATCACATTAGCTACCCTCCAATCATCTGGTACAGAAGCTGATTTAAATTACAGGTTATATACACCACTGTTTGGAGTTCTGCAATTTCACATTTGAGTTCCTTCAGAACTCTTGGGTGTTCATTCACTCTTGGGTGAATGCCATCTGGTCCTAGTGACCTATTACTGTTTTATTTATCAATTTGTTCCAAAACCACCTCTAACCTCAATCTGGGACAGTTCTTCAGATTTATCACCTAAAAAGAATGACTTAGGTGTGGGAATCTGTCAGCCTCAGCAATGAAGACCAATGCTAAGAATTCGTTTAATTTCTCCATAATGGCCTCATCCTCGAGCGCTCCTTTAGCATCGCGATCATCCAGTGGCCTCACTGATTGTTTATCCGGCTTTCTGCTTCTGATGTACTTACTTCTTTTGCTGTTACTTTGAGTCTGACTGGTTCTTCAAATTCTTTTTTGGCCTTCCTAACTATATTCTTACACTTCATCTGACAGAGTCCATGCGCCTTTAAATTTTCCTCAATAGGATTTAACTTCCCCTTTTTAAAGTATACCTTTTTGCCTCTCACTGCTTCTTTATTTTGTTTAGCACTTTTTTGGTCCTGTTAATACTTCTTTTTAAGTTGCGGTATACATTTAAATTGAGCCTCTACTATGATGGTTTTAAAACGTGTCCATGCAGCTTGCAGGGATTTCACTTTTGGAACTGTACCTTTTCATTTCTGTTTAATGGACTTGCTCATTTTTGTGTTGTTCCTCTTTCTGAACTTAAATGTTACTGTGGTGGGCTGCTTTGGTGTCTCTCCCCCCCCTCCCGGGTGTTACCTTTTATTGTTATGGTCACTATTACCAAGTAGTTCAGCTATATTCACCTCTTGGACCGGACCCTGGGCTCCATTTAGGAGTAAAGCTATACACACTATGCTTGTCAGTTTCATTGTCCACTGACAGAACATGCTGAAGAAAAAACTCCGAAGGAGCCATGAACAGAGATAGTTAGAGTTTTGGAGTGTGCAGCTTTGCTTGCAGGTATTAAAACTTGGTAAGTGGTACAGTTGGTTTGTCTGTGGGTTGTCTGGCAGTTTGTTCTGTCTACAGGCTGCCTAACCGGGCTGAATGCCCCTATGTATGCAGCTGAGACAGGTCTGTTGGTACTCTGGTAAGGGCTGAGAGACTGAAATGTGGATCTTTGATCAGCCCCACTGTCTGAAGTCTGAGTTGTTAATTGCCCCCTGGTAGTGAGGGGCTTAGCAAGATGACTTTGTATATGAAGTCACTTCTCAGGCAAACTCCAGAGCCATGAACAGAGGCAGCTAATAGTTATGGCAAGAGTGTAGAGAAGTGAAATGTCTCCTTCCAGCTCGCACACTGACATTCCAGATGGCCGGCAACGGAACTGTGGTGGTGACTTGCAACCGCTGTGTCATGATTTCTGTCCTGTCTGAAGTCAGAAGCGACTTCCCGTGCATGAAATCCAAATTGGTGCATGTGTTGAGAAAACAATTCGTGGATTAAGGGGCAAGTAAAGAAGCCAAGGAGTTCCTGGACAGCCAGGTGCAGGAAACATCAGTATCCCAGATTCAAGAACAAAAGAAGCTGGCTACCCAGGAATCTGGGAAAGAGGCAGTCAAAAAGGAGGCTTAGCCAGGTGTAAGCATAAGAGGCAAGAGGGCACAGCAACATTCTACACAGAAAAGAATGTGCAGGTTGTGGCCACCAGAGAAAAGAGGACCAGGAGGAATTCTACACAGCTAGCGGTTTCCAACTGATAACAGGTTCTCAACGTGTAAACTGTGGATGATACCTCAAAATCTAGCTGGTCTAAGGGAACACAGAAACATATGGGGGCCACCTGTACATGGCAACTCAGTCAACCTGAAGGAAAAAAATCAAGCTTGCCCACGAAAAGTTCTCTAAATGTCTAAGGAAGACAGACTATCCTTGTTGGGCATTCAATAATCTGAAGAAACATTCTTCAAGGCACAGGTGAAGAACAGGATGGTGCACTGCCTTTCTAGAGGCAAAACATGAGATCACGCCAACAATGGACAGGATTCTCATGTCAGTTGGCAACGATCCATTGGTGATGGTCACATCAGCACTCATGACACTGCATTGTGGGATATCTCAGGTAATTCAAGATTTCAGGGTACTAGGAAGGGTGCTGAAGGAAAACAATGACAAGGAAAAAAATGACAAGGAAGAATCTGAATCCTGGGAGCAAAAGAAGACAAGGCAGAAGATTCTGGAAGTGTAGCACTAGCTAAGTGGTGTGGTGGTCTGATATTGTGGAACATCGTTCACATCTATGGTAAGGGTAGACTGCAAGTTTAGATGACCTCCATGTCAGTAGAAAGGGAGCCAATCTCAGACAGGATGGCTTGAATAATCAGAAGGGCATTAAACTAATAACAAAGGGGAGGGCTAAAAGAGGGAAGATACAAGCACTCATTTAGCACAAAAAATCAAGATGCTGAAAATAAAATTAGTCGGTGAATCAAAGGACATGGAGAATAAATTAAATTGCTTATACGCCAATGCAAAGGGCATGGGTATCAGGAGGAAATCAAACTGCTCATTTATGAACATAAATTCAATCTAGTTATTACTAAAATGTGGTAGGGGATAATCTCTGAATGGAATATTGAAATAAATGGTTATAACCTATCTAGGAAGGATCAAGTGGGCAAAAAGAGGAATGGGAGTGGCACTCAGTCAAAAATATTTTTGAGTTACTGATAACTTGGAAGAAAATGATTTTTTGAAAGCTTATGGATAATCCTAACAGATAAAGCACAAGATGGCGTATTAATTGGCATCTGCCACAGACCACCAAATCTCACACAGGAACAGGACGACTGGCTTCTTGCACAGCTATTTATAAAGCGCAGAAAAAAAAAGCTGTCTGATCACAGAAGACTTCAACCTGAAATATATAAAATGGAAGAAGGGGGAAGTTGACAGTAATGAATACGTTAGGAAAACAGGAATTGTAGTAAACTGCTAAGGGAACCAAAGGGACAAGGAAAAAAAAAATCTATGGCCACCAGATTTAAGGACAATAAGAAGTATAAAATTACTAGGAACACAAAGAATCCTAACAATGGTATTGGTCCATTACTAGACAGAAATGGCAGATTTATCAAGGATGCAGAAAAGGCAAGTGATCGATAAATATTTGTTTTGTATGTGGGAAAAACAGATGACAGTCAGATAACACTTTTCATTCTAGTATCTTTAGAGGATGTTATATGGCAACTACTAAAGTTAAAAATGTTTAAGTCAGCAGCTCCAAATAACTTGCATCCAACAGTTTTAAAAGAGATGGCTAAGGAACTTGCTGGACCATTAACATTGATTTTCAATAGGTCTTGGAACACTGGGGAAGTTCCAAAGGACTGCAAAAAAGGTAATGTGCCAATATTTAAGAAGGGTAAACGGGATGACCCAAGTAATTATAGGCCTGTCAGCTTGAGACTGATCCTGGGTTAGATAAAAGAATGGCTGATACTGGACTTGATTAATAATGAATTAAAGGAGGTCAATATAAATAATGCCAATTAATTTGTGTTTATGGAAATTAGAGCCTGTCAAACTAAATTTTTTATGAGATTACAAGTTTGATTGATAAAGGTAAGTGTTGATGTAATATATTGAAATTTTTGTAAGTCATTTGACTTGGTACCACATGACATTTCAATTAAAAACTAGAAAGAAAATTAACAGCACACATTACATGAATTAAAAGCTGACAAATTGATGGGCCTCAAAGTAATTGTAAATGAGGAATCAGCATTTAGAGTGTGTTTCTAGAGGGGTCCAACTGGGATTGGTTCTGGGTCCTATGCTATTTAACATTTTTATCAGTGACCTGGAACAAAATAATCACTGAAAGTTTGCAGATGATACACATTGGGGGAGTGGTAAATAAGAAAAGAGGACAAGTCTCTAATACAGAGCGAGCTGCATCACTTGGTAAAATGCTCTCAAGCAAATATGTTTTAATATAGCTAAATATAAATCTAGGAACAAAGAAAGTAGGCCATATTTAAAAGATGAGGGACTACATCCTGGGAAGCAGTAACTGAAAAACATTTAGGGGTCATGGGCGATGATGAGCTGAACATGAGCTCTCAGTGAGACAGTTGCTAAAAGAGCTAATGCAATCCCTGGATGCATGAACAGAGCAATCTCAGAGCAAAGAGGTTATTTTAACTCTGCGTTTGGTACTGGTGCGGCCACTGCTGGAATTCTTGTCCAGTTCTGGTGTCTGTAATTCAAGGCTGTTGAGAAATTGGACAGCTCAGAGACGAGGCATGGAAATGATATAAGGATTAGAAAGCACGCCATATAGCAACAGACTCATGGATCTCAATCTATTTATCTTAAAAGAGTTTAAAGAATGACTTTGGTTACAGTCTCAGTACCTACAATGAGAACAAATATTTGATAATCAGCTATTCAATCTAGCAGAGAAAAAGAATATAATTCAATGTCTGGAAGTTGAAAGTAGACAAATTCAGACTGGAAATAAAGCATAGATTTTTTTTTTTTAAACTGAGTAATTAACCACTGGAACAATTTACCACAGGTCATGGTGGATTCTCCATCACTGGCAGTCTTGCAGTCAAGACTGGAAATTTTTCTAAAATATATGCTCTAGAAATTATTTTGTGGGAGGTTCTATGGCTTGGGTTATACAAGAGAAGATCAGACTAGATGATCCCAATGGCACTGGAATCTATGAAAATCTTGTACTTGGGCTAGATTAGTATTTGCACTGATTGTGCCTGAGCAACACAGACCAGAATCCAGTCTATTATACTCCAAGCCATTTGGACTGATCATTCACTTCACCAGAAAGCTCTGGCAGCCAAGCAATGCCAGCAGAACTGACAAAGGTACTTGATAAGGCTTGAAAGTTTACAACTTTCACCAGGTAAATGCATGCCTTTTCTATTTTATGAAAGGAAATGGGTACTCAGCAGCATCTCTTCCACACTGGTATTTGCTTTCACAAGGCAAAACTCAATCGTGTGTCTGAGAGCTCTAAAAAACAAGGATTTTTCCTTAATGTAGTTCAGCCTTCACAGAATGCTGATCAGTGAAGTACAGCTTTATTTTGAAAGTTTATCTGCAGAAGCAGAATATGGTATGGATTCTCAACCTGAGAAAAAAGCAGGTGTTTGAGTTGTGGCCACCCAGCCCTTTCCATACTGCTAATTAAGAAGGGGGAGTCCTGGTAAGGAAAAGGTTCAGAATGACTGCACAGACTTGACTATGCCAGAAACGTCTGCGCTAATCTAATATTCCGCCCCCCCCCCCCCCCACACACACACTATGCATGCACAACATTATAAAAGTAATTTGCACCAATACAGATTAATCTATTTGGAGGTAAGACATGGCTGTAGGTTGCTTTTTACAGAATTGTAACATCTACAGTAGGGGACTACAACATGCAGCAAACCATATGATGACAATCACCTCCAGAAGACAGTTTAAGCTACAAGGTTTCTTATACATTTCACTTGGTCTGATCAACTCAACCAAGCAACTGATTTTTGCTGATCCTAAGGTAGTAACTGAAAATGGATTTCATTCTATTTCATAATCTGCCACAAGATTTCTTTAAATTACATAATACTCAAGTACCAGATTACTTGTATAAAGATGTCCCTGCCCTTCCAAAAGTATCTTATACACATTCAGAACTGGCTTTTATCTTGTTCACTTGCAGGTTGAGTGAGCATGGTTTACTGGGAGAATTCATACAGCAATGACCAGAGCAGTCAGGCTTTGCATTAATTGCTGGTCAGATGATTATGCTCAGCATCCAGAAAGCAGGAACATGGAGCCTGGCTAAAAGAACAGTCAGCAGTCAGACAATAGCAAAATTCATATCCAGACATTTAAAATCCAAGGTGAAATGCTGTAATGTAGACCAACTAGCTACTCAATAGGTAGTTATAGAAGTATTTTCCAGAAGAATGCGCTAGTTTACACTTATTTTTCCATTTGGAAAAGCTAGAGGGACATCAAGCTTAGAAATATCTGTCTATTTTTTTTCCTACTACGGTTAAAAGTAATGCATAGGATTTTTTGTATGCAGCAACAACCAGGAGATTTTTAATTTGGAAAAGAGGGCAAACTCAGAAATTGGCAGAGGGTTTAGGAAGCCTGGAACATGAAGCAACTTTTAACTTCTATTTTAATCCGATTAGATTTCAGATTGCACATCCCTTTGAATTGTTTATTCTATATTTTACCCAATATTTGAAATTCAGCCTAATCTTTTAAGTCCTTTAGTTCTTTCCTGAACAGGAAGTCTTTTTGGTTGATGCACCAACATGTCTTGTGAAAAAAGTGACTTATTTTTCTCTGAGTAAAACACGTCTGAATAACTGCTGAAACAGAATGATGATTTTAAAAATAGGAAGAACCCAGACCTTCTTCAGATCTTTTGAAAGAAATTTCCATGAAAGCATGACATTTTGATATTAAGTTGTTAAACAATTTGAATAAATGCCATTTCAAGACTATGCTCTGTGTTGGCCTATCAATGCATTTTGCTACTATAAATATTTGTACAGGAATGATGTTACAGACTAGTCATCACAGGTAAACAAACAGTACAGCACTTACGATTCTACCTGTACTAAGTATTAACCTGTACTAAGAGCCTGTACTCAGAAGTATGAACCTCTGCATTACGTAATTAAGTGCCATTGCTGCCACAATGGGTTACTAATAATCTTAAAATTTACCGGTGGTGTGATTTAAACTTTTATTCTAAATCCGAAACTATTAAATGTTAGGGCCCATTCCAGAATTCCCACTCATGTGAGTGGTCTATTCATGCACAAGTAGTTCCACTGAAGTCAATGGGACAGCTTTCATGAGTGTTATCACATTCAGATTTTTATTGCCCAGGACAAAGCATACATAGATCAAAGCAGGATTTGATGGACCCTGTAGTTGTCTCCTGTTATCACGCTATGTACGAAACAAGGTGGACTGATTTAAATCACCAATTTTAAATATGATTTCAATCAGTAAGGAGAAAACCTTTATTTAAATAAATTTTGCTTTTTTGTTTTGCATTTGTATTTCAGTTATTTTTCTAAAGTAAGGTTGATTCTCTCTGGTTGGTAACCATTAAAACATGTTGATTTGCAACTAAATATATCCTTAGAATGAACTATTAATTGAAATGAACTGAATAAACTGAAAAGAAAATATTCCCTGGACATCTGCTGAAAAGGCAGGTACACTTGTCAAAAGCTGGATCAGCACTTAAATGCTGGATCCAGATGCTTAGCCAGCAACTTCCATCCACCAGCAGTTCAGAGGTTTAAACTTTCTTGAAAACTTCATCTGTAAACATGTACTGCTTAATCATTTATATTAAACACAAAAAGATTATAGTAAGTTAGGCCTTAACATAGATTGTAATTTTCAAATTAAATTTGAAATAGGTTTATTTTTAAATCCACCAGTGCTGTTTTTAGTCATTACAGATTTTAGCATCAAACTCTTTCATGTACTGATTCAGAACTTAATTTCTCCTATTATTGAAGCTTTGTAAATTGATACCAGTTATGTTTGCCTGATAGTTCAAAAGGGATCTTAGTCCATATTTTATGTTTCTTACACATTACCAGAATTTAAGTTCAGGCTACATCTGTAGAATGTGCAAGAGCATTTTATGCCAACAATTTAAATCTAGCAGGCAAGATTCACTCAGTCTCTCCACTCAAAACATTAAGTGGTAGCTAAGTAATTGTATACTTGCTCTTAAGTACGTTCATATCATTAGGGTGTGCAATACAACTCTAGATAAAATAGTTTAATTGTCAAACACAACCGTCACTACTAAGACTATGTAGTTGTGATTTCTTTTGGTATGGCTCGCTTTTTAATTTTTATTTCTATAGAAATTATACAGCTCTTAGCAAACTGAGTACATACAACACATTACAAAGGTCTTGGTGGTCAGAGCTGACCAGTCATATGGTGCTTCTGTATTTCAGTTGCTAAACTGCTCTAAGATATAGCTGAAAACACAAGCTTTCCTAATACTTCTTTTCATGTAAGCAGTTATTGTACTTGCCATAGGGATGTGATACTATTTTGAATGAATGTGAAGAGAAATGGATCTATAAGGTAAGTATGCACTTGCTTACAATGTGCACCAACATAATGACTGACCTCTCCCTCTCACTCCACCTGCCAGTAACCTTTGACAGTTCAAATTTTAGTTTCAAACCAAGTGGTTAAGGCTATCACAGAACTGTAGTGTCACCAATGGAGAACCATCTTTCTGCAGAGAACCCCTTTGTGGAATGCTCCAGTTCTCATTTGCCTAATAACTGCCTTTATCTTTACTTTTTGACTGTTGCCTCTATCTTGCAGCATGAAAAGGCCCGTTTACAGTTAGTTGTAAGCATATTATAAAGAAAGGTGTTTTTAGTTATTTGCTTCCAATTAACTAGA
The DNA here is from genome assembly GCA_007922155.1 of Mesoclemmys tuberculata. Taxonomy (NCBI): domain Eukaryota; kingdom Metazoa; phylum Chordata; order Testudines; family Chelidae; genus Mesoclemmys; species Mesoclemmys tuberculata. Next base: position 52,382,893 of record ML675604.1, read on the forward strand.
AATGTTTATATTTAACAATTTTACAGTTCTACAGAAGAGACAATGATAACTTGTGTACTATGGATGTTTGCAGTTTGATGTAAGCATTTCAGACATTTTTACTCTCAAATTGCCTTTATCAACTTAGTTTACATGTGAAGATTTACTGTAAGAAGCAGCAGTAATTTTAATATTAGAGTTAAATGCTCAGTGATCTAAACATTAAACATAAGGTAAATAGATTTTTTCCATAAGGGAAATTTTTATTTGATTTTTACATTACCTAAGTTTATCAAAGGTGAATTGCTACATATTTGGGATGTAGCAACACAAAGTATAAGGAATTTTCAATTAGTGAAAACAATATGTAGTATGGTTCAACATAAAATTTTAATTTATTTTCTTCAGAATCTCATGGAAGCTAAAACCCATGACTCAAAGCATAGAAGTTCTTAAATCTTTGATTACATTTTAAAAAGTGAGGACTGATAGGATGCTCAAAATACGCTAGTAGCAATGATTTCATAAGCAAAAGTGAGCTCTAATGGGCTCTGAATAATTCCTTAGAAAACCAATGAACCATATTTAGAAACAACTTCAAAGTTTTAGGCATGAACATTAACTGCAGAAAGATATGAAATAAACCTGTTTAAAAGTTAATCTATAGTAAGGCTCCAGAATAAGGGAAGAAGAAATCTAGAGTTATGCAGAAAAATGAAGCCTACAGAACATACTTTAATAGATTGCAGACTGGCTACTGAACAGACAAGAAAAGAGGTCAGCATACACTTCCTCTCCATTTGTTTCAACCAAAGAAAATAAACCATAGGAATAAGTGTGCCTAATTTCCTGAAGTGCAAGTCTTAGTTAGGCCTGTGTCTACATACTTCTAGAGCTATAGATTTGACAAAAGACCTTCTATACACAACTTGCATTGGTTTAACTAGTTTTACATTAGTTTTAGTGTTCTAATTTAAGGGGGAGATTTTCCAAGGCACAAAGGCCAATGAAGTATGAGGGACAGGACAGAGCCCCTGCCATGGGGTAACCAGAACTGTACTTCAGAAAAACTTGCATCTTGCCAGAGAAAACTTAAGACTAAAATGTGATTTTTACTTCCTTTAACCTTGTAAATAACTCATTTATTTTTCTTCGTTAATAAACCTTCAGTTACTTTATTAAAGAACTGCCTACCAGTGTTATCTTCGGTGTGAGATCTAAGGTGCAACTGATCTGGGGTGACTATACTTGGGGACTGGGATTAACCTGAATATTGTTGTGATTTTTGGTGTAAGGGACCATGTACCACAGAGGCAAGCTTGCCTGGGTGGCAAGATAGATCAGAGTACTCAAGGAGACTGTCTCTGACTCCATGGTTCGGATGCTAGAATACTTGGGAGTTTGCACTTGTTACTTGGTTGATGAAATCTAAATACAGAAATCAGCCAATCTGGGGTTTGTGCCCTGCTTCTAAACAGTCGGTCCTGAGGTTACCATTCACTCATGAGCTATGCCCAACAGTTTTACAGAATGTTTTCCAGATCAGAAGCTTTTTCTCCACCTGTGGTGCCAGCCTTGATAAAGTTCACCCAATTCTTCCTATAACCATTTCTGCTGCCCTCTCTCTGAGGCTTTTCCTGAGCTGATCTGCAAAGCTAATGCCCTCCTATGATTCAAATTATTGAGACCTCTACTGCAATATCTGCAAGAAATTTGCCAACTAATAATTGCTAGGTGGAAAGGAAGTTAGACATACTTGTACACACAAGTAGTCATGGAACTAAGATGTGCCAGTTGTCATCCTGACTACTCTGCTTTGTATGTAGTTCCTCTTTTCCCTCGCAGACAGAAAACACTTCAGAACAGGTATGGCGTCTACAGTACCCAACATAATTTATGCCATTACTGAAATACACATCAACAACGTGGGTATATCCCAAGAAGCCCTGGCTCACATGCAGCATTACTTCTCTGACAAATCTCCTTTTATTTGAACTACTAAGCAATATGTAAATTACATATCAGCTTTTTTTCTAAGCTCATTCTACAGTACTAAAAGCCTCTCAAACATACATATTTTTCATCTCAAATTTCCAAGTATCTACAAGTAAGACTTATGACTGTAATTTCCTCCTGACCTTGGGAATCTGAACTAACACTTTTGCAGCAGATCCTCCTGCTAACCACCTTTACAGTCCACGCACAGATCTGACACTCTTGGCAGGTACCCTTACCCATGCAAGAAACAGTACATATGTTACAACCTAGAGTAGCAGAACCCTCATGTCTCTCATACCCAACACTGTTTTAATCAGACCTATGCCCCAGCAGGTCGATTTTAGATACTGCACTGACAAAGCAGAGCAGCCACAGCCCGGAGGAGACGCTGTCCCTATGTAAAGCAGAATAGTTTGAAGCACGTGTACAGGATAGACTCAGCCCTCTCCTCCCCCCTTCAGGAGTGGTGGTGAAAGAAGCGCCAGCACATTCCTGAAATGCCCATTGGGTGACAGCCCCAGGCCCAAACCTCATTGGCTTGAATTTGTCAATGGGAAAGGAGAGGCAGCTCCATATGGGGTTGGGGGGGCCGGCTGAGCCAGGAAATTCACGTGTAATCGTGGTTCCGGCCACACTTCAGTACTGGGAGGGGGCTACTACTCCCTCCCGCCCGCCCCACTGCGCCACAGCCACCGATGGGGGATCCCCACGGACTGCCCGCACCCGGGGGAGGGAGGTCGCGAGTTAAACCTGTTCCACGCAGTCTAGGGAGTTGGAGCGGCTGCAGTAACGCACCAAGGGGCCACCCCGCACCCTCCCCTGCAGCAGGCAAAGGCGGCGTGATCACGCCCGCCCGCCCCCCCCCCCCAGGCTCAATGGGCGGGGGCAGGCAACGGATGCCCTCGTCACCCAGTCCCATGAGGGTGCGACACAGGTGACAGCCCATGCCGGTCCATGGGCAGCCCCTTCCCCTCGCTCCGGGCGCTCGGCAGCAGGGCACCCGCCATAAAGGCGGCTCCTCCCCGCCTTTCACGACCAGGAAGGGCCAGGCGCCCGCCGACCCCAACGGGAGCCGCAGGGTGCGCAAAGCCCCCCCCCCCGCGTGTGCCCGGCCGCGGGCAGCGCTGCGCCCTTGCCGCCGCTCCCCCCCTTCCCCGCGGCGCCCCGGCACCACATGTTGCCCGCGGGGCCCTGCGGGCCCCACGCGGCGGAGGCGGGTGTCATGGCTCCTGCGCAGCGCGGGGAGCCCGGCCACGGACTCGCACCTTCGCCGGACGCGCTCTCCGGCAGGCAGCGGGCGCGGAGCGAGGCGCCGGGGCCCCCAGAGGGCGGGGGAAGGTCACAGGCTCCCCCCGGGCCCGGCTCGGGCAAGGTCAGGCCGGGTGTGAGCGGCGCCAGGCCGGCACCCCGGGCACGCACAGGCCGAGCCGCGCCTCAGGCCGGGAGACGGTTACCGCCCCCCCCGGGCCGCGCCCCCAGCCCCGCCGACCTGGGGATGGTGCGGAGATCGCCGGACCCCTTGCCCTGGGGCGGCTCCTGCGGCGCGGGCGGCTGCCGGGCGAACCACACCTCCAGCAGCTTCTCGGTCCCTTCGAAGAAGTGTGCACCGTTCTCCTCCATGGCGCGACAACTCGGCAACCAACAACCACAGAAATTAAGCCCGGCCCGGCGGCCGCTGCTGCACGGGCCGCGCCGCCGCCGGGTCCCCGGCCGCGAGTCCCCTTCCAGGGGATAACGTTACGGGACCCTCCGCCGACAGCAACAGCAGCGAAACCGCCCGGGGGCGCGGCGGGAGCGCGGGGCTTTCAGTCCGGGCGGCCGGGCGGGCGCGGGGCGGGCGGGCAGGCGGTGCGGTTCGGTTCCTTGTATTCCGTGTGTTCCCCTGTTGCAGAGCAGAGCGTAGGGCGACCGCTAGCTAATGTCGCCGGCCATACTGTGTAAGCGAGGGGGCGCCGCGCACGCAGCCGCCTTTATACCCGCACAGGTACAGGGAGCTGGGCGCCCGCGCGTGCCCATTGGACACGCGCCACCCGGCCCCGCATTCCCCGTGTCCCCATTGGACACCGCAGCTGCCTGTCAGTCCTCCCTCCCTCCCTCCCCCCCGCCCGCCCCGGGCAGGCCGCCCAGAGAGAGAGACTGAGCCGTGCGCGTGAGCAGGGGAAGACGGGCATGGGAGCGCGAGCCAGAGCGACGTGGGGAAAGCGGGCGGCCGGCCGGCCGGCCTGGCGGGCGGGGAGAGCTAAGGGAGAGAAGGTGTTCAAGAGGGGGGCGGCATGTCAGTGATCCCGAGACTGAGGCGTGAGGCACAGGCCACGAATGTGAAAGAAAATGGGTGATTACTGGAGAAAGGGGAACTGTGCAGTTTTGCTGCTTTTTTTTTTTTTTTGCCGTGGTGCAATCCCCAGTGTGTTAAACTAAATCAACACTAGCTCGTTGTAAACAGATTTAAGTGCATCCACAAAGGGGTGTGCACCAATTTAACTGAAACCATGTAAACTGGTGTAACTTCTGTGTGCCGACAGGGCAAGGGTATAAGAAATAGCATGTGAGAGAAACAAAAATGATGGTGTAAGAGAAAACACATACATATGCGTGTGAAAGAGAAAGGGTGACTGCGTGCATGAGGCCTTGTCTACGCAAATATTGTAGTACAGATTTAACTAAATTGTTTTTTTTTAATTGGTAAGGAATCAAGGTAAGCTAAATCAATATAAGGCACTCAAATCTATTTAAGTGCTCACACAGGGGCATTGCACCAATTTAATGAAAGCAGTTTCTAAACTAATTTAGTTGAATCAGTTCAACTTTTGCATATAGACAATGTGTGAAAGAATGAGTGAGCAAAGCACAGCAGTCATTAGATGATGGTGAAACAGACGGCACAATATTTGCTTGTGATATGATGCTTTTATGCTGCTTTGTAGGTGCAAAGGGGGTGTAAAGCCACTGTATCTGAGCAGCTGGGGATTCCACCATTTTCCAGCCTCTTGATGTAGGAACATCTCTAGCAGTTGCTACTTAAATGCTGGAAAGAGGGTGAGGTGCCACAAGAGATACCTGATGCAAACATCACTCTGTAAAAACAGGCAAAAAGGGCTATTGTAACAACTAGAGGGGTATCTCACTACTAAGTGTAGCAGGAAAAGCTTTCACAAAAGTCATCTTAGTGCACCTACAACAGATGGCAAGTTGTGTCTACTCTGAATCACAGTGTAGATTCAGGGCTGGAAAATCAACTCTCGAGATATTTTCTCTGCGTCAACTTCAAGAAAAGTGCAGAGAGCAAAACTGACCATTGTACATTGCCTATGTAGACCTAACGAAAGCATTTGACACAGCAGATCTATTTACAATACTAAAAAGATAGGATGTCCATCAACCTTATTCATTTCACAACAATATGAGAGCAAATGTCCAGTTTGACAGGTGTACTTCAGATAGCTTTGTGATGAAAAGAAAAGTGAAGCAAGGATGTGTTCTTGCCCTACACTCTTTGGAATCTTTTTCATGGTACTCCTGAACTGTGTATTTGAGGACAGGAAAGATGGAGTGTAACTCCACACACAGTCAGATAGTAAACTCTTCAATCTCTCATGATTTAAGGCAAAGACTAGCACCTTTTTTACTTTAATCAGGGAACTTTTATTCACTGATGATGCTGCCCTTATAGCCCACAATGAAGTTCTACGGCAAGAACTCATGGACCGCCTTTCAAGTGCTTCTCAGGCATTTGCTCTCACCATGAGCAATAAGAAAACGGTTGTATTAGGACAAGGGGTTCCACGAGATCCTTTAATTACCTTAAATGAAAACCAGCTAGAAATAGTCTAAAAGTTCAGCTACTTAGGTTCTACAGTGACGGGATGAAGAACTAAATGTATGCATTGAAAAGGCTGCTGCCACTTTTAGTAGACTAAGTCAAAGAACATGGAACTCAAAGCTTACCCTCAAGACCAAAATGCTAGTGTAACAAGCTTGCGTCCTCAACACTCTCATGTGTGGTGGGGAAACATGGACAACTTATGCACATCAGCAGAAAAGGTTGAACAGTTTCCACTTACACTGCTTATGCCATAAACTCATCATCAAATGCAAGATAAAGTTACTAGTATAGAGGTTCTTCAAAGGACAAATGTACCAAGTGTGACAGCCCTGCTCAAGCAATGATGACTGCGCTGATTGGGCCATCTGAGCAAGTTGGAAGATGGACACGTACCTAAGGACATATTATATGGGGAGCTATCAGAGGGAACAAGAACAAGAGGATGTCCCAAGATTCGCTGTTAAGACACATGCAAGCGAGATATGAAGGAATTTGGAATTGATCCTAACCTATGGGAAACCTTGGCAAATGATCATAGCAAGTGACGCCAACATCTCCCTCAGGGCATAAAAGTCCATGACAGGAGCTGGTGCCTACAGCTTGAAGAGAAAAAAGTTTGTGGGAAGCAAGCAGCACCCAACTAAGACACATATATTTGCAATAACTGCCAAAGATTATGCAAATCTCAGATTAAACTACTTAATCACAAGAGATATTGCAAATCATCTACATCATAGGCTGCAATTTCCACCCTCTCTCGAAGATGAAAGATTCCAATCAATCATCAATGTAGGGAGCATAACCAGGGGAAAGGGTTCATGGTCAGACTGGCTTCACACTCCAGCTATCCCTGCCTGCCAGAACAGCACCTTGGGATAATAGGCAGCTGGATGCAAGTTAGAGCAGCTCTAAGGCTGCTCTGCATTTTGCTGGGGACTACCAGCCTCAGAATACAGGAAGCACAAAGGTAGCATAAAGCCACCTTTGTCCTTGCCTATTTGTTTCCCTGTGCTGAGCATAGCTTGGTCTGAGCAACGAATCAGTTCCAGAGAGGGAGTGATGAAAAAATGTCCATGTCTTAGTGTGAGGAAAAGAAAATGGACAAATTCCCCATACTTGCTTCAGCCCCTTTCCACCATTCTGGTAGAAAAAAAGAAGCTGTTAAGCATTCAGAACCAGCCCCTGGAGAATACTCATGTACAGAGGTTTCTCATTTCTTGTATAGTTAACTGAATGGCTATTGTGTATCTGTGTGTGTGAAGGAATAAAAACAATAGTGTGTTACATGGAAGGGTTTCTCTGGTAAACACAGTTCAGTCATACTGTTGACTGTATGCTTATTTGCTTTATTTATTCTCTGTTTAGCATATTTCCAAGGACACTTTCAAAGGATATAGATAGAAAAAAACCTAGTTGCTGTTGATCTAGTTTGTACACATAGGGAATGAATGACTTTCAAGATATTCGCCCAGTTTCTAGGCAAAAGCGTTCATTTTTTTTATTCACCTGTACTACTCCCAGCCCAGCTCTGCCCTCCCACATTCATCTCGATGTAACAGGCTTGACTCTCCCATACAAGGCAGCAACCACAGCCAACTTCCTGCTTCAGTGGGTCAATTGTTAGTGGTCAAAATTTGTCTCTGCAAACACAAGTTGTTCATTTACCTTGTGGAAATTCCTGTTTGTTTTTATGTCTGTCGTAACTAGCAATGATAGTTATCATGTTCACTTGCTAATTATCTATTGTTAGTATCTACATTTCCAAATAGTCCAGGCATGGGTTTTATATGTTTGTTATATAGGGGATGTCGAGTGGATTTCTTGTACACACACAGTTGCTATTCTGATGTATTAAATTCGGTATTAATAATAAATACAAAGTGCTGTCCTTCCATCTGATTCCTTTTCAGGAGCCCAGTAAAACTCAAACTCAGAGTTTACTAATATTTTTCAAAGGGCAAAGTGCTGAACTTACCTCATGCAAAATGTTAAAGGCATAGGTGTATTTAATGGATTGTGTTCATGTGTATGTCTATCTATCACATATTAGCTAGCAATAAATATATATATGCAAGAGCATAATCAATATAAATATAGGGCTAATTACGTTTGGTTCATGAGACCTTCAAATAACCTTTTTTTTCAGAAGTACAAAACAATGTTTTTGGCTTAGTATGTATCCTGTTATTCAATTCTTGAAATGTCCCCGATTGGGGACAAGCTCCTAAAAGGATGAAGTAACAATGAGAGATTACGACGACCCAGACAAATATAATCAGGGTTAACAAAGGAAGTCCCCAAAATCCCACAAACCTCTGTCAAATATTAAGATTGATAGTTTTGTTATTGTTAATAAATAGATAAGTTACATAATTGAGGGTGTAATGTGTAATCTTATATTTGGTCATAAAATATTATTATGTAATAAATAAGAAGAGAGGGGTGTTGATAAAAGTATGATGTCATCCTGGGTATAGAAGAGTATATGGAGACTTAAGTCTTTGTTTATGTATACAGACCTTGTCTATACCTACAGCCAATACCTCAATTGATCACTGGCGTGTGACACTTTGTACCTGTGCTGAAATAAACCTGGTCCTTGGATCTGAACTCTGGAATTAGCAGTGGTTTTGTCTGGTACAGCAAACAGTGGTTGTCTGCTCTGCTAGGTTCATAAGGTACCTGTGGGCCTGCTTGGTGGTCCCAAAAGTAGTCTTACAATAACTTTAATATTTAGCTACACCTTGCAAAATTCTGTATTTGCTGAATAGCAAAAAGCAATAGTTTTATGTAATAATTGGACAGTATATTGAAAATTATGCCTTAATTAAAAAAATATTGTGAACTTTCCACAATTTAGTTAAAATGAATTATTCAAAAGATAAAAAGAAAAATACATAAAATATTAAATAATCACTCAGTAAAGTTTTTCAAAGGTAGATTACACCCTAAGGCCAAAAATTTCATTTTTGATCCAAGTGATGTAAGCATATAAAGAGCTAATATAAAAGTGAATAGGTGCCCAGATGCCACATTGGTAGGTTGTACAGACATGAGTTTATTAATCCTCACAACACTGTGTGAGGTAGGTACATTTTATTTTATTTTCACAAGTGGAGATACTAAGACAGGTTGGTGATCTGAGTTTCATAGAAAGAACTTTGTAAGTGACTTGACCAAGGCTTTGCAATGAATGCATGAGCAGCAAAAGTAAGAACTCATGCTCGAGTCCCAACTCTATGCTTCCTTCAGTGCACGTTGCCTCTGGAATAAATAGTGTATATATGTAAAAATGTTAATTAAAACAATATTTGTATATAAAACTCCATCAGAAATGTAGATTTGTAATGATATAATATTTATATTTAAAATAAATAAGATCTAATTTACAATAAAGAAGGTTTTATTATTTATATAGCTCAATAAGTGAACATGGCACTAAATTATCTTGTAGTATCTTTATAAGAAATGTATAATTAATAAGTAAACTTTAGTAATTATTTTTCAAATTAAATTTTTCACATGGATTCTCAGTTCATTCTTGTTTGACAATGATTGTCAACTATGTATATATTCATGTATATTTAATTAATATTAACTGTTTAGAATGACAGATGTAGGTTTTTTCTCTGTAGTTGAAACAGCTATTCAGGAAAACTCTCAGCTGCATAGTAGTTGCAATGTGTACTAGTTAATAACTTTTTTTCTATGTGGTATAAATTCAGTGGAAGATTGTGGCACTATTAAATTGTTTTATATTGTTATACAGTATATGTAATAAAAATCTCTTTGTGGTATCTCCCACAGTTGCTCAGTTTTCTGAAAGCCTCTCATCAATTAACACATACAGTTGGATACTTAACAAGTATGTCAAGCTGCAACTGGAAATTATTTTTGGCAAATTTGTGTGACAGAAAATAAAGGATTTGCTTTAAAACTCTCAAATTTAAATATGGGATCAGTAGTATCTTATGATACCTCTGAAGTAGTAGTGACTTTTAGTGACTAAACTAAATAGGAAAATTACAGTTAAGGCCGTAGGAATCTCTAAAATCAACAGATTAAATAGTACAAACAAACAAAAGCAAACTCATTCGTTATGGGCCTGATCTTCTAAACTGTACTTGCAAAAAAGCATCCACTGACTTCAGTGGGAATGCTTCATACCCTATAATGGCAATATAAACATACTGGGTATGCCTTTCACATCCCCTTTCCCCCATATGGCTCACTTGATTTCAGTCAAAGGGAATTCAGTATGCAAACAAAGGCCTTGACCCTGCAAATATTTACATACATTTAACTTTATGCCCACGAGTAGACACACTTTGAAGTTCCCTGGAGTACTCATACATGTAAAAATTATTCACGTGCAAGTGTTTGCATGAATGGGACCAAACTGATGACAGAGGGAGATGGGATGACTTCTCTTCAGTATCACAATGTTATTTCCCCTTTGAGAGGAGAAAAGTCACCTTTCTCTGTACCAATACCACCAGACTACCTTAAGGATCTAGCTAGAGATCGATCCAGGTGATACGCCATCTGCAAAGAGGCTATATCCCTTTTGGATTTGCCATGATGACGGTGAAGAAAAAAGCCACTTTTCAAACAAGTGAATTACTTGATCTTCAAAAGGGGGAAGGAGGATTGGGCTTATTCCCTTTTTTGTTTCTTTATAATGTCTAAGTATTTAAAGATTTTTTTGTTTGTTTGTGTTTTTGTTTTTTTGAAAAACAAACGGAAAGCTAGGCTATTGAGAAGGAATTGAGGACTGACTGTTTAGAACCCTTTGTTTGTATTAATGCCGATTTTAGTTCAATGCGTTATGAGCACTTAGGAGGAAGGAATTACTTCGTTAAAGTTTCTAGGATATACATCTAAGGGAAAGAAGGCCAAACTTTCATATCTTGAGACACCCCCTTGCCTCCCTATTCTCCAGCAAAACCAGAAAAGTCCAGACTTACATGCCTGATATTTCTAAAGGTAAAATACAAGGAATTTGTTTAAAAACTAAATACATCAAGCCAGTGATGATATCCCAAATTTCCAATAACCAGTTCTATGAAGGCAGGTGATATTTAAGAACCTATTCTGAATAGGTTCTTAAACATCATGCACACAGCACCCCACACACACCCAGAACTACAGAGTACCCTCCGCTGTGAAATTGACTCTCCCTGGTCAATTTCGGCGGCAGGGAGAATAGCGGGAGACACTCGCCACCGGGAAATTGACTCTCCCGCCGCTAACAACCGGTTCGCTGCTCTGCCTTTTCATTGAATCTCCCGGCGCTAACAACCGGTTCGCTGCATTTTTTCTATTTTAAAAACCGGTTCGCACGAACTGGTGCGAACCGGTTGGATATCATCACTGCATCAAGCCTTCTTTAAACATGTCATAAAGCGGCAAGGAAGGACACAAACCCAATTTTTAAAGAACTTTTGTAGATCACCTTTTACATGTGTCAAAGGAACTGGACTATGCAATAGAAATTAATTGAAGGAATCAACTCTAGATGGGTGGAATGTTAGCAGGAAGAAAGAATTTTATTTACAAAGAAGAGCAAAGACAAAAGACATTCTCTTCTTTTTATGACCTCACAGACGAGGGCTATGGTCTAAATTAATTGAAAAGGCTTTTCTTACACAAAGACAAGAAAGAACAAACTATATGCCTTTGCTTCAGCTAAATAGCACAAAGAGAGGAAAACCCAGAGTTCAATTACAGATAGTATTATTTCCTCCTGTTCTGAATTACACACACCTTTGTAAGAGGTTGGACATGATCAATTTTTTCAGAGTTCACTGAAGGAAGGTAGGCAGTTAGGGTGCTCCATTTCTCTGTCATAGTGTTAGCTTGTACAGACATCTGATTGTTTGTAATGGGTTTTTAACTGCCTTTATTTAAGGATAATTCATCACCTCAATCACAAAGATATTGTAGAAAGGTTGTTTATATGAATAGTTCAAATGGAACCAGAGGTTTGTAGTAATAAAATTATGACTACATTGCCAACCCTAAGCATTACAAAAATAAATAAAAAATTAGCCAGTCTTCAAATTCATGAGGTTTGCTTGAAAGTCATGAGATTTTAAAAAATAAGTTTGAGTTATTTTTATTTGACTTCTGGTGTTGAATTTTTGGGGTTCACATTTTGAAGTTTCTCTCTGTGAAAATGAGGAATGGAAACTTACTTTATAAAAAACAGATAAGATTCCCACACAGTCACATGAATTCAGGAGCTGTGTCTAAGAAAAAGATGGCATGTCACAAGATAATCATGAGACTTGGCAATGTTGTCTCACAATTTTATGTATTGTACCATACTTCACCTACAAATTAAATTACAAGCAGTTTCCCATACCAAAGAGGAGTAGAATCTGTGTGGTTTAACAGCCTAGAACTCTAGAACGCGTGCATAATTAGCTGGTTTACAACTGAAATAATCTATTATGCTATATTAGTGGCAATGTGATTTAAATTTTACTATAGCAGCATCTGCTGCTGGCACTGTTATAACTCAGCTTGTGTCAGCATTTCCAAAATAAAACCTCCTTTTAGATACAGGTCATGACTCAGCTCTGAAATTTGCTCTAGATTAGAATGAATCTTGAAAGAGGCCTTGTTTTTGGACAATGCAAAGTAGTAGTTTATCCATTTTGGGGATATGAGGGCAACACTCTTTCCTAAAGCAGGGCAAATAGAAGTATAGGAAGGTGTTTATCGAAAATATTTTTCTGTTTTTCCTGATTCAACAGCATTTTTGTGATG
>ML675604.1:52395866-52418712 GCA_007922155.1 Mesoclemmys tuberculata
ATGTTTCACCAGCTTTCTATTTAAGTGAGTTACACTTTATGGCCTTACCTTTGGTAAATATTTCTGTGGCAATATAACCTTATCCTTCTATGTTTTCAGAATACTACCTTAGTTTTATATGTGAGACTAAGTCTCCATATGTGGCTTTGAATCTAAACCCAAACTAGGCCACTTGTAGAATGTGCTACAAGACATTTTTTGTCTAGGCTTTCCACTAACTAAAGGTTCTGGGATCTCCTGGGTGTTAATTACTTCTGTGGAAATTCTGTGCCACTGCGTAGTGCAGAATTTGTGCAGAAATAATGTTTCCTGCAAAATTCTGTTTTTCCTGGAGATTTTTAATTTCCACCAAAATACTTACTTTTGGTGGAAATCATAAATTTCAGACTTGTGCATGGTGGGGCTCGGGTTGTCAACTGCCTGGGCCTGACAGCGGGAGCTCCGCCATGCACAGAGGTGTCAGCCAGAGCACCAGCTGCCAGGGACTGTCAGCCAGAGTCTCCTCATGCCATGGGCAGGTCTGACTGTGGAAGCCCGAGCTGAGCAGGCTGTCAGCAGGAGCCCTGCCATGCACATGGCTGTCAGCCAGTGTCACAGCCACCCGGGGCTGACAGCAGGAGCCCCATCCCCAGGGCTGTCAGCCAGAGCCCCCCCATGCCTGGGGCTGTCAGAGGGGGTCCTAGTGGGGCTGTCAGCTGGAGCCCCACCATGTGCAGGGCTAACAGCCAGAGTCCTGCCATGCACAGGCTGACAGCAGGACCCCTCCTGTGCTCAGAGCAGTCAAGCAGAGCCCCAGCTGCCCAGGGCTGTCAGCCAAAGCCTTTCCATGCCTGGGATTTTCAGCCAGAGCCCCAGCCGAGCAGGGCTGACCAGAGCCCCAGCTGAGAAGGTTGCCAGAAGGAGCCTCACCACGTGCAAGGCTTTCAGCTGGAGCCCCACCACACATGGGGCAGACAATGTGGCTGATGGGGTACCCCAGCCGTGTGTGGCTGACAGCAGGACCAGTTGTACGGGGCTGTCAGTTGGAGCTTCAGATGATGCCCCAAACTCCCAAGGCTGACAGTGGGAGCACACCCACGCCTGTGGCTTTCAGTGGGAGCCCCAGCCCAGCAGGAGCCCTGCCACGTGCAGAGCTATCAGTGGGAGTCCCAGCTGTCTGGGGCTGTCAACGGGAGCCCCACTCGTGCAACATTTCTTGAACCTTTGATTTTGTCTGTATCGTGACAGACATACTTACTGTGAGGTATTTTGAAATAAATTATTAAAATAATGAAACTGGCATGATTCTTCTGTTATTTTGACAAATAAATACACAGAATTTTGCAGAATTTTAAAATATTGTCTGCAGAATTTTTAATTTTTTTGGTGCAGAATTCCCCCAGCAGTAGTTAATGTATTGCTGGAGTTTCTCTTTATGGCAAGCTAGTTCTCCATGGCAGACATGGTGGCTCCTGGAATATATGCTTCCTGCTGTAGGGAAAAGACATATGAAGGGACATAGTTGATTTAAAAACCAAGCTTTTAAAAAAACCTTACAACTGCTACATACACCTAAGATAATTATACCTGAAAAATTAAAATAGTTATTTCCCCCCAGTTTGTTTGCTTTGTGCATGTGACAAGATATAAGATTTTGGGATGCAGAAGAAAAGCTCTTCTTGTTTGGCAGCACTGTACTTATTCCTGGAAATAAAGCTTTCTGTCCCTGCAATAAGAATAATATGCATGCATGCACGCACACACACATTCTGGTAGGAAACTGAACTTTATTTCTTGGCCCATGTCACCTGATATAGGTCAGAGTCACACAAGGTTAATGTCCATGCTTTGGAGCCAAGAGTTAATTCATGCATTCCTTCCAATCTCTTAAGTGACTGGGGAAATGACAAGACACAGCCAGAGTCATTTTGATCACTGCACTCAGAGCCAGACAAGGTTGCACCTTTTGGGGCTTGTTTTATTTGGAGGTTACTTATTTGGTTTTTTTTTTGTAATAGGTGACTTTCACACAAAGTTATAGTTTTAAAATGGTTGTAGGAGTTGTTTCAGTGATTGGTGTCAATGAATATGCATGTCATTAGAATTTTAGAATCCTCCTAATTCACTCCCATTCAAATGAGAACACACATCCAAATTCTCAAACTTTTCGGCCTGCCTACTTGACACTTCCTATATTCTAATTTATTGTCTCATACCGAGATATGCTTCAATGGTTCAACATGGGAATGTACCACATTGAGGCAACAGAGAATTATCTCAGGAATCTCCTCTATCTCTGTGTGTCCAGATCTACTGAATCAAGAGAATGTCCTAATTCAGCACTGCAATATTGTCTTTTAATGTGGCTGCTTGAGCTGTGGTGGTTGTAACTGTTGTCTGACATTATTTTTTCTAACATAGGGGGTATACTTCATTCTAGAAAGCCATCCACACTAAAATTCTGATCACATAAATGGAAAATAGTCTCAATATGTGCACTGGATAAGTTCAGGTCTCCAAATTCTGCCTCTGTTTCCTCTCCTGGGTTACCTGCTTAAAGTCTTTCCCTGTGAGTGTATCCCTCTCAGCAGTCTCTGTGCCCTATCATTTTGTGGGCAATTTTAAGTGTTCAATCACCCTATGGTAAAGAAATACTTGAAAGGACTGCTTAATGTTTTTCTTCAATCTAAGGCCCTGTTCTGATATGGAACCTCAACGTGGTGCTTGCCTGGCTTTTAGGGGCATGCTTTGAGCTCTTTGGAGAGTACTCTTCGTTTCACATCTGTTTCATAAGGTCATTTCTCTTTCCTTTTGTAAATACGGTAAAAGGACTCGACTCTGTATGGGGATATATGGTTTAGGGTGTGTTCAGAGTGAATGCACTGTCATTTGTCTATGGAAAGGAGGTAGACCCTCCCTCTGAGAAAGTAAGAGGAGATGGCCTCTTCCCTCAGAGAGAGGGGAAGTGACAGTTTGTGGAGAAAAGGGGCGTGGTTGAGGGACAGAAGTAGGCAGTGGGTAGCCTAACAGAGAGTGAGAGAGCAAAACAGAGAGTCTGGGAGTAAACTGATAGAAACAGGGAGAGACAGATGGTGAAGGGGGAACAGGAACAGAAGGAAACCAGGACTGAGAGAAATTGAAAGTAAGCTGAGAGACAGATTGAGCAGGGCAGACAGACATGCAGAAGAGAGTCCCTTTAGTTTAAAGCTGGCTGGTCAAGTCAGTCCATGTTTGATAGCATATTCCTGAGCATCAGTTCCAGTCATCTACTATCATTGATCCATGTGGTCCCAGAAATCTGGGAGAACCAAAGATCCTTCAGATCCAGTAGGTCTGACCTAATGTGTGCCCCCCACAAGCAAGCATCACTGGAATTGAGTCCATCTTTTTTTATGAAGTCATGAGAGGTGCTTGCGGTTCAAAGACTGACTTAGGTGTTGGACAGTACCCAGAGATATCTGGAAAAAGGGGAATCTTGAACTAAATAATCACAATGATCTATAGATAATTGCCTGTGCATTCAGAGATAGATATATTTTGAGGGATATATCTAGTTAAGTACACTAAGTAGTCTCTACAACTATTATAATTATTTTATGATATATATTCTTCATCTATTTAATGCTGTTGTAGGTGGAATCTAACTCAGTTTGTTCCAGTTTAAATATAATCCTTGTTGTTTTTTTGATGACCAGTTGTATTATCTTGGCTACTATTAAATAGCCTTTTTATCATGGTGTAACCTCCCAACCTTCCAGCTCTCTTCTGCCTGGCAAATTTTACCACCACTATGATAGATCATTACTTATCTTGGCCACTGGTTTTGGGACGGCGTGCTCTTCAGATGTATTTCAAATTATAACACGACAACCTTATTCTGAGAGGTCTATTTACATTTATATCAGTGATTGCCATAAAGTAAGTTAATTGCTGCTTCTGACAAATTATGCTTCTGACAGATGATCCTCCCTTCAGACTTCCATAAGCACAAGGTTGTGTTTCATCTCTCTTCTACATTTCTGCCCAAGGTCATGTCTTAGTTCTATCTTATCCAGACCATTATTCTCATAATTTAGCACTCCTCAGCCCATTTCCCTGCAGGTTCCACTACTTGCTACCTCCCTCATGCCTGTGTACACCATGACTGATAACCTCTCTTTTTAATTAAGGTGGCCTCTGCATATTATTTAAAAGTGACTGGAGTCCTCAAAAAGAGTTTTATCCCTGCATAACCACCTTCACCTCTTCCTCAGGGTTCTGGTCTAATTTTTGGACTCTAAAGCTCAACAGAAGGAATTGAAGCAGTTGATTGCTGCACCTTGCTAATATAAACTTGTCTTCAAGTGTTTGGTACTCCCCAGCACCCTTTTCAGGCATTGAGCATGTGCAGCTCTCCTTGCAGTTTCTAAAACCTTATACAGTGTATCCCACAACGGAGAATATGTGAAGGTCATTTAAAAAAAGACCATGTTGATCTTAGATGAAATGGGGCCCCCAAGAGCTCACAGAGATAGTGAAACTGCAGCAAAAACCATAGCCCAGATAAGTGAAAGTGCTGATTATTTATCATTAAGTCTATGCTAGACTTTCTCCCCTGAAATTTTCCCACTGTTTCTAACACTTTGCAGCTCCACAGGTAGTAGCAATGGTGGGACTGTTAGTGTAGACAAGGTGTCCGTGATTGCTGCATGGCCATCCCTCCCTGTCAGTCTCAGAGGAAGGCTATGCAACTTGTTATGTTAAATCCTTGGAAAGTACTTGTCCTCAGAGAGAAATCAGCATGGAACACAGAGCGATGCAAACTCATGAAAAGTCTTTACTGAACTAGATTAAAACCAGCTGGGACTGGCTGAGCTATCCCTTAATAGTCTAACTATGGCAACAAGCTAAGCTCTGTTGCTATGGCACCGTAGGCAATAAGGCAAGATACAAAATACACAACATATTCCTCCCCTCCTTAATGAAAATGCCCATTTAACAGAACAATCACTAAACCAGGGAATGAGGGTAGAATGCCTCAGTTCTTGGTTAAACTCCAGGGATTATTCTGCCCCGTAACGTGGGTTTGCCCTAGCTAAAGGTCCAGCGTTGAGGAAGCCTTCTCTCTCTAGGTGGATTACAGTGGACTTCTGGTGTTCTTGCACCAGAAGGTTTTATTGGTGCAGGTCTAACAATGGGCTCAGGATTCGTAGTTTGAACAGGTGCGAATGTTGTATTGGCTCGAAGAGGGGAGCGGGCTGTATCTGCTGCAGATGTGGATTGAGAAGGGGAGTCAGGAATGAGTGACTCTTGACTCGATATCTCACCTGTAATGGTGAGGTCAGGCAGTTCAACTGGAGGTGTGTCCTTGGGACATGTATGACCTGGCAACAACTGATCTACATGCCACTGCCAGGTGAGGTCATCTGCAGTCTGGACAGTGTAGGAAATGTCCTATTTGGGTAATGACTGTAGCAGGGACCTGTGTAGCTCCAGAAGCATAGTTGCAAGCTAGAAGAGGCTGTCCAGGACTAAAGATTTGGTCTTTTGCTCTGTGCGCACATCTGATGACTTGGTTTTGCTGTTGACATTGCACAACTTGTTGTGCTTTGGGGGGTTTCAACAGATCAAAGTAAGTGTGCAGCTGTCATTCCATCATTAGAAAGGCTGGGGATGCTTTGGTTGTAGCATGAGGTGTGTTTCTGTAAAATAGTAAGAAGGCTTCCAAATACTTTTGAATGGATGAATGTCCCTTTGCACATCTTAAAGCTTGTTTCATGGTCTGCACAAACCTTTCCACTAATCCATTGGTTGATGGATGATATGGGGCTGAAGTGATGTATCCCATTTGCTTTCATAAAATTTTCAAACTCCTGAGAGATGAACTGCGTTCCATTGTTGCTCACAAGTTGTTCTGGCAGACTGAAATGACTAAAGATTTCACACAGTTTCAGGATAGTACTTTTAGCAGTAGTAGATAGCATTGCAGAGACTTCTGACCATTTAGAGTGGGCATCTACAACAATCAAAAATATGCTTCCTTCAAATGGGCCAGCAAAATCAACATGAATACGCTGCCACAAGTTTTCAGGTCAGTCCCATGGGTGTAGAGGCACCAATTAAGGCACATTCCTCACACTTTGACATGAAGTACAAACTCTTGCCTTCTTTTCCATGGCACTGTCCAGGCTGGACCACCAAAATTAGCTTTGTGCGATTTTTTTCATGTGCGCTATTCCACAGTGACTTGAATGTAGCTGTTCTAACATCTGTGATCTCAGTTATGGTGGAATAATGATGCGCATCCCCCACAACAAGCAACCAGAATGGATTGATAACTCTGTCCGCCTGGACATGTAGGGAAGAATGTCGGGTGAGACCTGAGCGTCCCATTGAGAAGTTTAATCCATCACTAGGTCCATAACTTGGGAAAGTACTGAGTCAACACAATTTGCCTTCTTTACATAAGTAGCAGTGATGGGTGTGTTCTCTAGCTGTTCAAAATAGAAAATTTCTTTCTGGCCAGTATCTTGATGTTTAACTGGTAAAGGCAGTCTTAAGAGACCATCTGCATTGCAGTGCAGAGTGGATTTCCGATATTTGATCTCATATGTGTGTGCGGAAAGCAACAATGCCCATCATTGCCTACAACGAGCAGCCAGTGGTGGAATGCTTGTGCGTGGTCCAAAAATTGATGTTAAGAGGTCAATGAGAATTGTGAACTTCCATCCAAACAGGTACAGGTGAAGTTTCCAAATTCCAAAAACAATTCCCAGTGCTTCACTTCAGTCAGAAAAAAGTAGAGCCTGTTTTAGTTTGAACCATCATTGTAAACAGCCCAGCCCCCAAAACAGCAAAAAGGTTTTTTTTCCTTACATTGACTTTTACTTTTTTGCCGATGCAGCACAGGTGGATCCCATCCTCTGTCGCCACTTTTGTTATGTTAAATCCTTGGAAAGTACTTGTACTCAGAGAGGAAATCAGCACAGAACACAGAGATGCAAACCCATGAAAAGTCTTTATTGAACTACACTAAAACCAGCCAGGACTGGCTGAGCTGTCCCCTAGTAGTCGAACTCTATTGCTATGGCAACAAACTAAGCTCTGCAGCTATGGCAACCTAGGCAATAAGGCAAGACACAAAATACACACCACCACCTCTCTATGTTGTGTCAACAAATGCAATGCTCAACAGGAGAATTAGCAGTCTAGGGGCTCCGGCCCTCTGAGCAGGGTAGAGCAACAAATAGCCTTTTCCCTGGCCTTCTGGCTCAGGCAGACAGCATAAAAAACACAGACCTCTTGGCTTAAGGTGGGTAGGTGGCCACGCCAAGGGTGGGGTTGGTGGCAGGCGGTAGAGGGACCTGGCCCACACTACTCCACCGGGGCCCAGCCCAGACAGTGACGGAGGATTTTGCCGTCTGGTGTCCATGGGCCACTTCTTATTATCCCTTCTAAATGTATCTTCGTCTCCTGGGGTTCCTCGGTCTTCCTGGGGTACACAGCTAGCAGCAGTCCCAGTAACTCCTTTGGATACTTGGCAGTCGGCAGTCCTGGCAACTTCTCTGGGTCCTGGGCATTGTAGAGCTCAGTCTCAGGTGCAGAGCTTGGCAGTGGCAAGAAGTGTCTGCTCACTTCCCTGGCTCTCACACAACTGAGCTGTAGGGCCTGCCTTTTAAGTCTCCTGTCCCATCCCTCTGTTTCTGACATGGGGGGCAGGGTATGTGGCTTGTTTGGCTCCACCCACCAGAAGGAGTGATGTAGTCTCTCCCCATCAGTCTCGGGGGGAGGCCACGCCACCTCACTACATTCACCCCCAGAGCACCTGTAGTACCAGCAGTTTTTGGAAAGTGACTTGATTTCTTGACAACATTGTTCCTTTAAATCAAACCACGTAAAGAGTGTCCAGATATTAAAGTGATAGGCACAATATATATGCACCTAATAATGTGCAAATTTGTATCTAGTCTCTCACTAAAATAGGAGATTTATGGCTTTACCTTGTGGTAAACTGATGGTAGCACAATAGGCTATTAAGAGATCCAAGCATGATTTCCTAGCTATTCTCTTGCTTCTAGGACCAGTAGAGACTTGGAGCTCTGGATAGGTATTCTAGTCACTAGCTTGTTATTCTAGAGCTAGATCTGTCTGACACACAAAGAGACACTGACTATCTCTGAAAGGAGTCATGTCCAGCCCTTCTCCCTTAGAAAGAAGGCTGCTGTGGCAGGGGGCTTTTGAGGGTGAAAGTTATACAGCACTTATTTGATGATGATACAGAGTATTGGTTTTTATGTTTTGAAGTTGCCTCACAGATCAGTCGTTATGGCACAAGTATTTATTTGCAGTTACCTTAAAACCATATGTCTGCAGCTTCATTCTTCTAGTGTCCCACACAATGGTCAGAGAAAAATCACTGGCATGTGATAATTCAAAGACCAGAAAATCTGTCTTTTATAAACCAATTGCTAGCACGGAGGCATTCGTAAACAACTGCGGCTAACCAATAAAATCTTGGAATTATCAAGATTTCTAGGAGAATTAAAAAACTTGCTTCATGCCTCAAAAAAAAAAAAAAAAAACAAACCCCACATTTGAAATGTCTGTTTCTTATTTTGAGTTTCAATCCTCTCCACAGACACACAGCAGTGTAGATGAGGTCAGAATTTAGTCCTCTAGTGTAAAGATTATTACATTTTAAGGCTGAGGGGATCACTATAATAATCATGTAATCTGACCTCCTGCATAACATAGGCCAGTGTTCTTCATTGCAAGGTCCATGAGCCAGTGGCGGCTCCCATCGACCCTAAGTGCAGCTCCCTGACTAATTGACTAACTCCGCCCCCCCAACCTGGGAAGTTGGGATGAGAGGGGATGGAGCTGTGCGGCGTGAGGAGGTGGCAAGGCACTGGAGCCCAAGATGAGTGCTTCCCTCAGTGTCCCTCCCGTTCCTGTGGCTGCTGCTCCCAGCCGTACCTCAGCTGCTGGCCTTGGCTCCCCTGCCCTGCGTGGTGCTGACCTGCAGGTGAGAGACCCACTCATCGCCTCGCACGGTTCCAGGAGTGCGGCGAGCGGAGGGGATGGCTCTTCCGGCAGGGTGGGCTGTGCTGCCCACTTGGAGAGCCCTCCTTGCCCCACAATTCCTTTCCCCCCTCACATGGAGGGGCCACCCCGCCCCAAGTTTCCTGAGACCCTCCCAACCACCCGAGGACTAAACCCAGGTGAGCCCCTGGTTGCTGCTAGGCAAAGATCAGACCTGGGCTGGGGGATGTACTGAAGTACCAGGCTGATCTCTCAGCACAGTGGAAAACACATCCCTGGGCTGCTGAGCGGAGCTGGGCAGGGACCAGCCTGACTCAGCTGAGACAAGGAGTCACTGTGGTTTGGCTCGAGAGGAGAGCAGGCAATGGGAAGGGAATGGTGGGGGCGAGGACTTTGGGGAAGGGTGCCAAGTGGGAGCTGGGGTGGAGCCTCAGGGATGGGCAGGGCAGGACAGGGAGGGGGCCCAGCCCAGCCTCCCCAAAGGCAGGAATCACCAGCTCTCACATTGAAGGTTTTTTGCCAGAGTGGCCCCTGCTTGAAAAATAGTGAAGATCACTGACACAGGCCATTGAGTTTCATCCAGTGATGCCAGCAGTGGAGGTGTTTGCTCTTTGCTACTATGTATGTAAATACCATCAAGCCCAATAATTTGTGGTTGAACTAGAACATCTCTTTTAGAATAACATTCAATCTCATTGTAAAGACTTCAAGAAATAATGAATTTACCACTTCCTTCAGTGAACTGTTTCAGTGACAGATTACCCCTACCTTTCACTATTCTACAATAAAATATTAGAAGTTATTTTAAATATGTGAGACTCTTGCAAGATAGGGAGTTGGATGAAAGTGAACTAAGGCTCAATCCAGATCAATTGCAGTGATATTAGTTGGAAGAGGGAATCTCTGACACTCTGTACCTCAAAATAGTACCCTGGAATCCCCATATTCACCACTGTGGTATGATGATGATATGTTAACAAGGGCTGTTGCACGTCCGCTATCCTTTGTCAAAGTGGCAAGCTAATTAATGACCTTGCATTGTTTAAGGGAGTCTTGAGCAGTGTAAGATGGTATATTTCTGGGATACAAGGCTGGGGTGACTGGCTGGTGCCTCTCTCTGTATAATTAATTAATGGCTCAGAGAGCCTTTTTGCAATTTAGAGGGGTGGGGTGGATCTCCACGTGCTGATGGCTGAGTGATCACAGTGCCTGGAGGGGTTTGCTGTTTGTCACTGGCATAACTTTGGGAGAGACACCAGGTTGGAGAGTTAAGGGGGCACAAGGGTCCCACAGTTTCAGGTTCTACCCCAAGGATCCTGTCACAGTGGCATAGCGAGCAGGGTGAAATGCAGAGCTTGTTCTGAGTGAGATTTGCACTTCGTACACTGATGTAAAGATTTTAAGTGAGGCTTTAAGTGTTGTTGCTGAATACAGTCAAGAAAAGGTTAGACTTGTTATTGTCTGTTTGCTAATTTTGGGAAAGGGAAACATGAACAGAAAGGCATACAAACGAGTGAGGGTGATGCAGTTGCTAGGGAAGCACTGTATGAACTGCAAGCAGCAGAAAAGGTGAAAGAGCACCAACGAACACTGGAGCTAAAAGAACTGGAAATAAGAGCCCAGAAACAAGCCAAAGAATCAGCACATCTGTAGACCCTGGAATGAACAGAGACACCAGTTGGACTTGCTAGACAAACAGAACCAGAACTCTCCTACCCTTCTGGTTTCTATAGCTCCAAAAAGCCACAAATGGAAACAGTTGTGTCCTGCATACAAAGAGACAGATAATATCACAAAGTATTTTACTACTTTTGAGAGGCTGTGTGTAGTTCATGAGATTCCTGATGACAAGAAAGTACCCACCCTGATGGTAAATTTAACTGGGTAAAGCTCTGAATATATTCAATGAAATCCCAATTCTGGATGCTTTAGATTACTGTAAATACAAAGACACTGTTTTGAAATTATTTGAGATTACCCTGCAGTGTATAAGGTGAAATTTAGAAGTCTAACTAGAAAAGCTGGTCTGAATAATAGTAAATATGTAACCAGGATGAAAGATCGAATGGAAAGATGGGTGAGCAGAAAAGGTGTTGAGAGTCTGAACAAACGTTTGATCTCATTGTTCAAGAATATTTCTAAAGCATACGTACAGATGATGTAAACCAATACTTGTGGGATAAAGATGTGAAAACTATGGATCAGATGGCACCTCTGGCTGATGCCTTTGAACAGACTAAAGCATCTATTGAAAGTAAAGCACAAAAAGAGGGGTTGAAACCTGATGGAAAGCAGGGTTCCTGTTTTACCCCTGGGAAAAAGGGAGGGTGGTTGGGAGGCTGGGCACTCACCTCCCCAAAACCATTCTTCCAAACCCCATCCAAAACTTCCTGTAAAAACAGCACCTTTTGGGCTCTTCTATGACTGTAATTCTACTGATCACCTGAGGAATAAATGCCCTGTGCTGGGAGCAATCAGGGCACAGTGGTCCCACAGTTCCAGGCGTACCCCGGGTATCCTGTCACAGTATCATATTGGAAAAACAGATAGCAGTTGCATCTGCCTCTTCTGTTAACAGGGATGTGTCTTCCCTTTACCAAGATAATTCACAAACTTCAGTCTTATTAAAACCACCATAAGTCTCAGATAGCTTTGGTATGTCAATGGTCTGGACCCGCAATACCTAAAAGGCCACTTGGAGCTCAAAAATAAGGACTGTGGTCAACAACTCGCCTCTTCAGACACAAGAGACCTAGCTACTGCAAAGGTTAAGCTGTTTATGCAGGAAACAGAGGTCTTAGGGGCCAGGCCAAGGCTGAAAAACTCTAACAGGATCTAAGAACCACTTCAGTCATCATCACTCCCAATCCAAGAGTAAGGCATGACCTTTAACCATGCCTTGGTTAATAAACACACACAGCAGCTATCAAATAAAAAATATTAATATTCCTTTGGAGAGGAAGATGGCAGAAGAGACTCGCATGAAAAGGGCTAGTCACTTTGTTTAATGCACTTCTAGAAGTTGCTTAGATGCTACAGTGATGAGGACAGTATAAGAAACTTAATAAAATTCTAAGTTCAAGTAAAGTGAGTCATGAAGAAGTTAAATTACTTGTCTAAAGTCTTCTTCAATGGAAATTTCAAAGTTAGGAAGAGAACCCTGTAGTCCCGCTTCAAATGAATTACTGATTTAGGCCCCAGTTCTGCAACAGACTCTGCATAGATGCAGGGATCTTTTTGAGTGGAACCAATTAAGGCTTAGGGCTTGAGGGGCTGAATTTGTCACTGATCCTCACTCAGAAAAATCCAGCTGACTTTAGAGGATGTTGGTAATATCAGGACTGACGCACAAGATAACATTATTATAGCTATTAAAACAGTTGTGTTATTCAGACCATTTAAAAATAAGAACCTAACTCTGAATGTTTTCAGTGTTTTAGAACCTTCTAGAAGACTAGGAAAAGTATAGAAGGGGCTCACCCAGTCCAGCATTGGTCCCAATTACTTCCCCAGGGAATCAAACTTCACATTGCAGGATTTTTCAGAATGAACCTTTCCTTCTAGGAATCTGATTTATTAAAGTTCAAAATATAAATCTACCCAGCCACCTGCTAGATCACAAACTTTTAGCCCTGTCCCTACTGAGACTTTTCTCCCAGGAAGCTTGTTACCTCCTTAGTCTTCCTAGCTGTTTCTGCTCCCTTCCCTCTGCTAGGAAGACATCATCCTATTTTCTTACACCAAAAAGCAACCCTAACTGAATGTGTCTCCTGGCTCCTTATAAATTGTAGCCCTATGGGACACCCAAGTCCAGGTATCAGTTCCATCACATGTGCTAAACCAACTCACTAAAGGACCTGCCTTGGAACAGGTGCATCGGACATGTACCTAGAGACCAATACCCTGTTATAAGTAGGTTAAAGTTACAATTGTTGTGGAAGATCTGTATTTTCATTACAACATAAAAACAATAAGGAAGAGTGACTCAATGTTAAACAATTGTTTAACCTATACATTGATGTCACTATGAACGGCGGGTGTTAGAGTATATTCTGTGTAATCTACCGCTGATGTATACGTAACTCTGATATAAGGTGATTATTTAAGTTTACTTTTTCAGGGCCTAAAGACAGACTGTAAGCTCTTCTGGGTGAGGATTGTCCCTTTTCTCTATTTGCACAATGCCCAGCACAATAGGGTCTCCATACTAATTGGGGCCTTTGGGTGCTACTAGAATATAAAAGTTTACTAGTACACAGAGTACACATGTAACAGTGACTTGAACAAGGAACATGATGTTTCTTTCCAACTCTGCTGAAAGCTTTAAGAAACTTGGGGCACAATTCAGTATTGTGTCGAGTGCCAGTAGGTGTATGATGCTGAAAGCCAATTCCTTAGACCACAGAAAAATAAAATTTACTAGTTATCATATGACTCCAGCATGTGATTTCTTACATTGTGCTATGCGCAGGCAGATTGCAGAGAACATAATATGTGTCAACTTTCCAAATGACACAGATTATAGGTTAAAGAGAAACAGATAACATTAAAAATATGCTTCGGTCTGAAACGATACAATGCCTCGATTATTTTTCTCTAATTTCTTTCAGTTTTAGTAATCACTAATTTACAAATCTAGAAGCATTTCCCCCTGTTTGTGTGGATTTCTCACACAACAGATGCAAGGACTTTTCAGTTCCCCATCAATTTTTAATACCAGAAGCAACTTTAAACTATTCTTTAAAAAAATGTATTAGGTTTCAAGTTATGTCCCTTTAAACATTAAAATAAGTCACATAGTTTTGTCTAATTTTTCATCATATTTGGTGAATAATGATCTTGTACAATTGGTAAGGCTTCATCTACACACAATGTTGTGTCAGTTTAACTGAAAGTGTTATTTTATACCAATTTAGTTAAACCAGTGCAAGTCTGCGTGTGACACTCTTAGGGGCAGGTCTACAAACAATTTTTGTACCATTATAATTATACGGGTTTCGAAACCAATATAGTTTTAGCAGCACAACTTCCTAGTGCTTAATTAATTATGGTGGATAGGAATGAAGCAGTAGATGCGATATATCTTGATTTTAGTAAGGCTTTTGACACAGTGCAACATGGCATTCTGATAAGCAAACTAAGGAAATGTGTCTAGATTAAATTACGATAAGGTGGGCACAGAATTCTTTAAAAAACATATTCAAAGAGTAGTTATCAATAGTTCACTGTTAAACTCTGAGGACATCAAGTAGGGTCTATAATGCTCCTCACTCAGGGTTTGGTTGGGATGTGTGTCCTAGTGGTCACAGCTGCAACCCATGGCCAGCAGAGGGATTGTTGCTAGGGAAGCTCGGGCTCTCTCACTCCACCGGGCTATGACTGAGGGCCCTTTGGAACAACCAATGGTCTGGCAACCAAGCCTGCTTACGGCTGCCCTCCCTTGGCCACATCCTATCTCTTTCCCCCTACCCCCAGTCATCTTAGTGCAAAGCTTTCCGCTGTTGGGGAAGTCCAAATCAAGAAAATAAGAGGGGATTACCTATGTCCAGGGTCCACATGAAGGGGAGAAGGAAATTCTCCCTCTTTGATTGTTTCTGGGGTGGTCCTCCTCTGATGGAGCTGTGAGCTGCAAATCTGCTTTCTTCCAGGTCTGCCACCGAATGAGCTGTTTCCATCTTTTAATTCCTCTATCAGATGGAACATTTGCTGCAGGTGTGGCAGGGTGGGGCTGGCTGGACCCAAAATAATCCCTTGTTGCCTAGTATAGGGTTTATACACCCCATCAAGGGTGCCACAAGATCCATCCTGTTTCTGGTATTATTATATAGTTTCAGTAACAGCTTGGCGCATGCAGTGGAGAGTACATTTATAAAATTGGCATATGATACCAAGATGGAACAGACTGCAAGCACTTTGGAGGATGGGATTAGAATTTAAAATGATTTTCATGAACTGGAGAATTGATCTGAAATCAGAAAGATGAATTAAATGAAGAGAAGTGCAAAGCACTTCGTTTAGGAATGAAAAATCAAATGCACTACTACAAAATGGGGAATAACTGAACTGGGAGTGGTACTGAAAAAAGGGGTCTGGGCATCATAGTGGATTCCAAATTTAATATGAGTCAACTATGCAATGCTGTTGCAAAAGAGACAAGTGTAATTCTGGGGTGTGTTAACTGGAGTGTTGTATGTAAAACATTGGAGGTAATTGTTCAGCACTACGGGGTACTGGTGAAGTTCAGCTGGAGTTCCGTTCCCAGTTTTGGCAAGAGTGAACAGGACAAATGCCCAGTTTTGCCAAAAAAATGGAGACAGTTGGGACAGGGCTTAAAAAAGGGACTGCCAGGCCCAAACGGGTCATATGGTTACCCTTTCTGTTTGGTAACTGTTGTTCTTCAAGATGTGTTGCATCTGTCCATTCTGCTTCAGGAGTCCGCATGCCAGTGCACTGGAGCCGGATATCTTTTTACTACAGTGATGCTCAAGGAGGCAGCACACATACCCTCTACAATGCTTCTGCTGCCAGCCAAGACCATGTGGGGCAGAGCAGCCCTGTTCCCCCCTTACTCCCCAGCTCCTTCACACTGGAAGCCAGCATTTGAATTGACTCAGAAGTAGAGGGCAAAGGAAGAAGGATTGTGGTATGAACATGTGCAACGCATGTTGGAGAACATCAGTTGCTAAACAGGTATATAACTTTTTTCTTCAAGTGCTTGCAGATGTCCATTCTACTTTAGGTGACCAACAAGCACACCCAAATGGAGGTGGATATAGGAGTCTACCAAAACAAAGACTGTAGCAGTATTCTGCCAAACTTAGCATAGTCTCTAGAGGTCTAGTGTGTGGTGAATGTATGAACTGAAAATCAGGTGGCAGCAAGCAACTCAGAGAGGGGATTAGGAAAAAGCAGAAAGCTTACAGGGAGTGGAAGAAAGGCGGGATTAGTAAGGGAAGCTACCTTAGTGAGGTCAGAACGTGTAGGGATAAAGTGAGGAAGGCTAAAAGCCGCGTAGAACTGGACCTTGCGAAGGGAATCAAAATCAATAGTAAAAGGTGCTACAGTCACATAAATAAGAAGAAAACAAAGAAAGAAGAAGTGGGGCCGCTATACGCTGAGGATGGAACAGAGGTTAAGGATAACCTAGGCATGGCCCAATATCTAAATAAGTACTTTGCCTCGGTCTTTAATAAGACTAGTGAGGAGTTTAGGGATGATGGAGGGATGACGAACGGGAATCTGGATGTGGTGGTGGATATTACCGTATCTGAGGTAGAGGCCAAACTTGAACAGCTTGATGGGACAAAATCGGAGGGACCGGACAATCTCCACCCGAGGATATTAAAGGAGCTGGCGCGTGAAATTGCGAGCCCGTTAGCGAGAATTTTTAAGCAATCGGTAAACTCGGGGGTTGTGCCGTACGACTGGAGAATTGCTAACGTAGTTCCTATTTTTAAGAAAGGGAATAAAAGTGATCCGGGTAATTATAGGCCTGTTAGCTTGACGTCTGTCGTGTGTAAGGTCTTGGAAAAAATTTTAAGGGAGAAAGTAATTAAGGACATGGAGGTCAATGGTAATTGGGACAAATTGCAACATGGATTTACTAAAGGTAGATCGTGCCAAACCAACCTGATCTCCTTCTTTGAGAAGGTGACGGATTACTTAGACAAGGGCAATGCGGTAGATCTAATTTACCTCGACTTCAGTAAGGCGTTTGACACGGTTCCGCATGGGGAACTGTTAGTTAAATTGGAAAAGATGGGGATGAATGTGAAAGTTGTAAGGTGGATAAGGAACTGGTTAAAAGGGAGACTACAGCGGGTCGTGCTGAAGGGTGAACTGTCAGGCTGGAAGGAGGTTACTAGCGGAGTCCCTCAAGGATCGGTTCTTGGACCGACCTTATTTAACCTTTTTATAACTGATCTTGACACACAGAGCGAGAATGTGTTAATAAAATTTGCGGATGACACGAAGCTGGGGGGTATTGCTAACACGGAGAAGGACCGGGATGCTATTCAGGAAGATCTGGACTACCTTGTACACTGGAGCAATAGTAATCGGATGAAATATAATAGTGAAAAGTGCAAGGTCATGCACTTAGGGATTAATAATAAGAATTTTACATATACGTTGGGGATGCATCAGTTGGAAACGACGGAAGAGGAGAAGGACCTTGGGGTATTGGTTGATAACAGGATGACTATGAGCCGCCAATGTGATATGGCTGTTAAAAAAGCAAATGCGGTTTTAGGATGCATCAGGCGAGGTATTTCCAACAAGGAGAAGGAGGTGTTAGTGCCGTTATATATGGCGCTGGTGAGACCCCACCTGGAATATTGTGTGCAGTTCTGGTGTCCCATGTTTAAGAAGGATGAATTCAAACTGGAACAGGTTCAGAGACGGGCTACTAGGATGATCCGAGGAATGGAAAATCTGCCTTATGAAAGGAGACTGAAAGAGCTTGGCTTGTTTAGCCTGGCCAAAAGAAGGCTCCGGGGGGATATGCTTGCTCTATATAAATATATCAGGGGGATTAACGTTAGGGAGGGAGAGGAATTGTTTAAGTTTAGTACTAATATAGGCACGAGGACGAATGGGTACAAATTGGATATTAGGAAATTTAGACTAGAAATTAGACGAAGGTTTCTAACCATTAGGGGAGTGAAGTTCTGGAATAGCCTTCCGAGGGAAGTAGTGGGGGCAAATGACTTATCTGGCTTTAAGACTAAGCTTGATAAGTATATGGAGGGGATGTTATGATGGGATAGTTTAATTTGAGCAATTGATTTTGGATTATTGGCAGATAAGTCTGCTTAATGGTCTGTGGGAATGCTGGATGGGATGGGAACTGAGTTACTGCAGAGAAATCTTTTTTGGGTGCTGGCTGGTGAGTCTTGCCCACATGCTCAGGGTTTAGCTGATCGCCATATTTGGGGTCGGGAAGGAATTTTCCTCCGGGGCGGATTGGCAGGGGCCACGGAGGTTTTTCGCCTTCCTCTGCAGCATGGGGCATGAGTCGCTTGCTGGTGGATTCACTGCAGCTTGAGGTCTTCAAATCTCACTTTTGAGGATTTCAATAACTCAGTCATGGGTTCGGGGTTGTTATAAATGTGTATGGGTAGGGTTTTGTGGCCTGCCTTGTGCGGGAGGTCAGACTAGATGATCATATTGGTCCCTTCTGACCTATGAGTCTATGAGTCTATGAGGAACATGACCCAGAAAAGCTGCTAAAGTCACTCGAACCCTTGTAGAATGTGTTAAAACTCCCTAAATGGGCCAGAGGTACTTTAGGAATGTCATAGCACAAACAAATGCAGGAGGAAATCTAGCAAGATATTCCCTGAGAGATAATAAGCTTTCCTGATACTTTTCCAGTAAAAGAGCCCAACAGCTGAATTAGAATGCCAGTGCTCTGCGGACATCCAAAGTATGAAGTTTTTCCTCTTCATTGTGAGAGTGGGCCTTAGAGTAGGCCCAAGAAATACTTTTCAGCCAAACAAAAAGAAACAAGTTCATAACAAAAAGGCATACCTCTCCTTGCCCCTATCTCTGGCAAATATATTAGTGTGGTTCTTCTCCATATAGAGGAAAGCAGCCTTCCATTCAGGAGAAGACCTTTTTTTCCTGCTGCAACTTATCTCCCATCTCTCCTCACTCTCCCTCGTCAGAAGAGGGGTTTTTAAAGGTCACGGACAGCTCTTATTTGGAGTCAGGTGTCCCCAGTTGATCTGAGGTAATCTCTTTTCAGCTCATGGGGGAAAAGGGCTCTTTACCATTCTAGAGTTGATATATCTGCCTTCCACCACTCTCTGGTAGCTGTCCAGTCTGACTTTGTCACACCTGATTCATATAAAATTGGAAACCACCTTTGTAAGAAATTTGGGGTGCTGATGAAAAATCCACTTTGTCTCTATCAAAAAATGGCATAAGGAAGTGATCCTCCACCACTCCCCTGGTGGAAGTAATCATTATTAAAAATGATACTTTCATCAAGAGTTGCAAGAAGGAGCAGGTAGACATAGGTTCTCAAAGGGAGCCCCCATTAATACAGAGAGAACCAAATTTATATCTCAGGTTGGTAAAGTCTGTCCAAACCTTTAAAGAACAGAATATTCATAGGGTTGAAGAAAACTGATCTCCCATCTATAGGAGGATGCAGTGCAGAGATGGTAGGTAGAAGGACCCTCGAGGGACTGACCAAAAGACCTTTTTCTTTTTGGTGGATCAGATAATCCAAAACACACTGAATGGAAGCTTCTGAAGGAAAGATATCCTTCTGCTGGGACCACAATGAAAACCTCTTCCATTTCATGAAAAAGGGTGGAGGATTTTCTGCTATTTAAAAGAACATTCTATAACACAGTCAAAAGAAAAGCTTCTTGAGTATTTAACCCTGAGCACGCAAGCAGTCAGGTTTAGGCTAAGAAGGGTAGGATGCAAAGTCTGGCTGTGGTCCTGCGAAATTAAGTCTGTAACCTGTGGCAGGGTTATGGAATCCCAAATGGAAAGGTTCAGTAGGTCCAAGAACCTGTGTTTATGAGGCCAAGCTGGCTCTATTAAAATCAGAACAGCCTGTTCTTGTCTAAATTTGGCCAGTACCCTCAGCAACAAAAAGGATGGGAGGAAAAGCACAGAGAATTCCACGACCGTAGAAAAGCATCCATCCTCGCCCCAAAGCAGAGACCCCTTCTTGATCAGAGCTGGTGACAGTTGCTGTACTGTCAGGTGGTAAATAGATCAATTTCTGACATTCTGCAAATCTGGGAAATGGACTTTGCTATGTCAGGCCTCTCTGGACCAATGAGGCTTTGGGGGGAAAAACAGAAGGTGGATAATTTGGTCAATATGAAACTCAGAAGACACCTGGGTAAAAATTATGGGTGTTGACATAATGAAACCGTGTCCTTGAAAAATACCATAAATGGAAGATCTACCATTAAAGCCCCTATTTCTCCAACCATACGAGCAAGGTGATGGCCACCAGAAAGGCTGTCTGAGAAATTAATGAGGGAAAAGGTGGCCATTGGCTCAAAGAGAGGGGCCTCATAAGGCATCTAAGTATTACATTCAGATCCCAGATAGAAGTTGATTCCTTACCTTGGGGAAAAAGGATACCTACCTATGGTGCATGGCACTGTGCATCAATAAAAGCATTCCTGGTGAGTATGCACAGTGCTAAAGCAAGGGACCAGGTATGAACATGAACAACTGACATACTAACTTCAGTAGCTTTATGCCAATGTAACTTGCATTGACCAAAGTTTGTGTGGTAGACATGGCCTTAGAAGTGGCCTCTAAATCTTTGCCTCCAATACTAAGGATAGAAGCAGTGATCTGCCCTCTGAAATAAAAGGCATTCTGATGATCAAATTGAGGGGAAGCTTATTATTTGTATACTCCAAGTCTTCCAACTAGATGAAGTGAGTGTGATACCTGTATCCCACCAGGAATAAAAACCTGTGGGGCTACCCATGGAGGAAGGAATTATCTCAGTCTATTTTTACTGTGCCCCACTATTTCTACAACTGGACATTTCGTCTTATTTACCATGTCTTTGTGATTTGTGCTTTAGCCTCAGCATTCTGCTAATCCGAGGACAAGGAGTACTTTGCCTACAGTATCATTGAACTGTTTTCCTACCCTCTCCCCCCCAGAATAAAGCAGTTGGCCAAAGGCAGATCTCCTATTTTCAGGCCAGAGTACTGGGTCATTCCCAAGAAAACCAGCACAGTGTTTCTATTTTTATTATGATACTTATAAACTAATACATAATTTAAAAACCAATATAGGTCAGTGCTAGATCATGGGAGTAGAAATCACAACTACTGGGTTCCATTCCTAGCGTGCACTCTCTTTATAAGATTCTTGGCACATCACTTACATTCTGGCTTCACGTTCCATACCTGTAAAATGGGACTAATACTTTTCTATATCACAATGGTATTTTGAAGTTAAATTGGTTAATGACTGTAAGGGACTTAGAGAGCCTCTTGGATGGAAGATGCTACAGAAGTGAATTTTTTTTAATTAAAACCATTAATGTTAAAACTCATTGACACAAACTAATTTTTCCTCTGTTACACTGACAAGTTTATAATTTAAATAAGACATCTGAATTTATGCCACTGTGGATTCTGCTGCTACTTCACTTTCAGATTTTGCAGTTAATGTAAGTATGGGAGCAGTAGGAGTAGATTAGGAAATCTCTTGAAAAACCTATGCCGTGGTGCCCCACCTCATTGCAAACACTCCTGAAACTCACATGCAGGCACCTCTAAAGACCCCAGATATATTTCTATACCTCCGACCAGAAATTTCCAGTGTGCTTATATGACTTCATTTCTTAAGTGAACCTCTGTGTGCTTTAGCAGCATTTCTATTTGAAGATCTGCAGAGACCTCCTACAAACTCCTCCTCCTTTGCTGCCTTTTCCCCGTCTGTGGACTCCAGTATGACTTCCTTGTACTGCGAGAGATGGATCTTTTTCTACTTTTCAGGAAAGGCAGCTTCATTTTGAGTCTAACTGAAGTATACGTTTTAAATAAGTATTTTATATGCTTACCAATGCAATGGCCTGTCAGGTTTAGCAGAGCTGCTGGAAAAAGACTGCTTCTAGCCCTTTAAGAATAGGAAGAGAAACTGCTCCCTGACTGAACCTGATTGGCAAGTGAATGCTTCAGTTACAGATCAGCCAAGGAAGAGTGAAGCAACAAAGATAATACAGCTTCCAGTTGTGGGCTAGGGAAGGTTAAAGAACAGATAAGGACTTTTTGTTCTTCCCTGATAAATATACAGACACAGAGTATGACATTTGAGAAATGTATCTCGATAATAAGGGTAGGAAGGAAGTTAGAGCAAACTACAAAGAAAATGTTAGTAAGTTCTAAAGGCAACCTGCAAAGGGAAATAATTGAGCCTATGTCCTTTTTAGTTCATGTTGTATAAACAAGGCCTACACATGTTTAAAAGGGGGGGTTTGGTTTTTACCTTAGAAATTCATGTCTTGTCTGCCTTGGAAGGGTATGATGAGAAAGAATTAGTGAAA
Organism: Mesoclemmys tuberculata; assembly: GCA_007922155.1. Lineage (NCBI taxonomy): Eukaryota > Metazoa > Chordata > Testudines > Chelidae > Mesoclemmys > Mesoclemmys tuberculata. The sequence continues at coordinate 52,417,912 of ML675604.1, forward strand.
TCAACAAGAGAACAAAAGCTGAGCTATTGAGAAAGAAAGGGCTTTTTAGTAAGACTGTTCAATACTTTTTGTATTTAACTTACGTGATTTAACACTTTGTTAAAAATTAATTACTTATTCCAAAGCAACACCTTTGCATCTCCAGTCAAGATGCTAGAGTGTATAACAAATATGCTTGGAGTCTGCCAAAATTGGCATTCCTGATCTAAATGAATTCCTGAACTAAGAAATAATAAGAAAAAAGACTTTTAGGCCACTTTATATATCAACAAAAGGAAAAGGAAAAGAACAGTATTTTTAAAAAGCCATTTCACTTCTAACTTCCTTAGAAAGCAAGGAAATAGACCCAGCTGAGATAGAAAGCATAGAAAAAATACTAATATAGTAAAACTGAGAAACTTCTAAGAGCAGCATAAGCAGCCCACATCAGTGTCAAAATTATATTCAACAATTGGAAAGTCCCTGAACTGTGAATAAGTACAAACCTGATTCCTTCTCTTCACCCACCTCCAAATTTCACCTCGTCAGGGTTTGGTATGCAAGATTTTTTTTTAAACTGCATGCATATTACTTGCATACTCCTAGAATGAAAAAGCATTGGAAATGGTATTACCCCCATGACAGAAGGCAACTCTTTGACAGTCTTCCCTTCATCCCTATTGGCTGTCACTCAGAGATTCTCTGCTTTGTGTAAACGAATTAGCTTCCCCTCTAAGAGCAAAGAAGAGACTCTTGCAGCTCTTCTCTAGCTGCCCAAACCTATCTGCATACATCCAAATGGATAATTTTCCTTCTTTTTCC
>ML675604.1:52418722-52479257 GCA_007922155.1 Mesoclemmys tuberculata
CAAACCTATCTGCATACATCCAAATGGATAATTTTCCTTCTTTTTCCCCACCCTCATCAACTTGTCTCCAGTCAGACAGGCTAAGACTAACTCCTAATTACTTCCATTTTTATGGGAGAGCAGAAAGTGCTGATCCTACCCGTACATGAGGAATTGATGGAGGGAGGATTTGTTTGGTTGTTTTTTTTGTCACCTAGTGGGAATTGAACCTCTTAAAATCATCCTTATCGGCCTTACGGCTGGGCTAATCCCAGCATTACTTAGCCATTTGAAGCATAGGGTTACTCTTATATGGACGGGTTAGAAGATTGTGGAAATAGGAGTGCAATAGGAACTCACATCTCACACCCATAACAGTTATATTAAATCTCAACTTAGCATCAGATAGGACAGCCAGCATCATTATCATGTTACAACAGTGATCATAGCCACTTCCTTTTTTTGTTTGCTTCTCTTTCAGTTCTTAGGCACTGGGACACTCAAGTTTAAAATGAGTTAATCTACATTTCCTTATCTGTTACTTATACCCTGAGTTATTAAAACACATTCAAAATATCACTTATTTTTCACTTTTTTTCCTTTCTGTATCTTACTCAGTTTGGAAAATAAAAAAAACTAGCCAGTTTCACTTCTATTTCTAGCTGGCTTCCTTTATTGATTCTAATGCACCACCACAATGCTTCCAGGGAATGGCTTAAATAAAAAAAGTGCTTTCATTTAAAGTCAAACTTTAATGAAGACGCTTCATGCTAATTTTTCCTCTCAAAACATGTTGGGCCAAACTGCCTGATGAGAGTCCCTTTAATCTACGGACTACATTTGTCAAAAGAGTGAACAGACGTGAATGTCCAGAGAAAGACTGAGCCAGCTGTGGTGGAATGTTAATGCCATCCCTCTCTCCCACCAACTGTAGAGCTATTGCCTGAGGGAACAGCCCTGTTACATGTAGGGCACTACTCAGAATTAAAGCTTTACTTAAGACTACTTGTATGTGATCTGATATGCTTTTAAAAATTGATTTATGATCCAAGTTCAACAGAATACATGTATATGAGGCTCACAAATTTTAAATATGTTATTAACTGAGACTTTTTACCTGCCAGGACCTGAGGTAAAGGTACTATCTCTCCAAGAGCTCAGGAGATCACTTGCTTTAAGACTTTTTTGCAGGGAAAACACCCAGATCTTAGGTCTTGGCAGCTAAGTAAAGAACTGAATTTTTGTTTAAAAAATTGCAAATAAATATAGTCGGTCTTCACTTAGCCTCTTAATGATTTGGAGTCCTAAACAGGTTGTTGGCTTTCTTAGACACTTTAAATCACTTTTTAAAAATCTTACACTTTACGAGTTTGAGTCTTGTTTGGTTCTAGCCTCATCCATTTAATTACCTGTATTTCAAAGGTGCGATTTTTCTTCTGTTCCAACCTTAAGGATTTAATTCCTCCTTTCACATGGTTGGCAGATAAAATCTATTCTTTTCCTATGAAGGCAATGGAAGAAAGTTAAGATAGAAGAAGGGCCTTGAAAATGAAAACTAGTAGTTTGCTTGGCGTAATAGAGAAAGGGGAACCAATGTAGTGATGCAAAGAGGGCTGGCATAGTCAAAGTGACAAGCTAGGGAAATAATCTTTGCAGCAGCATCTGGAATGGGTATAGCTAAGGCAAACTCTCATTTGTCAAGGCCAGAGAAAAGGACATTGTAAGGCTATGTCCACATTACAAACTACTTTGGTATAATTATTCACACAGGTGTGAATAATCCTCACCTCTGAGTGATGTAAATTATACTGAGCTAAGCACTAGCGCGCATGGTGCTATGTCAGCGAGAGGAGTGAATCATGGAAGCCAAGGGAGAATAAGATATCAAAAGAGCATGGTCAATGGCATCAAAGACAGCTGACAGGTTGAGATGAATGAAGATGGAGTACTGGTTCTGAGTTTAGATGCTTTAGTGAGGCATTTCACTGAAGTGCAAGGGGTAGTAGCCATATTGGAGAGGGTCCAGGATAGATTTGGAGAGAAATTCCAATACCTATTATGGACAGTGCATTTTGTGAGGCAACAGATAAAAGGAAGATGGGATGTCAGTTGGAGAGAACAGTGGGGTCAAAGGTGGGATGATTTAAGATGGGAGAGACTAAAGCATGCTTGTATTATGAGGCAAGAGAACTGGGGAAGAGTAAGAGGTGAAGGAGATGAGGGGATGAGAGTCAATGCAATTGAGATCAGCAAATGTGATGGGGTCAGTGAAGATGCTAGCGGATAAGAGCAGACAAACTTCTGTATCAGTGACAGGGAAAAATGAGCTGTTGCAGGGAAAAGGAAGGTGAGGAAAGGGTGAAGGTCTTATTGCATTTTTTTCAATTTTTCTCTGAAGAAACTGATGAAATAGTAGACTACAGAGAAAAATGGAAGAAGGGGGAGTTGGAGAGTGTTTGAAAAGGGAATCAAAGGTGAAAAAAAGACAGCTGGGATTTCAGATGGGAAATAAATTATGGTGAAGTTGGAGTTGCTTAGGAAGATGACAGAAGGAAAGGATGGGGTAAATGTCAGAAATGGGAAATACTGAAGTATTATTGTGACCAAAGATTATAACTATGTAGTGGTTATATCTTTATTAACACTTCTGAAGTATGTAATTTTATTTAATTATATTGGTTAACATTGGATTAATACCTCTCATTGGGCAAGATAGCATCCTAGACAGATGTTGATTCCCTCTCCCCACTCCCACCCCAAGTGCAGAAGGTCTGATTACCAGGTGTGACTAAAATAAGAGGTCAGTTCTTAAAGTTTAAAATTATTGAAGTGAAGCTAGAGAAAATCTTAGCTAACTTTAAATTTTTTTTTAATGGTGGTAATGTTGAAAGGTAAATGGAAATCTTTCCAATGTGTTTAGCAAACATACCAGCTCAAGATCAGAACTTACAGATTTTCATCTATTGGTCTCTGCAAATAAACCCCTGCTGAGGACAGCATCCTCCATTCTCTAGAGAAACTTGCATGGGGAAAAGTGGGGAAAGCGGGCTATCAGACAATTCTGATTCATAAAGTACTTGGAGCTATGGGAAAAGAAAGGCTGACTGACCTACCCTTTTTTTAAAAAAAAGATCACTTCAGAATAATTATGGTCACTCTTTGCTACTTCAGACACAAGTTTTTTGTTATGACTTTTATGGCCCTTTATGATTATCCCTGACTTATCCTCAGATGTATCATCTTACTGTGCTGTTGACTCCCAAGTAAAGGTGCAGGCCACTTCTACACATCCCTCGCTGCCCAGTATGACGCTACGGCTGTTCCCATCTTAGTTTCCTCAAGGGGAGCAGGACTACACTCACTTTAAACACACAAGACAAGAGGGTACCAACACGCTATTAATAAAATACCATGTACCCTTTCAATCAGATTCCAAGGCAGGCATCATTGTAACAACAGTTCATCAGGACATGGGTTCAGGGGTCCCCAAACTTACAGTCCATACGAATATCTCTGAATCAACTAATTTCTCTCTCAAGATATCTGATAAACAACTCCCACCCACTACAACCTACATGGCTTTTGCTTTCCTTGTTCCACTTCCTGTTCCCCTCTATGTGTCTCAAGCCCCTTGGTGGGGTAGGGCCTTTTTTATTATTTCCAGGCTGCAGGTGCTGCCCTGTCCCTTAAAGAGGTAGTATAGTACCCCTTTCCTGATGCACTCTTTTAAATCCTGCCTTTGCACTGTCAACAATGTCAACCTCTATCATCAACTGTCCCATTATGCATGGAAAAAATTCCCCATCAAATCAACAAAGTTACCACCTTATCCTCTGCCATGACACCTGCCAAACACTGACAGCTAGCTAAGGTTGGCTAGGCAGGTGGCAACCTCAGACTATTGGCTAATATGTAAAATATGATTTACTTTTCCCTTGTCATCCCAGAAACATCACTTTTGTTCAATGAATCTACTTTTTGCTGCTCATTATAAACAAAGACTGTGCGTTCACTGGACAGGGACTTTTTTTCTCATTACTTGCTTGTACAGCATGTAGCAAGATGTGGCCCTGAAGCTTGATGTAGGCTTTTTAGTGCTTTTGTAATGTTAATGAATCCTAAGCAATGTGAAAACATAAGTTCATAGCCAGGCCAGTATCAGAAAGTCCTAAATATACTAGGCCTACAAAGGAGACCTCAGACAAACATCATGAAGACTAAACATTACAGTTTTAGAGACTAAATTACTTTGAGCTCTCAAATATTTTAAATACTTTATTAATTTCTGAAAATGTTGTTCTCAATGTTGTTCTCAATGTAAGTAAAAGAAATTTGTCTTAATTGGATCCTCTAAATTGAATTTTGGATTACGGTTAGTGTTAGGATTCAAATCCTGTAATCTGCACCTTGTCCTTACTGAACTGATTCTCAGTTAAAAATAAAACCAAAAGGGGCCTTTTAAAAAAATATTGGTTGTATGTAGTCATATAGCATTAATCTTCTGAGAACAGCTCGTGACGTGGTGGTACCCAGATTCAGCCTGAAATCTAGTGTAAATCTAACCCTATTCTGAACTCTTCAAACCATCCCTAGTTTCAGCCAGAAATCACAAATCTGTATCAAATACCAATTTCAAAATGGGCATGGGAATTGAAAATATGTCTACCTTTGACTAGAGCTTTGCAAATCTATAGCTATCCACTTTATTTCTGCAGCTATCCACATCTGCGGACCATGTTTGCAGATCCTGGATCAGATGTGGATACAAATTTTGTAACTGCTCAGGGCTCTACCTACGGAGCCTATATCAGTATAGTTATGCCAGCATAGTAGCCCTGTAGTGTAGACACAGCTTATGGCAGTGGCTCTGAAACTTTCCAGACTACTGTACCCCTTTCAGAGTTTGCTTTGTCTTGCATGCCCCCAAGTTTCACCTCACTTAAAAACCACTTGTTTACAAAATCAGACATAAAAAATACAAAAGGGTCACAGCACACTGTTACTGAAAAATTGCTTGCTTTCTCATTTTTACCATTTAGCTATAAACTAAGTCAATTGGACTATAAATATTTACATTTCAGTCTATAGTATATACAGCAGTATAAACAAGCCATTGTATGAAATTTTAGTTTGTATTGATTTCGCTAGTGTTTTTTATGTAGCCTGCTGTAAAACTAGGCAAATATCTAGATGAGTTGACGTACCCCTTGGAAGACCTCTGGGGGGACATGTATCCCTGGTTGAGAACCAGTGACCCGTAAGAACGTTGTTGTTGTAGGACCACCTCCCTGACCCACTGTGGCTATTTCAACCGATGCCATCTTCTGTCAACTTAGCTGTGCCTGCACTGGGGGGCTTGTAAGCACAGCCAGGTCTGTCAGGAATGTAGTTTTGTCACACCTCTGATGGAGGCCGCTATGCCAACACCAGTTAAATGTAGATCAAGCCGAGGAGACACGGGTCTAACCCTTCTTGATAGCTATGCTGAACTCATTTATGACTGGATGTTTCCTCTCGCGACGTTGTAAATGGCCTTCTGGGGATGTGCTGGGGGCGACGGTGACTCAGGATTGTGCAAGGCCTCCTGTTCCTACCGCCAGGCTCTGCCACACGGTGCCTTCCCAGAGCCCAAGAGGGCCACGGTAGGGCACAAGCGCAACGTCAGGGCACCAAGCAGGGGTCAGGGGACACCTGCAGCTCTCTGGCCCGCTTGGTCTGGCGGGAGGAAACCACAGCACGGCCTGCGGCTGCCCGCACCTCGTTCGGGGCGGAGGGTGGCCCGATGTGGGGGTGGGGAGTGCACGGGGGGGCGTTCTCCGCCTCGGCGGGGGCGGGGGGACCCCAGCTCCGCCCCTTCGCCGGACACTCTGAGGCGCGACCGGCTCCCTTCAAGCAACGCCCACCCTGCGGCGGGGCGCGAGGCCGGGCCGCGCTCTGCAGCGCGACACTCAGAGCCACGCCCCCCTCCGCGGTGCCCAGGCCGCGCCGAGTCCGACCGCAGCCACTCAGCTCCCCTCCGCCAGCAGCTCGTGCCAGGGCCGGTGATTGACGAGCGAGCCAGCCACTCCCACCTACGCCCGTAGCCCAAGCAGCGAAGAGGCGGGACTAGCCTTGGCCAATCGGGAGCAGCGGTAAGTGGAGGAGGGCGGGGCCACCGCTTGAGTGGCAGCTCACGAGATAAACAAGATCCAGCACCAGAGTCCTTCCCCTCCCCCACAGCCACAGCTAGAGGGCTCAGGCGGCAGCTGCGGCGCAGGGACAGAGAACGGTCTCCTCGCGAACCTTCTCCTGCCGGGTGCCGCCGCTGCACCCGCCCCTCCGGCCGGTAACGTGAAGAGTCAGCAACTTCCCAGCGCCGGTTGAAACGCTCAGCAGCCCAAGGAGCGCAGTGCGCAGGCGCGACAGGGCGTGGGGTGTTGCGTGGCGTGCTGGGAGTTGTAGTTCGCGCGCCCGCGCCCTTCCGTCGAGGCCTTCAGACCCGCGCCGCCAGCTGCACTACTAGTCCCAGAATGCCCCGCGCCACGCTGCGAGCCGCCCCAGTTGAAGCGGGTGGCGGCGGAGCGGACCCCCCAAAAAAAATCCAAAACAAGGAAATGGTGCAGGGAGGGGGTTCCCGGCGCTGGGGGCGCCGCTGATCCCGCCGCGTCCCCCTGCCCCTCCCCTCCCCCATGGGTGAACGACATGGACTACGAGTTCAAATCCAAGCTGGCGGCCGAGCGCGAGCGGGTGGAGGATCTGTTCGAGTACGAGGGCTGCAAAGTGGGGAGAGGCACCTACGGGCACGTCTACAAAGCGCGGCGCAAGGACGGGTAAGGGGGCTCCTGGCTCGCCCCCGACTCTCTCCCGCTCGCCCGGGGGCGGCAGTGGCGCCGCGACTCTCGCCCTGGGGGCCCGGCCGCAGGTTCCTGGCCACCGTCTCGGCCCTGCCGGTTCGCGCTGAGGGGGTGTCCCCGGTCGCCATCGGGGGCTGGCGCCGGGGGAGGCTGGTTTCCTGTGGCCCCCGGGGGCGGGGGGTGACGGTGACAACGAGGGTGGGTGGTGTTGGCTGCCGCGCCCCCTGTCCGTGGGAACGCTCCGAAATTTCGCCCCCAGGGAGGGGGCGGAGCGCGGCTGGGGGGGCAGTTGTGGGGCGAGTCCTTGGGGGCTCTGGGGGTGGTAAGCGAAGCGGGTTGGGAAGGTGGGGGCGGCTGTGTTTGGGGGGGGCAGCGGGAGAGAGGGGAGAGCCTGGGTTGAAAGTGGTGCTGGCTTGGGGGGGGCAGCCCTAGGGTGAAAGTGGGGTGTGTGAGGGGGGTGGGCAGTATCAGGGTGGCTGGGGACTAGAGAGCCCTGGTGTGAAGGTTGGGGGGGAGTAGAGGCTTGAGACTGTTAGCTGTGTTAGCTGTGGTGGTAAAAAGTGTGTGTGTCTCAGTGGCCCTTTTTTTTTGCAAAAGATGGGCACTAGCAATTTTCCTCCCCATGCCACCCCTGTAACTTTACTGTTTCACTTGAAGTCATGAGTGAGGGTGAGGCAAATAGAGAAATAGGCTAAAGACACAAACTTTTAAAAAAGTTGTGTAAACATTGTACCAAAGTAGAAAACTCAGCTTTCAAAAAATGTATTTACAAAACATAACTTTGCGTGGTGGTGGTGGGGAGATGCACAACTCTACAGGCTGATATATCCACCTTAACATGGCTCATAAAAGGTGCTATTTAAGCACTTGTGTTCAGGGCCCCAAGCAGGGCCTGAGTGTTTTGACAAAACTAACAGACAAACAGCCCCCTCCCATACAAATACATCAACTTCAGGAGTATTCTAGGTATATTGATGCTAGCCTAGTTTGTTCTGTATGGGCCGAGTGGAGGTTTCAGTCCAGCATCGCTTCAAATCTCTTCTTTTGGTTTTGAATACACTTTTTCATCATCATCCCAGAGTTGTTAATGCTGTGAAATTTGTTAGCTGCTCAGTGATGGTGTTGGTGGTTAGTGTCCCTTTATGCATTTTGTGATACAGTTGATAGCACAGTCTAGTAGAAGTTGAGTAAGGTCATGCTAAAAAGTCAGGTGTTATTGTTATGCTAGTAGAGAAATCAAAGTAACTCACTGAGTGTGAGGTTTTTAAGTATAGAGAAGCCCCTAGGGGTATTGTGTTTTACCTGTGAAGCTTTGACACCTCCAGAGTTAATCAGTAATTTTTTTTAAAATCCAAAAGCCTGATTTGCTGTGGGTACTTCTACTTTTCTAGTCTTTACTGTGTAGAACTGTGCTGTAGTTTTTAATGTCTGGTAATTGTGTATGACTTCGTACTAGCTGATATATAGGCTCTGAATAAGATGTGTTGCTGTCCTGCCTATAATGCTGCACATATGGGATGGTACTGCCCTAGCTAGTTGTTACGATTCCTTGCTTGTCTCATTTCACTGTATTGCAGTTCTGTGATTTAAAACTATAAAATCTCTAAGTTTTAAAAAAAATCATATGTTGATCCGCACTTTAAATAACATTTATATTCACTGGAGAATATAATAATTTTGAACACCTCTTATTCAAGTCAATCAGACTTATAGGAACATAGGATAGTTCCTGTTCAGTATTTTTTTAACAGAACTACAGGGTGTGTGTGGGGTGGGGGTGGGGGAACGGGGCATTTATAGAACTGCCTTATGCATATTCAGTTTTTAAATACACTTGTAAGTTCTTATCTTTCCACAGATAACTAAATCTATGTAGACTTTCCAACAGTATAGTCAAATGGAGTTTTGGAAAAGCAACAGGATGTTAAAAATATAAACTGATTATCATTTACATTCCATTATCACTATACAAAGGAATGACTGAACACGGAGTTTTCTGTACAGTGTGGTGCTGTGCAGGGCAATCAGCATTTGGTTCAGTTTTAACACATTCTTCTGACCTCTTGGTAGAGGTAAATAGCCTATTAGAGTAATCTAAATTTGCAAGACACTAAATTGTTAGGATATCATACTGATGCTAATAGTTGAGAGAGAGAGAGAGAGAGAGAGAGAGAGAGGACTGAGAGTCAAGAAATCTGATTCCAGCTCTGAAGCTTGCTGCTGTAGCCTTCAGCATAAAGTCTAGTTAACTTCAAAAAGAGAATGTAAAGGAGTTCCAAGTACTACAGCTGACTTGAGCTCCTCTGATAATTTTGGTGATTTTATAATTACATTTTCCTTTTTTATGGCTCTTATCCTTGTTACCACATGAAAGGTTTTTGGAAACAGTAAGAAATAATAGTTAAACTGACTACTCTCAGTGCTCTGAAACACAAGTAAACTGAAAAAAATCTTTGTTGTAGTAATCATTGGAGTTACTTGTAAAAATTGGTTTTAAAAAAACAAAAACCCTGAACTATAATTTTTCTGTCTTAAACTTAAAAGTTGATTGTGTCCCTTCAGTTTTTCCATTTGTAATTTGGGAATATTGCTTTCCTACTTTAAATGAGTCTTGGAAGGATTAGTTAGTTAATGCTGGAAAAGCATTATAAGGGACTTGTACCTAGAACCAATATAATTTTAGAAATATTGGCAGAAAATAAAATGAGACTGAACCTGGAACAATGGTAGCTAATACATCTGTGTGAGAAATAATTTTAAAAAATTGAACAGTAGGGAAGGGACCTGGAAAGAAGTGATGATGAAAAGGACGTAAAGGTAATAGTGGACAGCAAATGGAATATAAGCTGACAGTGTAATATGGCAAAAATGCCAATATGGCTTCTGGCCTGCATAGTCAGACGCTTCACTTCATGGAGCGTGGGGCTAATTGTCATCCCTTTCTACATGGCACTAGGGAGACCACAACAGGAACCTATTGTACAAGAGATGTCACCAGATCAGAAGTAATTTGAAGAGTAACCAAAATGACTAAAGGGCTGAAATGATTGACTTACTTATGGACAAAGCTAACAAATATCTTCATAGAACGTGCTCACTGCAACTAGATGCAGAGAGTCCTTGTCTGGCCACAGAAGGTGGGGGTCTCTTTAAGGAGCTACTCAAAGTAATTGTGAGGAGGGGGAAGGGAGAACTCATTTGAACAAAGTGGGGGGTGGGAAGGGAAGTGGCAGGTCCAGGGATGGGGACACACTAGCTGTTCATGTGTCTGGGTTGAAGGTGGTATTTATATCAGAAACAGGTGCCTGTACTAGTTACGGAAGAGACAATTCGAGGGTAAACAGGAATTGGAAGAAGTTTTTGTGGGAGGCATCCCCTTAGGAAATTGGGGGAAGGGGGCTTGAGACTCCCAACATCTGGTTGTGACGTTCCCCAAGGTACAATCTGAACTGCTGTACAGTTGAGTCTCCTCAGTTATCCAACCTGGGGTGCCTTTTACATTGCTTTTCTGTGAGAACAATCACTCTTGGCCTGCTCTCACACAGCCTCCTGCATGTAAATTACTCCCAGCTATACTGCAAGAGTGCCAACCTCTCTTGAATTACACTGCAGAGCAACACCATCAAATTCCCAGTCCCAGATTTCCCCCAGAAACATATCTTATATTGCCCAGCCATCTTCTGGACAATACAAGCTTCTTTAAAGTTGGTCATTTATTTAATAGAAAAATATATGCACAAGTCCTGTTGTCTCAAATGGAGTTTCTCAAAAACAATTCAGTCCAGGCGTATTGGTTTAGATAAAAACAATGAAGCACGTTTATTAACTTCAGAAAGCTAAATTAAGTGATCACAAGTAATCATGTGTAAAAGTTAGGATTGGTTATAAAGAAATAAAAGGTAAAATCTACCTAACCCCTAACTTAACAAGCTGAGGGCATTCAAAGCAAAAATCTCTCAACACATGTTCTAGCACTCTTACTGGCTGAATTCCTTTCTGCCAGGATCCCTTCACAGTCCAATGATGCTGTGTTTGTCCTTCAGGATTTGTCAATGCTGTGAGTAGAGATGAAGGGAGAGGTGATTTGGGGTTTCAGTTCTCTCTCTTTTCTCTCCTTTGAGAATCATCTCCATTTGAGGTTCAGGAGACAGAAGGTCTGAGGGGGATGGGAATTTCCAGCTGTTTCTTTGCCAAAATGTAGATTTCTCATTCGTGTCCTTTTTCCTGCCAAAGAATGGCCATTTAACCTTAGTTTATTTGATTTTGTTTGATTTTGTTGACCTTGACAGAGGCCTTTTGCCTTTGAGGAACTGGTTTGTGCCTGCTTTTCTAAAGTTGGAACATGGCTTAGTAATTTTATACAGTAGACTCTAATAACTTTACAATAACAGTGTTGCCACACATTTCACCAGGACAATAATGATCAGCAAATTGACTTTTCAAATGATACGTTAGGAGGCATATGTAGTACAAAGTTCATCATAGTCTTGTAGAAAGGATGAACAGACGGTTACACTGGTACAGTGGGGAGACAACTCATCTTTCTCCCAGTCTCTCCCCTTAAGCCTCCGACAAAGGGAGCATGGCAGGATCCTATCAATGGCTGCTGGAACCAGGTTGGAAAGAGGGAGGACTGACAGCAGTCCTCCCAAATAAGCGTAAATGATGAAGGAAATAAGGATGACCTGCATGGTATGATTTACTGCCAGGTGTTCCCATATAAATTAAGTGAATAAATATGCATCCTAATTAAACCACATCATTGTGTCTAATCTTTCTTTCTGCATGGCCAGGATGTTAGTTTCTGGCATCAGTTTTTATACAAGGATCCTTAGTGATGAAAGAAAGACTTTTACCAATGTTGGTAACAGAAACCCAGTACTGATGCTTATTTGGGGTGCACCGAACACCATGGTATTTGAGGCTCTGTGATAGAGGATGTCTCCTCTAGCAGCTCTCATAGATTGCTCTTCAGAATTACAAAGGCCACTGAAATAATCTTGTACAAAATAAAATCTCATTTCCATGCTGCTTGTATTTGGTTTACTATCACAAGAGGCTGAACGCATTCAATACTTCCTAGCTTTGCAAACATTCCACACAGTCTGTCACTTCATGTTTCATGAAGCTTATAAACCAAATTTTTGAAACAGTAAAATGTTATATGTCACTTGGCAAGCTGTTCCATAAAGTGCTTGTAAAAGTGGCTGCATTGCTCTGATCTTGATGATATATTTGGATATGAAGGGAGATTCTAGGCCATGGCATTCATTGCATTTGACTTCAGCATGTGGTGGCATGTCTAGGGACCTCATCAATTTCCTTGAGAAGTTAAGCTTTAATAGAAAAAATTAGGGCTAAAATCAAACAATGACAATGGGCTCACTTTTAAAGGTCTAGAGCACCTGCTAAGCCTCGCCATTTACTTCAGTAGGATTTGTGTAGTCCTCAGCACCTTTAGAAAAACCACATCCCTAATTAGATGCCTAGTTATGTATTTGTCTAAAGTTAAGTCAAAATTTTCCAAAGGTAGATGCTGAAGTCTGTTTGTGAAGGCAACCATCTTTATATTACCTGATGCAGTGCACCCTTTCAAAGTCTGCACAAAGACTGAACTGATAGCTTAGAAAGATAGTACAGAGGTGTTGCTAAATCTGATCAGTACAATTTAAATGTCAATATTAACTTTAATTTTCCATCACGCTAATGGAAACGTCCAGTAACTGGGGTTTTGGGTAGAGCTTGGCTGTGACACTACCACTTTTTTCCAGTTTTGAACCCTTAATGAGTCCTTTTCTCCACAAAAAGATCTCTTCCCAAATGCTTATTAATTTGTGCTGCAGCTGAGAAACCTAGTTTAAGATGGCTTGTTCACATTTGTCCAACAAGGAACAATATATGTGGAGAACACTTCCCAACCACATCTACAAAAGTGTGACTAGAACACCAGTCTTGCATTGATTGGTGTTACTGGTTTTTGCTTCAATTTCCTTGTTAAGTGCCTTGCGATGTCTTGATGAGACTGAGGCCCCGTCAGAGTCCCCACTTGGAGGGTGGGGGGAAAGGGTACACTTTACCGGGGCCCGGAGTAAGACCCCGGGGGAGTCTGGCCCAGGCTGCAACCCTGATGGATGTGTGTGTGGGAGGGGACCCATGTTCCAAGTTTTTACTGGGCCTGAAAAAAATGCTTGGGCTCTGGCCACAGTGGTGTGCTTAACTGTTATGAGCTTTCAATCTGGCTTCCCTCACTACAGGGGAGAAAACGTTTTTGGGATGTAATAAGAATCTAGATTTCTGGTTTCATCACATGACAAAAGATTTTCCTTTTACACTTCAAGAAATATCAGTCTCTAGCCTCTGTGTCAGAGGCAAATAGTGCTATTTATTTATTTTATGTAGTTTGTCTGTCTTGCTTATTTGGTTTGACCAGACAACCTAATCTCCTAGAAAGATAATATTGTTAATTCTTGGGTGAATCAGGACAACAGGCAGACCAACGGGATTCACAAATCAAATAGACAGTGTCCATACCATTTTTAGATTTGTAGTTGAAGTAGTAGCTACAAAAGCGGAAACTGATGCTGAGGATTTCAAGTAAATAATCTTTTTAATCATGGTCAGTTCTTTATGTAAACCTTTATGTAAGCCCAGTGCCTTGAACTAGCTTGCTCTCTCCTTAGATGTGGTGATGTTACATGTTCTGAACTACTTTACTTGGTTGTTCATTAACTGCCTTTGGACAACTCTTAGCGAAGGTAAAAACAAAATCGCTATCAAACAGTAATTACTGCTTACATAATATTTTTACTCCAGAGGACTCAAAGTACTCTACAAAGGTGGGTAAATAAATTATACCCATGATGTGGGTGCAGAGTGATTGTGACTTGCCAAGGCTGATTGATTTAAACTACCAAGTGGAAGACTTGCTTTAAATAATTGATTTTGATCAGCTTTTCCATTTGTATATTTCAGGTATTTTCTAAAAAAAGGTGCATTATTATTGGTTGGCATAACCATAAAACATGTTGATTTACAACTAAATAGAGCCTTTACACTAGAGTTGGTATATCTTTTTACTGCCTTGGAGAGTACACTAACTATATTAATTATTTAAGCAATTGTGTAGCTTAACATTTTCAGATTAATTGTACATTTTTAGTATGTTAGAAAATGGTGAATTATATTATTGCTTATTTACTAGAAAATTAGCTTTTGCTCATGATTTGTTAAGCTGCTTTAGGACAGAAACTAGAATTTAATTAAACACACTGCAGCATTTATTTTTATTTAAATGTTTTAACAGATAAGTTTAGGCTTTTCCATAGTTTGTATTAGATACAGATTTCATTTTAAATAGGTTTATTTATAAAGAAATATTTATTGTAATTTAAATAATCAAAAAATCCAATTTAAAGAAAAATCCAGTTTTTATTACAAAAAAAAATCATTGTTTTTTATCCACCCAGTGACTTGTCCAAGGTCATAACACAAGTTATCAGAAGAGCCAGGACGGAATTCAGGCTGCGCAGTTCACCCACTTATGTACTGTTCACTGCCTTGTGCTGCTTCAAAAGGCTGTCTTGCCTTGTGACATGTTGAATGTGCAATGCTATTTACTTTACCATAGTAAAATTTCCTGTGTTGCCGCACACAGTATATTAGTTGACTTTACATTTGTGTAAGTCTGTTTGTTTAAATCACCCTTTGTAACTTGTCTGAAAGAGTAAGTAAATTCCCCTCAGCTCTCATGTAATGTGATATGACAACTCAAGATTGGTTCAGCTGTATTGCCATCTAATTCCCTTCAAAAATCAGGCCACAATAGTATTTGATGTATTGTGATTCGTGTTTGTAAGGCACAAGTGTTTGTGTTTGGGGGAAATACTAAAATAAGATTCTCCTTCTCCCTCCATTTACGCATGAGAAAATTAGGAGAGGCTCCACCAATATTTCTGTGGTGTGGGGGGGCTGGCCGGGGAGCCTTTAGTGGCATTCAGCTGTGCAGGTGCAGAGCACAGCGACCCCCAGTGCAGCCCAGCCATTCTGCCTACCCCTCCCGCCCCGGGCACACTCAGTGGCTGGCCAGAAGCCCCTCTGACCCTGGTCCCAAGCATTTAGTGATAGAGTTACTGAAGAGACAGAAGGGAGGCTCTTAAGGAATTGATAAGTTACCAGCCTATGGCACAGAGGATAATAGAGTTTGCCAGTTACGTTAGAGAAGGGAGAAAGAAAAGTCTTTGAGAGTCAAAATGTGTTCACTTTTGCTGTGTTCAGTTTTGAATCTGTGACAGCTGGATATCAAGGAAAGGTGTTGCAGAAGCAAGATTGAACTGGCGGTGGTCAGGAGCTGAATAGTCTTTCTATAACCTCTCCTCTATTTCCACACTCCCTTGCTCCCTCAGTTATACCTTAAAAATGTGATACAATTCAAACATTGAATGGGAAAATGTTTTTTCTTTACATTGTAAATTTTGCTTTCTGCTTCCCAAAGATGTATCCACTCTTGACCTTGCTTGCTGGCATTCAGGAATTGAAACAAAACCAGCATTTTTTTTAATATCTCAGGTTTCACCTTGGATGAAACAAAGTAGTAATTGACCTTAAAAAGTTTTTTGTTTCAGTAGTGATGTATTGGACTGAAAGAATGCTGAATCTACTTCAGGACAATTGTTTTCACAAAAGAATCAGTGAGCAGAAGTGGGGTAGTGTGGACACCAACAGCAAATGTAATTACTGTGGTGCCTGTAGATTGACCTAACTTAAGCCAACCTAATTTTGCAGCATAGACCTGTCCTAAGCCATCCTTATAAATTTACTTCCAGTTTTATCCCTATCTCTGAAAGGTAAAAAGGGTGTGTTAACTGGCAATCTAATACATTAAAAAAAAATTATTTTTTCATACTTTTAGGTAGTGTACTGACTGGATCCAAAGTGCCTATCTCAACTCTTGTGGTTTTAAGATGTTGTCTTATTATTTTTTTTTGTGTAAAATTCTTTTCTCTCATATTTGGTGTGTAAAATATCCCACAGGCAAATGATGAAGTTGAATATCTACAAAGTGCTGTTAAATACAAAGTAAACAAATTAAAAAATGAAGCATTATTTTAAAACAGAGATATAAACAAACTGTATTTCTAAAATTAATGGAAAAATTTCTAAGGTAAGGGCTACACTACAGACACATTTGTATATCTACATTGCTCAGGCATGTGGAAAAATCCACGTCCCTGAGCAACATATTTATGCCAATCTAAACTCCCAGTGTAGACAGCGCTATGTTGATTGGAAAGCTTCTCCCATTGACATAGCTACTACCATCTATTAGGGAGGTGGATTAACTATGCTAACGGAAGAAGTTCTGCTGTCTGGGTAGTAGTGTCTTCACTGAAGCGCTGCAGTGGCGCAGTTGTGCTGCTGCATTGCTATACATAAAGGCAAGTTGTCAATATGACTTGTAAGTTGGCCATATCCCAGGGGAGTGGGTCAAGCATGAGGGTGAGGAAAAACTAAGTGTATCCTCTGGTTGGTTCGTACTTCTGTGGCAATGCAAGATGGCTATAAATCCACTTAACTCTCTGTGCTTTCTGACTGCTTTGCACTGCTCCATGGTGGTGCATAGCACTGAGTGCAACAATGCTTCTGATACTAAAAATTTAGTTGGAAAAAGATTAAGGTTAAGGCTGTGTATCTTCAAATCATAAGTTGTGTGTGGTAGTACTCTTTACATTTCTTGTTTAGTGTTCACATGTGAAATATTTGTTATCTTTAAAGATGCAAGGAAATTCCAAGAAGTATGTTTAAGGTGAAGTTAAAGTTGAGAATACCTATCAAGAATTTAGGATAAAAATATTACAGGGCTGTGGTAATTATCTTCACAATCATTATAAATTCAGAACTAAGGTTACACTTAAAAGATACCCAGATGTGTAAAGGTATGGAAATGCACAGTTAAGGAATCAAGCACCTTTTAACTCTGCCCCCGTAGGGAAACCATGGGAGAAAATGTTATGTTTTTAAAAATCCATTTATTCCAATATGGGACAACAAGCAGTTATATGATTTAGTTACATAATTTGGGATAATTACAATATAGTCTCTAATATTTTATCCTAAATTAATAATAACTTAACCTTAATTCCATTTTAATGTAGTTTTTCACTTGGGCATTTAGAAATGAAGGTAAAAGTATGTTAAATAGTGTACTGCACATGTATAGCATGGTAGACTTTTGATAGTGCATGATAGTGTGATGCTTCAGTTGCATAAATCGAATGATGTCTAACTGTAGCATGCTTAGTTATCTACCTTAGTGTGCTTTCTCCCTTCCTCGCGTTCCCCCTTTTCATGCTGCTCTGAAAGATTGCATAGGCTGACAGAGAGATACAAGCAAAGTGGAGTTCTGAAAGTGGATCCATAACTCATCATCATGAAATACAGATACACTAAGTTCTATTAAAAAAGCATGTTAGCGTAAAAGATGAGGAACTGCTTAATTCCAAGTACTTTGGTCTAAACATTAGCATCCAAAATACTGGCTTTAAAAAGAGCAATGCAGGTGCATTTCCTAAAATAGTACTCTTTGCTTAACAGTGTCTTATTCAGACAGGGAACAAAGAGCTCAGATCAGCTTACATGTTGTGTGTGCAATAATTTGGCTTCCATGGTGAATAATTGGAATACTGCAAATCACAACGTTGATATGATTTTAGTGTTCTGTTGTCCAGAATGCTAGTGTAATGGGCTAAAAATATTACCCTGGGTGTTGGTATTTAGAATATAGCACTTACTCTGAGTGAGTAGTTCATGTAAATGAAATAGTTTTAGCTAATACTTAGGTAATAATAATGGCATGCTACTGCGTGTGAAGGCTTGTGTTAACTGTGCATAAGGTGGACTTTAGTTCAAACTAGTGAATTTTTTTTTTACCTGTTCAGTTGGCTATGCCATGCAGTGCAAACTGAACATGCTGCGTTGCAAAAGACCTTGGCATGACTTTCTTGAATCAAAGCTCTTATATTTCAGGAAGAATGAAGGAAATGTACAGCCCTGGCTGAGTTCTTCCTTGCGGTCTGAGAGCAGGCTGCTGTCTTAGAACCAAATTTAGGCATCTTGTGTGCTTCATGCCTCCTGGTTCTGAAAAGCATCTGAGTCCAGGCTACAAGACAGGCATAGTCCTGCCTAGGATCCCTTCTTAGGATGTGGGGCCCAGTTGATGCAGGCCACAAGACCAGTGCCTAGTTGCTGAAGACCACAAGACCCCAAGTCTCCCAATAGTGTAAGCATGTCCTCCCTTGACCCTCATGAGTATTCTGGTTTATGATTTAACTCCTCAAACTACTTAAAGCCAAGAACATACAAACTTTGCAAAGGAACTTCTTAATTCTGCACAGTTAATTCATATAAATGTACAAGAGTTAATTCCTTTTCCCCTCTTTCAGGCTTCTGCCACAGATGGATATATTACAGCTAATAAGTCAGTAGCAAGTAAGTGATCTTTGGTTGGTAGCCTCTGTTGTTCTGCTAGGGCAAGGCTATTCAATTGTTGGTAGTTCTTGACATCCCTGTTTCAGTTTCTCAGACATCATTTATTTTTTGCCCTGTGTAGATTTTAATCCACACAGAAGGTCATAGTCAGAAATAGGGCTCATTAACTCGAATGGATTTAATAAATTTACATAGATTTCTCAAACGATCAGTGCTAGTTTCAGAGTAAATAATAGTTTTTTAGATGCCTTGATGCAAGAAGTAATAAGATCTTTTGCAGTGCAACTATTTCTGATTCCTGCATTTTCAGTATGCCTGAGTTATCTATCAGTGATTGTCCACTTCTCATATTGGATGCAGTCAATATCCAGGATAACTGCTTGTAAACAATTTTTATGAAAGGATGGAGTTATAATCTCCTTAATAAGAACAACTTTGCAAGTATCTCTGTGAAATTGAGAAACCATTGGGCTTTTTGATGCTAGTGCCATGAGACTTAGGTGTGAAGTCCCACTCTTGAATTGCTCTGATATCTGGTGACCAGTAGGGTACCAAGCAGTGGTTGAGGAGAAATGATTTTGTAGCAACAGGACATTGAAAAGCAGCACTAGGTGGAGGAGCTCCTGCAGGATAAATGAGAGAAAGAAGGGTGTCACCATATGACAAAGATCTTGTCTATATTAGAGAATATTGCAGGGCTGAATATCATTTGTTTCCCCTACTCAATTGAAATGTACTTTGTGTCCCCAAACAAGTGTGCCAGTGGATTGTCAGGGACTAAGTAACATCCTTTACCCTTTGATGTTGTTCCAGGCTCAATCATTATTTAGTACTGACAAATTTGGCACAGTCGTTTGGAGTTTCTAGCACAATTGTATGAAACAGTCATCCAACCACAGGAGGGTTGGTATTAGAAGTGGAGCCACCAGTTCTGCTCTATACTGCCTCATCTAGTGAACATTCTAGAATGCCCTTTGCTATGTCCCCTCTATCTGTATCACATATTATTCCCTCTCAAACTTCACTAATGGTCCTTGCTCACTCCATAAACCAGCAAAACCAGTGTGGTTTGCTGGCTGCAGGGCCCAGTCTGACAACTATAGGTAGTTCAAATAATTCTTGATACTCATTCCATGAGCATTCCGTACTAATTTGACCTAGATTATCTGAGCCTTATCAGAGGGGGGGTAGGTTTTACTAGAAACCTCAGATATTTAAATCATGATCAGATGCTGGTAGCTACATGGTTCTCGTGGGTTTACATACATTCCCAAAACAAAATTGCATGTATTTAGGAGTGAAGCCCTGATCTGATGTCTCAGAATTGCACGACCTGTCTTTGAGAGCAGAGAGATCCAAACTCTCCCCCACTCCCTTGGAGTCTCTGTTTCTATTGGTGTCTCCTTTTTAGCTTCTCCAATTTTCTAGTTATGGAGACGTATATACCTGCAGTTCTATTTAATGTATCTCATTTGGAGGCACCAGTTTCTTTCTTTCAACATTTATTAAAGAAAAATAAATCAGACTGCTTGTTTACAATGGCCTGTATATTCAACTGTGCTTGATGCAGTATGTATTACTGCTCTCCTTATTGGAAGGGGGTATCTCTTGAGCTACTCTACTCTTCCAGATTGAGATGCTTGTGATTATATCTTTAAAGAAGGAAAAACTACTTGCTTTGTTGTTCTGTTTCTTTGAAGATATAATCTTGCAGGATTCTCTGTGTTGCCCCAGTCCAATCAAGAGCTGTCTTTTGAGTTTATATTTAGAGCTCTGCATAGTTGTATGCTTTTCTTCAGCAAAAGGAACTGACAGCTGAGGGCACTAATGGGCTGTACTTTTGGCAGTGGATGATTGAAATGTTATATTTAGGTGGGGTTGAGGGCAGGGAAGGAAAGGAGGTGGGATTTGCAGCTCTTCTAAACTCTTTAGTTGTGTGTGTTCTTGGCCAGTCTTTCTTAGAGGTTTGAGATCAGCTTGAGAATCCTGTGAGTTTCTCAAAGGAGTAGAATTTCAAGGGAAGTAATTATCCATTGTGCGATACCTTTTGAAATTTCTTATAGAAAAATATTCAAGATGTTGGAAGTAAATTGGACGTTTCTTTCCTAAAAAAGAGGTTCAGTACTGTCCGTGTTTGGTAGCTTTCCATACCCAAATACTTGTATTTAATAAAGTGAAGTTGTTTTGTATTTATTTTGGAGGGGGTGGGATGGTTGTAATGTAGTATAAAAACTACACATGCAAGGAAATTCTGCATAATTCCGGTTCACTAATGCTATATATATATATATATATATATATATATTTTTAAACTTTGGATCACTTTGTGATCCATCCTTTTCTTCAAGTAAAACTCGAAACAAGAATATTCTCTCAAAATTGCAGACCTATTGTCTCTTGTCAGAAGTTGTTTCTATGTTCTGCTTATGGTAACAAGTATGTAGGTTGGCTGCTGCTGAATAGTACCCTCTGTCGTGGTTTCAGGAAAACTGCACCTGTATTTTGCCCTCTTTGGTCCCTCAAGGGACTCCACTTAAAGGTTTCTTGTTCCCAGCTGTCACCTCTCCTGGGCAAAGACCCACATCTTACTTGCTTCTGAACAGGGCTTTTAAGGGTGCCCAGCTCCCTGCCTTACACTGTGATGTTCTCAGCAATCAAGTGTGCCTAAAAGGCCAGCACCTGTTTTGCTTTCTGTCTGAGGGCTGTGACCAGCATGTTGCCAACAGTTATAAGTTACCACACAGCTCGTCCTAAGCAAGCACATTTATTCTTAAGGTGAAAGCATATAAAAATAAAAGAACCTGCATACATTCTAATAAGTACACCTTCAACTCTAGCATAGGCCACTGGAAGGTATCAGTTCTTCAAACCCAACAACTGCATTTTCCCTGGGGTTACAAGTTCATGTCAGTCCTTAGATAGGAAAGAAGAACAAAGGCCATGAGTCAGTTTAAGCTCAAGCTATTTATCCAAAAGTCCTTAGCTTGTTGGTTTCTGGAAGTCTGGTCTGAACCTTCCTTCCTGGGAGGTGGTATCTCTCTGGAGGTGTTATAATCTGAGTGATCTGCCTTAATCATCTCCGACTGTTTGCACTTCCTGAGGGAGCTGTGGTAATCCTCTCCTATGGAGTGCACACAATGATATATAAACCATTCATACACTTAATACAATGTGGTCTGGTCTCCCAGAGATATTGCTGGGAATTGCCATATCTGTCTCATACTCAATATCTGATAGTCTCCAATTCAGACCTTACCTTACCTTGTAACAAATTCTGTATATGTTAAAGGCTTGGGGACTAAATACTTCTTTGTCTCACACACTGCCCAATGGAAAAGCACTTACTATTGCTTACTGCTGTTTATACAGTGGTAGGTCATTGATGGTAGATACTGGTGCTGAATTCAATGAGATGCTTTGGATTCCGTTGTCTACCAGTATCCTCCAAAGATGGCAGTGTAGCACAGTATCAAATGCTTTTGAGTAGTCAATGAGGCATGTGATCAGTGGGTGATTGTATCCTCTACATTTTTCAATGATGTGACAAATATCCATTATTTTGTGACCTGCCCCTTGGCCCTCTCTAAAACCAGTTTGCTGTTAGTTCTGCTTCTGTGCTTCATTTCATACAATACTGGATTATGTAGAGCAGACCTTTGCTTTCATGAGGTATCCGGGAGATGGTACAATAGTTACTACACTCTGTTATGTTTCCGTTCTTTAGTAAGGGCAGAAAAATTCCATTCATCCAGTCCTTTCACCAATTTCTAGTTATCCATACGTTGTCATCCTCCAGTGTAGCTTTTCCTACAGACTTCCCTCTGTGTGTAGCTGCACTTGGATCTCCTTCAGAGTTTTGCTTTGCTAGAGAGGATGAGCACACCTTACAAGGGGCGTTTTGTACCCAGTTTGGAAGGCGCAAATTTTGTCCCCAAAGTCTGTGACTATACCACAAAAGGTAATTGCGGTGTTCTTATGGCTTTCATTGTTATGTTACTATACAAAATACACAACTTAATTTTTCACAGAATTTGGCTAATTTGTAATTGATATTAACAATTGCACAAATGTTTAACCAGCAACTCTTTATATTCCATCTGCTTCAAGTTTATCTATGTATTCTGTAAAATGTAGAATGCCTATTGACTAAACAAAAGAGAAAAGCATGTAAATATTCTGTGGCATGTACAACCGATTGTATGATATACATCATTTTAAAATTGAGAGTTGAGGTGGTAACTTTATTTTATTTATTTTAAGCTATCTAAGAAACTTGATACCAGGCTACTGTCTGTGGTTAAACTCATGGCTCATGTTAAGGCTTTCAGGGAGGAAAGTGCAGTTGACAAATTATTGGTAACCTTGTTCTCTGCAGAAATGAG
Organism: Mesoclemmys tuberculata; assembly: GCA_007922155.1. NCBI lineage: Eukaryota > Metazoa > Chordata > Testudines > Chelidae > Mesoclemmys > Mesoclemmys tuberculata. The sequence goes on from ML675604.1 coordinate 52,441,401, forward strand.
ACTGTTAGTCACTTAAATGGAAAAGGTAAAGCTTTTAATTTTTGGTGCAGTGCATGTAAGACACTTAACTCATTATAATCTGTAAGGAAACCTAGCTGAGAGTGGGGAGAGGAACATGTTTTGTTTTAAGAAAACTTGTTCTTTTACGGATATTTAATAACTTGTTGTTTTATCATACGTTCCAAGAAATCTACTTAAAATCTTGATAGTGGCATTAAAATACTTGGTAATCACCTCAGCTGTGAAAAAATGACATACAATTTGATAAGTATTGAGACAAAAGGTCTTCCATTCTATTTTAATATGACTCAACAAATAAATATAGCAAACCGAAGGGATATTACCTGAAAGCAAGTAGAAGAGTAACAGATTTTATTTTACTATAAAAAATAATTTTGTGTGGTTTTAGTTTGTACTCATTCTGTCTCAACTGTTCTGATGTGTATTTGTAATTTACAAGCCAGTCTGACACCTTAATATTGATTTAAATTCTTAATCTGTTTTATATGTTTAAAAAAATCAAATCTGGAGCATGCATTAGCAATGATGGTTAACCTTCCAGTTTGCAATGAGTGAAATTGGACCTGACCAGGCATCTATCTTCCATTCCAATCTCTGCCTCGGTGTTTTTCAGATAGGATAAACATGCAGTCTGTCTGACTCTGGCAGTGCACATTGCCAGGTCTTGCCGCCTCCTCATCAGTCAGATGGCAACCTGACTTTAACAGTTTCGGTACTTTAAAATCTAGTTTATCTACAAACTGCCTACATGTACATCCTTTATTAAAGCTAGTTGAAGATTGCAGAAGGTAATTTAACTGAGCTGGGTAGGCCTGGGATGGGAATATCAGTAGCCCCACTGCATGCTTTCTGTAGATACCCTTCTGACATCTCTAGGCCTGCAAGATGGGCCTCCTGTTCCACGTGGGCCACAAAGAGAGTATTGAAAGTTTTATGGGTGCTTCTTTCCTGTGGGTTTCAGTGCTAAAGTTCCCCCCCTTAGTTTGTTACAAATTGAATGAAGATGGGGATGTTATGATCTTCATAATAATTTGGAGAAGAATCTATATTCAGAATGTTCCACACACTTGTGGTCGTTGATAAGCAAATGAATAAGCAGTACAGGCTTCCTCATAAGATCAGGGTAGACCTAATATTTGGTGTTCCCAGAAAATTATATTCTACCCTTTCTGTAGCCCAGTATATATGCTAGGGATGCATTAGACTGGAAAAGATAGTATGCAGACTAAGCCAGTTATAGCTGAACTTGGTGTTACAACATACCTATTTACAGAATTGCGAAAGAGCAGGCAGATAAAGCTATTGGCATTCTTATTCCTAAATAATTAAACAAACTAGTCTTTATTGTTTAACTAAGAAAATTATTACACAGGATTCTGTGGAACTGGTGGCAAATGCATTGACCTTCTCTGACTTGGTCCAAAGAGCTTTACTGCTGAGGCCTTGATGTATAATTCACAGATAAATAGAAGCACATCACTCCTTTTTATAGGCAGTGTAGCACTTGATATTCTGCTTTTAACATCTTTGAAGTATAAATCAGTCTTCTTGCCACTTAATGCTTAGTATATATGATGCAGCAGTAATATTTCCCTTCCCACCTCCCTTATTTTAGGCTAATTCTTTCTCTTGTTCTCTTTGCTTCTCCTGAAAGGAATGCTTTTAGAATCCGTACGTTCTTCTTTGAGGCTGGGTCTACATTGATGGCGGCAAAAGGGATCTGGCAGAGTCAGTTTCATTTTAGCAGTTGTGACAGTTCTCTAGCTTGGTGATAGCCCTATGAATCTTCATCAAGAGATGATAGTAGCAAAGGCAGTCTCTGAGTGGAAAGGAGATTGAAGTACCAAAGAAGAAATTTTTCTGTTGTGTTCTACAACAGGATTAGAAAAACTGCAGCTAATAAGCTCTTTCTAATTAGCAAATAAAAACCCTACAAACTTGCTGGGATTGTTGATTGTATAGTAATATGAGGCCTTTATGGTCAATTTAGGTTTATCTATGATTCTTCTAGTCTAGAAGTTACTGGAGAAGAGGAAGAGAACAAGGTCAGTCCACTACTAATGGTGCTGGAATAAACAGTACAAAAAGACCTGGTTCATGAATGTCTTCTGCATTGCCTGCAAGGTTCTTTTTGCATAAATACTAGAGAAAGACCTTCTTTCAAAAAGTGCTTGTTTCCATACTAATCTGATGACTCAGGTTACTGGTCTGGCTCATGGGTAGGCTTTATTAAATCCAGAATATTTATCATAAGCACACAGCTTCTCTGTTGACTTTGTCTTGTCTTGGTTAAATCACTTTACATATGGAGAAACAAAAGAAGTGGATAAATATCTGTTTATGATGGGTTTTTTGAGACTTGTTCAGCTTTTGCAATAGACTTTCAGATCTTCTGGCAAGTTCTCTAGAAATGCAAAGTAGAAGAACATATAAATATGGTATTTTAAAGCATGAATTTTGCAAAATTTAGTAGTGAATCTGATTTATTCCTTGAGCTGTAAACATCTTTCTGAGTTCATAGATCCTGGTGGACAGAGGGACAAATTTACAAAAAGGCAGATATGTTGGTAGTGTCTGTTCTAAAAATGCAGCTGAATATATTTACCAAATGGAGAGCAATATCAGGCTTTAGTTATGTTCCTAATAGTGTAATATAATATCTTGTATGCAATTGGAATGTTTGTTTCCAACAGCACCAGCTCTATCTAATCTGCTGTCCTGTAGGTTTCCTCTATCTTATTATTTTAGTATAATGTTTATTTAACCAGACTTTTTAAAAAAGTTTAAAAAACCACTCATTTCTCGTGGTTTAGATTAGCTCCTCTGATGAAATACACAATTTCTAAAATGACTGTCTTTGCGTGCAGTGCATGTAGAAGTACTACTTCTAGTACTATGCTTTCAGTAGACTGAATTGAGAACTTTTACCTTTTGGGCAAAATTTATTAACTTTTTTTAAAACTAAGTGTAGACTCAAATTACATTTTGGATGCTGAGTCCTAGTAATTGCTTTGTTTTGGGCATTTATGTAAATACAGTACGCTGACAAGTCTATAAATTGGCTTAGAACAAAGTAATAGTAAACTAAGCATAACATTTAGGAATTTGGCATTGTGTTTTGAGAAGTGTAACCTTTAAATCTACATAAACTTCTCTGCCTTTTACTTCTGCTGTGTTCGTAGATTCCAGAAGGGCTTCGTGTATGGACTTCCTGCCTTGGAGGTAGCAGAATATTCAGCAGAAGGTAAAGAGGAGTGCTGCCTTCTGGTGTCATTGTATGTTTGCTGGGATGCCTGGCATTGTGTGGTGATTTACTAGAGAGAAGGAACCATATAACAAAAAGTGCAGTGGTATTGAAAAATGTAAATCGGACAGTGACATCCTGGTGATCCAAACATTGTGTAAAATTATTTTCATAAATTAAAATTCCAGCTAGGACAATGAAGCGCTTCAAACGCTTGTTCCCTGAAAACTGAAGTCGGTTGTGCTTAATGAGAGATTTTCTGCTTGCCTTAACTCCTATTCAGTTGTGTATTTAAGTCTGCCACTTGTTCCAAATGGATATGGCCCTTCATCTTTCCCATTGATGTTGAATGTGTACTACTTTACATCGCTAGGGTTTTGACATTTCCTCTCCATCTGCATTTCAATCATGTCCCATATCCCTACCTCTATTTTCAAGGCTTTTTACACACTGAAATACCTTAGTACATTTTTGGCTAGAGTTTGAGTCCTCTTGTGAGACTTTCTTTTCTGGTGAAGTTGCCACCACCTGACTGGGGTCTTGAGTGTTGTCTTCCAGAAGAGATGGAAGTAGCTGATCCAAAGCTGTAACTACTGTATATGAAAGGCACAGATCTATATTGAAAGAAAAATTATCTTTGTCTCATTAGCTATAGCTCTGAGTGCTAAATGATTAAACAGGTGTTCTCACTCTTGGGAAGAATAATTCTTGGCTGCAGTCCTTTAAAGCAGAGCTTTGTTTAATAATTGGTCATTAGAATCTCTTGATGAGGGATCATCTTAATGTTCTGAAGATCCCAGAAAACAAAACATAATGTTTTTCGTTTTTTTAATTTTACAAGCTGCTGTGATTTCCAAACTGCTATAAACTCTATTGCACTTTTCCTTTGATTTGTCTTCAATTTTATATTGAAAGCAAATATTGTGCACTTTTTTCCAGGTCATCGATATATAAAGTGACTAAGATCTTGCCTAAAATGGATTACCACTCTTGTCACCTGAGTATTTTTCTGGTTGTGTCTGATTTGTTTCAGTATTTTCTTAAACCCTAGAAAATGTTTCTGGCATGTCTTTCACTTTTCTTTCTAATTCTTAGATTTTCAAAGGCTATTTGTATTTGACAAGCATGCGTTGAAGTGTATAGTTTAATAAAATCTTAGGTATGTTCTTCATAGGTAGTATATTCTGTTAGTGACAAATTCTACCATCACCTCCCCAGATATTCCAGCTCATGCTGGTAATGGAACAAGAATGGTTCCAATGTAGGGGAGTTCAAGGGCAGAATGCTATGAGGCATTGCAATGCATGGGTACTCCCTGTGTGCTCTGGAGCCTAGTTTCACAGCAGAGCTCTTTCCAGATCACTGTACAGAGGGAGATTGGGAGCCTTGTCAGAACACATGACTGCATGGATCCATCAACCATTCCTTGTACACTTTTGAAACACTGACCCTGCACTAGCAACTGTTGAACCCCTCTGCTCCTGCTGCTCTGCCACTTCCTATGTAGAGAGGATTCCTGCTTTCCCCAGCCTCCAAGGAACTAGTTAACATACATCCCAGCTTCTCTGCCTGTATTTTGATAACAAAATTTGCTCCTAAATGCTTTGTCTGGTCTTATTTAAAATATATCAAGTGATGGAGTCTTCTGCCACTTCACTAGAGTGTTATTTCACAGTCTGAGATCAGACTTTCATAGAGTTGGCTTTTGATCGATTAAATTTTCTTTCCATTTCATCTCATTCTGGTTACACCTTGCTACCTTAGTTAATTCTCTATATTTGTTGTTTACATTTTCATATGTTAGTAGATGGTTGGGATCAATTCTCCATAGTCATTTAACAAATTTTGTAAACATTTCTCCACTCCATTCCACCACATCAGTATGAAAATACTGTTTAAATCCCTCTGCACAAACTTTCGCTCCCATTAGTAGTAGTGAGTGATCCAAGTAATTTGTCATTTGTTTCCTTCTGAACTCTTTCCTTATGTATTTAAAAAAGTTAACTTTTCTCTATTTGCTTTCCTTTTTCACTACTTTTCTGATTTTGTTGCTCTTAGCTTAATTTTGAGAGGTTTCAAATAGTCTTCTGCACCTGATATTTTATGCTTTGTTTCTGAATAGTATTTTAATCTTTGAATTCATGCATTTAACATCTCTTGAAATGTTGTGGTGATTGCTTAGGTATGCATTGCCTGCCTTGTCTTGCTGCTTAAATTCATATCTGGAAACAATTTTGGAATTTGAAGAATGGGCTAAGTATACTTTAGTATTATGGATTTACTGGATTGCAGGATGAAGGTAGAGTGCAACTATATCAAAACCACTACCTAAGTAGCTGAACTTCTGTCTTACTTGCTTGGCACAGTTAAAATCCCCAATATAACAAAAAAGGAATTTCTGAGATAAGTGAGCAAGAGGAAAGACTGGCTTCTTCAGGCATTCCGTTTGGAGACAAGAATAAGAAGTGTGGTATCATTCAGTTGGCATTGTGACTGTGAAAGTATTTGATGCTGGGAGATAAGAATCAGTAGCCTGAGAAAACTTATTGTGAGATTGACTAATGGTCTAATACCAATTAGTCTGGGTGAAACCCTGTTTTACACTGGGTGTAAGTACCAATACTGGGGTGTGTGTCACCTGATGTTGGCAACAGACCACTTGCTAGTACGTAATTATGAGTCTATACCCATGGTCTTGCTTAGATGGGTATTTCACCTGTGATTTCTACCTTCATGATATTTAATTGAAGGGGACTGTGTGTGGTCTCTGCCAAAAGCAAAGAACCCACTGGTTGTCATGATTATTATGGCATGTATGTATGGAAAATACTTTGTGTTCCAAAGCCTCTGGAAGTGAAACTAGTCACTTTGGGCCAAGGTGTTCTCAGAGCTAACTCAATCAAGAATGAGAACAATTTATATTGTTTGACTCAGCCTAGCTAAGTGTTTATATGCTTGGGCTTCTGCAAAAGCACAAAAGAGCCCTAGAAAAAAGACATTGTCTAGGTGGACCGTTGGGGCAAACTGAAGTTAACGAAACACCTTGGTTATTGAAGAGAGACAAAATCAAATCAGTATTTTAGATGTCTGTATAGTAATGCGAGAAATGGGGAATAAACAGGAAGAACTTGAAATGCTAGTTAATAAACACAACTGTGACATAGTTGACATCACAGAGACTTGGTGGGATAATACTCATGACTGGAATATTGGTATAGAAGGTACAGCTTGCTCAGGAATGGCAGGTAGGGGAAAAAAGGTAGGAGGTGTTGCCTTATGTATTAAAAATGTATTCCCTTGGACTGAGGTTGAGATGGAAATAAGGCAGACTTGTTGAAAGTCTCTGGGTAATAATAAAAGGGGTAAAAAGCAAGTGTGGTGTCACAGTGGGATCTATTATAGACCACTTAACCAGGAAGAAGAGGATTTTTTTTTTAAACAACTAACGAAATCATCCAAAGCACAGGACTTGGTGGTGATGGGAGACTTCAACTACCCAGATGTCTGTTGGGAAAATAACACGGCAGGGCATGGCACAGATTATCCAACTCCTTGGAATGTATTGGAGGCAACTTTTTTATTTCAGAAGGTGGTGAAAGCTATTAGGGGAGAAGCTGTTCTACATTTGATTTTTGATAAATAGGGAGGAACTGGCTGAGAATTTGAAAGTGGAATGCTTGGGTGAAAGTGATCATGAAATGGCGGAGTTCATGATTCTAAGGAATGGTAGGAGGGAAAACAGCACAATAAAGATAATTAATTTCAAGAAGGCAGACGTTAGCAAACTCAGGAAGTGGGTAGGTAGGATCCCCTGGGAAGTAAGTCTAAAGAGAAAAACAGTTCAAGAGAGTTGACATTTTTTCAGAGACACATTATTTAGGGCACAAGATCACACTGCATAGTAAAGATAGGAAATAGGGCAAGAGAGATGACCATGGGCTTAACCAGGAGATCTTCAATGATCTCAAACTCAAAAAAGAATCTTACAAAAAGTGGAAACTAGGTCAAAGTACAAAGGATGAATATAAACAAATAACACAAGTATGTAGGGACAGAACTAGAAAGGTCAAGGCACAAAACAAGATTAAAATAGCTAGAAACATAAAGAAAACATTCTACAAATACATTAGAAGCAACAGGAAGACCAAATACAGGGTAGGTCCATTACTCAGTTGGGGGGGGAGAAGAGGGAAGCAATAACAGAAAATGTGGAAATGGCGGAAGTGCTAAATGACTCTCTTGTGTCCGTTTTCCCCCAAAAAGTTAGTAGCAATTGGATATCTAACATAGTGAATGTCAGTGAAAATTAGGTAGGACCTGAGGCTAAAATAGGGAAAGAACAAGTTAAAAAATTACTTAGACAAGGTAGATTCTTCAAGTCATGAGGGCCTGATGAAATACATCCTAAAATACTCAAGAAGCTAACTAAGGAGATACTGGCAATTATCTTAGAAAAATGTAGGATCACTGGAGAGATTCCAGAGGACTGGAAAAGGGCAAATATAGTGTTAATCTATAAAAGGGGAATAAGAACATCCCAGGGAATTATGAACCAGTCAGTTTAACTTCAGTACCTGGAAAGATAATAGAGCACATAATTAAGCAATCAATTTGCAAACACCTAGAAGATAATAAGATAAGTAACCATCAGCATGGATTTGTGAAGAACAAATCGTATCAAACCAACCTGTTAGCTTTCTTTGACAGGGTAACAACTCTTGTGAATGTGGGGGAAGTGGCAGATATGATATATCTTGACTTTAGTAAGGCTTTTGATACTATCTTGCATGACTCCCATAAACTAGGGAAACACAACCTAGATGGAGCTACTATAAGGTGGGTGCCTAACTGGCTGGAAAACTGTTTCTAGAAAGTACTCATCAGTGGCTTACAGTCAGATTGGAAAGGCGTATCTAGTGGGATCAGTTCTGGGCCCAGTTCTGTTCAATATCTTCTTCAATGGTTTATATAATGGCATAGAGAATACCCTTATAAAATTTGTGGATGATACCAAGCTGGGAGGGGTTGCAAGTGCTTTGGAGGGTAGGATTAAAATTCAAAATGATCTGAACAAACTGGAGAAATGGTCTGAAGTAAATAGGATGAAATTTAATAAGGACAAATGCAAAGTATTCCACTTAGGAAAGAACAAACAGTTGCATACATACAAAATGGGAAATGACTCCCTAGGAAAAAGTACTGCAGAAAGGGATTTGGGCGTCATAGTGGATCACAAGCTAAATACAAGTCAACAGTGTAACACTGCTGCAAAAAGAGCAAACATCATTTTGGGATGTATTAGCAGGAGTGTTGTAAGCAAGACACAAGAAGTAATTCTTCTATTCTACTCCATGCTGATTAGGCCTCAGTTGGAGAATTGTGTTCAGTTCTGGGTTCCATGTTTCAGGAAAGATGTGGACAAATGATAGAAAGTCCAGAGAAGAGCAACAAAAATGATTAAAGGTTTAGAAAACATGACCACTGAGGGAAATTGAAAAAAATGGGTTTGTTTAGTTTGGAGAAGAGAAGACTGAGAGGGAACATAATTTTTCAAGTACATACAAGGTTGTTACAAGGAAGAAAGAGAAATTATTTTCCTTAATCTCCTGAGGATAGGACAGGAAGAAATGGTCTTAAATTTCATCAAGGCTGGTTTAAGTTAGACATGAGGAAAAACTTCCTAACTGTCAGGGTAGTTAAACACTGGAATTGCCTAGAGAGGTTGTAGAATCTCCAACATTGGAGATTTTTAAGAGCAGGTTAGACACACACCTGCCAGGGGTGGTCTAATGCTTGGTCCTGCCATAAATCCTGGACTAGATTATCTCTCGAGGTCCATTCCAGTCCTATGATTCTGTGAAAAGGTCTGGAACTATATAAAAGGAGAAAGAAGGGCATAAGATAGTATCCATTACAGAGGTGACACTCTGACAGTGTGGGTGTCTCATGAAAGTGCATTCCAACTCTCGACTGATCAGTGTCATGTAGACTGACCATTGGGTGAGAGAGCGCTTATTAATTAGGAAAGGAACTTATTAATTAGTATAGTCTCTAGAAGGTGTTTTATGTTTTTTCTTTTATCTGTAATCATATGTTTCTAACCCTTATACTTGCTTCTCTTTGAATCTTTATCTTAAGCTTTCTCAAACTTCGGTGTGGTTTTGCTACATATGTGATTAAGTGCTATGTGCTAAGGAGAGTGCTGAACTGAGGTGAAACTAGTGAACTGGAGCCACTGCTTCCGGAAAGGCAGTGAATCTTTGTGCATTGCAGGTGTCCAGAAGTTGAGGACTAAGCACTCAAATGTAACAAAATGGGGTATATAGAGTAGTAGGAGGGACTTGGGCCCAGAGCAGAACTCAGGGGGCTAATTATCTCCATTGATGTGGCCACAGGTTGTCTGTTCTGCCCCAGATACTTGCCTAAGGGTTAAAGTGTGAAAATTGCTAGCCTGCAAAGGGAAAGAGTGGACTTGGAGTCATGAATGAGATGTTTGTGTTGCCACCAGCTGGTAGCTTTCTGTGAGTTTCCCCTGGTGGGCATAGACAAACCACTTCCTTGCTATAAGCCGGCAGTAGTGATTCACCCTGTACCCCTTGGTAACCTCAATAGTTTAAGTGTGGATAAGAGAGAGCTAGTTGAGGCACTTCTTGAATAAGACTTAATTTGGATTGGGGAAAGTACAGACACACTGAATATATGCCCTTATTTCAAACTTGAGTACCAAAAGGCAAATCTAGGAGTCTTGTTGGATCAAGGACTGCTTTTGTTCATCCAAAAGGTAGCTGAACATTAGAACTTTTATCTTTGATAGGAAAGGTATCCTCCTTCGCAGTCAGACACACATCTCGCCACCATTATCTGTGCTTATTATTTCCACATAGAGCTATGACCATGTGCTCTTCATGGGGCTATGCTTGAGAGCCACTTTGAAACTTTTAACTAGTGCCCAATGTGCCTACTTGTTTAGTAGTGTTTCACTCAAGAAGCACATTATATCTCTGCTCCAAAGATTACACTGGGTTTCCAGTTCATTTCTGGGTGCAGTTCAGTGCCTTGGTTTGGATCTATTAAAAAAATAAGAAGGGCTTTATAACTTATGTTCTAAATATCTTGGTGATCACATTTCTACTTATGGTTTACATCTCTAATTGAGACTAATTGGTGATTCTGAAGCGAACATTCTGTAGGTTTAAGTATCATGGTACTGGCAGTATAGAAGTATTCTCAGTGAAAGACTCTGCACTCTAGTTTCCCACCCACCCTGGTCTAACACACACAACCATTATTTCAGCTTGGGGTATTTGTTTAGGAGGAGTGAGTTGGAGGTCTTCTAAAGTTATAATGATGGGTTTACAACTGTTTTTATTGCATAAACTACTAGAGTGGTGATAGGTGTACAATGCAATCTTTAGTATAACATGCAGTCACTTCTGTATTCTCTAGTTCAGAGGTTCTCAAAGTGGGGGGCACTGTAGAGTGTATGCTGGGAGAAGAGAGAGGGGGCAAGAAGAGCCAGTTGGCTGGAGAATGGCAGCTGCTGGCTGGCTACCCAGTTCTGAAGGCATCTGGTATTGCCACTCTTCTTCGCTGCTGCTGCTGGCGGTGGCACTGCCTTCAGAGCTTTGTGACTATATGTATTTGTGGGGGAGGAGGATGTAAACTACTACAGACACAAAGAATGGGAATGTGATCAAATAAGTTTGAGAACCACTGCTCTAGCTGGTGTAACAGTGACTGTTAAATTGTGCATTGGGGGAAAGAGCCCTTGTAGAGCAATCCCTAGATGCATAAAGTGAATTATGACTTTGGTATACAGGCTGAACTATATGTAACGATATCCAAATTAAGCCTACTTAAATTCAAACTGAGGCCATTATGATATATCTGAAATATATTCAGAGTAGTATAGATTAAACAGTATTAGCTATTACAGCAATGGGCTAGATGTCAGGTCTTCCTGGTTTCTGTTACAGACACCATGGTCTTGGATAGGTCTCTTCTAAGTCTCTGTCAGCATACCTGTAATATGCCTTCTGATTCTTTGGTGCTCTGTCTCACAATACTCCAAATCCTCTGAACTGTGTTAAGGATTTTAAGTCTTCTGTTCTTCTGAGGTGCACATTTTGCAAGTGGACTTGTTTTTTCAGTGTGAGGAAAATCCGAAGTGAAAGTGGCAGCAGAAAGAAAGCATAAAGTTGCATTTTGCTTTTATGCAAGGAGTACCATATCCGGACATAAACCGGTTAAGAGTTTTTTCATTCCACTGTACAAATTAAGAAATATTAACCTTGGAGACTTACAGAATTAAGTATTGCCTAGTGATGCAGAGAAACTTTAAGCTGAGAAATCACCTCACTCATTACTCCATTTTACAATAGAAAGAGCTTACTATCTATCTGTCACTTTCTAGGGATAAAGGCTTTTGCATCTGAATGTTCCTCATGGTGGTTTGCAGAGTCTGGAGCCAGGAAAGTTTTAAGGCAGAATACGAGTCTCCTGGAGTTCAGCTTGTTGCAATGCTTTTATTTCTCATAAAATAACAAGGTTGATAACAGTTCTGGAACCAGGAGCAACAGTCCCTTAATAATTCCCAGAGTCATGGATATGAGAATTTTAAAACTTCATAAATTTAGTTGTCTAGTAGCTGCAGCAGTAGATGCTTTAAATCAGTGATCTACTATGCTTTGTTTTTGGAAGATCATTGGATGGAATTACTTGTGCTCTAACTGCTAAGGGAGAAACATGTCTGTTAGTAAAAACAACTCTTATCTGATTTGTTGCTAATAGTTAAAAGTATGTGTATGAATAAGTTGGATTGCCCCAAAACTGCAAAATTATAGAATAAGGGCCTCTTGCATGACTCTCCAGATTTGAGAAGTGCATTACAAAGGCAATTCTTGCTCATCTCTTTTAATGAAAATTGCACTCATATTCTTCCTCCTATATATATAAATCTTATAAAACTGTTGTGGAGATGTATATTATGACAGGGATACCAACATATTTGACTCTCTTAAGCATATTACATAGCTCACTAAAACTTTCTTGTGTGTATCCTGTAGCATCATACATTCAAATATTTGGGGAAAAAAGGCTTCTTAAAGGTTTAGGTCAGTAAGGGTCCAGCAGTGAGTTTACATATTGCTTTCTTTTACAGAACCTCAACATTTAAAAGCATGAAATTGGCTAGCTAAGGACATAAGAAATCTTTTATTGCCCATGCAAACATACTTATTAAGTATACAGAACTCATCAATACATGTATCTCATCAAAATACATGTATAGAATACATGTATCTCATCAAAATGCAACAGTCTTAACTGACTCATGAAATGTTTGGTTTTTAAATGTCTTTTGTTCTTTAGTTTTCTCTGAACGGATACTGTTGTGGGAAATAATAGTATCCAAAATATATCAGTTGGTGGTAGTTTTCTGGTGAAATACTCAAAACAGCTGTTTCTTGATAATGTTGAAAATGTAACACTGGTCTGTGATAAAACTCTGAATGTGGACTTGCATTTCAGGCTGAAGAATTTAGCATTAATGTGTACAGATACAATTTTTCTTGAAGTTGTTCATATTTTGAAATTATTGAAAGTAGTATTTTGTGTGAGTTAAGATTGTGGTGATTTATACATTTATTAATATTGTCAGGAGTGTCATATGGGCAGAGTAAGGTTTATGATGTCCTTAATTAGCTATTTCCTTTCTTTTTAGTTACTGGGTTTTGTAAATAAGTATATTGTTTTGCCCAGAGCAGTCTTTTTTTATTTTTTTTAAACCAGTTTTAGGATTTTGGAATCTAAATTTTTAAAGCCTTTTTTCTGTTGTGTAGGGAGACAAAGGGGGGACATGGTAACAGTCTTCAAGTATGTAAAACATTGTAATAAAGAGGAGAGTGATAAATTGTTCTCCTTAACTACTGAGGAGAGGACAAAAAGTAATGAGCTTAAATTGTGGCAAGGTAAGAAGACATTAGGAAAAACTTCCTAACTGTAAGGGTAGTTAAGCACTACTACAAATTAACTAGGGAGGTTGTGGAATCTCAATCATTGGAGGTCTTTAAGAACAGGTTAGACAAACATCTGTCAGGGATGGTCTGGAGTTAATACTTAGTCTTGCCTCAATGCAAAGAACTGGACTAGATGACCTATAGAGATTCCTTCCAGTCATATGTTTCTAGAAATCTATGAAGATAGTTTTTAAAATTTTCAATAGCATGGGTGGATCACTATCTTATTAAAGCAGAAGAGTGAGCCAAGCTAATGACGACTCCTGTGGACCTTTGTCTCTTTCACTGTGCACTTAACAAGGGAGGAGCTACAGTACAGCCTACCTTCACTCTTAAATGCTGGTGGAAAAAAAAATTAAAATTCCTTAATAAGCATGACAAACGTAACTGTCTGATCACTGATCAAGGCTAGAGCTCTGGTCTTTGGTGCCAAGGACAGAGCCTTTCAAGCTTCATGTCTTTGGGCCTCAGTTACCCTATCTGAAAAAGAGGTTAGTGCTTTGTGTTTCACATGGAACTCTTCTATAGTTACCATGGTAGCTCAAAAAGGTGGTTGAGCATTTATTATTGACCTTATTTTATATTTTGCTTCAGATTTAAGTACTTAGGTAAGCCATTTGTATGTGATAAGTACAAGTCTGCCACCTCTAATGTTAGGAATTCTTTCTTGGGTCTAAATGTAACTTCTGACAATTGACTAAAATTCAATTCCTCAGCTTCCTCATTTAAAAATGCACCCATGTACGTTCCCTGTAGATTAAAGGACTGTTTGGTTTTTTGTTTTTTGTTTTAAAAACACAGATGGAGTCAGTTACTTTTTACTTCAGTAGATTCTGTTTTTTTTTTTAATTCTTCTTAAAAGTAGCCCTGTCCAGTTCTGAAATCATTGTTGAAAATAGTCTCAGTAACTCTTTTTTTTTTTTTTTTGCAATCAGCTTTATTGACAGTAAATTGGGTCCAGTTTTCAATAATGTATTAAACATTCTTAATTTCTATCCTTGGGGGCCTCTTATTCAAATACCAAGTCAAAAGTTATGTTTTCAAACTTCGTAATGTTTCGTTCAGTTTAAGGGACATAAACATGCACTTTGCAAAATATTCTGAGTTCTAATCTCCAAAGTACTTAATTTTCAAAAAAATTCTACTTCTTGTTAAGCCTTAACCTTAAACTTCTGAAAGCCTGAAGGTTTTTTGGTAGTTATAAGGCTGATTTTTCTCTCCCTTAGAATGGAACCATAATTACAGCCCTCATATGAAGAGGCTGCTATGTCTCCATTGTAAACCCCACATATATTTGCAGAGCTCAATTAGAACCCCAGTCCAATAGTTGCAAAAACTATTGGACTGGGCCTATACCACTTATACTAAAGGAAAATGTTAGCTATCAACTAAGCTGCTAACAGAGGGCACATGCATATTAAGGTGCTTAACTTTGCTTCCGCTGAAGGCAATGGTAAAAAGTCAGACTCTCTTGTAGAAATAGAGCAGAATTGTTCCCAAATTACCCACTACAAAAATCAAGAACTTTGGCTTCGTTACAGTGTATTTTCAAACTTAAACTAGCACGCAATTTTGTAGACTTAACAAGAGGGTTATTTTGAAGGAGGAGTAATAATCCACTTTTGAGTTATGGTGAGACCATGTTAGTCAAAACTCTACTTCCAATCAGTGTAACTTTTCAAATTCTCCTTTTTCTTAAGAATAAATCTGACAAATTTCAAGCCAAACAAATTTTGTATCCAAAGACATAGGAGTGCAAAAACAGGTGGTATTATGGAAGCTAATAGTGATCTTATTGCAGACAATAAGGAGGCTAAGTTAGAGCATGAATGGGACTTGCTGAGACTGCTTGATCTTTAACTTTGACCTTTTGGGCTTTCCCTACTTCTTACTAGCCAATCTGTTGCTTTAATTACCCCATATTAAGGCTGTTTAAATGCATGGTATCTATTCAGTAGGAACATCTCACATTCTGGGGCTTTACATCCCAGGATGCACTGAACCATACAGAGCACATAAAGTTTGAAACTGTCAGTGATGAGGACGCAGCGAAGACTTCACTACATCTGTTGCAATATAATAAGGAAAACTGTCTTTTAAAAACCTGCACTGTGAGTTTGATATTCTTTCAGTGATAGATTAAATGTTCAAAAACATAAAAGGTTTCAAGTTTAGAAGAAGACTATTAAATTTTATTTGTAATTGAGACTTTTGCATGGTTCCCAGATCTTCCTGAGAGAATCTTGCAGACACTTTGTGTTTGTGTTCATATATTTTTATGCTTGATGTCCTATTAAGTTCTGGAAAAAGTGCCCATGGAGTTTCTTTATATAGAGATCCTTGTAAATGCTTTATGGTTTCAAGAAATAGAGATATTTACAGATTGACAGCTTTGTATTGTTACAATTTTCAGTTTTGATGATTGTGCCAGTGATTAAATATGGTTTGATTCCTTTTGAGCCTCATTCTGCTGTAATTCATGTTATAACAAGTTAGTGCTTCAATGTATTTGCATTTATCAGTTTAACTGAATATAAATGAGATCTATACAATTTTCCTCTTTTTTGTTTTTGTGCACAGGAAAGATGAAAAGGAGTATGCACTGAAGCAAATTGAAGGTACAGGGATATCGATGTCGGCCTGTAGAGAGATTGCAGTAAGTGGACATAAAGAAAAGAAAGTATCCTTTTATACTTTGTTATGCAGTGGATAATGTGCGTATTGCAATGTGAGCAACACAACCAAAGGCTTAAAGTATAAACTATGTTTTGTAAATCTATTAAAATACAACAACTTGTAAACGTCAGATCTGTGGAAAGGATATAATATTTTTTTCAGTATAACTTTGTCTTTGTTACTTTATTTGTCAGGGGAAAAATCCAAAAGTATCTTTTTTAAGTTTATTTTAATTAAATTTTAAAAATATTTGAGGTTCCAAAAGAGACTCTAGTTGACACTATAAAAAGGTCACTAATGTGTTCTATGTCAGGATAATAATGATCTACCCTTGTTTGATGTCTGAAAATGCAGTGTAGCTGTGTTACAGTCTGTTTGGTCTCCTAGGTATAGAAAATTGTCTTTAAAATTTTCTCTTTTGCTTTAGTGCTTTCTTTCATTGTAAATATCTGCTGCAGATCTGAGAATAGAAGCGTTAATACAAGAATTACATAATTCTGAGCACAAATTCTGCCTTTAGGTATGCCTGTGCAACTCCTAGTGATGTCATAAGATTTCTATTGATGATCAGAGTTACTTGTCTATATCTGAAGGCAGAATTTAGCCATTAGATGTTTTATTTTGAGACTGAAAATAGCTGTGCATTAGAATTAAAGTACTTGCAAGGGGAAGAAAATTTTGTAATGCAGTGCCTACTGCATCATTGTAAAAGAGATGCATTTGCTTGATCTAATATATATTTGAATGCTGACAGCGTGTTCAGTGCTTATAAACATAAGATGTGACTTATGCCTCTGGCATTTTATACTCTAGTACACTAATGCAAAAATAAGCTGTTCAGACACACAATGAATCATATGACAATAGAAGCTCATGGTGGACAGGAAATGAGGCCACTGACTTCTGTTTAGCATAATATACATTGTAATTTTGCATAATCTAAGGAGGCTTCACAGCTAAAAGTACTCTTCCTAAAGTGCCTCTGTCACTATTAAATTAAGGTAATTGACTGGAGATTATAGGTAGTTGCATTGCTGTCCAATTACAATTAAAAGAACCTACCTCCATGACCTTTCTGCTAGAACTTCTGTCTTTGAGAGAGTAACAGCTGTTCTATGTAATATCAGTGCTGGAATGTGTTTTGTTAGTATACAATCAATCTTACGACAGCAGTGAGACTTTTCTTATCTCTGAATTTCTACTCCCTTAGTTTTGAATTGCATTAATATTTTGTGGGGGAGGGTTCAGTTCTCACAATTGTAACTTTTCCTTCTCCATGAGACCATAGGACTGTACTATGGAACCTTTTCTTCCAGACATAGACAAAACTCTTAAGGAAAACGAAGGGATAGTGTCTACTTAATAACGTCTCTATGCTGACAAGGATATATATCAGCATCATAGTCTTGCTTTTTGTTTTTTTGTATTTTTGTTTTGAACTATGCTAACTTGGTGCAAGAGCTCAAGTAATCTAGAAAAGGAACAACTATTGCATAAGGTTTTTAACTCTATAGTAAATAAGTGTGGCTGTTGCTTGTTTTATTTTGGATGCTTTGACAGATGACGTACTCACAAATTCCATAGTAAAACTCCTGTGGCTGTGATGACATGGCAAACTACTGCTGGCCTCAGAAAATCTGAGGTTGGTTAACACTAAGAAACCTCTGGGAAGATGATGATTGAGGTAGCTGAAACAGAAAAATTATCAGATAAGATAGGCAAGGGGGGGAGGGGCACTGTGGATGCGCACTTCATAACTTCTGTAGGCCAAACACACACCAGGGATTCTTTGTGTTTATGCATTCCACCCCCTCAAGCTTCGTATGTGCCACTCCCAACCCCCTATATTTCAGGGTCTCTCTGTAACCCTCCCTAGTCTTCCCTTTGCAGGTGTCTTTTGTGTGCCCCATCAGTCCCTCCTCCCACTACTGCAGGGTGGCCCATTCTCCCCACTGTGGTGACAAAGGGTTAAAAAACTTCTTAGTTCGTCTATTTTCCATGCCTTAGATGGGGGTGGGGCTTGGAGGAGAGAGGGAGAAAGTGTTTTTTATCTTGTCTACTTTCACTAATTTATGACTCTGTGTCAGTTTTACAACTTGAAATGGGACTTTCTATTCCTTGCTTAAAACAGTGGGTTTTTTAAAGGGATTAATTCTTAAAACACATGCTTACGAGCACACATTTGTACAACTTAGGCTTGACTTATTGAGAAGTCCGTACTGTTTCAATTTCAGCTTGTAATACTGCCGAGCTGAATGAATTTGATAACGGAACGCTTATTTAGCGGGAGGGGGGTGAAAAGGTACAGACACACACAGGATGTTAGTTCCCTGCTATTGCAGCTCTACTGAGCAACGGAGCTGCAGAGGCTCATGTTTGGAGGGAGAAGGAATTGACCTTTTAGTCCACACACTCCGCCTGCCTGTTGGGTCACTAGGTTCAGACAGGCCCCCCCCTTGCTATTCACCCGACCAACCTGCGGACGGATGAGGGCGGCTGGAACCTGTCTTGGTCCAAGACCTGGTCAACAGTTCATAAATCTATCATTCATTTACACAGGAACACACATTCTATATCACATCTAAATCCACTATTTATTGGGGGGTTTTACCTTACCACAAATTATCTTCTTATTCTGTTACAAATTCTTAATACACAAATAAAATTTAAAAAACAACTGATTATAATAACACAAGTACACAAAACAGAATTATTACTAATTTTACATTCACCCTCACTACTCACCACATATATGAATGAACTCAGCTGCAGCAAAAAACCAAACATACCATGGCCAGGTTCTCCTTACTTTTATGCTATATTTTCATCCAGGTGGAATCTCTATCATATTCACACCCAGGTTATCATCCACAGAACAAAGCCCCACGGGTTATCAACTCTGACACTCTACCCTGTTATTTTGAGAAACGAGCTGGAGAGAGGCGAAACGGTTCATCAGGCCCTTTGTGCAGTGCGATTCTGATGCACTCCTTGATTCGTGGCTCCCCGAAAAGCCTTGGTCTGAGAATCCCTTTTATATCTCTACTTCAGCCAATGCGTCTGCTAAGCCAATGATAGACCCTTCCTTTACCATCTTATCAGCAGCCCCCTCCTCAGAACTTTACTGCTGACTTGCAAAGCTAACTTTGCAGCAACTGCAAAATTCCCATGTCTGGGTCTGGAACTGCTACATGTGCAAGTTCCTGTTATCATGGGTTTACTTCTTTGTTAAGGTCTTTTCTTTTTGCTGTCTCTGAGTCCCCCACATATGGGTTTGTAGCTTTTCTCAAGATGGACTCGAGGCACTGACTTTACAAACATGTTTTTATCCTGTTACAACACCCTCCATACCTGGGGCTCTCTTCACCCTTCCCCTCTCCCCCACACACCAGAATTGCACATTCTCCACACCATACTAGTGATTCTCTTCCCTGTCTCCCATTTGCTCCACCATATTAAGGGCTCTGTGTCTCTCTCCTCCCCATCCTCCAAAGGCTACCTAACCCTTCCATCCTCCCTGATTGGATGGATGGCTGGTGCTTGCCCTTGGCCAATTGGAGACCAGGCTTTGAGGACGCAGAGTATAAGGAAGGAATGAAAAGCTTCCTTCTCTATCCTCTCTCTGATTACCTACGCAGGCTGTGCATCCACCTAACAGCTCCAAGCATGGAGAGCAATTATTTCTCTTTTGATCATTCAGAGATCAGGGTGTGAACATGTTTAACATTATTGGGAGGGTGAGCAGGGCTATTGTTAGGATGAAAGGCATGGATGGGGTGCCATTAACAGAAACTCTGGCTGAGTGTGTCCTTTGTTTTCTTTTTTTTAAATATTCAGATTATCCCTCAAGTCAGTAGGCTTCTGGCTACTGATGTCTAGAATATTTCCTAAAATTTTGGAATTTATTGGGCATGATGTTTAAAAGTTACTGTGTGACAGACTGAGATGCCATCAAATTGAGTGTAAGTCTTCACAAGCTTGGCCAAAATGTGTGTCAAACCCGGCAGTACAGGGTTTTCTTATGCAAACCTAGAAAGTCCTTGTGATGGGGTGTATATATATGCTCCTCCTGCCAGAGGAAGAGCCTTCAGCTCCCTTAGGGGCCAGAAAGCCCCTCCCTGTCATGCAAGCCACACACTCCTTGGCAGGAAGCAGGGGTTAAAAGCCTAGCAGAGGCCCCAAAGCAGGGTGGAACAATAGAGGAGAGAGACTCTCCCAGAGCCTGCCAGAAGGAGTGTTTTGCTGAGCCCTGCCATACGCAGAGGGGCTTCAGGACTGCTCTGCACTGCTATTTTGCTAGCCCTGCCACGCCCAGAGGGGCTTCAGGACTGCTGACTGCTCTGCACCACTGGTTTGTTGGGCCCAGCCATGCCCAGAGATGCTCCCGGCCCGTTTTACTGCCCAGCGCTACTGTTTTGGAGCCCTGCCACGCTCACCGAGACTCCAGGACTGCCGTCCGGTCAGAACAGATGGGTTGCTGGGCCCCATCACACCAAAGGAGCTCTTGAACAGTGGCCTGGGAGGCAGCCAGAGGCAACGCACCACAGCTTGGGGCCTGCACAGGATGGGAGTTACACCAACACCCCTCCGAACTCCTGGGGATCCTCAGGCACCGTCTGTCATAGTCCTACAGAAAAGAGACTAGATTGCTAGAGACGTCTCTGCAGGTGGCGATGAGGAGGTGGGATTCAGAGAGGGAGAGAGTCTATTTAAGAAAAGGAAACTAATCCTCAGATTTAAAACCCAGTTTATAGTGCAAGAGCTCAGTAACTTACTTGCAATAGAAACATCAGAACGGGAGGAGACTATAGAGTTCTCTTGAAAAGCTGAACACTACATAGGTGGGTCTAAAGGATGCAGATTTCCATATTTCAAATTGACAGCATCTCAGAACGTAATGTAAAAAGAGCTAATGGATTTGGGTGGAGAATGTTCTAGAGATGATAGCAGAGTCAGAACTAGCAACAGTTTTTTATGCTGTCTTTTGGTTTCAGTATGGAGTGGATTGGGGGAGGCGAACAGAATCATCCACTTTTCTGAGACTGATGATAATAGAATGGATGCTTATTTTCATGTGTTGATTATTGCACAGGAAACTTCCAAGGTTTGCTTGTCAACATAATTCTGCTTTTCAGGCTGGAAACTTTTCCAAAGTGTTACCAACATCTTGATTATGGTAATGGGCAATGCTCAGGACACAAAGCATTGTTCTCTTTTTTCATTAGGACTACTTTCCAAGCGAAGTCCAGTCTTTGGAATTTGTTATTGTCTGCAGTACTGAGCATGTTTGGTCCAGTCCTATTTCCATAGAGGTCAGTGATAAAACTTCTGCTGACTTCAGGATCAGCAACATTTTCCTTACAGAAGAACACATTTATGATTAACACAAACAAAAGTAGTCCAGTTTTATTATAAAATCTTCCATTTACAGGTTCAAAATAGATACCAAAGAAGACAAGGCTATTGATCTTTTAAAATAAGATTGACTGGGAGGAGGCCATATTAAGATCATTGTGTGGATATAGTTCTCTTGGCATGTATAATACAAATTTCAGAGGAGTGATCAGAATGGATGCCAGTCTCCAGATATTTGGGGATATCTCCATAATGGCATATATGTGGCTCCTTTCAGGTCTGAAAATAAGATTGCATGTAGGATTGAATGTGGTGCAACCAACCTGTTTATGATGCTTGACCATGCGTTATACCGAAGCAAAATCTAAGGTTCCAGGAATTTATCACTGGATTAAGAAGCCATTCAGCTGTCCACAGGTTTAGAGCCATTAAATATAGAAGACATTGCACAAAATAGGAGGATATCAGATATGGATTTCTGATCTAGAGGCTGACTTTATTTGTCAAGGAGAAATGCAAAGACCACTACCTTTCTCCAGGGAGTTTATGGATCAGTTTATCCGTCCTTTGTTAGGACTTGGCAAATAATTTTTATGCCTTGCGTTTCTTCCTTTACCTCTCTTTATTTGCCCTGTCCACCGAAAGGAAAAGGCTCATATCATTGATTGTCAAATAAACAATGGTTCCCAGAGTTAGTGGTTTTGATTGTATCCCATTTTTCAACTTTTAGACATCTGCTGAAGCAGGAATCCATATTTCATTCAAGCCTGTTGTACTCATATTGGAATTTAGATTCTGTTGGTGTTCATAAGAATGGCCATACTGGGCCAGACCAATGATCCATCTAGCCCAGTATCCTGTCTCTCTCAGCAGCCATTTCCAGAGGCTTCAGAAGGAATGAACAGAACAGGGCAATTTCAAGTGATCCCATCCCTTGTTGTCCACTCCTAGCTTCTAGCAATGTGAAGGTTTAGGGACACCTACAGCATGGCTGTATTGGCTAATAACTTGGCTAATAACTGTTGATGGTATCCTCTATGAATTTAGGTAATTCTTTTTTTGAGCCCAGTTATATTTTTGGCCTTCATAACATGGCTTGTTGATGAGTTCTGCAGGTTGACTGTGTGTTGTGTGAGGAAGTATTTCCTTATGTTTGTTTTAAACCTGCTGCCTTTTATTTTTATAAGGTAACCTCTAGTTCTTGTGTTATGTCAATGGGTAAATAACACTTCCCTATTCACTTTTTCCATACCGTTAATAATTTTATAGACCTCTATCATATCCCCTCTTAATAGTCTCTTTTCTAAGATGAACTGCCATATCCCCTCCTTAGTCATTTCTTTGCGAAGAAGAACAGTTCCAGCCCTCTTAATCTTTCTTGGTATGGAAACTGTTCTAAACCCCTAATGATTTTCATTTCCCTGCTCTGCACCTTTTCAAATTATAATGCATCATTTTGAGATAAGGTGACCAAAATTGCATGCAGTATTCAAGATGTGGGCGTACCATGGATTTATATAGTGACATTATACTATTTTCTGTTGTATCTGTCCCTTTTCTAATGGTTCTGAACACTGTTAGCTTTTTTGACTGCTGCTGTATATTGAGCAGGTGTTTTGCAAGGAACTATCCATGACAATTCCAAGATCTTGCCTGAGGGGTAACAGCTAATTTAGACCCCATCATTTTGTAGTTGCAGTTGGGATTATTTTTTCCAATGTGCATTACTTTGAATTTACCAATATTGAATTTCATCTGCCATTTTGTCACCCGGTTTTGTGAGATCCCTTTGTAATTCTTCACAGCGTTGGACTTAACTCTGAGTAATTTTGTAGTCTGCAAATTTTGCCACCTGCTGTTCTCCCGTTTTTACAAATCATTTATGAATATGTTGAATAGCACAGGTCTGTATGGAGATCTTTGGTGGACCCCTCTGTTTACCTCTTTGTAGTGAAAACTGATCATATATTCCTACCCTTCATCTCCTGTTTTTTTTAACCCATTACTGATCTTTGAGAGGAACTTCCTCTTATCCCTTGACTCCTTATTTTGTGTAAGAACTTGTGATGAGGGACCTTGTCAAAGGCTTTCTGAAAGTCCAAGTACACTATATCCACTGGATCACCCTTGTGCACGTGCTTGTTGACTCCCTCAAAGAATTTTAATGGATTGGTGAGGCATGATTTCCCTTTACAAAAGTAGTGTTTTGACTCATCCCCAACATATCAGGCTCATCTGTGTCTGATAATTTTGTTGTTGACTGTAGTTTCAAACAATTTGCCTGGTACTAAAGTTAAGATTACTGGCCTGTAATTGCCAGGATTGCCTCTGGAGCCTCTTTAAATATCAGCATTACATTAGTTATCCACCAGTCATATGGCACAGAGGCTGATTTGAGCAATATACTACATACCACAGTTAATAGTTCTGCAGTTTCCTATAAGAATTTCTTCAGAACTCTTGAATGAATACCATCGGATCCTGGTGACCTATTATTGTACAGTTTATGAGCACCTCTTTTATTGGCACATCATTCTGGGACAGTTTCTCTGATTTGTCACTCAAAAAGAATGGCTTGGGTGTAGGGATCTTCTCCATATCTTCTGCAGTGAAAACTGATGCAAAGAATTCAGTTAACTTCTCCTCAAAGGCCTTGTCTTCCTGTAGTGCTCCTTTAGCACCTCGATTGTCTAGTGACTGCCTGTTTGGCAGGAGTTCCTGCTTCTGATGTGCTTTTTTTAAAAAAATTGCTTTCTCTTTTGCTAGTTGCTCTTCAAATGTTTTTTTTTTGGTCTACCTATTTATACTTGACATGCTCCCTTTCTATTTTCCTTATTAGGATTTGACTTCCAATTTTTAAAGGATGCTTTTTTGCCTCTACCTACCTCATTTACTCTGTTGTTTAATCATGGTGAGATGAGGTAGGTGAGGCAATATCTTTTATTGGATCAAGTTTGGTTAGTGAGAGAGACAAGCTTTCGAGCCACACAGAGCTCTTCTTCAGTTCTGGGAAAGGTACTCTGAGTTTCACAGCTAGTTGGAATAGATTGTTTAACATAAGTAGTTAGTAAATATTCTAAGGACCATTCTAGGTGAGTGGTCCGTTAACATTCTGCAATCATAGGACAAAAAGAAGGTGATTAGTGGGTACCAATTCATTGTAATAAGCCATAAATCAAGTGTCTCTGTTCAATCCATGATTTTTAGTGTCTAGCAGAGTTATGAATTTAAATTTCCAGGCTTGTCTTTTGAAAGTGTTGTGCAGGTTTCCTTTGAGGATGAGGACTGATAGGTCAGAAATAGAATGATTGCTTTGTGAAAAGTGTTCATGCACAGGTAAATTATGCAGCTGTGCCTGCAGCATGTGCTCCTCTGCCTTTGTCATCTTTTTCCCAGCCCTTAGTTTAAAATAGGCTTTACAGCCTTTTTGATTTTACATACTAGCAGGTTGGTTCCAGTTTTGGTTTGGAAGGAGATCCTAACATGATGGAGTTGTTGTTCAAAATATGTAGTTTGTTGTATTTTATTTTGGATGTGGAACTACAGTTTAGTTATATGCTAGAGTTTATTCTGAAGATAGCTGAAGTTCTGAGCATTTGGGAGTTATTGGTAGATGAATAGTGAGACACTCTGGATCTCAAAATAGCACCCTGGACCCTCCATGTTCACCACTGTGACATGATTATAATATGTTTTTGTACAAAGTATGCCTTGTGAGGTATCATTTGAGAAATTATGGTCTGTTGAATATTACTGTCCTGTTGAATTGTGTTACTATTGTATCTAAAGTTATGAAGTTTCACTATGTTGTGAGCCTGGGAGATGCCCACATCTGGTCTTTCGGTGGCAACAAAGGAGCAACTAACTCCCCAAAACAGATTTACATTAGGACTAGCTGGCCATGTGTTGATGGTCCATTAAGAAGAATCCACTCTCCTGGTGGGCCTGTCATGAACAAGCATCTAGACCATAAGGATTCTTAACCTAGTGATTCAACCAGGGACATAGAATATTTGATCTCTGACTCCATGTTTGAGAGTATCTTTCCATGCCCATGGATTGAGGGGTATAAATTGGAATCTCTGATATCAGCCTAAATCCTCTTTCCTCCCCCATCTGAACACCTGGAAGATCATTTGGAAGACAAAGACTTTGAACCAGGGAGATGAGTCCCAGGCTGAGCAAAGAATTCAGCCTGTGTATTAAGAACTATAACCTACTTACTACACCTATTGGGGTGAGAAAAATTACTTGATTAAAACCTTTCTTAGTCTGATAAAGTTTAGAATTTAGACCGTGATTTTATTTTTATTTCTTATTTAACCAACTTTGACCTCTATGCCTAAAACTTATAATCACTTACAATCTATCTTTCTGTCCTTAATAAACTTACTTTAATGTTTTATCCTTACCAGTCAGATTGGCAAATGCTTGGGTCATCTGCTCAGATTATGAAGGCTGGTGCATGTCCACTGTCTTTTGACGAAGTGGTGAACTAATTAACGAACTTGCATTGTTCAAGAGAAGGTCTTGAGCAGGTACATTTCTGGGTTGGAAGGCTTGAGGGCTGGTCTGTCTCTCTCTGTCGTTCGAGTAGTTTGGTTAAAAAAAAAAAAAATTCCTGAGGATGGTGTTCATAAAAATAAAATACTATTATGAATTTCTTCTGACTTCACTCATGGAACAAATACCATATTCTACAGATTTCAAGGAAAAATGCTCCTTATTCCAATACTGAGACATTAAGGTAATTGAAGTATGTTTTCAGAGAACAAGGACTTGAGAAAAATGATCTTCCCTTTTAGTTCCTTTCACCCTAGATATAGCAGTAAGAACTCAGAAGCAACAGTTTGGAAGATGGTAACTATGTTGGAAACCTCTAAATAACAGGGATTCGGCTGCCACAGGGAATAAGGTTAACGCCACTGGGCAACAATATGGATTTTTTTTTGGTACAAAAAGAATCTTGCCATAAACAGGAGATATTGAAGAACTACAGTTTGGCCAAGTATTGAGATACACAAGGGATTATAAACTAGATTTATGAGATCATCGTATCCATATTTTGGAAGCAGAGGTCACCTTGCTGAAGTCTCAATTTAAGAACTTCTTTGAGAGAGTCGTGGGACTTGTGTTAAACCTCATAGTTTTTATGCTTTATTACTCTTCTTCCTCTACTTAATCTTAGTAACTTCTTTAGAGTGACTGATGGGACATACAGTAAGAGAAACAAACAAAAACACTATGCTTTTTTTCTTTTCTCTGAAGCAGCATGACCATCATCCATAACAACCCTGTTAATTGAAACTAAGTAAATGGCTACAGACAGTTGGCATTATGGCAAAATTTGTGTATATTTAACAGAACAAAAAACAGGTGTTATGCGGTTTTATGAGGCTTATGTTTAGAGTGGGCATCCCAACTGTCTGTCTTGTGGGAAGGTCATGTAGGGCTGGTCATTTCAAGTAGGCTGCCCATGAATGACTAGTTTGAAACTGCCTCTGTTCTCTACAGTGAAAGGACCATGAACCTATAGAAGTGAATTGGTGGAAAAGCTACTTCAGAGAAAAGAAATACAGGTAAGCATTACTATATCATTTCTGTTCAGTTGCTATCTCCAAAATAATTGGTTAGGTAGGTTCCTTCTGAATCACTGAACTTACAGAATCAGTTTTTGGCCATCATATGCAAGACTTGAAAGTGTCAGAAAAGCACTACCATAGTCTAAATACTTAGAGTAATATTGGAGCATGAGGATATGGTAAGACCTGTCTCCCCCTTCTCCCCCCCCCTTTTTTTTAAAAGAAAGGAAGAGAGCAGGCAATTGGGTTGGGGTTTTGGAGTCAGGACTTGTTCTGCACACCCAGACATTACTTGTGACTGACACTCTCTTCACTAAAAAATACTCTGATGTTGCACTTGTTGAAAGGAATAGTAAACCCGTGTTTTTATTCAGATGTATAGTTCATATACTAAAATCTGCACTACACTTGTATAATCTCGAAATCCACTTCTGAAGAGATCCAGTTTTGAACATCTGCATGAACTGCAAAATAACTACTAGTGCACGCTTATTTAGATTTAAAATGGTCTACTAAGATTCTTATTTATCAGTTTAATAGCTTATGTCGGAATACCTTTACCGTATGTTTATAATATTATGTAGGCAAATATTTTGTATTTGTAAAATAGTATGATCCACAGTGCCCACTGTTGCATGATCATGCAATGAAAGATCCTGGTCTTAATACATATATTAAGCTTAATCTTGTAACAATTCCATGATCTGATTTGAGCATTAACATATCCTTTTCAAGAAAACTTAAATTTTCTCTGACTCTTGAAGGTACCTTCCATAGATATTCATCATTTAAAGTACTTGAAATCATAGCTTGGATACCCAGCGTTGTATTTTTCTTTTGTTACCTTCATTATTTTGACTTCTGTGTTGTCACTGTGAGAGTGGCAAACCACTGAATAACATATAGTAATGCAAAAATCCTAGAAAGCTAATGAAACATTTGTGTAAAATTGGCTTTTCATCTTATACCCAATTATAAACTTGCTTATTTTCCAATTTTGTTTTCTAGCAACAATTGGAATAAGAAATATTCTTGAAATAAATATAATTTATCTCCTAAAACGTAGCCTGTGGACAAGCTGTTTGCTAAATACAATTTTCTCTAAAGAATATGAGAAGCAGACAAAAATTTTGACTAAGCTTGTTTAGATAAATCTTTAAAGCTAGGTTTTAAATCCATCTTTACATAAGAGATAAACTGTTGGATTATATGTTAGGACTAAATAATGTGATCTATCAAATTTAGAGTGCTCTTGTTAAAATCCCTCCCCCCCTTACCATAAGTGTTGCGACTTTGGTTGTAACTTAGTGTTTATGGCATTTGATGAAAATGTAACATAGTACAGTCATCACTTAGGTAAATCAAACAGCTTAAACTGTCTTAAGATAAATATCCACTTTTTTTAACTGTATATTACATACATAAGTTGTATTACAAGTAATTGTGAATTAGAGGACTTTAATTCTGTGAAGGGGTTCTGGTGATATTTTTCTACCATATATACCAAGGTTTCTTAATTCTTTTAACTTTATGTAGCCATCAGATCCCAAGTGCGGTACTGGAGCCCAGTGAGTCAAAACTCACTAGTCTTGTTTCACTAATGCATGGTTCAGTACTTGAGCTTTGCCTTTGGAGACTGTCCTTCTACTCCTCTTCCAACATTTCTTCCCCTCAAGCTCAGTCTCCCTATTATAACTTCTTGTTCAACTGATTGCTTATGTCCATTCCACTATAGGTAAGTGCACACCATTGTGCATGGTTCCTGGAATTTTTTTCCCCTTGGCAGATCCCGTAGGGCTGGCTCTGGTGCCCCTTGGAGTCCCACACGCATGCTGCGATACATGAGGCACTGCTGGCCCTACGGCCCCTTAGTTCCTTCTTTCTGCCTGTGATGGTTACTGGAACTAGCCTTGCTCTCTACAAGTACCATTCCCCATTGTTTGAACTCTGATATTGTAGATCCTATAGTATAGTTAATTAGTTAAGTGTAAAATTTACCATAGATTAGGAGCCCCTGAGGGGCTTAGAGTGGTCGGGCTATGCCCCGGTCACTGGGATTTAAGCCGTGTGCCTTCTGTGGGAAGGGCTTCCCGCTCAGCAACCCGCACAAATTCTGCCTTAAGTGCCTGGGGGACTGGTTGGCCGCAGGCTCAATGGCCACAGCCCTGGACTTCTTGGAGCTCATGGAGCATCCATGCTCAGGGGCCACAGTCCACCCAATTATCTGGGGTCCAATCTGCGCCTCCCACATTGGGCAAAACCCAGAGACACCATTCCTCAGGCGAGGAGTCAGACTCCATGGAGGGTCCCTCCACGGGTGCACCCATTCATTGGGGGGTGGGGAACAGCCACAGGTTTCACTTTGGCAGCCCTCCTCCTCCTCCCCAGACGAAGCAGTCTCCAGAGACTATATGGTGCCACCGGAGGATTTCAGGGTACACCAGGAGCTGCTTAAGAGGGTGGCCTCTAACTTGGATTTGGAGGTCAAAGAGCTAGAAGATGAGGAGGATACCCTCTATAATGTGCTGGCGACAGCTGCCCCGACAAGGATGATTCTACCAGTACATGGCAGGGTCCTTAAAGTTGTCAAGGCCCTGTGTCAGAACCCTGCCTCAGTTGCCCCTATCTTGAAGGCGGCCGAGAGAAAGTATCATGTGTCAGCTGACGGGTTCGAGTATCTGTTTACCCACCCAGCCCCAGGAACCCTGGTAGTTGATGCGGCTAACCAGTGGGACAGCCAGGGCCAGCCAGGGACCACTCTCGTAAACAAGGACAACAAAAAACTAGACTTGTTTGGGAGGAAGGTTTTTTCGACAGCAGCCCTGCAGTTCAGGATTGCCAACCACCAGGCCTTGCTGGGCAGGCACAACTTTAATTTGTGGGACTCCCTCAGGTGATTCACTGAGACCCTGCCCCAGGACCAGGCTGCAGACTCTGCTATCCTCCTGGATGAGGGAGTCATGGTGTCTCGGGTGGCACTACAGACATCCAGTGATGTGGCGGATTCAGTGGGTAGGGTCGTGGCCTCTGCCATTGCGATGAGACAATGCTCGTGGCTGCAGTCCTTGGGGCTATCACAAGAGGTGCAGCAATCCATTCAGGATCTCCTCTTTGATGGTTTGGATCTGTTTTCGGATCAGACCGATGCAAAGCTGCACGGTCTCAAGGATTCCAGGGCCACGCTCCACTCCCTAGGCCTGTACACGCCCCAAGCTTCCAGGTGTCAGTCACGACCCCAAACGCAGCAGCAACCGAGGCCTCCGCCTAGGCTCTTCCAGCCCTACAGGGGCAGGGACAGGAATAGAGGGTTTGGAAGGTGAAATCAGCCCCCTGATTCATCCTCAGCCTCCCAGCAGGCCCCCTCCCCCCCGAAGGGAAGATGCAATTTTGATGGTGCGCCCAAGGGTAGCACCTCTAGTGCCCCCAGCCCCCGTATCCACTCTGCCTCTTCTTGGACAGGCTAATGCCCTTCTACATCGAATGGGCAAATATCATGTCAGACCACTGGGTCTTCAGGATAGTTCTTTGGGGCTATGCCCTGCAGCTTACATCTACCCCCCATACAACCCCTTACCCCGTCCCTCTTCAGGGACCCCTCTCATGAGCAACTCCTCCTGCAGGAAGTCGACATGCTCCTAAGAAAGGGGGCAGTGGAAATGGTCCCCCAAGACTGAAGGGAGAAGGAGTTCTATTCAAGGTACTTCCTCATCCCCAAAGCCAAGGGGGGCCTGAGACCCATATTGGACCTGCGTTTTCTAAACAAATTAATCAAATGACTCAGGTTTCGCATGGTCTCCCTAGCCTCCATTATCCCTTCCCTGGATCCAGGGGACTGGTATGCTGCCCTCGACCTCAAGGACGCGTATTCCCTTGTGTCTATCCTCCCCAGCCACAGGTGTTTTCTCCGTTTCATGGTGTCTGGTTCCCAATTTACAGCCCTACTCTTTGGCCTCTCATCGGCCCCCAGGGTGTTCACCAAGTGTATGGCGGTAGTGGCTGTGCACCTGAGATGATGAGGTGTGGAAATCTTCCCTTACCTGGACGACTGGTTAATCAGGGGCAGGTCCAGGTCCCGGTCCCAGGTGCAGGACAGTGTGACCCTCACTTGCTCCATGTGCAGCAGACTGCGACTGCTCATAAACGAGCAGAAGTCCACACTAACCCCGGTGCAACACACAGAATTCATTGGGCCACCCTGGACGCTTCCCAGGCCAGAGCCTTCCTTCCCCAACCATGGTTGGAGGCGATGGCCTCGATCATTGCCCGGCTGCACTGGTACCCCACAACAACAGTCAGGCATTGCCTTCAGCTGTTAGGTCACGTGGCGGCCTGCACATATGTAGTAAGGCTAGCTCGCCTGCGGCTCAGGCCACTTCAGGTGTGGTTGGCCACAGCGTATGTGCCCAGCAGACACCCCTTGGACTGGACTGTCACAGTTCCCCAGTCAGTCCTAGCCTCCCTAAAGTGGCATCACTCCCCCAGGGCAGTGATGAAGGGCATCCCTTTCAAGGATCTGGTCCCATCAATCACCCTAATCTCTGATGCCTCGAACATGGGATAGGGAGCCCATATCAGCGCCAACCTGAGCACTCAGGGGACCTGGGTGGGGGACAAGAGATGCCGCACATCAGTGTGAAGGAGCTCAAGACCATTCGCCTGGCTTCGAAGGTGTTCCTCTGATTCCTGACGGGCAGGGTGTTGCAGGTGCTGACGGACAATACCGCAGCCATGTTTTATGTAAATAGGCAGGGGGGAGCGCGTTCCTGAGCCCTCTGCCAGGAAGCCATCCTCCTGTGGAACTTAGTGGTGAGGCACGACTTTCACTTGACTGCCTCCCACCTCCCAGGGTGAAGAACGACAAGGAGATCGCCTCAGCAGGTCATTTCTATCCCAAAATGACTGGTCGTTGCTCCCAGAGGTTGTGACTTTGATCTTCCAAAAGTGGGGCGTTCCCCAACTGGAGCTGTTCGCGTTGGCCTGAAACACAAAGGTTCTGCTCACTCTGGGGCCATGAGGCCAGATCGATATCCAATGCGTTCCTCATTGGCTGGATGGAAACCCTTACGTACGCGTTCTCACCTATTCTGCTCCTGCCCAAGGTCCTCTTGAAGATAAAGAGGGACAGGGCAAATGTGATATCCATCGACCTGGCCTGGCTGAGACAGTGTTGGTTCAGCATGCTGCTGGACCTTTTGATCACCTTGCCCATGGAGCTTCTGAAGCGACACGACCTTCTCTCCTGGGACCATGTCACCTGCTGCACCCAGACCTGGACTCCCTGCACCTCATGGCCTGGGTGCTCTATGGTTGACGGAGGGGAAGAGAGCCTGCTTGGCACAGGTCCAACAAGTCCAGTTTTTTTTTTATAAGGACAAGGTGCAATTAAGGCTGCACCCAGCCTTCCTGCCCAAAGTGGTCTCCCAATTTCACTGTAACCAAGATATCTTTCTCCCCATGTTCTTTCCCAAACCATATGGTTTGGAGGAGGAGAGGAGGTGGCACTCCCTGGACTTGAGATGAGCCCTGGCCTACTACATCGAGCGTACAAAGCCATTCCAGAAATCGACACTGCTCTTTGTTGCAGTGGCAGACCGAATGAAAGGATCCCCTGTCTCCACCCAGTGCATCTCCTTGTGGATCACATTGTGCATCGAGCTCTGATACAAGCTGCCGAAGGTGCCACTTCTGGGGACCATCACAGCACACCCCAAGCCTCATCAACAGCCTTCCTGGAGAGAGTGCTCCTGCAGGACATCTGAAAAGCTGCCATCTGGTTGTCAGTGCATACCTTCGCGGCCCACTACATCATTGTCCAGCAGGCAAGAGATATCACTGGATTCAGCAGAGCCATATTGAGGGCAGTTCTCTGGTAACTCCAGCCCACCAACAAGGCATGGCTTTTAATCACCTATAGTGGAATGGACATGAGGAATCACTTGAAGAAAACAGGGTTACTTACCAGTAACTGTTGTTCTTCGAGATGTGTTGGTCATGTCCATTCCACACCCACCCTCCGTCCCCGCTGTCAGAGTTGGCAAAAAGAAGGGACTGAGGGGCTGTAGGGCTGGCAGTGCCTCCTATATCATGGCATGCGTGGGACTCCAGGGGGCACCGGAGTCAGCCATACGGGATTTGCTAAGGGGAAAAAAGTCCCAGGAGCAGTGCACGGTGGCATGCACTCACCTATAGTGGAATGGACATGAACAACACATCTCGAAGAACATCAGCTACTGCTAAGTAACCCTATTTTTTCCATTCAGTCTGAATTTTAACAATCTTAAGAACTCAAAACTCTTATTTTTAGCACTTTATAAAGGCCACTTCAAGCCTTATTTTTTCTTACGCTCTGTATAATGTAACTAGATACAGTGGGCTTAGTTCTAAATATCACTGGATTTCTGCATAGGGGAAATTAAACTGAATATCAATATTTAGGTTTGTAGATTAGTGCTCTTGTTTCAGGGCTTGCTGCTATTAAAATTTAGTAGGGAAAAGACCGAATTAGATGGGTAGCAAGACACCTGGGCTCTTTTACAAGGGTTCTGAGACCAATGGGAAAGAACACCCCAGATTGAATCAATGAATAGCTTTATTGACGATAACACAAACAAGACCAATTGACGGTACTTCTCACAATCGGACAGTTAGACAATTAACACTTACACTTATTCATTACTGGGACAAGTCCTTTAACTTATACACAACTTATGCTTGATCCTTAAACCTAAACAAACCTAGCTATTTCCTATTAACCTTTATTCCTTATAAGCACTCTAGTAATTGCCTAGGTGAGACATGCTCTGCAGATCTCAATTAAATCCCCCCCGGTTCCCTGAATCCACAAACTCCTGAACTATCCGGATGCTATACTCACAGCCAGACTCTGCCTCAGCCTCTGGTCTGGATCCTTGTTTCAAAACCCTCGTCCTCGACAGGTGGTCACTGGGATCTGGAGCTCGCAAGCTTCTTAGGGTTGGTGTCCTCTCGATAGACTCAAGAGTAGACACCCACCTCTTGAGCTGGGCCGCAGTCCACTGAACCCCTGTCTGCTCTTCGCATTTATTTACTTTTCCGAGCACTCTGTGGTCAAACAATTTTACGCGGTTTAGCTATCCTGCAGAAGCCTGCGGAACCTGCCTAAGTGCATCTGGTGTTCTGTGGTTGCTCACCCCCCAGCAGTTGACCTGTGAGTGAGCTTATCTCTGCTGTTGAGCATATTTCTGTTCTATTCTTGCTCAACCATTTTTGCTCAGGCATTGCTCTTTTTGAGTTCCCTATGCAATTCGGTCAATTCTTTATATTTTGCTAGGCCTTGCATAACTTTTAGGCCTAGTCCTTATTGCCAATTCCCTATTATCACGCAGGGTAGATAAGTTAGCTATTCCTTTATGAACTACTTGTATTGCACTAGTTTAGCCACAAATAGTTGTTTGTGTCTGCACCAACAATGATGGAGTGTTCTGAATTGCTGCAGTTGCCTTTGTGTCAGCATTAAGGCTAAGGTTCAAAACAATTTTAGTTGCAACACCCTGTGTCTATATATCAGTTCCGCGTCTAGTTCCCAGAAGCAGCAGATTTTGGGAGACTTCAAAGGTTAGGCTGTCCATGTACTGTGGGACACTAGTGGGAGGACTAGTTGAACCATTTCTAGTAACTTCTGTCCATATGGTACAGGCTGAAATTGTTTGGATTAGAACATTAATTTAGCTTTACTGAAAGCTAATCCAAATAGACTGTGGCATTCTTGTAAACCATTTGGAGTGTGGAGGAGGGGGTAGAGGGCACAAAGTGTGTTACAATATACCAGAGGGACCAAATGGCTCTTAGTGCCATACATTTCTGAAGATAGGCAATGTTTTAGAGACCATATGTAAACTGTTGGACTAAACATGAAACTAATAAATCCTGGTTTCTAGTCTTGGCTGTGCCAATAACTTGTGGTCACTTGTCCTCTTTTCACATTTTAGAAATGTGGAAAAAACTCTGAGTGAGGATTGATTGTTCAGTGTTGAAGTATTTTTGAAGATGTAAAATGTACGTAGGTGGCACACCTTTAATGTTCAAGACAAAAATACAGAATGTCTTTTATAATTTACATGATTGTTTGTTTGTTAATTAGTAGTCTTTAACCAGAACAGTGGACTTCCATCCATATCCAAACCTTCACTTTTGTCCTTGATCTTAGAGTTCAGTGGCACTTTGCAATATTTGCTGTGAGGTGGAAGGTAAATTATACTTTTTAGAGCATAATTTAAATAATATGAGGCAAAAAACCCTCCTCAATCTATCATGTATCCCTTAAAATGAACTAAAACATTTTTTCAGTAGCAATTTCTGTAGCAATTCCTTTTGAATGTGAAAACTGCTTGTTTCTGTTTTTGGAAACTTTGACACTTCACTCCCTATTTCACTGGCTGGAGGTAGTTTAAAAAAAAAAACCCTTAAATGTATAATATATAGTTATTTCATTAGAGGTGTTAGGCATGTATTGGCTAGAATTGTCTACACATCATGGGATTTATAAAACATGAATCAACAGCAGGAAAGTTATTTGTTCGGCAACATGACAGTCCCTTCTGAAATGAGATTAACCCAAATTATATTGTCTAATCATGTATGAACTGTGCAATTTGAATTCAGTTTTCATAAGGGAATATGTAACAGCTTTTTAAAGCATAAGAGAATTAATTTTTAGGTATTCATTATCCTTTTTTACTTTAGAGAGAGGTTACTAGAAAAATGTGAAAATGGTACTGCTTCATTCAACAGATCTGCCTCTTTTCAGTGTCTTAGCAGCTGACATTACTGACCAAAATAATATTGCTCTTAAAATCTAATGTAACTTGATATTTTTATACACCAACTCCCTCGTCCCTGCCCCTCCTGCAAGCTAATCAATATAGTATATTTAGGCATGTATCCAAGAAAGGGTGTAAAGTAGAGACATGTTAATAACTGATAAAATGTTAGTTTTATTTCTGAGTATTCTTGTTTTTGTCAACTTTTTAAACATCCTTGGAAGAAAATGTAATTTTTTTGTTATGTGTAGGTTTATTTTGCAAAGTAACTTCATAAAATTGACATAATAGGGTAGCATATTGTTTAAATGATTTGCAGATCACATTTGCTCACTTGAGAAGTAAAAACATTTATTTTAGCTTCTATTTTGTAAATTCAGTCTGGAATTTTAATTTCAAGCTGAGTTCTTTCTGACTCATGCTAAATAATAGACTATCATCAGAACTTGGTTATTCTGTTCATTATGAATAAAATATAATATTTAACTTCCATAAGTCTGTTGACTCTGCTCAAAGGAGTAGAAAATAGTAAACACTTATTTTGGCGAATAAAGTAAGTAGGAGTGACACTGAATAAATAGAAAAAACTGCTGTGTTTTGTCGACCAAATAAAAGCACCTTGACAAGAGGTATAGAGCTTCTTTTTTCCCCCAACTTCTGTCGCAAAAGTAACAGTGTAGACACTGCTGTATGTTTATGTTGCAGTAAACAACCTCTGGAAATTCCAATCTTGACTTCTCTGGATATCCATTTGAACTCTGCTGCTCTGCAGCCACCTGCCCCTCCCCCTGTAAAGTCATGGGAAGTTTTGAAATTTATTCCACTTCCTGCTTGGTCGGTGTGGAGAGCTTGCGTCTCATCTTTCCAGCTGACCATGGCAGCTCCATGCAGCCAACGCTTTCCCACTTGGAGCACATTGGAACTGCTGGACCTGATCCTCCTTTGGAGGAGAGTCAGCTGTGCAGTCCCAGCTCCACTTTAGCCAAAGGAACTTTGATACCTACGGTCAGTTTTCTCATGCCATGGCAGAGAGAGGCTATGAGCATGACATACTGCAGTGCGGAGCTAAAAATCAAGGCGCTGCGGCAGAGCTACCAGAAAGCCAAGCAGGCAAACTGTCACTGAGGTGTGGAGCCAATGAGCTGCCGCTTCTATGAAGATCTGGAAGCCATCCTCAGCAGTGACCCCATATCCACCCCTAAGATACCCATAGACACCTGCGGTTCCGTTGCTGAGATTGGGAGTCAGGCACTGTTCTCAACCCCAGAAGGCTACAGCCAGCCCCAGTCCTTAAGCTCAGGCATCCTGGATGCAGGAGAGAGGAGCTCTGGTAAGTGTTTAGAAGCTTATGATGCTTGTGTACAGGAATCATGGAAGTCATTAGCTTGGCTAAAACATACAGGTAGTTGAAGGAATAGAAATGCACAGGAGGAGCTGTGTTCATGTGCTTTCCCATTCCCTTGCACACCTAGACAGTACAGCTGAGAAGCACATTAATGCACGCCAAGATTTCGTGGGTATCCTCTGGTGTGGCCTCTAGGAAACTTTCTTGGAGGTACTCCCCCATTCTCTCCTTCAGATTCCTTGGAAGAGCAGCTGTGTTTCTTTTCACATTGTAGGACACTTTCCTGTGCCAATTGGCAATCACTTGAGCAGGCACCAAAGCAGTGCACAGTTGTGCAGCATGGGGACCCTGTTTGAAGCAACTGGCATGGAGATGATTCCTAGCATCCTTGCAGACTCTAAGGCGCGAGATATCAGCTTCTATGATCCCTGCCTGTGGAGAATGGTGGCAGAATTTGAAATTTGTTTTCTCTGTGCACCTGCACTCATGCTCAAAGCGAGAACTCACCCACCCAGAACCTCTACCTACTTGGATGGCCTTACTCCATCACCCCCAAACTCACCATTCACAGTCTGATCAAGGAGCTGTACTCTGCACAGGCGGACAGTGAGAACGAGGTGTTTCATAGTGATTCATGTATACTGTTAGGGCACTTACAATAATGCTTCTGTTCATTGTTTCTTGTTCTTACACAGATGTGACCTTTGCAGCCAAGACCACTATGCCAGCCGACCATCTCTGGCTGATAAGGATGCGAGCCCAGAGAAGCAAGGAGGAGATAGACTCATAGGTCAGAAGGGACCAATATGATCATCTAGTC